>OY756377.1:9083921-10283921 GCA_963576895.1 Ceraclea dissimilis
TTTTGTAGTTTAGGTGTGTTATGTTATAATATCGTCATCGGGGAGATTTTGGCTCACTACAACCGTTCCTTACAAGAAAAAGTGACACAGCAGCCCTCTGTTACAGTTACTTACTTACTTACTGCTAGTCACTTGCGTTCCACTGCTGGACATAGGCCTCTTCTAAACTCTTCCACTGTCTTCTATCTTGGGCTATCTGCTGCCATCTACGACCCGTAAGCTGGACAATGTAATCTGTCCACCTTTTCTGTGGTCTTCCTACGCCTCTTTTGTTCTCCCAGGGCCTCCACTTCAGGATTTTAGGTGTCCATCTGACACTGTCCTGTCTCGCCACGTGTCCCGCCCACTGCCATTTTTGCTTTGCTGTTCTTTCTGCGATGTCGGCAACTTTTGTTCGACGTCTGATCTCCTCATTTCTAATTTTATCTCGAAGACTGACGCCCAACATTTGTCTTTCCATTGCTCGCTGAACACATTTTAGTTTTTGTACGCTTCTGACAGTGAGGGACATAGTCTCTAAGCCGTACGTGGTTATTGGCTCTGTTACAGTTAACTGGAATTAATTTATAGAATATTACAGTTATTTGTAAGTAAATCGAATTTAATAATTTTACAATGGATAAATTAATACTGCTGGAGATTTTCAAGGAAATTTAGATTACTGTTTAGTATCAACTTATGTGTAAGTATATTGTGTTGTAGTAATTCCGTATTTGAATCAACTTATTCGTCTGGGCTAAGCCGGGCAGATTTGTTAGCCGTTGCTGGAATAAAGCTCTTGTAATTAAAATGTGCAAAGGAATGAATTACGAAACAGGGCGTGAAAATTTCTTTGAAACTTCAATATTACATTCAGCTTAATATCAAGCTAACGTATTTTATTCATTTAATTATGAAGTTTGCAAAACAAGGCATCATTTCACATAACAAATTCAAACGTGTCCCTTCAAATTTCTGAAACATTAATTAGAAGGCACCAGTGTCAACCCTTATCACAGAATAATATCAATTAATAAACTGTGTAATTATTAAATTGAATCGCGCAACTTTTGTTTCATTACACATACACATACAATAACGTTTAACAGAACTCTTACCATTAATCGTTCATTTAGGGAAATGCCAATAAAGTTAATATGTTCAGGGCAACCACCAAGTTTAAAACTAATTGTGAAGTGTATTTGTAGTGTACTGAATACTCATTACTCAATTGCCAGTACGGATTTTGCTATACTCGCATTTGTTTTGAGCGGAGTCTTGAGGAAGCGAACCATTGTATTTGTTTATTAAAGAGAACTAGTACATTCCATTGTCAATTTATAAAAAATGGTAAGTTAGGTATTTATCAAAACTGGCATGGTAAAAAAAATATAAATATACAAATTTGGTAAAAAAAAAGGTTTTGTTACGAAGAAAGTAGATAAAAATTATCATTGGTTAAGACGAGTTCGAATCCTGATGCAGAATTCCTCCACTTCACGAAACAAACTATTCTAGTTTACTGAGAATTGTACCAAATATTTATTTCGATAAATCCAGATTCACTGAAAAAGTAGTGTAATATTTCCGTAAAAAATGTATTAAAATACTCCCTTTTATACGAGAATCATAGATATTTCGCCACATTTAGGGATGGAATTCAGAAAATTGATATCTACACTCAAAAAGAGGAACTTTTAGTAATTTACCTGCTGAATGCGTTAGGTGTACAAATTAATAAGTAAATTAAAATTACGAGATCTACCAATTCAATTATGAAATTGTTGACCAAAGCAATATTTAAATTTTCATACCAACTTTGTAGTTTCAGTTTTTAGATTGACGATAAAATCTAGTCACCCTACGTCCAACTCAACTAGCAAACACACATGTGGTAATAAATTTATTATTAGTTTAGCTGTTATAATGTCGTTAAAACTCTAATGAGGCAGTTATTCTAATGAATAATAGTACTGACGATTAACTTTCAATACAAATAACGACATCGCTTATTAATTACTGGCCTGAGTTATAAAATCATTGCAATAATTTTAGTTCAAATCTCTATGAAGCAAAGTTGGGTGCCAATAAATTTGTTCATTACTCTCACAGAAGTTGTTCAGAATGCTCACGAGAAGAATAAGTCTGAATATTGAATCTGTATTTATTTGTGTTTGTGTCGTGATAATTGCAAATTCAGTTAAGTTTATTGGCAGAGGACTGAAACAGATAAAAGTGAGTAAGAACGTCATGATCTTTTGAATCGAAGGAAGCTAATTTCCTTCTATAAGTTTCAATAGCGTATAGAATACACCTACTTTTTTGTAGGGAGTGATTGTGTCCCAGTGCTAAAAACGTGTGCGTTTAAACGGTGTGCCAGTACTGCCATTACCAATGTATGTAACTTAATATATCGTAAGGAGAAAGTCTTCAATATCCTATATATCAATAGGAGTCCTATTACTCAATGATGGGGCTTCATAATACAACTTCATCATACAATGATGAAGTCAATTCAATCAAGCCAAAAGTATAATATAATAAAATTGATACAAAAAAAAATCTCACTAGTACGGCACAATCAAACTTTAGATTTTTCCAACCAATCAGATTTTTGAAAAGTTTGAATTAGTGGACTGTATGGCGAAATTAAAGGCAAATAAAATATAGCATCACATATGAAAATTAATAAATAAATAAATGAATATTTATGTAGGAATAAGCAGATACGTGTTTATTTACTGCATAATTCAATGTAAGAAATTTATCAAAAAATATGTAATCATTAATTTAGAGTAGGGAGCGGCGAATGAGGCGGGGATGGTGAGAGTGGGGGAGTAGGGTGCCGGATTACTGGACGTGTCGATGCACCGAAGTGGCGGATTTCTAACGTAGTATTTTCACCTACGAAAGAATTTCCTACCTAACATAATTACATAATTATATTGTTAGGAGGAGTTGAAGAATAAATTTTAATTTAATAAAGTTAATTAATTAGTGGTTGTGATACAACTAACTATATATTTAATTAACTTCTCGTTTTAGCTTGAAAGTATTTTCAGTAATTCGATATGGTGTTCTATAGAATGTCTTATAGCTTTTATACGTAAGTAAGCTTCCATCTAAGTAATGTAAATCAAGCGAAGTTTCTTGTTTGTAAGCCAATTATTCTGATAAAGATACGGTATAAGTGTGAGATGAATAGCATTTCATAAACAATAAATTGAAATTTAACTTTTCAATGTCTTCAAGTAATACACTTAAAACAAAGTTATACCCAGGCAGTTGAAATTGAATTAAGCGTTCAAATTGAAATTTTCAACATCCCCGTTGTTCATGTACGCACATTCTGGTAATTGTTACAAATAATAACTAACTGCAAAGTTTGTATTGTACATACTGATGAATACATTAACAAATTCATTATTGTAAAGTGTATAAACATATTATCTACGAGTACATTCTATATCCATCATATTGATGTTACAGAAGTATAGACATCACTTATAAATTTTAAGAGTATGCATAACGACATTTCAAAAATTTCTAAAAACGGGAGACCATATATCTCGACAACCGTTACTAAATATGCTCTGGAACAAAATAGATTAGATGTATTGAACATTTATCTAGGGAATAACTGTAAAAGATTTTTTATATCTTGTATAAATTTCTCAAATAAAAATTGTGAAAAACACCTCTGATCTTTTTTTCGAAAGACGGAAACTCATTTCCCGAAAGACTACTTTTACCATTTTATCATACGATTGTTCACGCGATTTTGAACCCTAATGCCGTGGGAAATGACTGTGGCGTCATTCTCGGTACCAAGCCCTCAATATGAAGCCGTTAAAAATTTATTATTTATTTGCAGAGACGATAGTCAACAAATTACACTATCGCTTTTGCTTTTTCAGATTCTTGGTAACAATCTTCCAATTTTATATTTGGTCCTTCAAAGTATACTTTGAAATTTGGTAATCTTGTTAGCAACAACGTAAGGATCATCTCAAGGTCGTAATCTATTCCGTCTGTAACGATGGCGACTTTGGTAAGTAAATTAGAGTGATCTATCAAAGTTATAAATACTTTGTACATAATTATACGCGTGTGCTGTCAAATTGAAAACTGTATCAAAACAAAATGTAAAATTGATTCAGTTTCCACACTGTAGATTTAATACGTAGCTACAAAAGTTAGTATAAGTAAGAATATTTTATTCAAGATATAAAGGAAACTCACTGTAGTCAGTGTAGTTGTCGAAAGAAATAACATTAACGTAATTTATCTTAGTTTTAAATCTTTTCGCTGATAAATCTTCCACTGTTTTCACGTGGATGAACAAGTGCAAGTTATAACCGACTCCTAAGTAGTTATGTAGGTATACAACGCCAGAATTCACCTTTCAACAACTAGTAGTTCAAAGGCAACAGGTAGGCGATAAATTATTATCACAGGGCATGTTGAAAATATAAAAAAAAGAGTTGAATAATATATTTCCACAGTGGAAAAGTTCAAAACTCTATAATGAAATAGCTACCACATTATTGAAGGTTTTATGTTCTCTCTTTCTCTCCTTCCAAACTTTCTGAAACTCCGCTAGGATGTGTTGTAACTGTCACAAAATTGAATCAGATTGTAAGTATTTTATTTAACTTTTGATTAGAAGGTATTATAATAATATGAACAAAGTTTTAGGATCTACCCTTCTCACATCAAAGTAATGAAACAGCACATTATCGACGGTATTTCCAGGAAAGTGTCATTGAACTAAATAATAAATATGCTTAGGTATATACGAGTATCACAAGTTAAATAACAAGTGTTTGACGTAAATCTTGAGTGATATAGGTTATTCATATCGATACATCGATCCATCCTATCAAGACACGCCGCCAACGCATTTTGTGGACGATCGATGTTAGTGATAATAAATAAATCAGAATCTAGATATTCACTACCTATAAGTTATTATTATCCTTTGGGTAACTTCATTATCGTCAGAGGATACGCACTAGTCAGTTTGTTAAAAGAAGTTAGCAAGATACCAAAGACATCACAGACAACGACAATGTCTTTTTGGAATCTGAAAGTAATTTAGACTTTAGAATTCCAGTGTTTGACATTTTCATAATCAATATGTAGTTTGCTTTTCTTTTTGTAACATATTGGATAACATAAGATATTGGATTATAGAATTACCAAATTATCTAATTTGAGGCGGGTGGTAACTGGGTGGTAATGCGGTCGTTTGTCACGAGGGTGGACGTGGGTTTGATCCCCAATGCCAACTTACTCTGACAAGGACACTGAAGGAATGTAAGTTAGGGGTGGGGTTTGTCGGGGGGCTCCCTTCTGGCTAACCCTGAGCCCACCTCTTAAAAAGATTTTGCCAAGAAGTGCGGGTAAATAGGACACTTTATGCGCCTGTGCTACCCGGGGATGCGGAGGGCCTTAATCCCGTGGGAGTCCTTCAATATTCTGAAGTGTACAAAGATGCATTTGGCTTTTTTGTCAGATTTAGGAATAATGGTTGGCAAACCACGACCTTCTATGCAAAATTTCTTACGAGTATAGAGCAATCATTTGTATGTGGGTTTGAGACTTTCAGGAAAAAATATACTCAGAATAATTTTAGTAGAAACATTGGTAGAAAATTTTGCAATTAACATATTATTTTGCTTCAGAAGATATTATGCGAAATCATTAACACATATTTTTAGATACCTTGAAGTAATGGACCATACTGGTAGGGATGTAATTAACATAATATAGGGTGCCTATTGTTTTTGGCAACTGTTTAAAATGAACCATTTTCTGTTCCTATTCTGCATTTAACAGTTTATTTTTTACCCTTAGGGTATTATTTCCCCTAATTGTAACTCTCACCATTAATAACAATAAAAGAAAAACGTTCTTGTTTAACAACAAAACATTATTCTCTCTCTGTTCTCAACTCCATATAAAAATATGGATCAGTTTCTTTTATTGCCGAGGGAATAGATATAATCGCGTTAACAACAAAAACAAAATCACCATATTATAAAATATGTAAATTTTGTACTGTGATGAATAGAACAAAACATATGGAACATAACGTCACAGTAACAATTTTCAAAGTAGCAGTGATCTGATCGGTGCGATAACGGGTATTAAAATATATATCATTCGTTTACTGCGAGATTTTAAGATATTATATCTACCAGGAAAAAATAAAGCGTTTGTCATATCTACCTATCTATACTAAACTTAAAGCTGTCCCTTTCATGTACCTAGCCTTTTTTTCAGAGATAGATAGAGAGGATAGAACGCCAGACTATCCTTACTTATCGCATATTCCTTTGCCTGACCCTGGCATATTGTATTGTATGAGACTAGAGAAGTAACACTTTTATTAAATTATTATAATTCTCAAATTAATATACCAACCTAGGATTATATTTTTTCCTAATGGAGTAGGTATATTGTAAACAAGTATGTAGTAGGTACTTATAATGTTAAGTTTAGTAATCCTTCGAGAATTTTCTCAACGAAAGGCGGCAGATATCAACATTCACATAATAACTTATGCGAACTCCCTTGGGGAGGTGAGCAGGATGGATGTTCCGACGCTTACGAGTCGGCTTTGGCTGGCTTAAGTGATCACTTTATGCCCAGGGCAACGTTCACCCATTCCACCACATCCTGCTACCAAAATGAAATTTTTGGCCGTTGAGTATATAATACTCAACAACCTATTTCAGATGCACCCAATTTCAGACACTACCGCCATCCGTTGAGGAGCGGTGTAAGAGACTCGTAAGCGGCGGAACATCCATCCTGCTCCCCTCCCCAAGGGAGTTCGCATAAGTTATTATGTGAATGTTGATATCTGCCGCCTTTCGTTGAGAAAATTCTCAACATATGCCATCTGCGAGATGCAGACAAGAAAAACCAGTAATACCTAAATGATTTAGGTATCTCCCTCTCTTAGTAATCCTTCTTTCACACGAGAATAGCAATTTACAAAAAATAACTGTTCTCTATTACCAACATCATCTCTATTTTTTCATGGTATTGTTTTAGTAGGTTTTTCTTGAAATTCTCCGGAGAGCTTAAGCTGAAATACTAGGTCATTATTTTCTATTTTTGTTGATATACATTACTTGAATGCACAATGGATCTCTCGGCAATTAAAACTCGTTTTGTGTTCATACATTATCATGGAAATAGCTGTAGGTTTTAAAAGTAACGGTTTGCATGAATAAAACATAGGGACGTAATGTAGTACTTGTTGATTATCTTTTTTATACACGAAAATAAACAAATATTACTGCACTATACTCACATTATTATCAAGGGAACATAGAGGAGGGGGGCAACAAGAATTCAAAAATCAAGGCGGCTTTGTGTGCAATCCATATTATTTATTCCCAATAGACTGCACTCTTGTTTGGAGTTTTCTGCATAAATAAAGTAATATTTACATAAATACATTTTTTTAGAGATGAAGTTCCCACCCATTCTGAATGTCATTTTAGCTTTTTTTCGGAAAACAATTTTTTTTTTTTTTTTGAAAAAAGGATCTGGGCTTGCATACACAAACCCAAATACTTTTCCTGCACACTTTGCACTAGGCTAAAAGCCTGTATCGCAAAGTGTGGAATACATTGCCAGCGCCGAGGTTTGAACCTGGCACCTCCCGCTCGAGAGACTGCCGCCTCAACCAACTACGCCAACCATGTACTCGTTTAACAAACGTTTAAGTACTAGATTTATCAAATACTTTTCCACACATTCACAGTAAGCTAAGCTTAGCATAGGAACGGTGTACAGTTATTAAAGGAAACAGAATAAGTTAATTATGTACGTACTTATTAAGTAAGTTGTTGCGTTTCCTTCCATTTTATTACTCTTTCTTTATTCTTCTTATCATACCTATGTATCTCTAGCATTGGTACAATACATAATATACAAAACAAACAAATAGAAAAGCAATTGAGAAGCTTTTCTTTCCATATTGTCCGACAACGTTTACAGAGTCATTATCTAAACAATGTCTTTATTTCATCCCTTGTGGGGGTAACAAAGAAGTCAATATAACACAATAGAAGTATTTCATTTCATTTTACCCAACTACACTGAGGCTTGTACATCTGGAGAGTTTTTGGATTCGGGCCAAGGTTTTATTGTACAGGGTGTTTTGTGGATCACAAGAAAACTTGTAAAATAAATAATATTGTGGGCTAAGAGTTTGCTTGATTTTATAGTTTGTATTCTTATACGCTGATGAGATTGATAAATGTGGAATAACTGAAAACATTATTTTAATCACATTTTTATATTCATAACCTCAGCAGTATTACCTAATGTTTAATTAAAATTGACTGGAAATGATGCAATTACGCATGTTATCATTCATTATTTTTATGTAATATTTATACCAAGACGAATTGGGCTGAGCTGGGCTGCTTTCGGGAAACTAAAACATGTATTTGACAACAAGGAAGTCCCGAACAATCTAAAAGCCAGAGTATACAATTCCTGTGTTTTGCCCGTGACAACATTCGGTCTTGAAACCATGTCGCTCACTGCCAGAAGTGTCCACAAATTGAAATGTACTCAACGAGCAATGGAGAGACGAATGATAGGTGTATCCTTGAGAGACCGTATAAGAAATGAAGACATAAGACGACGGTCAAGGGTCTCAGACGTTGCGGAGAGAGTAGGGACACTAAAATGGCAGTGGGCGGGTCATGTGGCGAGGCAGAAGGACGGCAGATGGACCCCCAGAATACTAAGCTGGAGACCCTACGAAAGTAAACGAAGTGTAGGGAGACCACAAAGGAGATGGGCCGATGATATCATCGAGTCGGTAGGACATGGGTGGAGACAAAGAGCCCAAAACAGAGAATGGTGGAAGACAAAGGAAGAGGCCTATATCCAGCAGTGGAGGGAAAGAGGCTGATAAAGAAGAAGAAGAATATTTATAGATAATAGGTTTTTCGAAACTTATTAATTGATACAAATAAGTTTCTTCTATAAAATATCAAAAAAGTAAAATTTCATTTAAAATGTCGGACTCTGGCAAGGTAGCCGAAAGTTGATATCACCAACAGGAGCGCACACCAGAAAATAACGATTCAGATTAGGATTCTAGAAAATAATAAAACCTATGCAAAAATCTTATAAATTAAAACGCTCTGTATAATGTAATCAATTTGTATTGATGCCATTGTATAGGGTGTTTCTTTTGAATAGGCACACTTTTAAAATGAAATTAAACGTATTAAAATCATGGTAATGTTCATAAAAATAGCTTTATTTAAAAGATTATTTAATACTATTAATGCTTAAATATGATTTCGGGCATATGTGCGCCGCGGTTGGCTCGAACGAAGCATAATCTGGAAGTCCAATTTTCGACGACTTTCTCGAGCAGCTGAGGCCGTATATCGCTAATAACTCTGCGAATGTTGGCTAGTAGACTTCACATATCCCCACAGAAAATAATCCATAGGGGTGAGATCACACGATCGTGGAGGCCAATCAACGGAACCATTACGTGAAATTATGCGCCGATCGAATGTTTCCCGTAATAACCTGATTGTGTCGCTGTTGGCCATCGTATTGAAATCAAAGTTGTTGCACATTAATGCCATTTAATTAGGGAACAAAAAAGTCTCAATCATGGACCTAAGCGCTCTCCATTGACTGTAACTTTCCAACCGCCAGCATCTTTGAAGAAATATGGGACAATGATTCCACAGTAAACAGTGAGTTTTTGTGGATTTGACGGCGTCTCAGAAATGGCCCCTAGAACGGAATACCCGTGCATATATGCCTGAAATCGTATTAAAACATAAATGGTAAACTCCCATCTTTCCAATGAAGCTATTTTTATGGACATTACCATGATTTTAATACGTTTAATTTCATTTTAAAAGTGTGCCTATTCAAAAGAAACACCCTATAGTATCTCGAGACCAACCTACTACTAACGTTACCTTACCTTCAATGTAAATTTCGTTATTCACCGTCTTCTATAGGAACGAGTACATTTCACTCTATAATCAATTGTCTATTCACGATGACTATAGTGAGGGTAATTCAAACAATTTACCTTCAATATGACTAATTTAGTTTATTAAACAGGCAGTGAAATTGGGCAAAATAATAATAGTACCTACGTAATACAACACAGAATATAAATTGTATAAACGAAGACTGTCGGACCGAATCAGAAATACCGAAATACGAAGGAGGTCAGGAGTAACAGATGTGGTCGAAAGAGTGGCTAAAATCAAATGGTCTTATGCGGGACATGTTGCGAGACTCCAGGACCAAAGACGGACTAAGAGGGTAGTGGAATGGAGACCTCGCGAAGATAAAAGAAGTAGAGGGAGACCCTCCACGTGATGGTCAGATAACATTAAACGAGTTGCTTGTGATTGGATGCATAGGGCGCAAGATAGAGATATATGGAGGAGTACGGAGGAGGACTACGTTCAGTAGTGGACAGAGATGGCCAGAAGTAAGTATGGTCATAAGACGACACGTTACCTAGTTAAGTGCTGGAAGTACGCAGTATGCCCATGAACTGTGGACAACTATGACCGATGGGGTGAGATGATAATGCATCATTTATACGAGGCATTGTATGTACCTACATCGTATGGCATTTGGAGAAAGCAGAGTCAGATTTTAAGACAGTGAGAGCTCAGTTATTGAAGTTAAGCAGACAATTTTTGAATATCTTCCATTGTGCCCTTGAGTCCACGACAATCTGGTTGACGAACTCCAACTAACCGCAGGAGTAATATTGATGTTGTCTTTACCTACCTACAAAATGGATAAAGTCATATGAAGCATTAATCCCGTAGGTGACACTTTTTAAAGCTGAAATCATATCTTGAAAGTAGGTGTACCTATGGGTGCATATGATAGTGAGCTATCAGTATGTTTTGTATGTAGTGATAAGGAAATTGTTTTGTAACCTAGATTCAAATTTCACAGAATAGAAATTTTAATAAACTCAACAGAGAGGAGTGAGGTATTCATAATGTATTAAAGGAAATGTTTAGGAAATGATCTGTTAAATTAGTATCGAAATAATAAGGAAAGAATTAAGGAAATATTTCGTCTACAGCCGGAAATTACAAACCTCTATCGTTACGGAAACGAGCGAGAAAGAACATCAGTGAGAAAGTGCGAAAGAGTGAAAAGGATGAGGGTAAAAAGTCCTTGAGAATAAATTTTAAATTTTATGGTAAAGTAAAATAAATTAATGTTTATTATTGCAGCAGGAATGTAATCTTAATATAGCTAAAGGTATCGAAGACACTAATGATGTTATTATGTTCACCTGATAAGGAGTTTTAAGGAAAATATTGGGACGTGATAATATTAAAACTGAGGGTGAAAAACGGAACCAGGAATTGTACTCTATATTTATTAACTCACGTGAGTATCTTCTCACTCTCAAACATTGATATTTTCTTACATCCTTGTATCCTTGTATCATCCTTGTTCACGGCGAGTTAACCCATGATGCCCAAAAGGTTATTTTTGAATTTCTTTTCAAAATTTGCAGAAAATTATATTTTTTACTGTTTTGTCATAGCTGTTGTGGATTTTTAGCAATTACTAAGTATGTATTTTACACCTGTACATTAATCACAGTGGCAACAAATAACAATTAATTAATCCGTGTTACAATTTATTTTCTACAGACACATTTATTATTATTGAATTATTAAATAATGTAACACATGCGTAATGTATAGATGTAATTAACCATTCAATGTAACGCGTAGTAGTGTAGGTACTTACTAAAATCAATACATATGATAGAAATCTATTATTAACACTTCCGATAAAATCTCAAACTTTCAATAACGTATTGATTATAATTTTCGTATAGGAATTATTACGTATCGGTTGAAAATCGAAATTCAAAGGTGAGTACAGTATAAAAGCCGTCGTAATTACATAATATGTCTTGTTGTACCAACTCCTATACATGCGAGTATGTGTAAAGCGTGTACTCAAGACCACTAGTAAATTCACCCAAAGATTAGTTAGATGATGGTGTGATGTTGACTGTGTTTGTGTTGGTTGTGATGCTGAAAGCGATTAGGATGCGATTGGTGCAATGTGGATAGAGAAGGCTTGGGATCGAGGTATATATTATATCGTATGGCGTTGGAGAGACCAGAGTCAGAGATTAAGTTCATGAGAGCTCAGGTATTGAAGTGCTTCAGGAGACAAGTTATGGATGTCTTCCATTGTGCCGCTGAACCTAGTGAACTGACATTCTTCGACGATGTGGTTAACGGACTCCATCCCACCACAAGGGCAGTTGGGGTTGTCCCGCTTGCCCCATCTGTGGAGGAGAAGGCCGCACCTTCCATGTCCGGTTCTGATTCGGTTCAGGTTGCACCAGAGGTGGCGTGGTAAATGGCTACCAGGTGGCATTGTTGTAGGGTCCGAGGAGGGTTGTCCGGGATCGAGGTGTGTTGAATACACGAAATGGGTGAAATTAATGGATACATTTTTATACGATTTTAATAATATGAAATTCTCTCACCACTTTTTTGAGAGGGTCATATATTTAACAGGAGTCATCCTCTACTATAAATATTCCAAGCAATAACCAAAAGTCACTTGAAAAATATTTTATTACCTTATGAGCTAATAGTAACCTGGCGTAGTACGAGTATTGTTAATCGTTAGATATTATATATCATTCAAATTGGATTAAATCGGAAATATTTATGAAACGATGGAGCTGTGGGAACAGAACGTGTGTACATCTATGTAATGCACCCCCGTACATATTTTGCTGATTAACTCAAAAAGCGGTGACACTATGAAGTGATAATAAACACGCGAAACACCACCATTAGATGTGTTATCCAGGATGTTATCAGATCAGGGAGACAAAAAGGAAAACAAGGAGTGACAAGTCACCTCAGTCAATAAAATATTAACACAACATCGCAGTAAAAAAAACTACCTATATTTAAAGTAGGTTGTAAATATAGTTTATTTTAAATTTGTTAGCTATGTTATAAGAATACATATATTAACTTATTACCTGTGAGTGTGGTGCTAAACAGGACCACAGTCACCTGTTTTCATGTCCCTAAATAGGTGCGACATGCACGCCCGAGGATGCGCTACTGGCGAACGCCAGGGCTATCCGGGTGGCTGAATATTGGGGGTTTCAAATTTGATGGTGTTCCGGACACGGAAAGTAAATAACTTATTACAAGAATTCAACCCTTCATTCTATCTCCTATCTTCATCCCCTTCCCGGTGCTTACTGTTCATATTGTTATTGATATTATTTATATTTCATAAACCATGAATATTCAGTTGTCAAAACTATTAAACCTTATTATTGAACACATATTAAATCACTTCAGATCATCAAATTATTATGGAGATATTAAGGTAACACTTAATAGAATCAGGACAGGCCACGGAAGATGCGCAGACCATATGCATCTATGGGGTTTTCCCCGAGCCCTGACTGTGAATGTGGTCGCCGCCAGACGATGGGCCATATAGTTGAGTGTCTAATTTTTGGTTTCGAGTGCGGTATAACTGAAATCCACGGGGTCACTGCTGACGCTGTCAATTGGCTGAGAGATTAACCTCTAAATTTGTAATTTCCGGGTCTTTTGCCATATCCATTAAAAAAATGTAACACTTTTATACTCGTAGGTCAAGCTGTTGTTGTTGAATAAATAAACATAAAAATGTATAGAAAACACACAGCAATGCACATATGATTACGAGGGGAATATTGTGTACCAAAAATACTTAAATACCCAAAGAAGAATAAATTGGTAGTAATCGTAACTAAAATATTTCAGAATTCCTCAGTGCTGGCAAATAAGAAATGTTAAACGACAGACAAACGCTCTTCCATATCAAGTTATGGTTTGTTGGTAATGGTAGGGTTGCCACACATCTCATTGACATGATTTATTATGTGATTATTACAACATGTAAAAATAATAATATATTGCTGAACGAAAGCTTCGTGGTGTGCTTTAGGAAAAAATATTGTGTGAAACTTTGTTATCTATTACATTATTTAACAAAAAGAAAAAGGATGTTTGTGTACTCGTTTGGTGTTTTAACAAAACCATTCAAAAACGATGTTGCCTTTCGCAGTTTGTTACTGTGCTTTGCTAAAGAGTAGGACTAGAGTTCGTGTCTTTGGTGACGACAATATATCAATTCAATTCTGCCCCAGAACAGGCTATCGCCTAGTGGGGCAATAAAATCCAGTACTTCTTTCTAATACTGTATTTTGTAAAAAATGTTTTTTGGATATTAAATAAATGAAAATGAAATTCAATTCAATTTTAAAATTCTTTTTATTTTTCTTCAATATTTTACATATACAAATATGGTTACTCAAAACTATACATGTTTTTGAGATACATCCCCAATAGAGACAAGTCTCGTGTGTGGGGAGGGAGATATTTCGCAAAATGAACTTTCTTTTTATAAAGTGTGCAAGTTACTTATTGTGAGTCCCTTTTAAAAAATGATGGAAAAATTACCAATCGTGTATTTCATAGAATTTGAAATATAAGCAAAACATCATGTCTAAGGTCACATTTTTCCATAGAAATTTAAAACATATCATCTTACAAAACATGCTTGACAATCATCAACATCTGAAAGAAAAAACCTTGCAACATCCACTAGTTCAGCGAGCAAAAGCTGGTATGTTTGCTCGTAAATTTAATAACATTTTAGCTTGAAATTTTTACAGGTACGTAATTCTTTATTTTTTATATTATCGATACCCCATGCCAGGTTCCCTTCAATATCTACGTTGTTTATGTCGGTATTTATTCTTAAAATAACTCTAGAGAGCTTCCCTAACATCCATGGTTCAAAATCATATACTCATTTTCATCTTGTTAAACGATTTCATCTGGCTACGTGGCTTGGAATGTTCATAAATTTTAAATATTATTTTATTACTTACTACGTACCACATATGTAATGGTTTTGGGTCTTGTGAAGTGATTTTGATGGATCGATCAATAATTTATCATTATTGTGATTTGATTTGTGTTGGATTATGGTTTGATACTCCCTTCAAAATTGATAAATAGCGAATAAAAATATTAAATTAACCTTTTAATGACGCAGTAGATACATTAAACGAATGAGATTTTTTTTATTTAAAAGGAAGTTTATCATCAGCAGAAATAACGATACACGTATCAGAATTACTGTCGAAAAATAATAATACGCAATGAGTTAAAGAATATTAACATTCCAACAAAATTACTTATAAAAGCATTATGAAGGCGCAAAGGTGATTACTGTATGATATATTACCGCGGGTCTCACAAGGCGAAACGGCATTAATTAATAATAATCTTACCCAGAGTAGAAGACTGTTACAAAGCAAGAGAAAAGAACAATAATAACTAATATTATACCTACAGTCGTAAAACTACATACTCTTCCAAAAAAGGTCAGTTGTTGTAATAATAATATAATGATAGACCTTTTTTATTCTTTCGCATATCTACTTTTATCTTCGTTTGCCATCCCTGCTTACTGTAGTGCTATAATACAGTCGAAAGAAAAAATAGCGGAAAGACTGCGGACTAAAGCATAAACAAGCCCTTTATTTATGTTGGCACACCTGTCGAGATCTTCCTGAATGAGAGAAAAAATAATACCTACGTAGTATATACTCGTAAGTACAAACGTATATTCAATTTTCATAACGTCATTAGGTACACAATCTTCCCTTAATATTATTTATTTTACGAGATAGCGAGTCCTTCAGTTTTTCTCTCCCCGTTTTTTATGTTTACTCCGTAACGTGATCAGGTGGCGACTAAATAATATTAATAATATATCTTTCTCATAAAAGGAAAGGAAGAACATCACAAGTAATTATAATAGAGAACACACCGTTACATTATTATGAAAGCTCGTTAAAAATAATTAGCTACTTTATTAAATTTATGTTCATTTTAATTATGTTATCGGCATTATTAGAAAGATGCTAACAATATTGTTTTATATTAATGAATATATTATTAATTGTCTGTTCATTATAAACAGCACGACACCTTTAATAAACAAAATAATAATTAGCGCATCATTATAAATTTAGGCCAAACCCTCTATCTAACTTCCAAGTTTCTGACTTAAAGACGTCAGTTTACGGAATATTATATACCTAGTAATATATATTATAATCACTTCTTCTTCTTCCGCAGCCTCTCAGGTCCATTGTTGGACATGGATCTCCCCTTTGGTCCTCCGCAGCTCCCTGTCTTGGGCACACTGCATCCATCCACCACCGGCACATTTCCTAATGTCATCGGATCACCTTATTGCATGGGGTCTCCCGACGCTTCTTCGGCTTGTTCTTGGCCGCCATTCTATTATCTTCTTGGTCCATCGGGAGTTTATAATCACAATTCTGCAGATTTACAGAATTACAAAACATTGCAAGTATTTGCTCAAATATTAATATGACACTCAGAATGAATCGCCTTATCTTTGAAAACTTCTATGGATATTTCACGAACACACGGTTCTCGCAGGGCTTCGATATCCGTTCAACAAACTTTAAAAGAGAATCTTCGGTTTATTCGAAGGTCACGTAAAGTTGACATAATAATATGATAATTAACATCAGTTTTCAGGCTTGAGCTTTATAATGTTATAATTACATTATTTGTAACAAGTAGTTATCTCAACAGATATACAGCAAATAATGGACTTTCCATCGTCGGCTGGTTTAAAGAAAACAAAATATAGTAGTGTGTAGATCCTTGCAGTGAGAGTCTCCTCCAAGGAACATTAAGGGTGTTCAGAGTAGTTTCGGGAGCCCTTCCGGAAAACCTTGAGCCCTCCTTTGAAAAAATGTTTTTGCTTAAAAGACTAGATGATATATGTAGGAGCTAAAGCTACTGAAACATCCAGAAGTGGAGGTGGGTTTACCTTAATGGTTTAATGTGATCACTTAAGTAACATTTAACAATTCCTGTCCATCCATCTGCTGTTTGTCAGGTTGGAGGTCTGGGTTCGATTCCCGGCCGCGGCAAATGGATGGACTGGAATTTGTGAATGTTACCTAAGTGTAAAGGGATCACAACAAACCAGTCGACGATCAGTCATAAGTCTGATGGAAAGTCCATTATTTGCTGTATATCTGTTGACATAACAACTTGACATAATAATATGATAATCAATTTTTAGTTTTCAGGCTTGCGTTTAAATAATAAATTATTTTTGTTAAAACTTATTATTATTTCAATCTGAAACCTGAAGGTGTTTATTTTTCGTTCTTAAGGGCTTGGCACCAAGAATGACGTCACAGTCATTTCCCACGGCATTAGGGTTCAAAATCGCGTGAACAATCGCATGATAAAATGGTAAAAACAGTTTTTTTCTCCCCATTTTTTGGGGTTAATTTTGCGTCTATCAAAAAAACTTTTACGGTTATTCCCTAGATTTTATTCAATATTATCAGTGCAAAAAAAAATTACGACGCGACTTTCGGGAAACGAGTTTCCGTCTTTAGGTAAAAAGATCAGAGGTGTTTTTCAATTTTTTTTTTGAGAAGTCTATACATGATATTTAAAATATTTTACGGTTTTTCCCTAGATAAATGTTCAATACATCTACTTTATTTTATTACAAAGCATGTTTAGTAACGGTTGTCGAGATATAAGGTCTCCCGTTTTTAGAAATTTTTGATATGTCGGTATGCATACTCTTTAAATCGATTTATTTGAATCAACAGTCACCTCATACAATAATAACTCACCTACCGCCTAGTTTTACCTAATAAGAAAATGTAAAGTTTAGGATAGGTTGGAAATTTTCAATAAATCACATTAACAATGTACACAGAAATTCTGGACTGGGTGGAGAATGAGACGTTATAATTTTCCCCGGAGATTGCTACCTTTGTTTTCTCCCTCTCTGCTAAAGGACAATTGAAAAACCTTTTTTTTTTCTCACAAACCTTCCACAAGATAATATATTATCTGCATTTTTTATTTACGATTTTATTTATGAAGAAATATTTTATTAAGTTAAACAACGACGGATGTAACAGAGAAGGTAGTACCCAGAAAGGACACCTTCAAGTATCTTTCGTCAGAGGAGCGTCCAAATTGAAAAATGATTTATTAACTCCATATTTCGCACGGTATTTTTTATTACCCTGTTAATGTTCAGGGATGAGGTTTGAATATATATTTTTTTGAAATAGCAATATCTTTGCCATGTTTTATATGAATAAATATAAACACAAGTACGAGGTCAAATTGAAATTGAAATCGCAGTATAAACAATTTTGAATTTATTTCCAACTAGATTTTGTACCCGGCAGCATTGCGCCTGTTTTTTATGCAACCTTGTTACTTTGCTGAGTGTTACCGGTTACCGGTCTTTTTAACCGTAAAACGTATATTTTTTATTTTATAGACAATGATTTTGCTACACAGTTGTTCAAAATAATAATGTACTCTGCGAGTTCTCCCGTGTAAAACTGATTCTTGGACATGGGCGATTTAGTACCAATGCAACCTTACTATGCTGATTCTAAATCTATTTTTTACGATTCTATGATATCTAATTTTCATTACTCATGTTCAATTTTCGTAAGTTGTCTTAACAATAAATAAAAAGATATCATTTTTTCATCTTAGTCTCTCACTCAGGTACCAATCTCTATTCTCTATATAGGTATCCACTATTAATGCTCATAAAACATGTCACACGGTGATCTTTAGTTAAGTGAATTAGTAATCCTTTATCTCAGAACTGAAAATCGTAAAAAAGTGCGACATTCGATACCTGTCTCCGTCGTTTACAAATTTTCCTCAAAATACTATCGACATGATTTGTTCTCGGGACTTTGATAGATAAAACTCATTTCATTGTGTACCTCGTCTTTCAGTCATGTTTTTAATAGGAGTAATATTTTGGCCGTTTGGGGTTAAATATTTTTAGTTTACTTTCCACATAAGTATTTCTGGTAATAATATTTTTTTCATAGAATCTCCCCTACGTTTTTGCAGCACAAGAAAAAAAGCAAACTGGGAAATGATCATAATAATATTATTATTTAAAGGCCAATTTATGTCAAACTAATTTTTCGCTTATTCGATATAATCAAAAACTTTTCCTTTTGTGTCGTGATTTAAAGATGAACATAATTTTGAAAATTTACTCTGCTCTTGTACTTTATTGATCGTATAATAGGCAAGTATATAAAATATTATATTAGTACAAAGTTGTCAGTGAAATATTATCGAATAAATATTGTCGTAAGTATTAAGGAAGTAGATATAAGGGATTTTACACAATTTACCCGAAATGCCGAGGGTTTCGTGTACTTTGGTTTATTGAAATCTCGTAGGCTTAAAAATAACAATGTTGAAATATCCCATCGATGTTCTATGGTTACTTACTTACTTTCTGTGTCCGGAACATAAACCAATCAATTCAAATTAAAATAAAAGTGAAGAATTATACCAAATACTTTAAAGCCTGTAATAAGACACGACTACTGACAAGTGATCGAGGACACTTGTTCACATCAGCAGGTGATTACAAATTGAAATGCGGTATCATGTATCTTAAAGATCCGCGTAAAAATATAAGTCATTATTAGCAGAGGCAGTTTTTAGAGAAACCAAAGTAGTTGCTGGATATGGTCAATGCAAGGCAGTTATAATTATTAACGAATGTTTCTAATATACATACCTAGTAGGTATAAAACTTGAAGGAATTTTTTCATCGTATGTTGGACCTCAAAATTAACATTAGTATTTGTCAAGTACCTGTTTTTTATTTACTATATATTTACTACTAATCACGATTTAAAAAGATGATACGATTAGGATATCATTAGTAAAGAAAATGGAAAAATAGTAAAGTTTGCAACACCCCAAAACGAGAGGTACTCTGCGGTATAACTGATTTTTGACTATAGGAATTATAAAAAATTTCATGGGATATCAAATTGATCTAAACTATTTTCCATTCTTATAACTCATATTTTTATCCTACCTTCAATCGGAAAACTTTGGGCGACTATATAATGATAAAATTACACACATGTTCCTAAATGGAAAGTTTTATAATACTCGTATTTCTATAACCTAAATATAAAAGTTTTGTAAAAAGTGTAAAGTTTTTAGGTAAAAAAGAAAGTTTCAAAAGGGATTACATGGCAAGGTGTTAACGAATTTTGATGTGTTGGCGAATTTTTTATTAATATATTAAAACAGGGGACAGGATTTCAGAATATATTTACTTAACCGTATTATAATGTTACTCTTGTATTATGTGGTGATTTTGAAACCTGTAGATATGATATTTACATAACATTATCTTTTTGTTCGTACTCTTTGTAATGAAGATAAGTCTATCGAAATATACCGTCATATCATAACCATAATATTTTAGTAAAGCTCGTAGTACACGGGAGAACTTCCAGACTACATATTTTGAACAAATTGCAGCCTAGGATACAGACTATTAAAATTAAATATTTTTTTTGTATACTGAGTAAGTAAATTGACTTTAATTGTAAAACAACGTGCATAAAACCTAAAATCCAGGTGCAGCAGGCCCGCTGGGCACAAAATCTGGTTAATATTACCTGTTAGGGAAATGAGTGACTGCAAGACTGGTGTTGTGACAAGAATGAAAGTAAACAAACTAAGATGGTTTGGGCATGTTGAGAGAATGAATGATGACAGGATGACAAAAAAGATATATCTGAATGAGCGAAGAGCGGTGAGAAAGCGCGGCCGCCCGAGACTGACCTGGTCCGATCATGTCGACCAGATCCTCAAGGATGGACGCGTTTTGAGTAAAAGGAATCGGAGAGCGTGTATGACTAATTGCATGAATGTGACGGAAGCTAGGAGTGTGTGTAAGGATAGGGCTGTCTGGCGCTCTGTCCTCTCTGCCTACCCTGCAAGGGACGTGGCGTGAGGGTATAGATAGATAGATAGAATATTACCTGTCTCAAGATTTACCCAGTCATCTAGGTGTTTTCAGGACAATCGCCCTAATGTTCGCAGTATTTAATAAGAATACTTAGACGGAAAACGCTACATAATTGGCAGAAAAAGCTCAGCAAGCTATTTATAGTGAAAAGCGTTAGGAAAAATCTTATTATTACGAGTATATTCGCGAGATGAATTATATAAGAGTGATATAATTACGGATTCAGAAAATGGTGTACACTTTTAAAATGATATCAACGAACTCATGAGAGGAGGTGAACTCTGTAAGGTGAAGTCAAATCCACATTCATCACACGAGCGATGGAATATTGGCATATTATGAATATTCAAAGTCTTGTGATGTGGGATCAATATTTTGGTTAGATATTGAAAAATACCTCAGCAGTAGTATTATATTCAGGAGAAGACCAACTAGAAATTCAATTCAAGTGAAATCATTCACATTCCTGAGATACTTATGTGGAAACAGAGCTGAAATTACAGAGCTTGTACTACAATATTTGCACGAGGTATCAGGTGGCTATAGTTGAAAATATTAACTGGAATATAATAATGAAAAAATCACGTAAGAAATTTAAGATAATCTCTATTATTTCACAAAGTCGACAAAAAATATTGAAATACGTCAGATTTCCAAAAATGTATTTTTAGTTAATCGTGCTTTAAGTCTCTCTATCTATACCTTCACGCCACGTCCCTTGCAAGGTAGGCAGAAGTCACATTCATGCAATTTGTCATACACGCTCTCCGATTCCTTTTACTCAAAACGCGTCCATCCTTGAGGATCTGGTCGACATGATCGGACCAGGTCAATTTCGGGCGGCCGCGCTTCTTAACCCCTCTTCGCTCACTCAAATATATATTTGTTGTCATCCTTTCATCTTTCATTTCATTTTTTAAGTCGACTGTGAATATCTTCAAAAGGTAAAATTTTTCGTGATTAGGAATAAGATATACCCAACTTCAGCAATATTATGGATATATAAAATAAGGTATCTTTATTCATTAGTTTTTGGTGAAGTACTACACACCTCGTCAATCACTTTCACAGACGTTTCGTATGCATAAAGATTAATACCACCATTGTAAAAACACCCATCTGTCTTCCTCTTGTTCTCATTATCAGTCATTGTCTACCCCTCTAGAGAGCGATGATCATTTATCCTTGGCTACAAAATACAATTAGGTACCTTCATTTTTGTTTGATATTATGTTAATTAATTGGCCTCAAGCACTTTCCGTAGACGCTTTTTGATTTAAAAGTTTATAAGATCCAACTCAGTGATCAGTCATTTGGAAACTAGCAAGACTAAGACAAAGTGATTTTAAGTAGCCGTAGTAGGCATTCTTCTTCTTCTTTCATCGTTTCCTCATTGCTGAGGGTCGTTATATCATTATAAACCGAGTCAGATCAAAATTTTATTCTTAATAGAAGGGGTTCTACGGGAACATGTTGTATAGGGTTTTAGAAATAATCTTCCGTAGAAACATTCTTGTACATACAAGAATATCCGTCATTAAAATAATGATCCCAAAAATTTGAGCGTTTTTGTGCAGTTTTTTTTTGTTGTATTTTAAAATCAGTAAAATCCACCAAAAGAAATTCATTTAAAATGTGTTTCTTTTCTACGGCTTTAATTTTCAATAATTGAAAAAAAATAATTTAAAATTCCTTCAAAAGACAGCCCAAATTTACGCGATCTTGTGACTTCTGTATACTACGACTTAACGAGTAAGATATTTACTAGAGCGTAGAAGGCGGACCTGAACAATTGGTATAATATATCCACGACACCTAGTGTATTAGATGTACATACCGTAATATGAACGTGAATACACTAAACCTATTTAGAAAATATCTGTCTTCCTGGAATTGAGCCCATGTACAGCATCGCCCAGGGATAAGTCTTCAAGAACTGCAATAGTAAATCTACATTTAGTATTCTACTACGTCCTAAAAAAATACATTGCCAGGGCAATAATAAAGATTTTATTTATTTAATAATTAATTATTTAAATTATGGCAAATCTAGGAAGAGTTGAATGAATTTATTTGAATGAGTCTGGGCGAAAAACGAGATACTTTTAAGGTTAAAAACATACTATGTTAGATATGAGCTCGTCAAAGACATAAACTGATATTATAAGGCAGATCACAAAAAATATACATATTTTTTATAAAAAAAAACTGTGATATAAAACGGGTTAAGGCTTGTCGTACAAAAAAAAACCGCAACGGGTCCACCGAAAAATATAAATTTTGTATCATACGTTGTGAATTTGCGATGATACCATAAAAAAGGTCCCAATATATTATTATGGTTGAAACTATTTGGCTGGAATAGAAAATAGTGATTTATACCAAAGTACAACCCTCGAATGTGCTTATCATACAAATATGATAATCTTTATTCTATTGTACTTGTACGCACATCTGTTACGTACTCGCGTTTGATCGTCGCAACCCAGAACATTTTGTGCATAGATTTTGTATAGGACAGTAAAATACTCGTATAGGTACAAGATCACAATGTACGAGTATGTTTATATACATAATAATATCTGTTTGATGGGTGTTTGGTGAATATTTGAGCTATTTATTTATTTGGAAAACCAGATGATTTGAAGAGTGTTGAGTTCCGAATGAATCTTAAATTATTTTCCGAGTCATTGAACATTAATTGAAGACAGAGAAGTCTTACAAGTTCCTTATATATTAACAGGTGGAATTTTGTTTCTAAATGACAGACTCAGAAAGACGCTATATCTAAATGTTGACAAGAAAATAGTTTTAATTTTACCCCTTGTTACCAAAAAATATTGATGTATAAATGCGATCATATAAACGGTGACTGAACTTCGAATGCGTAAAATCTAGTAAAGCATACAATTAATCACTAGAGATTTAACAAGTCTGTATAAATCTTAACATCGATTTCGAAAGAAATTATAAAGAAAAGACGCAAAATCTACGATTCCCTCGAATAAATAGACAAAAATAATACAGTGTAGAAAAAAAGCTAAAAGTTTGACCTACAAAATTATTTTGCCATCTCTTTTGTAAGTAGGCAACACTACTTCCAGGTCTTGTGTGAAAGCTTAACGGAATCACTGTGCAAATCACGTTTGAAAAGAAATCAAAGTTTTTACTTTTACAAGAGAAACCCCCTAGGTTCGTTCAGTTTTTGCGACAGGATTGAGAAAAGGTTCCAAACGAAGAAAAGATGGAAAAATGACATACTTTTATAAAGATATGAAAATACAATTAGCCCTTTCACTTTTCTCCCTCGTCCAACTTTCTTTTAAGTTCAGAAAAAAATATGTGAATATTCATCTCTGGATATACCGAAGTAAAAAAAGCGGACCCCGAGTGTTCAGGTTTTACTCTCTCTGTCTCAAACTGGCGGACTTTTCCGAGTATCTACGTACCTTCTAATTTTATTCATAACTCATTGCGTATCTGTGATCTTTTCTCTATAATTCTCTTCACATTTTCTTTACAACAGTGCCTAAGAACTTTTTTTAATGCGATTTAAAAGTATTTTGCGACTGCGAGAGAGCATTAACCTAAAATATATGTAGCAGGTACAAATATTTACTGACGAAAAAACAATCTTCCGAAAACTTGGAAAATTTTTCAAACCTTCATCAAATTTTTCATTGCTCATAATATAAAATATTATGTTTTTTTACGTTCGTAATAACTTTTACTGCGATTGATTTCCGCCTTAGGATAAAATTTACGGCATGAAAAATATGAGCAAATAAGAAACTCGTCTATGTGTCACAGGCAGGTAGAAAATTTTATGTGCAATAACCAAAGAAAGAGTACCAACTTTCGTCTATAATTAACTTCTATAAAATTACGTTTTTTATATATAATAAACACCTTTAGTTAATCCTAGAAAGACATAAGTTAGAATTTTTGACCATTAGAGTCCAGCAATAATATACTTATTACTTATACTAAAATATATTAAAAAAACACAACTAACATCTAAATATTATTTATTTAGGCGCTAGCTTTTGTGTCCGGCGGGCCTGTGCCTGGGTTTTAGGTTTGATGCAACCACATGCATGGTACACGTATTTTGTAATTCAAGTCATTTTTCTCTTTAACCATGATACAATTTTGATTTTTTATCAACCTGTTAGATAGATAGATAATTTATTCAGTCATTTCAGTGCACATACAAACATAGATGGGTATTTTAATTCAAAATATAGCGACATTTATTAATATATAATATTTACGAGTATTAATAGGATTTAGTTTTTTTCTTACTCAAAAATGAAGTCTAAGAGTTCTTTCTCCTGTGTAAAACTGATTCCTGGGATAGACGATTAGGAACATATGCAACCTTAAATACATATTATGGCGATGATAATGATTTGATGTTACATAAGAAAAGACCATTCTGTGTCATCAAGTACACAAAGTGGTTAATCAGCGACACGTGTGGTTGTGTGCAATACCTTCACAAGATACAGAACACATTGTACGCCTGCACAGTTTCGTATGAAATGAAGTAGGAAAAAGTCAATTTTTTTTTAAATGTATATTGAATATACATGTATACAGGGAATAAATGCTGAGAATCTTCTATGGTTTTGGCTTCGCAAAGCTTTTTTTTTATCAAATAAATGTTTTTACTTTCAAAACGCGTAAAAACATTGTTCTTTTAAAGTTCTTCCCAAAGAATGTGAAAATATAGCAACCTGTATCATTTTTATTCAGTAAAATATTTCTTTTCATGTAAAAATACTTTTTAAGTACTTAGTAAGGTTTTGTCTGTAAGGAAAGTTAACTAGATTCGTATTTTTTAAGCGGACCTGCATATCGCTCCCCCAATTCAAAACTAGGACATCTTAAAAAAAAGTGAAAATGAGTTAAATATTAAAGGATTTTTAAAGCTCTATCTTTCCTAATTTTTGGATTTTCAAAATTCAGTTTTTTTAATGCTTTAAAAAAAATATCCTAGTATGACTCTGAACCAAATGTTTCAACAAACTCACTTCAAAACTCAGACATGTTAAAATGTCTTAGTGACGTCACTGAAATACATTTTATTCCCATGGAATTCAATTTATAGTTTATAATTAAGATATTATAAGCATAGCTAGTGCCTTCCAGATTAGTTAACTGAAATAAAATTACAGATAATTTGGTATATAAAAAAATTACATTACTTTTTCAGTAGTATGAAAATAAATCTACATAGTAAATCCACTACCTGAGCTGGATCAAAACTCAGACATCTTAAAAAAAAAATTAAAAAAAATTGTTTTCATAATTCAAATGGACTTATTTGGTTAAAATAAATCATTAGATGAACTGTTTCTCTATCAAAAGCTGTGCTTTAATTAATTTAATTAATTAAAAGTATGATTTCACTATAGAAAACTATAGGAGAAATCCTGGTGCAAAACAAGGACATGTTAAAATTTAAAGTATAAAAAAATTTTTTCATATTTTTTTCTTTAAAATCTGATAAAACACCCAATTTTATACCAGAACAATATTATACAAAGAAAAAATATATGATAATTACAGTTTGGTTTATGATTATCTATTGCCAAAAACTTAAATGTCATTTATCTCAAAACATAGTGTGTTCAAGATGTCCTACTTTTGAACTAGGGAAGCGATATGTTAACATTCTCTCTTGAGACACAGAATCGGGTGAAACATCTGTGAATTGTATGAATTAAACATTATTTGTGGCAGATAACTTATGTTAGGTAGAGCCCGAATCAATTGATTATGTATGAGAATTTGATAATATTGATAATACTGTCTTACTGATAACAATAAAACTATTACATTGTGTTTTTTTAAGACTCAAAATTATTATATTGTGTCTACAGAATTACTAAGTATGAGACTTTTTTCATTTATTATTAAGATGATGCGTATTAGTGTAGGTATGAATATTAAAATCCAGTTTCTTTTTTACCATTCTGGAGCATGCTAATACATACTTGATGAGATGTATTGTTTGTGAATGTGTGTTGATTTCTTGTTATCAATTAAAATAAAATAATTATAACTAAAATACTGCCAACCACACATTTATCGCAATGCCTGAAATTTTCTGCAAAATGTAATAAGATTCAAGGCTGACTATTCGTGGTAGAAGTCCATTTGCTTCATACGTAAAATTACATAAGTCAAAATGTAAATTTGAAGTGACTGAAAATTTACATTTATTTATTATTTTATGACAAATGAACCTTTCCTTGGCTCAACTAGTGTGCTAGGTTATTTATGAATATGTTGACATAACATCCAGATTGATAAAAATATTAGTAGGTACTTAAAAGCAGTTAATTTTACAGATTTTTTAATTTTTTTATAAGTCAATTCGTTGGCGTTATATATGGCGTTTCGTTTTAAATTGCCCTTTTCGTAATTGACTGTTAATTATCGTTCTCGAATGTTGAAAAAAAAACTTTCCCTGTCCGTAAATTATTAGTCCTTTCAAAACATTATTCACACTGAATACTGGACGGTAATATGTTATCCTTTGCCATATAATTTATTGACGAACTAGAGACATTATATCAAAGGGGCGAATTATTTCAATCAAATTCCCGTAAAATGGTGTCTAAATTTAACATAACATTGGGCTCATGGTAACTTGAGGTAATCTTTATGTTCTCTTTCGGCGAAATATCCTTTTAATGCAATAAGACAATGGTTTTTTTTTTTATTTACACTGAAATGAAGGAATACTACCAAATGACAAACATTACTATTAAAATATAAAAAAATAAATCAATGCCGGTCAGAGAGATAATACAACAAATCAGATAGATGAGTGAAAAAATGACATCTTCGACAGCTTCGGCAAGTCATTAAACAAGGCAAAAAAACCTCTTTAAGCACTGCTTACGAACTGTAAACATTTGAGTATATAGAGGTGGTCGGTAGCCTGGTTGGTAACGGGCTCAATCCCCGACTTACTCCACTTCACAACACAACCTTTTAAGCTTTCTGTGATGTGTACAAATATGTATTTGGGTTTATTTCGATAAACCCTGATTCATTAAAAAAAATAATTGTGCATTCAACCTACGATATTTACACGTTTCCCTACAACACAAAACTGAAACACGACTTCTTTCGTCGTTTAATCATTCAATTAATAATAAGTAAACTTATTGGCATTATTGGATAGGTGATGACCAAATTCAAGATAATTTATAAACATAATTATCACTAGCTTCGAAAAAGCCCTAGTTTCGTTAATCACTGTCCATTTCTACAATACTAAGTAGTGGTAAAAAACTCTATTGTGAATGACATATGACGGTTGGTGGCGGAAACGATACGTTTTTTACGTCATACTTAATCACTCAGTTAATTACCCACTTCTGTTACAACTACGCCCTTTTAATGTTTCGTTATGATGTTTTGGCAATTTATGTTACGCGCTCTAAAGCAACAACATCATCAATATTACGTACAAACATTGTTGTACAATGTACATTAATATAATAGGTCCGACTTAAATCCACGAACTATTGTAATAATAAGAGATTTTATAGAACATTAACAAGATTGTAACACAAAATTCTAAGCCATTATTGAGATCTATCTATAGGTAGGTATATATCTATAATGTGGTTCTAATCGTACAATAAACGGAGTTGCATTTATCCAAAACTTTTCACTATAAGAAATTGCAAACGACACATATTTTGTTGGAGTGCATTATGGAAAAAAAAGTTCCTTAGTCCTGACTTTTAAATTGAGAATACCTGGTTAATTTCATTTTTTAATATTTGTATTTTTAGTTTCCTGGATTTTCCGGGACTTAAGGCAAAAAATCTTATTACTTAACAAAAAAAGTTCTTATTTTTCATACACTTGTATGTAATGTGTATATCAAATGAATGTCACAAGTGGTTGGTTGGCAGACATTGCCTACGGCAATAAACCGGTCATTTGGAAGATATGTTTTCTTTTCAATAAAGATTTTTTTTTTTTTTTTTTTATTTATTAACATTGATGTTATATAAATAATATGTTTATCGTACATGTTGAAGATATTGAAACATTTTATAACACTGCATTTAGTATTTGTTACCTAAATATAAAATACTACGATTCGTCACTCTCGGTGTAAATAAATAAGTAAATAACCAAAACACTTGACAATGGCAAAATCACCCGCAGACGGGTGCGTGCCATATTTAAATAAGAAGAAGAAGAAAGGGTGTGCTATGTGCCAAGCCGAAGACGATGTACCTAACACTAATATTCAAAAATCTCAATAATCATTAAGGAATCAAAATAAATATAAGCGAGCTTTCCACAACATAGATTTGAAAAAAAACTAATACACTATTCAATATATGCATTACAAAGTGTACTTTTCTCGAAAATCATTGCACCATTATCTGATTGCACTACGCAGTAAAAGCATCCTGAAGCTTTCTTATCAATCTACCACACAACAATATTATTCTCATCACTATAGAGCTATAGACATTTTCCGATAAACGGTGGTGTAAAAAGCTTTTTAAAGTATAATAACATTTTCTAAATCTGACGTGATATTGCGTGCTCGACAATCAATAATACATTTACCTAGTGACAATATAGGATGTACTTAAAAAGCAATTTAAATGAAATTTATCGAACATTTTACATAGGGTGATATTTTTTACGTTCCCACTAGCATTAAACGAATGTGTTAAGAGCGTTTAATGTATGAATTTTCAACACATGTTTTCTTTATTAAATTGCGCTCTGATAGTCAAACAATTTATCTACACGTGTATGAGTAGGTTCTTGATAGGTTATTTATTTTTATTTTTCCAACCTCATTCCTAGAAAAATAAATACGCCTTACACCTCTTCACTCGTTAAAATTGTAGGTAAACTAATCATAATTTTTAAACTGTGAATTGTTTGTGTATGTAAATAAAAATACACGAATAAATTATAATCATTCTAATATAGACACACCACTGCGTAATATTCCTTTTGACACGTGTGCTCATTGTGCTCCAAACACGACGTCATTAACCTCTTTCAACTCTTCGTTTCTCCCCCCTGGAAAAAAATCAATTTTTCACGCGGGTGTTCAAAAATAGTAATTTACGAATATATTTTTTGTGTCACATCTGGATTTTCATCTCAATAATTATTTCACCATTCAATCGCAATGTAGGTACATAACATTACACAATTTCATTCATAAAGAATAATGACGTAAGTTCATAAATCCATTACAAAAGCTAAAAATACGTACATTGAATTTCATATGATTCTTAGAACTTTTTGTAAATTTGATCATGATTTTGTGACATTTATTTTACTTTGTGAGCCATAAATAACATGTAATAAAGAAGTGATGTTTTCATAATGAGAGAATGAAGAATGGATTGGTAAACGGGTTTTCCAGTTAAGAAAGATATTAAGGGAGATGTAATTAAATTAGTTAAATTAATTTAAGAGACAAATGAAGAACGTAATTTATAAAAAGATGAATGATATTGTTGAAAGATATTGTTTTCATTTTGGCTTACGATTATTGTGGATGTGTCTTTTGATTTATCATATGATTTACTTTCAAGTGTAATATGTTTTTATTTTAGTTTTCCTGTATGATTTATATGTAGTGGATTGTTTACTGGAAATCCTCTCCGATACACGAGGTTCGCTTCAGCTCGGAGAGCGTTTTTAAGATTGAATTGAAGTGATGTTTGCAATTATTACCAATTACCTACTTCTCTAATGACATTTAAAACAAAAAACTTTTTAATTTGAATTTGAAAATTTAAATCATGTTATTTAGATACCATGATTAATATTAGTGCCATCTAGTCATGGATTCCTAACTAAAATACGACAAATATTTTGACATACGATATTATTATAATGTCAGCGACATACAGTTGGCTGATTTTCTGCTGTAGGAAAAATCACAATCGTTAATAATGGTAAGTAAATTCGCATATTACTACACGGAAACTGATTGCGTTTACCTATATAATATTAGGTATTTTAATTTCACAATTCAGTGGATTCAGATAAATTAAAATCGAAAAGTGTGTAGGTATACGAATATATTCGATTGTCACATTTTTATTTTTGTTTTACTCCCAATGGATGTTCTGGTATATAGACTGGTAAATACCTAACCATAAAAATTATTTCTTTTTCAGTTCTTAAAAAAAAAATCAATGACCCAAATTTGATGTCATAACGTAAATTATAAACTTCGTTTCAAGTTCTATTCAAATCGTCCGACAATATCAGGTATGTGAATTGTGAAAACATATAAATATGGCAGGTTTCTCAAAATATAAAATACTATATCGAGTTGTTTCCATGACCCAATAATCTGGAAGAGGCCTACATCCTGCAGTGGCGAGAAACAGGCAAAGAAGAAGAAGAAGAAGTGGAGTTTCTAAAATGTGCCATTTAACGGAAGTGAACCACTTCTGTATCCATGATCAGGCCAATACAAAGTTGCACAATAAAAATGTTATTGACCTGACAAGCGACTTCGATCAACATATGTAGGTACTTAACCTTCTAGAGAATTATGTATATTAATGGTATTTTAATATTGTGAGCAGTTATGTCAGATTCATGTAAGGGTTTGCTGAAAATGAAATATTCGTAGGTTTATATTATGACTTCTAATCACGTATTCCTCATACAATATTCAAGATCCGCCCCGTAGAAGGAATAATATGTACGTACTATTGACTGCCGAGTGATGGAGAGAACTCCTGAAAACTCAAGGTTGATATTGAAATTTGTCAATATCTTTTAAGAACGTTCTGGCAATCAATCAAAATATCGTTAAGTGACTTGGGAGTGTGTTCGGGAAAAAGTACGTTTATTTTTCTATATTCTTTTTACTACCAAGCTGGCCTAAGTTCCGATCGCTAAAATATGACTTGTCTGTTTTTCTTATCTGCGTTCTAAACGAAAGTTTACACATGCGGTCATATATTATCACTACAGCGTTTCCCAGAAAAATCTTGCCGCGTCACCCTCCTGATGGCCACCCGAAAGGTCCCCCTATGGCTTATGCGTTTTTTGCATTTTTAGGAATTTCATTTGAGACAGGAGAAAGCGGTTAACGACAAATCAACCCTTACTAAATTCTCTACAAAATACTCAGTACATTTTTCATAGGGCTAGTGCTTTACCCGCAAGGGCCGGTCAAAATACCGAATTTTTGTGGAAAACAAAAAAATAATAAAAATTAAGGGCTACCCTGTGGCATCGGTATAATTGTGTGAAATTATTAATTTAAATCACATTTCTATTAAAAAGAAAACAGATAGGACATAATTTTGCGGTGGGCTAGTCATTTTTGTCTTACATTTATTTTTCAATATTAAGGGCATGGCACCAGGAATGACGTCACAGTCTTTTCCCATGGCATTAAGGTTCAAAATCGCGTGACAATCGCATGATAAAATGCTAAAAATAGCGTTTTTCCCATTTGTTAGGGTTAATTTTGGGTCTATCAAAAAACTTTTACGGTTATTCCCTAGATTTTAATGCATATTATCAGTACAAAAATAAAATTTTACTCCGCGACTTTCGGGAAGCGAGTATCCGTCTTTCGGAAAAAAGATCAGAGGCGTTTTTAAAAATATTTTCAGAGAAATCTATACAAGATATAAAAAATCTTTTACGGTTATTCCCTAGATAAAGGTTCAATGCATCTACCCTATTTTGTTCCAAAGCATAATTAATAACGGTTGTCGAGATTGAAGGTCTCCCGTTTTTAGAAATTTTTGAAATGTCGGTATGCATACTCTTAATTTATTCACAATATTAACACGAAATCACTTTTATGAAGAAATTAATAATATCCCTTTGAAGCAAAATGTTAATTTTTCATATCATCCCTAAGGCAAGGAACTACGTAGATCCCTCTCACGCAATAAATATTAATAATTAATCGTCGGACCTTTCTTAAAAGCTAAACTTGTTATCTTTTAATATTAATAACATTGAAGAGAAATATGGCAGTCCGGTGTTCAGTTCTCTCTACCTACCCTGCGAGGAAAATGACGTGATGGATTGACAGATATTATACCCATTAATATATTATTCAATGTTTATGTTCGACAAATTTCCTTCGTGAATGATACAAACGGAGCCATCATTAACCATCTATTAGGTATATTTGTGGGATGTATCACTATTTTTTTCAAATAAGTTTTTGTTTATTAAATACAAAATACAGCATTATGCATAACAATTTTTCAACAACAGAACCGAGAGGAATATAGGTATTTATATTTTTATACTAAATGGCTTTTTTGAAAAAAATAATTTTCATACATATTATTATTGTGCAAATACAATATGTACATTTTCAAATAAACAAAGTTACAACATGACCTTCTCCAGTATGTCTCACAAAAAAATATCGCCTGCGGCGCTATTTACGTGTTTTTTATGCTATATAAATTTAAAAAAAATTGTTGTCCCCCCCAGCTCCGAGACTGGCGACGCCCATGTACCATTTCCTTCTCCTTTCCCTTCCTCCTCATTCCATTTCCATCCGATCCTTTCATATATTTTACATAAACATAATATATATATATATATATATAATAACTATATTTTCGCTATGCATGTATAGGTCTAAGTTTGTGTTATTGTGTTTGTGTATTTTTGTTTTTGTACAAATGTAATTGGTAAGGTTTGTCAATACTTTTACTGTTTTTATTGTACTGTGGTGACTGTATTTGCACCATAAATAAATAAATAAATGCCTTCAAATAATGCAGCATTGTGTAAATTCTTTTAGACGTTTCAATATTTACGAGTCGGTATTAACTGCTATAAGTGATCACTTCATGCTCAGGACAACGTTTGCCCTTTCCGTCACACCTTGATATCAAACGTGTGATTTTGAGAAGTCGTATAAAGAAAGTTTCACAATGCACCAATTTAGAGATCCTTTATTAAATAATATGTAAGTACCTCTAGGTTCTGTTGAGGAAAGAGCTGTAATGTGATTCCAACTGTACAGTGGAGGTGAAATCCAGTTATAATACCAAAATATTATAATACTAATTGCTGTTTCAGAGCATCCTACTACATTATAAATATGTAAGGACTATAGGTATTTAGGATGCTACTCAACTTTTCCACTTGTATAGCGAGGAAATCTACGAAGTAATCTTCAGTCGGAAGGAACTTTACTCTGCATTAATATGTAAATACTTTTTGTTCAAGATACCAGATTCTTATTAAGACAAAAATAAGATGCATAAAACAATGAGACTAAAAGTGTTGTAAAACGTAAAATTAACCTAATTATATCAACTTTTCCCATAAAATATAATAAAATTTCTTACGAAGTGTATAAACTTTAAAACACGAATAATTGTTATGAAGATGTACGTAGTTGACTACAGAGCGTAGCGCCGAATATTTATGAAAAATATTTCCAACAGGATGACAAGAATAATATTGTTGTTTTGGATTTAGTACAGTTTGATATTATAGGGAAGTTGTTTAAAATTAATTTGCACTTTAGAGACGTCTATGGCTCCTGCTAATTATTTTCTAACAAGAAGACTTAAGTAGTAGTTACAGAATGGGTTCCATCAGCCTGGCAAGAAAACTTTTACTCACCGCGTCTTAGACTTACGGGAAGAAGCAAAACAAACGAGCGGAGAGCATATTTCATTTAGGTAAAATGTTTTTAAGTCGGTTTAAACTTTATGGCATATAATTTCGAAACAGACTATCAACTTACAGAATTCTAGTCGAAACCGGGTATGAAGGTAACGTAGGACCATGGAAACGTTTGCAAGTCGTTCGAATATATACGGAATTTAAAACGTTTCAGAGTCGCCGCTCCTTAAGCTAATATCGAAAGCTTTTCGGCTAGTACCATATTTTTCATTCGAGTCTACAAAAATATTTCGAGTAATTGTTGATAGTTGTCGACGTACAAGCATTCACAAATGTTTTGAATAGTATGAATGAATAGTTATAGATAGATGTCAACATTATTGTAATTCGCGGCTTTACAATTACTAAGTTTACCAGGCAAGCATTGAACTCCTTTACATTTAATTTGTGTATTTTGTTTTATGAAATGAATTGGTAAAGTAGAATAGAAAATTGAGAGAATCTCCCTCTCAAATATTGTATTTACCATTAGAATGTACGTTCATTAATTATATTATACGTCTAAGGATAGGAAGTCAGGCGATATTCTTCTGTTGTCAGACCGTGTAATTTTTGACGGGTTACAGCTAGTATACTATAATTTCTAAACAGACTATACTAGAATAGTTTTCACAGTATGTATAGCATTATCTATCAAGGCTCTGCTGTGCAAATGATATGAAGTACTAACACAGAGTGTGAAATTATGTTCATTAAGGTAGAACTCAGGTGATATTTTCAGTTTAGTTAGATGAAGATTATGCATCTCTCCAGAAAGTCTCAACTTTAAATCTTAATAATAAGTGTTAAGAATATAGTCTCTTTTGTTTATTAAGAATACAATCCATAAAGAACTACACTTTCCATTATTTTAAGGATGTGCCGGTTTGACAAATTGTATTAGGAATTCAGGATTAACTTCTTCTTCTTCATCTTTTCTTAGATCTTGAGATCTGTTTGTTCGTGAAAGCCCTCATTACTGGGAGGCTGAAGTCCAGCTGTCCCTCCATCGTTTTGGCGGTCTTCCAGGAAGCCGGTGACCAGCAGGCATTTCGTTGGCCAGGACATATGGGATTCTGGAGTCATCCATCCTATTTACGTGGTCCCACCAGAATCCTCTCCTAGCCCTGCCCCATCGTACGATGTCCTCGGTTTCACAGGTCCACCTTATATATTCATTGCGAACTCGGTCCCTGAGGGTCCTCCTTGTGATTGTCCTTAGTACTCTCATCTCCGATGTTCTGAGCAAGTTTTTGGTTCTTGTCGTGTCGGCTCTTGTTTTCACAGCGTACGTCATTATTGGTCTTACAGGATAAACTGTGGTGTTTTTTTTAGAACACTACAAGAAAATGTGAGGTGACGGAATATGGAATAAATTGAGTAGAAAATGTACTTCATTGTTGTTTCAATCTAAACGAAATACTTCTTATTATTTTAATACTAGTCCAATGTATAAAATTGGTATTATAAGAACACAAATTATTCAGTGGGTATCAGACAGGGTGACAGCCTGAGTCCTTTCCTGTTCAACTGCATAATGGACAACATCATCGCAGAGGTTGCATCACTCAATCTGGGATACACTTTGGGCAAGAAGAAGGTGGGCATCCTGTGCTATGCTGACGACGCTACAATTATAGCTGAAAATAAAAATGACCTACAAAGAATGCTCTCTACATTTAACGAATGCTGCTCAAAGTGTAACATGATAATTTCCACAATGAAAACCAAAAGTATGACATTCTCTAGAAACCCGGTGAGATGTGAAATATCCGTAGGTGACAATCTGATCGAACAAGTGACCCAATTCAGTTACCTTGGTGGTGAGCACTAATGACCTCCCTAACGAAATCAGACCCCAGGTAAACAAAGCTGCAGCTGTAGCAGGTTGCCTGAAAGATGTCATATGGAGGAATAAGGATATGAGAACAGCCAGCAAAGTTCGCATCTAAAAGACCTGTGTGCGACCTATTCTAACATATGGCATAGAGGCGAGGGCAGATACTGTTAGAACAAAGAGTATGCTGAGAACCACAGAAATGAGGACGCTGCGAGCCATTGCCGGGAGGACTCTGAGAGATCGGGTGAGAAACACTGCAATTCGAGAAATCTGTGATGTCCAAGATGTAGTCAGATGGGGACGACAGCGGCGGAGATTCTGGCACCAACATGTATCAAGAATGAGCAATGCCAGACTCCCATACATCGCTTTGCATGGGGTGCCTGATGGTCAACGCCCGCCAGGAAGACCACCGAAGCGATGGAGAGACAGCTGGAGTTCCACATCACAGGAGAACAATCCTGTCAATACAGACTCGCTGAGTCTAGATGCAGTTTAAGAAGAAGAAGAAATTATTGAGGTGCCTCGAACCTTTGCAAAAGGAGACTACATGTTATTAAGAATAATTTACTGTCGTAAAACAATCATACGATTGTAGAGAGTATCTTGAAGGGGAAGCAATTTAACTACCAACTTCCTCGGACGTCGCGTCGTCTCAACTACTGAAAACTTTGGAAACTAATCGCTTCACAATCAAACTTTGCACAGTGCCGTGTCGCATCTACATAATAATTATACAAACAATAATACATAATATCTACACAAAACACCTTTTATAACTCAAACCATTATTTAAATTTTAGCTGAGAGCGTTAAGATTGAATTGACGTTAGTTATTCTTCAAACTTTAGGAAACCAGTAATTCCATAGTTGTTATAATTTAAGTCTGCTTTTATCTGAACGAAGGACAATTTTCAAGCTGAAAACTACTACTTCCTGCAGAACCTGCAATATTGAGAACATCGGAGCAGTTCTCGAGGGATAATGTCTTTAGGATGGATCCGACAAGAATTCTCAGCTTGTCACGCAAGAGATCCGAAGAACGCCAACCACCGAAAAGAAAGAGAGAAAGCTGGACTCGTTATTTAGGATTTTATGAAAATGTTTAGGTAGGTACCTCCTGAAAAATTTTCGCAGTTTCATCGAAACTTTCGAATAATAAAGAAATCGATCCAAGTCTTGAAAACGTTCTACTTACTCCATTTATTTCGTGAACTTTAAACTACATAGATGGAAATAGTTTCATTTTTAATAGTTTCACTGTATAATAAACTCAGTTTTTTTCAAACTGTCAAAAAACAGTCACATAGTTAATGCCGAAAACATCAATGAGATTCCATTTTAACTTTAGGCTATAGAAGAAAAATATTTATATAGTGACAAGATGCATCTAGGTACATGCCTTGATGTTATAATTCACACTTTTCATCAATGTATAATGTATATATTTTTCACCTTATAATTTTTAATCACACTTTTGAAACCAGGGGTAAAGTGTATTTATTTTTTTTTATATTTTATGATTAAAGGAGAGAGGCGCGATAGCGAGTTGAGTTGGGTAATAAATCATCAAGTGTTTCCCCAAATGTAGCATCCGTCAATAAATTTCACTCGCTGTTGTCATAATACAAATCACTCTTCCCGCAGAATTAGGTCTAATTTGGAACAAAAACCATCGACGTCATTTTCGTAGATATTATCAAAGTCACAAAATTTGTCAATATTACTGAATATAATATTTATATTAATTTGATACATTATGACAGTTGTAAATTTATTATACTATGAAATGATTAAAAAAATACCGTCGTATTTCAGTTAGTAGGCACTTAATTAGATACAAAATTGGCTCCAATTGATTAGGGTACAAATCTCCGTTATTTACATTCTGGATCAGAAATTCCAATGTACCAAGGTTTGACATTTTATATTATGTATGTATTTACGATATATGAAAACTGCAGAGTAGGTATTTACTCAAAATGCATAATTTCTTCAACAATAAATTACTATTATACCTACTTAGGTACAATATTATCTGAATGTACTCCGTGACTAACGACTCTCAAATAATGTTTCACTACCTCAATAAGAGGTCAATCTTTGCCAAGACATAGGTACATTATTTCTTTTTACAGGAGGCTATGACGAGGGTTGATACGTGCGAAGGTTTTGATGGAAAAAGGATCTTTTAACAAACATATACCTACTTAGTAATACCTTTGGGGGGAAGAACCGCAGTTGTAGACACTTCAGATTACCGCAAAGAAGTTTTATATAAAAGAGTCTATACATTAATCCAAATAAGTTTTAAAAGATTAGATATAAAGCAATATTCATACACTTTTTTATAACAATAAAAACGTAGGTAAGGGCTATTTGGTAGAAACTAAGATGATGGGCTGGAACTAGAAGAGAACCCAAATGCCTAAAGAGAACTATAAAATCCTAGTTCTAAACTATAGGTACACTAGATAATCAGGGGTACAATCATGAATGTTGCAAAGGTAGAGATAAACATTGAAGTATGCTCAAATTTGTTGAATTAACTGCATCATTTTTTCCTGAATCTGAAGTTATCGAAATATTGAGTAGAGCTGCGATAAATCAAAGATCTGTAAGAGCTGGATAATATAGGAGTAGAAAAATAGAACTGGGCTTCGAAAAATCTGAAGATATGTACCTACATAATGTATTGTGATAGAAAAAGTGTAACAGAAAAATGTAAGATTTTTAAAATATAACTTTTCAAGAATTCTTGAATACCTACCTAGAGTCCGTAATAATATTGTGTATCATTTGCAGTTTTAGCCGATTTTGAAATACGCTGTAATCCCATTATATTTCGGTATACGGGATTTTGTGATGGTGGCATTCTGCGGTTGAAATGTTATGGGGAATTAATTCGGTCGGTTGGTTGGTTTAACAATAATTATTATTAATTTGATTGATAACATTTTATTAATGGCCGACATTTTGATCGAAAAGCGTATTAACAAACATAAAGCCGTAATTATTTTTTTTATTTACCCAATTTCGAAGGGTAGATTTACTTAACACTCTGATTATGCTGTCAAACATGGAAGTTAATTATTATTAACAGGTATTTGAATATATAACCTACCTAATGTATAAAAAAGCTAAGGCTTTCTTACTGTTTGAATTATTACCGCGTAAGTGGAAATCAATTACTTGATGATTGTGTCGGAAAAACTTATTTCACTTTGTAAACGACGTTGTATATTTAATTTCCTATAACTGAAGCAAGAAGGTAAAAGATTGTATAGTATTTAGGTATGTATTGTATTTCTTTTAAAAATATTGCATAGATGTGTAGAGTAGGTAGAGGCTTCCTTCATAAAGTATTCAAGTGGCAACTTATTCTATTCATACTTCTAGTACATAGTCCATCAAAGAGCGCCTCTCTATTATTATCATCTAACACGTTGATAAAAGAAACCGTACTTTTAGCGCATATAATAGTCGTATACAGTGGATTCTTCCTTATTGTTATACCTCCGCAATATTTTGTAAAGTTTACTAAATCGCGTGTGTCCAGGAATCGGTTTTACACGGAAGAATTCTCAGACTACATACATACATATCATAGTAACGATAGAACAAAGTCATGGCTACGACAGATGCTATTAAAAAATGAAATACCTCTTACACTTGTATGCAATATTGGTTGCATTAAATCTAAAATCCAGGCGCAAGCCCTCCAAGCAGTAAATGCCTAAATAAACTGTGTCATTTTAAGCGGATCGCATGAGTGTCTATATTTTCGGCCCACCACGTAAGACAGACAGGCCCGTATAGATAGAAGGGATCTGTTTGGCAGACCTGGTCCGTCCATCGCCAAGATGGTCGTCCTCTGGGTCTCCGTCCAGGTGTGTTTACACTAATTATAAGTTTCTTGAGACTGTCTTTCTTTCAACGAGCAATTTGTCCAAAAATCTGGAGACTTCGAAACGTATCCTCGTCGCCATTCTCATACAGTTCTTGTAGGATGGAGGTATTTGCTATTCCTGGGGCGAAATTTTGGAGCTAAAGAGCTAGGGAAAAAACTATTTTGAGATGTAGCTCTAGAGGCGAATGCTGCGGTTTCCTTGGACTGCAAGAAGAACAAGTGCCTCCCAATTATTTAGCTATCGACAAGATCTGGATTCTAAGCTGAAACGTGAAGTTAACAGATATGAATATAGGTAGGGCACTGCTGAATAGCATGCCTCAGATAATGTGAGGATACATATGATACAAAATATACCTCTTCTTATGAAACTTGCTATAGACGTTACAGTGAATATACGTGGGACCGAAATGACAAGTGACATGTAAAATTTACCCTCGAGTTATTAAAATCCTAATTGTTTCCTAATTCACTAATGACGCGTTATAATGGAGTCTATTGTAGAAAGGTATAATATTTATCTATACAGCAAAGAAACACTATGATAATAAGGAAGAAAAAAGTTCGTACATCTTTTGTCTAGATATATATCCCTAGAATGCTTTTAAAATATTCAAAATGGCGTCTATTAGGTACAATGCAAACGAACGTATGTATAATAATAGGTATAACACATAACCAATTCTGTTCATAGCCACCTATGCTTGAAGGAATTCCTAGTAAGAATGCATTTTATTCCCATGAAAAGTATTGTCGGGATATTCCTACTAGTAAAGGTCAAGACGTCAATCCTGGTTCTTAGATGGTCATGTTTTCTAACATCTTTTATATGTAATATTTTAATAAGATTGCATATTATGCAATCGTCAGAAATCCAGGATTTAGTTCTACACGGATGAACTCTCAGATTACATATTTTGTGTAATGATAGAGCATAATAATTCTAGTTAGGACATAGCTTATTTAAAAATCAGATATCTCATATGGTTGGAGAGAAAAATACACAACTTTAATAATTACAAAAAGACATGTATGAAATAGTGGCTGCATCTAACTTAAAATAAAGGTGCATTCATCGGGCACACAAGGTAGTGTCAAATAAAATAGGTGGACGTTACCGAATCTCTTAGTTCCTTTAGATCACATCGGCAAAATAGACTCGATACTGCTCGGTGCTCATGCATAGGTCAGTACTTAACAATCAATCGAACTTTCGATGACCAACACCAACACTATGTATCTAAGTTGTGTTTCTTTTGAATGTTGCGTTGTATTGATTACATTCTCAGAATTCAAAGGAGAAAAGTATGAAAGGTTATCTTATTATTCAATGGTGAAACTTTTCATGTTCAGATAGACAAGTTTCTGGTTAGTAAGTAAACATGTGTTAGTTCAACTTTCTTTTTCTTCGCAATATACTAGAAGTTCCTTTTACGGGCGTTTGAATAACTTTGAAATTCCTTTAGAATGGGATGCTGGTGAAATGGTCGAATACCAATTTACTTTTATACAACTGCAAATGAAACGTAAATTTAATTTATTTTGTTTCTTGCAGAAGCAGTAACACGTTTATGAATAACTTTTTCATTTCGCATTGCTAAAATACCACTAAAAGCGCTTAATTTCAAGTTAAAGTTTCAATTAAAAGTCGGTAAATATTGGAGAATATACTAATGTTTTCCCAGTGCTAAAGTCTAACTGCAGCAAATCATTTAAAACAATGCTTTCTTCTGACTGTCAGATAATGCAATATTTCTTCACACGCACCACAGGCGATAAATATAATATTTCATTTACTTGAACATTATGCAACTTCAGCAGAATTGTCTAGTGGTAATACGTCTTCCTTCAGCTTATTTGAATTTACTGGCTATCAGTTGCCAAGAAGCAGAGTGTTGTCGCTGCAAAATAATAAAGAATGAACCGGAATAAGGTGGGCGGATAATGTATTCCGGATGACACTACCATGACAACGAAGTCTTAGTTGAAGTGACCACCAATGTGGGTACAGGTACGAATATAATGCGAAAATCGCTATAATATAAACAGTAGACCCAGACGAGATACCTATTGAAGTATGGAAATGTCTCGGCAGGCATGGCGTCCATATTCTCACTGAACTCTGCAATAGAGTCTTCGAGACAAATACCATGCCAGCTGCGTAGCAAGGGTAGCAGATATGAATGCAATAATTACCGAGCAATTAAACTCATGAGTCATACAATGAAACTGTTCGAAAGGGTAATAGATTGCAGACTACGACAAGAATGCCCTCTGTCCGAAAACCAGTACGGTTTCGTTCCCGGCTTCTCGACTAGTGACCCAGTGTTTGCCCTAAATACCATCATAGAGGAATACCGTGCCAAAAATTGCCCACTATATGTCGCATTTCTGGACATGGAGAAGGCCTTCGACAGGGTCCCACGTTCAACCATCTGGTGGAGCCTGAGACGCAAAAATATTCCGGAAACATATGTCAGTGCCATAATGGACATGTACAGGGATGCCAAATCGCAAATCAGAACGACAGTGGGTTTAACAGATCCCATCAATGTCACGGAGGGTGTTCACCAGGGATCAGCCCTTAGCCCGTACCTCTTTAGCATCGTGATGGATGCGGTAACAGAAGCGGCACAGCAGGAGGCTCAGTGGACTTTTATCTACGCTGATGACGTGGCAATATGCGCTGAAAGTAAAACTCATTTGGAAAGGGCACTACAAGCTTGGAGGGGTCAGCTTGAGAGCGGTGGGCTGAAACTAAGCATCTCCAAAGCCAAGTATATGATCATAAACGACTCTGGAACAGATACGGCGCCGATCAACATCAATGGCCAACAAATAGAAAAATGCCAAGAGTACAAATACTTGGGTACCATGATTCATACAACTGGAGATCTGGACACCAATATTCAGCACCGAATTGCTGCAGCCTGGATGAAGTGGCGGGAAGTCACGGGAGTTACATGCGATAATAGAATGCCTGTCAAGCTAAAGGGTCTTATATACAAAAGCGTTATCCGGCCTGTACTTACTTACGGATCAGAAACCTGGAATACCTCTTTGAGACATGTCCGTGCTGTCCAAACAGCTGAAATGAAAATGTTGAGATGGATGTGCGGCGTCACCAGGCTAGACAGAATCCGTAATACGTACATACATACGTGGAAGTCTAGGTGTACGTGACGTATCCGACAAAATTCAGGAAAGCAGATTACGGTGGTACGGGCATGTGAGTAGAAGACCCCCCGAATACATAGGTAACAGGGCACAGTCATTGGTTGTCCCTGGTAGTAGATCCCGAGGAAGACCCAAGCGGAGGTGGCGCGAGGTTGTGAGGCAAGACATGAGAGACTGTGGAGCATCCCCGGAGGACGCACAGGATAGAGCCGAGTGGCGGCGAAAGACAAAAATGGCAGACCCCACCATCATGTGGGATTAATAATTGCCCAGGGAGAGAGAGCTATAATATAAATAAACTTTTGCTGAAAAATATGTACTTACACAGAAGTGAAAAATTTGTAATTATTGCAATAGTTTAAGAAGTTTCTAAATATTGATATTTCAGATGCAATGTTTGTATTTTAGGCCAAGCGGATCTGAGCCCGATCCTTCGATATTCATGATATCTGGATAGGTGAATTTTCCCAGCATTAGGTTGATTTATATCTCAAGCAAGAACAATATGTAGACTTTTCTGGCTGACAATACTGAGAAGACCTATCTCCACATTTATATATTACTCTCAGATAAGCGAGTATTAGTTCAGCTAAGAACTTTTATTACTTTTATTGATTCTTGATGTGGTTGGTTTAAGAGTATGCACACCGACATTTCAAAAATTTCTAAAAACGGGAGACCTTATATATCGACAACCGTTACTAAATATGCTTTGGAACAAAATAGGCCATAGATGCATTGAACATTTATCTAGGGAATAACTGTAAAAGATTTTTTATATCTTGTGTATATTTCTCAAAATGAATTATTCACAACACCTCTGATCTTTTTTCCGAAAGACGGAAACTCGTTTCCCGAAAGTCGCGGAGTAATTTTTTTTTCTTGTACTGATAATATGCATTAAAATCTGGGGAATAAACGTAAAAGTTTTTTGATAGACGCAAAATTAACCCCAAAAAATTGAAAAAAACCCTATTTTTACCATTTTATCATGTGATTGTCACGCGATTTTGAACCTTAATGCCGTGGGAAAAGACTGTCACGTCATTCCTGGTGCCATGTCCTTAAGTTTTGTATGAAATGTTATGGGAGTTCTTACTCGTAAACATCACTATTTGATAAATTTCCAAGACGAAAAACAGCTTTAGAATCAACTGAAAAAAAAAATAGGTAATTTTTAAAAATATTTTGTCATTTATTTTCTCTTCTAAATTTAGTCTAGTTTCCTAGCAGGTACTAAGCACTTAATAATTTAAACGAGAGTATTGTTATAGAAGGTCAAGCGTTTAGGTATCGTATTTCCTTTGTGTCACTGAGATAGGGTCTTTCTCAATATCACTATAATTTAATGATTAATTAATCTCAATACCCGACAGAGGGCGATTATTACAGCCCACCCTTTGAAGTGTCAATAAACAAAAATATTTAATTTTGTTCTTTCATCCCCCATGACCGAGTTTCATGATTAATTAGTATTTTAATACAGATTTTGGATAAGTACAATATTTATATTTATAGATATTTATATTAATCGATATATACTCGTATATTATTAAGCTTTGGTATTGATGACCGCAAAACAAATCCGTTTATACAGTTTTGTCTTCTGATGGTCCCATATGATTTGACAGTTCGGAAGTTATCTGCAAGTGATATACGAGTATTAATTGCATAGTTGTATTATTGGTAGGCCTTATTTTAAATTATTTATGAAAATCACAATTTTATGTTTTTGTGAGACCATCGGAAAAGAGCTGTCATGATTTCGTAGATGCGATATTTATGCCATTTACTCAGATTCACTCGTCAAATTTGAAAAAAATGTGCACAATCTTGAACTGCAGCATACGGGTACAACTTCCAAAACCGTTTGCACGCTGCGTTCTCCCCAAGGGAGTTCACATAAAAATACAACGTGTGAATTGTTATAAGTACCTCTCGGTGTGTTGAGGTATAACTGTAACATAATTTGTTCATGATATTCATTCATAAATAAATTTTAATTAAAATATTGGGCAAAGGACTTTTTTAATTACAAGGCAAATATTCTTTGGTTGTTTGCTTCGTAGAACGTTCAGGGCCCTTTATTAGCATTTTGGTGATTTCGCTGATTTTGCTGTTGTTTTTGGGAACCTTCCATTCAAAACTGAAGAACTTTAGAAACATTGTGATCCATGAAAATGAATGCTCAATCTTCTAGAATGTGAATGCAATTAAAAAATAATAAAAAACATTACGGATAATGCAACAGGGTTGTTTTTAAAAAGAGCGTATTTTTCAATATTGAAAAAAGGGGTGAGTTTAGAGCTCTAAGGAAGATGTATCCTCGCGTTTTTTTTACATTTTGTTTCGAGATATCGAAACCTTAGGTTGTTTTATCGAGAACATACAGAAGAAAAGTGCGATTGGTAATTTTTTTTTAAAGATTTTCTGGAAAATAAGTTAATCAAAATTTCAGAAAATTTTGCTTTTTTTAAAGACGTAAAACATTCTCATGTTGTATTTTTATCCAACAAATTAATGTATTTCTGAGTAGTTCATAATGTTTTTAATCTTGCTGGATATTTAAAATTTTCAAAATATTGAAATTATCATAAGATAATATAAACACAAAATGATAATGATAAAAATCAGATTAGTTGGCGACTAATAGCCGTCGCGTGCGGACGTGGAATTTGCTGTCATTTTTTTCGGATGACATTTCATGAATATTTTGTGAATTTAAGAGATAAACACCAATTTAACCGATGTATATCTCTTCCTAGTCGTAAAATCTATCAAATGTACATAAGGCAAATGATTATTAACAAAATATAACGTGTAAATTTAGTTTTCAGGATCTGTCATAATCATGTTACAATAATAATGTCTAATGTCATTATCATGCCACAGTCATACTTCGTCACATGCTAGAGAAAAAAATATCTGTTCCAGTAGTTCGACGCAGTAGGCACTATTAATTACATGAAGCAATATATTCGCAATATTCATATTTATTTATGTAAGCTCTCATCAACTGTATGTGTGTAAAAGATTTCAATGGTAAAAAAGTATAAAGTAGTAAAACATGAAAAAATCATAGAATTAATGTTATCAATTCTTGACGATTTTCGAGTCTTCGTTATGATAACGATAAGTATGTAAATTGCAAAATAAATACGCAAATAATATGAGTAACACTGATATGATAGAAGATGATGAATGAGATTCTCAAGTTCGCATACTGAGTGGAAGGATAATGAGTTGCGGTAGAGGAGTGTACACGGACTAGCATAATTTTCCACAGGTTGGGAACCCAGAAAGTAAATCCTTATCATGTAAACGCAGTATAGCAATATTTCTTATTGTAATTTTCGGGGAATGGATCGATAATTCTAATCACAAATTCGTATGTAGTTTAAACAATGTATTCCAAATCATTGTTAATGTGGGAACAATTGTATTCTTTCTAAACTACGAAATCGTTTGAATTTTGTTTTATTCGAAAATCTATAGCAATATAAGACAACTTCACAACAAGGTGCATTGTATTTTTTAACTCTTATTCGATAACCTAAAAGTGAATCTAGAATGTTTTTGCGTGTGCTCAGTTACTCTTGTCACTTTTTTCAGTCAATGTCTATAAGTTAAATAATTATAAAGGCGCAATTCCACTGATTCAACACTAAGCTGCGTGCGTAAACCATGCGTCTAAAACGGTGCAATTCAGGAAATATTAGTTTGGCGCGTCATGTTTTTACAAACTTAAAAGTTAATAAAACTTATAAGTCAAATGCAAACCATTTTCCTTATGTTCTGGTAGATGTGCTAATCTTATTTACTGTCTTAAGTTTTGCCTACTTTCCGGGCTTGGAGGCCGTGTTCTAATGGTCGCTTGGGGACCCGACCATTAGACCACGGCCTCCATGCCCGGAAAGTACACATAACTTAGATATGATGACTCCGGCCGTGAAAGCTTCCGCACATACCTTATTTACTGTGTTTTTTCGCCCTCAATGTAATACATAACGCAGATTCCTTATTTACTTTTTTTACCTCAGCCATACCATACAATTGTATGTATTTACTTTATGTATTTAATTTTTCATTCTTCCGGTCCCTGTCGCGCTAAAACCGCACAGATCCAATAATTAACTTATATGCGCATTGTATTTTCGTTTAATGGAAAGACTATAAATTATGTGTATCATGTGTTAATGTTTAAAACTTGCCTCAGTGGGATTGCACCTTAACTCTCTAACTTGTGAAAATACATTCATTCAAACTGATTTCAATTTTGCAAAATATTACAATACGATACTAGCGCCGCGTATCGAAATTTCATTTTCAGTTTGCTAATAGCGGGCTCTTCATGATCAAATATTAATAAGTTGGAAAACACGAAATAATTATGTGCTCTCTTTGTTCTCCGTATTGATTTATACGAATATAATATGCCAATTATTCGGAATACGTATGTTTATTCATAATGAAGATACTGTAAACATCTTTTCATTTTTAACAATATTCGTTTCTTTCATTGAAATTAGGGTCCAAAAATTCTATATATCTATCTATCTATACCCTCACGCCACGTCCCTTGTAGGGTAGGCAGAGAGGACAGAGCGCCAGACAGCCCTATCCTTACACGCACTCCTAGCTTCCGTCACATTCATGTAATTAGTCATACACGCTCTCCGATTCCTTTTGCTCAAAACGCGTCCATCCTTGAGGATCTGGTCGACATGATCGGACCAGGTCAGTCTCGGGCGGCCGCGCTTCCTCACCCCTCTTCGCTCATTCACATATATCTTTTTTGTCATCCTGTCATCATTCATTCTCTCAAAATGCCCAAACCATCTTAGTATTAGTAGTAAAATTGACTTTATATATAAATATTTTGGGACAAAGCAGAATATATAAGTACTCTTACAGAAAGTATCTTAAAAGGACATAAGGCATCTTAATTACGTATGTATATAGGTATGCTGTATAATGTACTGAGATTTTTCCTTGTCTTGAAGTTACTTAGAATGCAAACACGGAAATGGACATTGACACACTTGTATATGTCTGACTGTGTTTGTGAAAACGAAAAAAAACCAGCTAGTCTTTATGTTGTAAGAAAAACGAAGTCTTCCTTTAGTATTCAGAGAATATTTTTCCTATCTGACTCCAGGCTTGAAAATTAATAATTGATGTGCCAAAGACTTTTCATAGTGAAGTTCTTTTTTAAATAGAAAAACACAGTTTGTTGGTAGAGCAATTATTACTCTAAGTATCCATCCACTTGAGAGAGAGATTACACCGATACACTAAACTATTCCTGTATTATGTAGATTTAAGTTTCTTGTATGTAAGTTAAACTAATATGTACAGTATCTTCTGACTTAGAATCATTCCGATATGGTATTAGATACATTGTAATCCAACGTATTAAGGCTGTATTACTAATAACAGTGATATGGGGATTTCGGTTACGAATAGACTATTTGCATATTACTTACTTATGGAAATCTCCATACAAGATGCAGTATTACTTTACTCGTCTCATGTTATTTTATCTCAATTAATGCCCACATATTTTACTAATATTATGCAAAAAACTGGTAGGTTTATAATTTTATTTTACATTTGAAAAGCTAATCGAGTTTTGGTTACAGTTGTTATATTTAAAAGCACTATTAATAAATACTTTGGGTGATTTTGAAAACCCTGTGAAAACTTCTATTTCTGATTCATGTCCCACTCAGTTATTTTTTAAGTAATCCCAGTCTATTATTTTTTATTTATTTTTATTCTTTTTCATACACTTGTATGTATGTATTGTGTAGGTATATCACAAGTGGTTGGTTGGCAGACATTGCCTATGGCAATAAACCCGCCATTTTTGACATCACCAATAAAGATTTTATTTATTTATTTATTTATTACTATTTAATAAGCGTTAGAGTAGATACATCAGTTATTGTCATCATTTCCACCGACACAAAATGTTAAGGTTGTTTTTAAATATTTAGGCAAACAAATATTCCCTTTTCTTTACTTTTCTCAATTTATTTTACCAACACAAAAAATAACTATATTATTTTCTTTGTTCCAAATAATAATAATATATTTGTCATTTTCCAGAGAAAATAGAGCTGACACGATGATGCGCGTTGGTGGTATGTTACATTACAATTTTCGATGAAAGATTGCTCTGAATACAGTGGTGGAAAAGTACATCATTGTGCTTCAAGTCAGAGTATGTGCTTCATTTATCCAGCTGAATGATATTCTACCACCTATCACACTTTTTACTATACGCCTTGTCATATAAAATGTTGGTATAATACAACACACACATCCTTTTTGTTTTGAAACCACCTAGATGAAAATAACCAACAGTGACATCTTTGATATAAGGCAGTTTATCACCCGTACTATGTCCCATATTGTTTACGGCAATCAGTAATTTTCACGCAGTGTGCTCCTCACGAACAGTGCTATATAAACTCGCTCGCGAATTATGATTAAATATAGGAAGAATGTTTTCTACTTTTAGGCTCTCCTGTTATGATTTTTTACAGGTGTGCATTATTATATTGAATGACAACACAGTATATGACACACGAGAATGCAAACTTTTCGATATTTTATGTCCGTAAATCATTGTTGTTTGTATAAGCAACCCCTTAAACAAAGACCTAAGAACGGTAGGTATATTATATCAAAAATAACGGTTCTTGTAAACACTTACCAATATGGATAAAATAGGAAAAAGTAGTACCTATTGTATGTAGTTTCGGAACTAAAGTGCAAAATCTTTCATCAACATAATAATATATTCTAACTAGTTGGTTGTGTACAGAAGTAAGCATTTTGCTTTTTCCTTTACAAACATTTTTGTCAGATAGATGGTGTAATCTAACTTGATAGACTATTTGTCAAGAAACTCGGCAGAGCGTATAAATTTTTAAAAAGCTACCTAAGTAGTATCAACTAGTTGAAAGTGCTCTCCCCCCGCCCCCCCCCCTATCTCTCTTAAAATTGTGACAGCGAAATTTTTCTAAATGTTTATGTACTGGTAGTAGATTTTTTCTTCTACACTGTTGGAACATCTATCAATTCTACGAGAGTTTTATACGCAACCAATCATCCCTAACATCGACGCACTTTTTCAGAAAAGATGATGAAAGCGAAAGAAGAGTGCGGCGGTCCAAGAACCACTTGGCTCGACCATGTCGACCAAATTCTAGGACGGACGTGTTTTGAGTAAAAGGAGTGTAAGTATATATTATGATGAATTGCATGAATATGACGAAAGCTAGAATGATGTGCTAGGTTAGAAGTCTAGCGAGCAATTCTCGCTGCCTATAATGCAAGGGACGCGGCGTGAGAGGATAGAATAGAGCATTGCTTTAGAAATTCATCCATGACTGTACATCAGTTGTCGAACTGGATTCTAGAACATCTAGAAAATCCAATAATTTAGAATCAAGAGAAAGAGATACTTACACGATTCAACGTCCTGTTATTCGCTTCAAAAATGCAAGAATAAATCTGGACAAAATCGAAATATTTGAGAGAATTTTCATCCATATGGATATGCTGCCAAAAATATGATTGAATATTCAGAGTCACATTTTCAAGGTGAGTAAAGAGATTGCATAGAGTTATTGCAATTTCTGTACCGAACCCTACTTCAATCAACTTGATATGTTTTCGATAAAACAGAAAACACATCTGCAAAGTTACAAAAAGCTCTATTTTTCATGCAACATCTGAAACGACGAATCTGAAAGGTTTACTTTCGTTTAAAAAATATTACATTGAAAACTGTTTCACTCTATTATTATAAAAGTTTTCGTGCAGCGGATCATGAGGGTGTTCAAACTTGATAAGGTTTTAAATTTGTATTTTTTGTTCTTACTATTTCTCTATACCTGCATACATTTTTATCGTGAAAATTTTATCTTATTCAAAACGAATTTTCTTTTGCACTATCCAGTTGTTAAACACCCGTACTCGTATTTCACATTTTGCTAGTAGATATTTCTTGCTTCTTTTTTCAATGAAAAATACAAGAGTTCATCGGAAATTAGTGAAATCTGTAGATGAGAATTTCGTTTTGTTTTGAATAAGTATAAATAGTATTAAATAGAAAACTCTGTATATGTTCAATTCTATAACTCTTTGAGTTACAAAATGTGTTTTATTTTTTTTACTACGAAACAATTGAAAACAGTACGTATTATTTTATTTAGTACGCATTATTGCAATAATTCCAATAGCCCTGCCTCCAAATATTGGATTATTTATGGCATGCAAAATTTGACAACAACCATAGTGTAATCAGTCGTCTACACGTCTAAAAATAGTCCGAGAGCCCGCTGCTTAATTTATGACGTATCTGTTTTTTGATCGAAATGTGGTATAAATGATAGCTTACCAATAGGGTATTACATCGCACTAGGGTTGCCTATCAAAATCCTGCCGCAACCCCCCCTGCCCCCCCCGAAAAGGTCCCTCTTCGCGGTTTTTCGCATTTTATAGGAATATGGTAAGAGATAGGAGAAAGTAGTCAATGACAAAAATAATCCTTGCTAAATTCTCTACAAAAAATGTTAAAACAATTTTTTCATAGGACTAGTAGTTTACCCGTAATAGCCGGTCAAAAAACAGGATATTTTTTGAAAAAAAAAAAATTTTTTTTTGATTTTTTTTCTTTAACATTCTTCCACCCATTAACACTAACATTTTATGGAAAAAAATATTTGGCCTGCGGCGCTACATCGCTGGTTATTTTATGAAAAACTAAATTTTAAGAATTTTCGTCACTGAGTTTTATTGCAATAACTCCGAAATTATTAGATATATGAAAATAAGTTATAGCTCGTTTTGTAGCAAAGACTATGGTAATTAATTCGTTCTTTGACTATTTTCCTGTAGCTCTTATCAATTTCCAACCAATTTAGTTTAAATACGTTTTTTTAGTATTTCAAATTAATTTCGGTTTTGGACCGGCCATTGCGGGTAAACTGCTAGTTCTACGAAAAAAATGACGTGACATTTTTTGTAGAGAATTTAGCAAGAATTATTTTTGTCATTGACTACTTTTTTCTATCTCTTACCATATTCCTATAAAATGCGAAAAACCGCGAAGAGGGACCTTTTCGGGGGGGGGCAGGGGGGGTTGCGGCAGGATTTTGATAGGCAACCCTAGTGCGATGTAATACCCTATTGGTAAGCTATCATTTATACCACATTTCGATCAAAAAACAGATACGTCATAAATTAAGCAGCGGGCTCTTGGACTAAAACAGAATTTGTTATTCGTCAATGTTTTTTATCAAACGTACCTAATTTTATTAATTAGCAACTTACATACATACAATTTTCATCGTAAAGTGTGTATGACCAATAGCATGAATGTGACGGAGGAAATAAGTGTGTGTAAGGATAAAAAAAATGACGATCAGTTCTCTCTACCTATTCTGCAAGGAATACAATAGAATATAAAATATTCTGTCAACATGCCAGCAGTGGATTGATTTGGATGTGTTTTATAAATAATGTGTTGACCGCTGTGTCACAATTTTTTAACTACCTAATGAAGAGAGAGAGCCATGGTAGGGATAAGCTTAAGAGACAGAGTCATAAATGAGCAAAAAGACGTAAAACCAAAGTGACTGACATAATACACAGCATAGCATCACTAAAGTGAAAATGGGTGGGACACGTGGCTAGAAGCGCAGAGGGCAAGTGGACGAAGAACCTCCTTAATTGGAGACCTCGAGATGGGAATAGAAGCGTGGGACGGCCACAGCTGAGATGGAGAGACGACCTGGTCCGATATGTCGGTGCAATCTGGATGCAGTCTGCACAGGACAGGACAACATGGAGGAGGCCTTTGTTCAGGCGTGGACGGGGATAGGCTGATGATGATGAAGAAGAAGAACGAAGAATGGTGTTAATATTATTAGAAAAAGTAAATTCAATATTATGGTTCCGCGCTTCTGCCAACGTGATTCTTAACATCCGGATCGCGATGTAGAATATTTTATTGTACAATGGCGCCAGAACGGAAGTGGTGTAAGAAACGAATGGCGTATGTGCTCTGCCAGTTTAACTAGAACTAATAATTATAAGTATATGTATGATATAACTACTTATTTATATTTTCTACTACTGATAATATATCTCACGGAGTTTATTAAAGTAGAATTCTTTATACTTTCATACCATTTGTCAATGTTTATATCTAGGTACTACTTTTAATATCAAATATAAACATTAGTTCGTGTTTGAAACATAATAACATTTTTTTTTATGATTCTGCGAAATGATAGGGCAATCTTGATCAACTTTTAGTAATTTGTGACATTTTGAACTCAATCGTGCCGAAAATCTTTGGGTCGGAAATTCTGCAAAAAAGCAACTAAGATAATTGACAAAGAATTTAAAGAATCCTTTGTCAATTATCGGAATCGGAAGAATCAAACCTGAAATTTCAACTACTTTTTAAAAGAATCATTGTGAAATTTCCCAGATGTTATGACCATATTAATTGTCAAACGCCTAATGATGAAGATGAGAATCCTCGAACACTTGTCGCGTGTCATAAAAGTCATGTGGATTTTAAACTATTTGCTGTCCTTTTATTTTATTCTGACTTTTAAACTCAGAATATTTTCGCCTATCCAACCCTGACAAACTTCCTTGTATGTATGAAAAATGTACATATTAATACAATTTGTTATTAAATCAGTGTGCAGCGAGATTTTAACTATAATTTTCCGCATTTGACAAGCTCTCAATAATTGAGAAGTCACTAGTCACGTAATTATTTGAACTAAAAAATATGTTGACGGTTCACATTGGAGAAAATAATTAAATAAAATTTTTAAATAGTCTTTTCCACCGCTAAAACAACACAACATAATATAAATGAGTAAAAAATGCAATACAAAATAATAACAGTTATTCAGTTTTGAGTTTGTTTTAGAACCAACTTTTGTAGCAATTATTATTTGCGAGTGTTGCGACTTCGAAACGGAAAAGTCTATTAAAAATATTTTCGAAAATGAATGCATAATGTCAGAAACAAAAATCGTTTAGTCTCGTTAAATAGGAAACGAGAAAGAAAAAGGTCACCCAGTGCGGAAAACTCTTTCGAAAAAGTCATTCCGTGAAACTTAGTTTACTTTTTTATTTACCGACTGCAGTTTTTTCAGCTTTGTTAGGTTACTCCTCAAAGCGTATAGCATACTCAGTTATGGAAAATAGTTTTCAAATGAAGCTCTTTTTTTAAATAGTACGATTAGTAACAAACATATTTTTTAAAAATACAGGTCAACTCATAATACGTACCCAAAGTGTTTCCCCCATTAGGACAAGCCTTTTCAAAATAATGTACATCGCATATTTTTTTTAATTATAAGTTTTATTACACAAGTTATGTGGTATTCAATTCCCAATTTTCAAAAATATGTTTACGTTGAACTTTAAAATAAAGCCTAGGGCAATATCGACGGAAACAATCTTTTACACAATCTTAAATTTAGTTATTCGGGAATTCTTCTACAAGACTTTGGATAGGTCTGTAACCTCAATCTCTGGACACTGTATAACGATTATTCAGGCTTCATAGTCTATGTACCTAATATATGAATATGTTAAGAAAAACGAATTCATTATAACGCCAGATTTGACGTTAAATAACAATAAAAGCCTTGAAAAACGATAACAACCAAAAATAACGAGTCTGAAAAAATAAAATTATAATATCCGATAAGTACTGAATCGTAATACCATATTGGAAGCTCATAAAACAATAAAAACTATTTAGCTATCAGTTTGTACAAGAATTATCGAAATCGGAAAAGTAGTTTTCTTAGATGATTACAGAAGATAATCCTGTACACAAACTTTCTCTGTTTATAATATTATATCTGTGTTTAAACAGAGAAAACCGAATCGTTTATGTATATGTAAAAAAAAAGTAATAGAACAAATAGACTTAGCAGAGTTGATTCAGTGGGTTTGTCTGTCGTCAGCACAAAAACATGGTACCCCTGTAGAACATTCTACTAAACAGTTAGTTGTGTATCTAGCAGTTAGTAGTAGTAGGAGTCACCGTATGAAGAGGAACAATAATGACATGAATAGGTCGTGTAGAACAATACTAGTAGAACCAAGGAGGATAATACTATGTAGAACTTATAAGTACTTATAGATGCTCTACATATTAAATTTCTCCGGCAGAAATGAGTAAACTTTTCATGTTAAGAGTCATATTACAGAATTTCGTTATTTCTGGCACACAAAATATAAGTTTTTTCATCCGTATTCTGGCTGTTAACTATTTCAGCAGAACTCTTGTCATTCCTCTACATATTATAATATAAAATTACAATGTAGGAAAAGCTGTTACAAGTTAGACTGGTGTGCGTGCATCATTTTTTCTGTTGCTAATGGCGAATACTGATAAACTCTGGTGGTCACATTCTCCAGAGACTATGTTTTTAGTAGTTTTTTTATCTTCAACCATACGGCTTGCAATTCCCTAAACACATTTGCCCCTCGTTTCTGTCAATTTATTGTGGGGCGTTTCTAAGCAATCTTAATCTGTCAAATGTTTAGTCATCAATATATAACATCTGCCAATGAATTCCGGAGTCAATATTTCGAAGGTAGTTATTGTCTACGAGGGCTGGCAACACAGTCGAGGTTCAAACCTCTAAACATTTCATTATTATGTTATAAACGTTATAATTCACATTCAGCGTAAAATATTTAATTTATTTTACAATTACTGAACCCTTTTTTCCGAACGGAACCATTTATTTTTTTTATCCACTTAGTATTCAACGACAGTCGCAATAAGATTGCACCAAAACATGCAAAACATTTGTTTAACGGGTGTCGTGTTGGCAAAGCGTTTGGCTGTTACTCATACTAATATTGCAAAGACAGTCCCTTTTAAAATAATAAAACTTTTCATTGACTAAAATTATACTTGAAATTAAAACATAAGACCGATGATAGTTGATGACTGTTACCATCACGTGGACATTCGTTGCAGGCGGTGGCGGTTTTAGTATCCCCGCGGAGCAGTTGAGCTGTTCGTGAGCCAGTAATAGTACTTGTATAAACGTAATAATGTTGTACAGTACGTAAGCATTATGATAAAATACTAGGATGAAGTAGTTAGCTGAAGTAGAAGTGTAGTGTAGTAACAAGGACTAGTAACATTAAAGATGAGTGTCTTGCTGTGGCTCTACAGTAACAACGAATCTGAATGACATTTACTATGTACATTATGTTGAACTGAGGATACATTAGAGAGAATGAGAATGAAATAGTGGCTCTGCTTTTCTTTCTATTTTTATTTACCCCCAATAGAATAACAATGAATTTTGCAGTCTGAAGTTGTTTTTTTATTTATGCAAGAATGGGGTGTTCTATATGAACTCATAATCAAATTATAACAAGCAAACTGGTTCTCAGAAATGTTACAACTTCATAGCATTCCTCACTCATAAATCTAGCTTTACAATATATCCTAGAGTTGTCGACGATCTTTCACGAACTCACATCAAGGAAAAACGTGGATCTCTGCAATCCAATCTGTAGGTGCATAACTGCATACTTATTAATGCCTTTTTAAAAAAAATCATACAAACTTTAAATACTTAGTAATAAGTGAAAAAGGAAAAATTATTAATAAATTAGTAACTCACCACGTACACTTCTGCGTGTATTTTTAGGTACAAACACGTCGACCATATTGCGAGTATTATATTATTTTTATCGTGTTTCTGACCCCAAAAAGTAATAATGACATATGAGGATTTCTGTTGTTGTCCAGGGTGAATATAAATTCTAATTTGTGTCGTTTGTTAAAATTATCTCGCTCTCTGCATAATGCTTCCATAATAACTACATAGTGTTTGTGTTAGCCGTGTACACAGGTTGTCTCAAAGGACTTTAAATATTTCAAAGTTTAATAATACAAACAAGATGCAAAAGTGAAATTGCTTTTAGAAATGTCGGGGACACTAATATAATAATATACCTAATGTCCGTTTTATAACAGTATCTGTATCTATCTTTGAAGTTACGATACACCGGTAATATCCGCAGGACATCTCCAGAAATATGATTATTGTGTTGAATTGAAACGACATTCATACATTATTCACGTAACTGAATCTCAATAAAAGAAAATTTGCATTTTATTTTCTCGTCCGTAGGTATTATGTTTTGGTACTTATAAACAGGGATATGCCTGTCTCAGTCCCGCATCTCCGTACTGGGATATTTTTTACATTTCACGGTAGATGATTTTAGCTTAGGTCAGGTCTGGGGAAAAGTATTTGGCTTTGGATACAAGCCTGGAAGTCAACAAGCAACAGAGAGTGCGCTAAATAAATCACATTTCAATAAATTGTAGGAATGTTAGCTGTTTGCATGTTTCATTCAGTCAACCAACATTTAAACAACTCACCAATAGACCATAGGTAAGAACAGCATCTGAAAAAAAAAACAGATTGATATTAGTTGCTGGATTATAATTGCTTATGCGCAATGCGCATCACTCTAAAAACTTACATATATTAGTAAGATACTCGTACATAGTTGTTCTAAAACTTTCGGGTATCGAAATCTAAGTAAGGGAAGAACTTTCTGATACAGCGGTTATGATATCAAAGATTTTAAAGGTTTTGCTGAAACCGCAGACTCAGAATTTAAAAACACCATTGAGAATACACGGCTGTCACAGTTGGATTAAAATTTTATTAGGAAGGTGCAGTTTCCAATCTTGCAACTGACGATGTACTTTACGACACAAGCTTTTAGTTTATTTGTTGAAAATATATACAAGAAACTATTCAGCTTTGTGTACCGATTGTTTTTACAAAATGCTAGTCAAATTACAATATTGTTGAAACAATATGAATGTTTGTGTTTAAAGGGATATAAGTTCTTTTTTTTATTGTAAGTTTCAATTTGTAGATATTTTGTTGTTGGATTAAAGCGTCAATATTTGGTGCTCAAAATACTATTTAAAAAGCGTGACCGGACAAAAACGCATAAGAATAATGCTCAGCATTAATAAATCCCAAAAAAGACGAAGAAATTTGCTCAAGGGGAATAAGCTCAAATCTTATTGGATAAAGAAAAAAATGTATCTATGAGTATATGATTTCTTTCAGTGTGTTAGAAACTATCAAAGATTAGAAAATTAACAAATATATTAGCGGATCTTAAATGGGATAGACAACAAAATAGTCAACATTTTTTATAAATAATTAAACTACTGGAATGAACAACGGCAGACTCCCATACATCGCTTTGCATGGGGTGCCTGATGGTCAACGCCCGCCAGGAAGACCACCGAAGCGATGAAGAGACGGCTGGAGTTCCACATCACAGGAGAACAATCCTGTGAATACAGACTCATTGAGTCTAGATGCAGTTTAAGAAGAAGAAGAAGAATAAGAAGAATCTGACTAGAAAGATTGGGAAATGACAGTCATTTCATAACAATTTGAACTTTAGGTTTTATGCTCCCGCTACATGCTCGTCATGGGTCGCGTCCGAGTAGTGTTCGTGAGCAAAAATGCGTTTGGATTGAATATTTGTCTTGACGTGTACGTAGCCGACAGTTAACGCCTTTTTAATCATGAACACCGACCGTTCGCTCGGAACTCGGATGGGCGTGTGGCGGGAGCATTACAATCAACTCATACGTTAATTGATTCAAATTGATATAGTGAAATAAAAATTGAAAGCGACATGTTAGAGAGTGTATGAGTGAATTATTTTGAAATTAAACGAAGGTCCAATGTAACACTAAGCCTGGATTAAAATGTCGTATATTGTTTGGAAGAATAATGTATGGGTGGAAGTAGGTTTATTTTAAAAATTCACATCATTGATACGGAAGATTTATCGTTCAAAATTTTTGTATTTTCGTTCGTAAATTCTTAAGGGTTTGGTACCAAGAATGACGTTACAGTCATTTCCCACGACATTAAAAGGTTCAAAATCGCGTGAACAATCGCATGATACGATGGTAAAAACAGCGTTTTTTCCATTTTTTGGGGTTAATTTTGCGTCTATCAAAAAACTTTTACGGTTATTTCCTAGATTTTAATACATATTAATACTACAAAAAAAATTTCTTCCGCGACTTTCGCGAAACGAGTTTCCGTCTATCGGAAAAAAGATGAGAGCTGTTTTTCACTTTTTTTTGAGAAATGTATACAAGATATCTTTTACGGTTATTCCCTAGACAAAAGTTCAATGCATCTACTCTATTTTGTTCCAAAGCATATTTAGTAACGGTTGTCGAGATATAAGGTCTCCCGTTTTTAGAAATTTTTGAAATGTCGGTGTGCATACTCTTAATGGTGAAATGATGTGAAAGTCATACATACATAGCTACTTCGCTCATTAACTTTCCTTTTGGGGACACAGTTGGTAAAGAACTCTCGTTTTTTGTACTGTTGGCTGGAGTCGGGCACATGTACTCGTGAATTACACGTGCTCGTATATGACGATAAAAATACATAAAACATATGACATGATTTCTTCTGATTTTTGGGTAAAACTTGTTTTAAATTTGAAGCGTCATGTCATGTTTACATCTGACATAATATGACATCTTACCATGAGAACAGTTAGAAACAAAAATAGTGGGAACGGTTACAAAAAAATATCGAAGCCAATCAAAGTATAAAGAACTGTCAATGTTATTTTGTCGTTTAGTTGTTGAAAAAATTCACAGGGCATTACAAAAATATGATGGCATTTACTTGCTATTGAAATGGTATGATACTACTAGTGAAAATATCTTGAATTTTACATTATTGTAGGGTTTGATTGTTGCGTTACTTGGGAATTGGGATTAAGGTTTTCCGGATCGTTTTTAACGGAGATTAATTTAATATGTACCTAGATACCAATAAAAACAACAGACATATAAAACACAAAGAAGTATTAGAATGTATTTTATTACATTTTGTCAAAACAATTTTTTCGTCCGACAAAGTAGGACGTACAAGCGCTAATTAGATTAAAAAAGGGTATGTATTACAATACGCGTACGCACGAAAAAGCTCATATATATGTAACGGTATTAACTTTTTTTATACTAGTATAGGCACTGATACTCTTCGACTTTTTTAAAAGCGGATTTTTTTATCGGAATTACTCTTAAGCTTACAACCACAAAATTTAAATACATTAAACCACCTAAGCGATTAAGCTTTTGAGATAACACCTACTCCAGTAATTTTGGTTATTCCATCCGTTAAATATATATGAAATATAGAAATATATATTAAGAGTATGCATACCGACATTCCAAAAATTTCTCAAAACGGGAGACCTTATATCTCGACAACCGTTATTAAATATGCTTTGGAACAAAATAGGGTAGATGCATTGAACATTTATCTAGGGAATAACCGTAAAAGATTTTTTTTATCTTGTATAGATTTCTCAAAAAAAATGTGATAAACACCTCTGATCTTTTTCCCGAAAGACGGAAACTCGTTTCCCGAAAGTCCCGGAGTAATTTTTTTTTTGCACTGATAATTTGCATTAAAATCTAGGGAATAACCGTAAAAGTTTTTTGATAGACGTAAAATTAACCCAAAAAATGGAACAATCGCTACTTTTACCATTTAATCATATGATTGTTCACGCGATTTTGAACCTTAATGCCGTGGGAAATGACTGTGACGTCATTCCTGGTGCCAAGCCCTTAAATAACATTCCGATTTGATAAAAAATAGATTCTGCTATATTTGTGAACACCTGACGATGAAAACATTTGAAAGGGTCGCGAGAAATAGAAGACTTCACGTGGATTTTAATCTATTCCCTTTACATAATGTGGCAACACTTGTTTGTGTTATGATCAAATTTTGTATAATATTCTTTATTGAAAAGCATCAACACCTACAAGAAAAATATATTTTTCAAAGCAAGCTTTTAATTTTCAACTAATGACGCACAATGTGTAATTTTTTTATGTAGCACATTGTTAGGTGTCTATTCAGAAACATTTTATTGACAGAATGATAGACTTAGTAGATGATACAAAAATACTAGAATAATAGATATAAAGATGGATTTTATTTTGCACGAAAATAGGTCATAGATAAAACCTTTGTAATGTTGTTCTGGTGAATGATAGTGAAAAATAGACAAGATCTTCTAAAATGATGGCCTCAATTTGAGGCGTCAGGACCTTCCTTATCTTCTGACGGCAAGAAGGGGGAATATGAAAAATTAAACTACTTGTAGCATGTCACTATTATTTTGTGATACACTAGTTTTAATGTCCGACGTATCCCAACTGAATATTTTGTAAACAAGCAAAAAATAAGAAATTCTTGATCTACAAAAATAATGTATTTACGAAGCACAAAGTCCACATTTCTTTATTAAGAAGGCTCATTTTAGTGAAATTATTATTGAAAAAAAGTAGGACCTACTTGATAAATTAACTAATGACAACACTAACCATACTGATCATGTGGATATCAAAGGATCAGTTTTAGATCCACGGTCTACGAGAAATCAGGATTCAATTCTTTATATTAGTGCCGATCCATAGTTTATTGTATCGATAAGATGAATCCTCCCAAGGGGAGTTTTGGTGTAGGGTAGAAGGGGAGACACATATGCATCTTTAAAATTATTGGCGGCTTTTTACTATATTAATAAGTTTTGAACGTACAAATAAACACACATTGAATATTACGTTGAATCTGCAGAGAAAAAGTACCAAATAACAATGATATGACATGTTATGATATACTCTTAAAAGCCTTTTTTGACGATAAACTTCCTTTCAGAAAAATATTTATTAGTGTTATTCTTTCATAAAAATAAAAAAAAACAACACTATAATATTTAGACATGATTTTTTTGTAGTTATGGAGAAGTAATCAATACATTATTAGAGTATCAACTTGTTTATTTTTTGACGGCAACGCGACGTTAGAAGTAAGACTAAAGTAGTACATATAAATACCGTTATGCAATAATTAATAATGATACTATAAGAAAATTTACAGAAAGAATAAGTCCCATGGACCGATATGATCACCAACACAGAAATTTTCAGGAGGGCCATGTGGTATGAGAGGAGAAGTAACACTCGCTCCAATTAATACTAGAGGACAAGATAGAGGATTGTCGAGGGGATGGATGGTAGGAGACAGAGTATGTCCTGGCTGCGAAACGTTGGAGAGTAGACTGGTATCAGAAGTATAGAGGAGCTACTCCAGACAGCCCAGGATAGAGAGACTTTCTCTAGAGTGGTCGCCAACGTAAAGTAGAAGATACTAACATGAAACGCATTACAATACAATACGCATTTCATAGCAAAAAGCACCTTCAGTATATGCGTACCGAGATTTAAACCTATTACATTGAAATTCACGAAATAACGCATTGAGCCATTTAATTTTGGTACTCGGCTTAAGAGTTATTTGTTTGGCGTATTTATTTACCTGACCTACGACGAGGAAAAACACTTGTAGAAAAAATCATAGGAAGATGAACAATATTTCTTTACTACCATAATAAGAAGAAATAGTTTTGCGTGGGCTCCACCTATAATGTGTGTAGACAAGACGTACCGTCGTAACAGTTTTCTATTCATAAAAAACAAATTCATAAAACACCCCTTGATTCACCCACAAAAATAGATGTTTTTATTTCCGACGTACAAAAGTAGATGAGATTTCAGCCCACACCTTTTCATATCATCGATTATTGTGAAATATAAACAAACATCTACTGAGCCCTTTAACAAGTGTTTTTTTGTGGTGCATATTTCCTAACAAAATAACTGCAACCTTCGTCATTAGTTTCTCGTGCCCTTGAGTTTTGAATTAAAATAAATATAAAATATACTAATATTATTATACTCCACCCATCTCAGCTTTTTAAAAAGCCGGTAGTATAAGAAAGCAAGGACGGGCAAAAGCCAAGTCCTTGCTTTCTATCAAATTTGTGGTTATTAAGGATTGTTGAGAAATTTCCGTACTATTGAACACGTGTTAATTATTATCGATTTTTGAAACTCTTTATATATATTTTTGCCCAAAGATTTGGATTTGGGCAAAAATATTATTATTATTATTTAATTTATAATAATAAGAACAATTTGATGTCTTCGAAGAGGGTTTTCCCGAGCATAAAATAAGAAATTTAAGTAACACAATCTTGACAAAAGTAGTACAATATTGTTTTTAGGGACACAAAGATGAACACTTTTGAAAAAGAGAGCTAAATTTTAAATTTATTAATAAAATCATACTTTGGTTAAAATACAAAGATATTTTGTTTCAGCATGTTCTTATTTTTATGGACATTTTTTCTAAGCTTCTACTTTTACTATACTCACAGTATCGAGTTACTTTTAGGACGCGACATTGTCATAAGCATGAGCTGTAAACCGCCCGAAGGAAAGTATTTTTTAATGATGCAAGTTTATTGCTGTAAAAGGAGACACTTGATTCCATTCTAAAAACTTTGCTAACTAAATGATGTATATGAGAAATATTTTAGCACTTTTCAGATTCCAACCATCCATACCATGACGGCATTTCTCACAATCTAATCAGTCCAAATACTCTTCTTTGCCCTGCCCTTCTGTCCCGGTTCATCCAGGGTCGGGCCTCCTCGTACGTAGGCGCAGTAAAATTAATAGTAATCTTGTACCAAAAATTAAAGTATGAAATAAAATCGAAAACGATCTAATGACCATGTCAAGCGGATTCTAAATCAAAGACGTGTTTTAAGTAAAATAAAGTGGAGAGTGTGTAAGAAAAGGAAATTCTAGAGATCCATTCTCTCTGCGACGAAGGGATGAGACGTTTGGGGATAGAATATATTAAAATACCTAATTGTGTTTCTTGGTCAATACTCTTATACGTGTAAAGTTACTCACTTAATTCAATAGCATTTTATTTGTGCGAATTTGAGACATTTCAAAGAACATCTCATACAAAGGGGAACACTATTGATGTACTGAGAGTAAATTGGCACTTAAATTCTCAACTTACACACATCACAGAATAAATTCCGTAATTAAGTTTATTTATGTAGGGTTTTATGGTATTTATTTCCTGGAAAGTTTCCAGGTATATAAAAACTAATGGTTTTATTTCAACGTTAAAGGTTTTCGAAGGATTGTCCATTAGCTCAAATCTATTCTGTCGAAAACACATTGATTGAAATTCCAAAAATATGAATAGAAATCTTTGAAATCACAATATCCGTTTGTAATAACATTGTCGGAGTATTCATTTCAATAAACGAGGGTCAAATCATGGAAATCTATCACAAGGTTGTATTATATACTCATTTAGTTGTGTTTGAAATCAATAGTGTTAAAAAACCTCGCAATAAAATTAAACGATCTTCATTAATGCGTGGTGAGAATTGAACGGTTATTTAACGTAATATTCAAGTGTTGATAATAGAACGTAATAAGGTAACCTCTAAATTAGGTATCAGCCCAGGCAGGGGTCAAAATGAAGGAGAATGACGGGAGAAGAAAACATAGAATATGAATTTTATTGTACCCGACTAAAATAATATATTGTGTTATAATAAGAAGTTCCTCTACCTAAATGGTGTTACTCGTATTAGTGGTAAATTTAACGAGTTGTTTGTTGTATAAACATTTAATAAAATTATTTGATTTGTAATTATTTGTAAGGAAATATGAATCGACAGTTAGAAGGATGTTAAAGGAAAGTAATCGTTTTTTTGTTTATCATAAAATATGCGGTATAGAACATTTTTTGTATAGAATTTGGTGTGAATTATTTTTGTCATCGGCGATTTTCTCCTATCTCTTACCATAGTCCTCAAAAATGAGAAAAGCCACAAAGAGTGGCCTTTTTAGGGGGGGGAGGGGGCAGAGGGATTGCGGCAAGGTTTTGATAGACAACCCTAGTGCGATGTATGATCCTATGTGTAAGCAATCATTTAAACGACATTCCGATCAAAAAACAGATAGGTAATATTTTTAGCGGCCGGATTCGGGCTATTGATTGAAGAGTTGAATAATTTACAGAAGTCAGTTTCAAAACCGGAGAACAAGTTAAGACTTAACAGGTAGTAGAAACCTGTGCTTTGATATCATCAGCTACATAAATGTAATCCAAGGAGATAAAGATGAGTTGTACAACTTCAGGATATTATAATAATAGAAATCGTAGTAATATCATATTATTATTCAACTTCAACGACGGTATGAGTGAGGTCGTTAAAGGTCATTACACCAGAGTTAAGTACTGCTTATTGAATCATCACCCCAGATCAAGTAATAGAGGAATTACAGATTGAATAACACCATTGTGTGAAAGGAAATTACTTACATACTTTTTATATCATGATTACGTCTTGTTTGTCGGAAAAATTAGGAATATGTCAAATATTTATATATTTATTACAAGAGACAGTGAAAGATGGTTGACAAAACATTCACAGAATATAAATTAACCTTTAAGTATGGACGTGAAACTTTTTTTACACTAGCTTGGACACGGAGTCACACAGGCTCCTATATTCACAAGCAACTTTTCTTCAGAAAATTATTCTGAATTGCATTAAAATTGTATCTATGTCAAAATATGAGTTTCTAACAATAAAAAAATGTGTATATTTAATAAACATTTATAAAAAAATATAAGAAAATATAAAAAAAATAACAACTATGGCACTTTTTAGGCTATTTGGTCATAGGTTGTGTTCTTAACAATCTAATGTATCATAAACTACTTGTAGAGAAAAATTAACATTTGTATGTTAAATTCTAATTTATGAGAAACAAAAAAACACATAATAGTCATATCTAGTAACAAACAAAAAAAAATTGACAACACGTTAAATACGTTAATTTTATTGGCAGTCACTGCATAGCGGATGAGAACATTGCAGGCACACGGGCTTGCTGTATCCAATACAAGCATGGAGAGTCATTCTATGTTTTTTAGCAGGACAGATTCTACATGCTCTTCTGGTTCCTTGAGTTAAGACGCCGAACTTATGACCGATATTATGGACCCCATTGCAAAATTAAAATGGCAGTGGGCTGGGCATATGGCTCGACAGGAGGATACTAGGTGGGCACCCAGAATCCTACAGTGGAGGCCCTGGAGCAAAAGTAGAAGCGTCGGGAGACCTCCCAAAAGGTGGTCTGATGACCTAGTCCAGCAAGCCGGAAGAACCTGGATGCGGAGGGGGAGAAACAGAGATGAGTGGAAGGAAATGGAAGAGGCCTACGTCTAGCAGTGGAGGGAGGAAGGCTGAGGAAGAAGAAGAAGAAGAGTACTGGTTGTGCCTGAACATCATTTGCGACCATGTCATTGCCCAAAACTCGAGTAATCGTTGACCTGAGCTCTCGCGGCAAATTTGTGTCGATTACACGTCTTTGCATATGATTCAGCACCAGCGAACGAGCTAACATCTTGAGGAAATCTCTATTAGAACAATTTTCCTTAGCATGTTCTGCCATTTTGCATAAAAATCTAAAATAAAAATAAATCTGACTATAAATATTTTGTATGACAGCTATGGACATGGAGTTACACAGGCTCCGGTCAATTTTTTGATCTATATTACTTACCTACTATGCATCGCCCGATACGTCCCCCTTGCTTAAGGGTCATCTTACCACTAAAACTGAAGCTACTGAGCCGCTGGGTCCCAAGAAAAGTGGGGAAGTATACGAAACGAAGAAACCCGAACTATCGCGGAGCCTGTGAGACTCCACGTCCATACTTAAAGGTTAAACATAATAATCCGGTCAACCCTCCAATTAGGAGTGTCTACAGCATGCAAATATGGGGTAACTATCGAAAAAAGTATTTATAATAAAACATTCAAAACACTTAAAATAAAAAAAAATAAAGATATTTAAGTTATACTATTTGCAGGCATAGGATTATTGTTAAAAGTGGACAGAAATTGACAATATGCATTACAGTACAGAATAGGTAAAGCCTTGTAGTGCCCTTGAGTTCATAATATAAGCCTTAAACAATGAAGAATAGAGTGTAAAAACCATAGATGTGACAGACAAACAAAGAAATTTATATCGAATGTTTAACCGTAAAATATAACATACGTTTTGTTTAAATGATAAAATTAACTAAACAAATGGATGAATATAACCCTCGATTCTCTAGAATATAATGAAGGAACATTGTTTACATAGTAGATAGATATACAAATTTGATTTGAAAATAAAGACAGAAAAGAAAGGCGAAGAAAATACTACACAGTCCATGGATACAGAGTTGACATTCTGAAAGGGGAGTTAATTAAATTTTATTCAATTATATGTCGACTCGTTTCGTTTTATTTTTTGTCTCTCTGCTGCTGTGACGGGACGCTCGAAAAATAATGCCTTTGTGAAAATCTCGACAATCAAAACATGTCTGAGGGCAGGTCCAAATAATAATATGACGAAAATAATAAAATCTACTATTTCAAATCTTTAGTTGGCTTAAAAGCGGCATTAGGGGACTAACAGACACGTGAAGTTTATTTGCTGGATAAAAAAAGGCTTATATTTATTTGACCTGGAATTAAATATAATAATAATTTTGTTTTGGAAGTCCATTTAATATATGGCCTGAAGGAAACATGGGAAGAAAGCCGACGTCTATATATCAAGTATCAAAGCTCATATCTCATTGAACCGGAGATACGAAGGTAGTATGTTGTTAAATAAAGACAAAACAGATTAATGTTTTGAGTGACCTGTGTTTAGTCATTTCCTGTGTGAGGTCAAACGGATACATTATAAGTAGGCCAAAAAACAGTCAGTGAAAACCTAAATAAATAGGAAGGGGAATTAAAAGAAAATAATGTCTCAAATAATGGGAACAAATCAATACAACAAAGGTGAATTTACTGCGACAAAAAAACAAATATTCAAAGACTCTTTTACCCATTACCCAACCTTAAGTCCTTGAAGTGTTGTGTTGAATAAAATTATGTTAGTAAAATGACAATTAGCGCTGTACCTAAGTGGCAAAGTTTGCAACTAAAATTAATAACAAAAGTGGCGAGTGAGTCAATAGGCATGTGTGCACACACTACAGTACGTTTCACTGAAAATTATTACGTACGAAATGGAAGATCTGTCTTCCAAGATACATAGAGCTGTATAGTAGCAGAGAAATTTGGGTCAACGGTGATAATAATTATAAACATTCCCTCTGAACCCTTACTAACACATTACTGTTGTAGTAAACCTGCTTAATGATAATAATATATTCCGTTAAGGATTACGGTTTAGCCCATTAAATTGTGCCGTGTCTTCTAAATTAAACGGCATAAAAATTACATTAAAGTCGTAACAGCAATAAGGATTTTTCTTACTCCTCAACCCAGTGTTTGCCAAACTATTTCAGTTCAGCAAGACAATGCCGTAACCCGAATCAGGAATCATAAGGACCAGGATCGTAGATAATAATCAAGCAACACTACCTATTGTAGTTTATATAAGTTCTACGTTAATCAAAATATCTATTAGAAGAGGACTGATAAAACTGTTAAGTCAATAGTAGTTGTTTCTCTTTGGATTAATAATTTCGAAATTGAACTATTTATTTTCAGTTTATGGAAATTTCGTATATGGAACGATTTCGTTATATAGAATCATGTCTTCTCCGCAGAATTTTTTGGATTAACGTAGTTACACTTTGAAATTATAATTTTGTAACACTGTTTTTAGAACCATCTCTCAAAAGTCTATAATTCAGAGTTGTAAATTTAACTCAGTATGCAGAACTGATTTTTTCTTACAATTTCTATTTAGTATACGATATACCGTATGGTCAGCACGATTTTTAATATAACTTATTTTGGTATCACAAAAAAAAAACACAGAGTTATTTCATATTTTTTCTGCTCTCCGATTATTTTCCCATTTCCATTATTTTCCAATCAATTCCATGCTCTACCATCCCGTTATTGAATAATTTATATATCAATCTACTCGTGCATCATAGTTTTGTGCCTAGTATGTTAATTCAAGGGAAAACCCTAAGAATAGATTACAGTATTTTCTTATAAGAAAATTCCAGCATAGCCGATAGAAAGGCAAAACTGATTCTAGAAACAAATCAGAATCGTAAAACACACGTCAAGGGTTCCATAATAAACAAGGACCCACGATGTTTCTACAATAAACAGATGTGAGTTTGCATAATACATCCATAGATAACGCGTCCTTTTGGCATCAATGTGTTGACCCCATAGTTTATTCAGTGAAATAAAAGAAAATATCCCCGTCACAACACTGTTCTAACAAGAGAGATTGTATTATACTAAGAAAACACAGCATGAAAGCAATCGGTAATCTGAAGAATTATGTTAATGATTGTTACATCTAGGTAGTATCAGAATGGAGCCAATTCTTGAGAGATGTATACCTACTTAATTAAATAATAAATAAATAAATCTTTATTGACCAAAATGATTACAATGATTACAAAAAAATAAGACAATCTTGTGTGCCAAAAGGCGGACTTATTGCTAAGGCAATTTCTTACAGTCAACTCATGGACAATTTGTTTTTTTTTTTTGAGGGAGAGAATATTTTTATCTTCAATGTCTTTGCCCTAAATTCACAAATTAGAATCAAATAGAATGAAATAAAGTGAAAAGAAAAGCGTCTTATTTTAGTAATAACGCAACTTAATTAGTTACAGAATTGAAATTTAAAAAACATATTTTTGAATTATATCTACAGATATGTAACTCTAATCTCGCGCTGGCCCAGAATTGAGATAGAGGTTGCTAACCTCTAATACGAGAGGCACAATAAGAAGTGTACTTTTATACGAGTAAGTGGAGGCACATAAAACCAATCCTTCAATTAAGAGTGTCCACAGCATGCACGATATATCACAAATTACTATATAAAATTCTATCCAAGCGAGCTTTCATCAAACATTGCGATACTTAATCTTAACGTGTATTGGTTTCGGCATGATTGGGTATAGTAAACGAGCAGTTTGCTTATAATGCGATATCATAACAGTGAGTCATCAATAAATGGGCGGAACAAGCAACAATTTGTTGGACGAAAACTTGGACACGATTATCGTAAACAAATATTGAAGTTGATCATAATATACTGTAGGTCATCAAGCTAAACGAGGATCTAGTCACCTCTACAACATAACATCAATAATAAACACGATGTTCTTTATAACATTTGGCTCCCTTTATGAACATGAGAAACTCTACAATGTATATCCAAACTGATAAAGTACATATTTTCACATCATAGTCTCAAAGTAACGACATAATATAATCGATTTTCCTAATATCTTAAGAACTTGCCAGGTCAATTATTATCTTTAAGCGATGTAGACTTTTCCAAAATAAAACTAAATTGTTTGAAAATTATTTCAATTCCGTTAATTTTGGAAATGGTCACCCGACATTTTCGCTCATAATCATCCTACCCTTTTAGACAAATGATTCGGAAAACACAATAGTTGTTAGGATAACCAATATCAATGCTGTACGTCGGTACTATAAACATACATTGTGAGTTGATTATACAGAAGAAGATAAATTCTGTAACATAACCTCGGTAAATTAAGTATTATTATACTGATTTTTATAAAGTTGCATGTGTGATTTTGACGCAATTGAAATCTCTATGTCCAGTGAAGAGTTATTAGCACTTGGAATAGCCCTTTTTGCTCCAGATCCTTCCTGACTTGCGAGACTGAAATCCAGAAGAACACTATTAAATTTAACAATGCTCTTTGAAACAACATTCTTAACAACTTCAGGCGTTTCTCATCATTACCAATAAAAAGAACATGGAGTTTCCAGTAAAAAAAACATGCATATTCCATATAACTAAATTAAGAACATGGTTTATCATTAGGTACTTTTTCTTTTAATAATAATGAAAATAGAATAATCCAAAAAAGATATTTCATGTTACAAATAAATAAACATGAGTCCTTATTTTCCTTCGTCATTTTATGACATTTCGTAAGAAGCTCCTACATGTAAAAGTATTCATTATTATTGGATTACATCAGTCAAATTAGAAGTAAGCATTCGTATGGAAATAATCGTAGTTGTAGAATTTCGATCATAATGATGTGACATAAAAATATGCTATACAGCCATTGAGGAATCATAATAAATTATTCATTAAAATTAAGTAGGTACGCTCAAAGTCTTGGTATATTTGAGACTATACCTAATTAGAATTATACCATTAATGGATATGTTTAGACAGAAACTCTTTTTTTCAATGCCTGCAATCTGCAAAGTGTGCGCAGACTTCTCATCAAATAAAAGTGGAAAATCAATGTAGGGAGTTGGTTAAAGGGCCACAACCATGCCACAACCATTTCAGAGTCATTTGTTAAAAATTATGAAATAACTTAATAGGGCATTGTTTAGATTATCCTTTTTCAATTCATACTATTTTTATATTTATTCAATGTCTGTGTGTGTGCTTGAGAAATATATAAATAAATAAACTTTTTTTAAAGCGGAGGCAAGACTTTGCCAACATACTTCTCAGTATTATCAGCCAGAAGAGTCTACATATTATCATTCATGATTCACATATGATCTCATCAGTCTAATACTGGGAAAAAATCACCTATCCAGATATCATGGATATCACAGGATTAGACTCAACGCGGGGCCTAAAACATTGTGCCTGAAATATCAGTATTTAGAAATCGTCGAAATAATTTTGTTGATTGATATTATTCATTCATGGCATTCATTATTTATGAGATACCTACAGATGTACCAGGTACCTATATGTCGGAAATATTGTGTTGTCTCGCAGTGGGCATGGCATTAAAAAAGCATACGAATAATATCTACAATTACCTATAAAAATAAGAAATGCACCACAATATGAAATGCAACCTTTGTTTACGTTATCTCTAGGGTGATTCCTTAATGAGGTATTTATTATAATACTTGCAGCTTTTGTATCTCAAGTATTCATAAGTGTAATAATATGCAGCTTTATACAGTGAGTTTGTTAGTTATTAGTCAGTGTTGAGCAACAAGAGTAAGCAGCGTTATTTGCTGCAAGCTACATCAAATTAAGAGCGCACTTTACACCATGAAGCTTTAATGAAAATTGCCACCACCGTGAATAGCTTTTCAAGCATGCTCTCAAAAGTAAAATTATATATTATAAAGTGGAAGATATACTCTTAAAATAAGAAGTCGCAGAGTGCATACTAATGTATCTGGAGTGTTGATAAAAGACTGAATTACACAGATTTCATAAAAGAGAAAAATAAACTACCTACTATATTATTATGAATGTAGACAGTTTTACAAGAATGAACTCATAAAAAAATGGTTGCTACAGTATTGTTAGATTTTTTTTCAATATTCGCTATCGTTGTGGGGAAAAATTATGGGTGAAAAACAACATTTCTGAACAACAGCTCTATGTGGGAAAAAGGGCAATTATTGTTAAATCATCATCATCATCATGTCAGCCCCCCTGCGTCCATTGTCGAACATAGGCCTCCCCCATCGATCTCCATAGCTCCCTATCCTGGGCAGACCGCATCCAACCGCCTCCCGCAACTCTCCTCACATCGTCCAATCACCGTGCTTGAGGCCTACCAACACTTCTTCTGCCTGTTCTAGGTCGCCACTCCAGGATTTTCTTTGTCCACCTAGAGTCTGTGGTTCTGGCCACATGACCAGCCCATAAATTATGAATATCACTTTATATAATTTTGTTTGTGTTTTTTGTCAGTTCAAAACTACTTCATACAGTTCAAAATCCTTTATCACTTCCCATGTTTCGTAAAAAAAAAAGAAAATGAATGTTTTAGCGAATGTACATAACACATAACTAAGCAAAATATTTCGAATACGGAATGTAAAAGTATTATTCCAAATAGCCGGAAGGTTTAATAATAAGAACATACATTGTTGATTCCATTCCGTAACCATTTATAACACAACCATGCGGGGAGGAAAAAAGCTGGTTGCAACAAACAAAATAGCAAAACGAATAAAATTATCCGAATGGCGATTAGCGTTTCCGATAAGGAAGGAATTATGTATGAAATAAAAATGAAGATTGTAAGATAAAAAAGGAATCAGCATCAAATTTAATGTTCACATTCTCGTCCTCAGTACGTAGAATGGGTTTTTGTAAAAAGTAAACTTCAACGACACAATTGCTGAACCTTTAATAAATAACAAGCAAATGACAGTAATATTGTTGTTTCACGGGACTTTCAAAAAGGGCCCCATAATCCTGATACAAATACCTGATGACGGACAATTTATTTTATGGTGTGGTGTCGTGTCTTGATATTGTGACACTGAGACGTCAGTTTCAATAAAAAAAAGCACATTGGCGCAATGAATTCCAGTGCTGAACATTCGCATTTAGGTTCTGTTCTGTAGATACTCAAATTCAATACAGAAAATATGCATTTTTACTCCATTAAAAATATTAGCTGTTTTGTTCGGCAGTTCAACAAAGAAAAATAGTTATTCATGATGGATTATCTTATGACGAATATTTATTTTTTATTTTTATTTATTTATTTCATGAGTACAACACCGACACTGAATACACATAGAAATAGAATGAACATGGAGTATTTATATATCTCAAACAGCGACCTAATTAGGGTGTATAAGCTTAGTCAATATTGTATCGTCAATAAATAAGAAATTAGAAGCTAATCTACGATTAAATATAAAATGAAATATAAAAGTCAAAAGAAGAGAACAAAAAAAAACAATAATCTAACCTCAAATAATTAATAATATGTCAAATTAAATTATAAAACTACTTACACAAATACATTGAAAAGAAAACAATTCGTCAAATTATACAATGCACCAATCACTAGAAAGGAGGGAGATGATAGTATGGGATAGGGAGAGGAAGTGTAGGATAAAAGGAAAATCATTTCAAATTTACATATCACCCTGAAGAATACCAAGTATTGTTTTTTTCAACTGGTACGGAGTGACGTGAATAGCATAGAAGATATTATAAGAGAGTAAGCTATAATGAGTGTTTGATACATTCGATGTAATTGAAATGTTCTGCAATATTATGTTAACACGAGTCAGCACGCATAGACAATAGAACGCCAAAATACGCATAGTGAGCGAATCGCTCACCCTTTTATAATTGCTATAATTCTGTTATTAATTTACATATTACTACAAAAATCCACCAATACATACCTTAGAGTATCTACTACTAAACTGCATATACCAAAATTCTGTAAATTTCAACATACAATAAATAATAAATATAATGTGAGACCAATCAACTTTCACAAATATCAAGACACATTTACCTACCAGGAACACACGCGTGGTGAGAGATTCCCCGCGTTTATTACTTTACTCGGAAGGGCTATCTCCAGGCAACATCGTGTATTCTCTATTGTTTCGGGCGCTCAATACATTTGGCGCAGGAGATTTTTTTGTTGAAATGCCGACATAGTAAAATAATAAAACAATCTGTGTTGTGCCGTGGTAGTATACTTTTATGAAGACTTCGAATAATGCCATCGTTTATGACTTACTTTTAGTAGTTGGAACAATGATAGATATTTGTATAAATACTCAATGAAACAAAAAATTTCAATGCAACCGACATTTCAAAAGAACATAAAAACCTAGGAGTAATAAATTATATTATTTCGTCGCTAATAAAAGTAATAAAAAAATAAATAAAGTCGCCTTGTTTCACTTTTGCAACTAGTAATTTTTTGTCGCAATGAGAATATCTATCCTCGTTTTATTATTGCGTTCGCCTTAGAAAAATAAACAAAAGCCGTCCTAGAATCGGACCCTGCTGTATAGTTTTTATACCTAGAGGACAGAATAGTACCGTCGTGACACGCGTAGGCGGTGAATCTCCGCCGAAAAAATTAAAACTCGAAAAATACGTATAAATAATAATTATAATCAGCGAATTTCACGATAAACACATGTTCTATAGTAAAGTAGAGGATATCCTGAAATGACAAAGTGTAGGGTCTCGTTGTTTTAATTTTATATCAAAAAAAATCTCCATAGCGGCAAAATGCCGCTGACGCGTGCGAAGGAGTGTTAAAATAAACATATAAATCATAGCTATAATGTATTATATGCCTACTGTTTACATATCCGTCCATTAGCCTAAAGTATTTGTTAGATATAAACCTTCTTAGAAGTACACAGTAACAACATAAGGTATAATAGATATTCGAATATTTGACCAAAAAGGAAACCTAAAAACATAAACCTAAGTATTATAGTTAGTAATAGATCGTTATAGAGGATTGCTATTGTGTTATTTAATTGGAAAACTACACGCTACATATGTATCTACGTTTAACAAATAATTATGATAGTTACAGTTTTGGGAACGCATAGGTAATGTCGACTGTGTTTCCTAATCTGAGAGTCTCACGAAACATAATCTTTGAAAAGTTCGTCTACTTTTTATGATCCATAAATATCTACTAGTATACGTAGTATTTCCAAATGTAGTTCCCGATGCTCCTTAATGTTAGGTTAGTAAAAACATAATACAACGTCCAATAAAATATCGATCTATGAGGGTACCCTATATTGGTTCTCTTTATATGGTCTCAACGTCATAATATGGGGTTTACGGTAAGTTCGTCTAAAATCAAATAATCTAAAATCAATTGGTCTAAAATCAATTCGTCTAATTACCAATTCGTCTAAAATCAATTCGGCCAAAATCAATTTGCCTAACGATGAATTCGTCGATATTAGACGAATTGATTTTAGACGAATTGATAATTCGAAGAATTGATAATTCGAAGAATTGATAATTAGACGAATTGATAATTAGACGAATTGATTTTATACAAATTGATTTTAGACTAATTGATTTTAGACGAATTGGTTTTACACCAATTGATTTTAGGCGAACTTAGCGGACACCATAATGTGGGGTATCTTTTGAAATAGCTGAAATAGCGGTATACGTACTTTACAATGCCCTAAAGTAGGTAACCATGCAGGATGGCTGGATGAATCATAAGACTCCTATCAAATTATAACATCCAGAAATACACGAACAAGTAGGAACTAATATGGCCTTAAAATAGAGATCTACCTATGTACTATCCAATAAATTGTTTTCGAACTTGTTTGTCCTAACTTTATATTATTCTCCAGTTTAATCCATTGCTGATAATTACAGCTCCCACATAGTTTAAGAACCAACTTGTAAGATCCAATATTCCGTATCTTAATTGGCTTATTATACACCCGTTAGGACGGTACACATTATATAACTATACCACACAAATACAATCACCCCACAATTTAATTAGCACAATCCACTAGTATTTACATAATTATTAAATTTTCTCATAATGTATCCGTTTGGATAATCTACGAAACGAACTAATGCCAGATTTACTATAAAGGGCTAGAATTATAGTGAGAAAAAGGGACATTTTCCATTTGTTCCTCTGAATGTATTAAGGAATGGTGATATTACTAAACAAGAATGAATAAACAAGAACCCTCCGAATGGAGTTATTCAGGAATTATTTAAAAGTAATTTTCGGACATTAAGGGCTTGGTACCAAGAATGACGTCACGGATATTTCCCACGGCATTAAGGTTCAAACTCACGTGAACAATCGCATGATAAAATGGTAAAAATAGCGTTTTTTCTATTTTTTGGGGTTAATTTTGAGTCTATCAAAAAACATTTACGGTTATTCCCTAGATAAATGTTCAATGCATCTACCCTATTTTGTTCCAAAGCATATTTAGTAACGGATGTCGAGATATAAAGGTCTCCCGTTTTTAGAAATTTTTGAAATGTCGGTATGCATACTCTTAATTCATACCTATTTCTTAAAGGATCTTGGCTTGTGTTCATAAACTCGAGTACTTTTCTGCACGGTTCACAGTAAACTAAAAGGTTGTTCGTGAATATTTTGATATTTAATATTTTTATTAGAGTGTGATGATAGTAATGAATTATTTGCTGGTAATACCCATTATCAATCAATATAATTGTAGATATGAATAATTAGAGTTAACATAGTGTAGTAGGAATAGTAATTAATTAAGGTTATTTGAAGTGTCCCAGGCGTGCTTATTAGCTTAGATCATCAAACTAGAGATTCCACAATATCAATATTCAATTAGATCTTATGAGCAAATAGATTGTCCCTAATGTGTTCATACATATTGCTTACCAATATTATACTCATATTTGTATTATACCTATGTATTGTTGTACTTAGTGCTTAGATTACGTATGCTAACTTAGACCAATCTAATGAATTTGAAATTTATACATTTGGTTAATTACAGGAGTGGAGCTAGACAGAAATCATTGTTCAAATATTTTTGCTCGTATTGTTATTAAATATGTAGATACACCATATATTAATTAGCTCATGTTGTTGTGGATGTCTGAAAACGTAGATCGTTCTCAGTATTGTTATTCTATCTACGGCCTTTAAAAAATCGTTTTTAAACAACTCACTAGAATTTTCATATCCAAAACAATCGTAATGTATAGAAAAGAAAATGATATTTCTTCTCGTACCTATATTATACATACTTACATTTATTATTTTTTCTTCGCGTATCTTAGATCAGTGGCTTGGGTCATCCTTCTCTACTTGACAGTCACCCTCTGTCAACGTCAAACGCTCCATATCTTTTCCAGAAATACAAAAAGAGTTATTACATTTTGGTGTTGGGAAACTGTTTTCTAACACAAAAGATAAAGTACACTGTGAATGTGTTGAGATATCTACACATTACTTACCTCAATTCTTTCTTTTCGTCAAATTTATTTGCAAACTAGATCCATTTCTTAATGTAGGTACGTAAGTTAAAAAAATATTATTTAATTTTGTTATTCGACCTGCGGAGTGGCTCCCTGGAAGTACATCTTTTATTGCATATTCTCCAAATGATAAACTAATAAACGATAGTTCCAAATTACTTCTCAACTCAAACTCTATTGTTAACAAAAACTTGTTCGGTACAAAGTCGTATATTTTTTTCATAATGGTCTCCCGAATATAATATGAAACTAAAATCTTTGAAGGTCGACAAACGGTGAGGGCATTCACATATGAAACGAACGGAATCTAAGAGATTTATGATTATTCGTACCGCTTTTTTTTCAATGCATTTCTTGAACGCGACCTTTACAACGATAGGTACACAAAACGTAGATCGTTCTCAGTATTGTTATTCTATCTACGGCCTTTAAAAAATCGTTTTTAAACAACTCACTAGAATTTTCATATCCAAAACAATCGTAATGTATAGAAAAGAAAATGATATTTCTTCTCGTACCTATATTATACATACTTACATTTATTATTTTTTCTTCGCGTATCTTAGATCAGTGGCTTGGGTCATCCTTCTCTACTTGACAGTCACCCTCTGTCAACGTCAAACGCTCCATATCTTTTCCAGAAATACAAAAAGAGTTATTACATTTTGGTGTTGGGAAACTGTTTTCTAACACAAAAGATAAAGTACACTGTGAATGTGTTGAGATATCTACACATTACTTACCTCAATTCTTTCTTTTCGTCAAATTTATTTGCAAACTAGATCCATTTCTTAATGTAGGTACGTAAGTTAAAAAAATATTATTTAATTTTGTTATTCGACCTGCGGAGTGGCTCCCTGGAAGTACATCTTTTATTGCATATTCTCCAAATGATAATGAAATTAAAACCACTATAAAAAAAAAGGATTGATGCTGGAAGAGATGCTATAAAAGAGAACTTTATATAGGTATGATTCTTAAAAAAGATCGAATCTCTAAGATCGTCCTGAAGTCTACCTCCTCGAAGTAAATATTCCAGAAAATGAAATGGTCCGGTCTGCTGTGGGACCTCGTGTAATCCCTATATTATAGAATATGCTCAAATTCTTCTGTGATATTATATTTTAAAGTGTCCCGTTCAAGTCAGATATTCTTCATGCTGCTGTAAATTATTTTTCATCTTTTTCTTAGCGATAAAATTCGCCTGCCATTCTGAAAGTCATATTAGAGATACGTTCTGTTCTATGGACACGTGATTTACTGAAAAGCCTATTATTGGGATCAATTGTGATGCAATAGCATCTAATTATCAGGACAGTATTATGTAACTACTATAATATTGTATCCTGGTGGACGTTATTAACTAAATATCAATTCTAAAATTAGTTGTCTTTTCAAAACGGACTTCAATAAATTTCAAGCAATGAAATACAACACACGCCTTCCCTAAAGATCATCAGACATCCACAACAACATGAGCTAATTAATATATGGTGTATCTACATATTTAATAACAATACGAGCAAAAAGAATGACGTCACGGATATTTCCCACGGCATTAAGGTTCAAACTCACGTGAACAATCGCATGATAAAATGGTAAAAATAGCGTTTTTTCTATTTTTTGGGGTTAATTTTGAGTCTATCAAAAAACATTTACGGTTATTCCCTAGATAAATGTTCAATGCATCTACCCTATTTTGTTCCAAAGCATATTTAGTAACGGATGTCGAGATATAAAGGTCTCCCGTTTTTAGAAATTTTTGAAATGTCGGTATGCATACTCTTAATTCATACCTATTTCTTAAAGGATCTTGGCTTGTGTTCATAAACTCGAGTACTTTTCTGCACGGTTCACAGTAAACTAAAAGGTTGTTCGTGAATATTTTGATATTTAATATTTTTATTAGAGTGTGATGATAGTAATGAATTATTTGCTGGTAATACCCATTATCAATCAATATAATTGTAGATATGAATAATTAGAGTTAACATAGTGTAGTAGGAATAGTAATTAATTAAGGTTATTTGAAGTGTCCCAGGCGTGCTTATTAGCTTAGATCATCAAACTAGAGATTCCACAATATCAATATTCAATTAGATCTTATGAGCAAATAGATTGTCCCTAATGTGTTCATACATATTGCTTACCAATATTATACTCATATTTGTATTATACCTATGTATTGTTGTACTTAGTGCTTAGATTACGTATGCTAACTTAGACCAATCTAATGAATTTGAAATTTATACATTTGGTTAATTACAGGAGTGGAGCTAGACAGAAATCATTGTTCAAATATTTTTGCTCGTATTGTTATTAAATATGTAGATACACCATATATTAATTAGCTCATGTTGTTGTGGATGTCTGATGATCTTTAGGGAAGGCGTGTGTTGTATTTCATTGCTTGAAATTTATTGAAGTCCGTTTTGAAAAGACAACTAATTTTAGAATTGATATTTAGTTAATAACGTCCACCAGGATACAATATTATAGTAGTTACATAATACTGTCCTGATAATTAGATGCTATTGCATCACAATTGATCCCAATAATAGGCTTTTCAGTAAATCACGTGTCCATAGAACAGAACGTATCTCTAATATGACTTTCAGAATGGCAGGCGAATTTTATCGCTAAGAAAAAGATGAAAAATAATTTACAGCAGCATGAAGAATATCTGACTTGAACGGGACACTTTAAAATATAATATCACAGAAGAATTTGAGCATATTCTATAATATAGGGATTACACGAGGTCCCACAGCAGACCGGACCATTTCATTTTCTGGAATATTTACTTCGAGGAGGTAGACTTCAGGACGATCTTAGAGATTCGATCTTTTTTAAGAATCATACCTATATAAAGTTCTCTTTTATAGCATCTCTTCCAGCATCAATCCTTTTTTTTTATAGTGGTTTTAATTTCATTATCATTTGGAGAATATGCAATAAAAGATGTACTTCCAGGGAGCCACTCCGCAGGTCGAATAACAAAATTAAATAATATTTTTTTAACTTACGTACCTACATTAAGAAATGGATCTAGTTTGCAAATAAATTTGACGAAAAGAAAGAATTGAGGTAAGTAATGTGTAGATATCTCAACACATTCACAGTGTACTTTATCTTTTGTGTTAGAAAACAGTTTCCCAACACCAAAATGTAATAACTCTTTTTGTATTTCTGGAAAAGATATGGAGCGTTTGACGTTGACAGAGGGTGACTGTCAAGTAGAGAAGGATGACCCAAGCCACTGATCTAAGATACGCGAAGAAAAAATAATAAATGTAAGTATGTATAATATAGGTACGAGAAGAAATATCATTTTCTTTTCTATACATTACGATTGTTTTGGATATGAAAATTCTAGTGAGTTGTTTAAAAACGATTTTTTAAAGGCCGTAGATAGAATAACAATACTGAGAACGATCTACGTTTTGTGTACCTATCGTTGTAAAGGTCGCGTTCAAGAAATGCATTGAAAAAAAAGCGGTACGAATAATCATAAATCTCTTAGATTCCGTTCGTTTCATATGTGAATGCCCTCACCGTTTGTCGACCTTCAAAGATTTTAGTTTCATATTATATTCGGGAGACCATTATGAAAAAAATATACGACTTTGTACCGAACAAGTTTTTGTTAACAATAGAGTTTGAGTTGAGAAGTAATTTGGAAGTCCGTATACTAAACCTTCTCTTGCCCTATGGCTAGACAAATAATCCAACCCTTTAGGTACTTTGTTTAACTTGATACAAATTTAGAGAGTTGTGTTATTATTTGGATTCGGTATCAGGACGACCTGCCGCTTATTTTTTTTTTGCTGCTGGGAATATATTTAAGAAATAAGCACAGTAAGTATTATATTAGACTCCAGGAAGCTTGGCCAGTTTTCTCAGATGGTATGAATCAGGTGAAAGGGGTATTTTTAAAAAAAAAATATTGCTCAACAACCTTGCTTAAAAAAATAGAAACATTGAACTTTCCTCTAGCTAGTGAGTTATCGTAACAGATTTTTCATACTATTATGTTACGTTGATTCCTGGAAAAAAATCCAATGAGAATAGTTATTTTTAGGTATAGCCGAAAATAAAAAGGTTCTTACTAGTGATATGCTGTAAAATTTACAGCATTACCGTAAAACTTTTTTAAATAAACGAAACTGTCTTCGACAAACGTAAAAAAAAACTTTGCTGTGTATTGGTTTATTTGTTTTAAATCATCCGTAGGCCTTATTTAAGGCACTTGGAATCGTCAGGTTTACATATTGGACAAAATTTATACATTGCAAACTTATAGATTGGAAACTTATAACAGCAAGAAAAGAATGCAAACAATAATTACATGGTGACAAAACAAGATTATAAAAAAGGTGTGGATTTGTTCGATGCAGGTCTGGATGTACGAGTAAATTGTCCAGAACTACATTACGTCAATGACAACATAATTTTATAAAGAAATCAGTATCTTTTATCATATAACTACTTGTTATATTCAACTACGACATGTAGAAAATTCCGATGGTCTCACAAAAATACAAAGTTGTGATTTTAAAAATAATCTTAAAAAAAACTTCATTTGTAAATGACGCCTGCAATCTATAGTTAAGTGCATGCGATTTTTGACGTTAAAGACACAGGTCTTCGGTTTACTCTCACGTGTGACATTTTACAGGATATTAGGAACAAAGCTCATATGTTTGATGTATTTACAATCGATTATAATGATGATGGCCTAGTTAGATTATATTGTAGTACTGTTTGTATCAATAATAACCATTATTATTAACTGCCGGATTATTACTTAGCAGTAATTGTAATTAATAACATAAGCAAATAATCGCATTGATACAGCAATGTAATCAACAGATACAATAATATTATTTCAATTAAATATTATTATTGCGTAATTCAGCAAGTTTATTGGTGAGTCAGTATCTGATCCGGGCAAAAGTGCTGCGTAATATGAAAAGGATCGTCTTTGTTCTGGTCCTTGGGTAACTGATTATTTTGCTACCGTTACTGACATAATTAGAAAATCTATCTTATCTTTGTTATGGCAGTGAATTAATGTGTATTGGTAAAATAGTTACAATATATTACGAAACTGTTACGAAAGTTACGCAAGCAAGAAATTGACACAAATAAATAAACAAATACATACTTACTTACTTTCCGTGTCCAGATGCCTCAAATCAAGAACCTCCAATAGTTGGCCACATGTACGGCCCTGTCACTTGCATTTATAAGATCTTCTCGCGCGCATGTCTCCCCGATTTTAGGACATACTAGTAGGTGTTGGTTGTCCTGTATGTCTCCGCACTCACAGGTGTCGTCCTCCGTGTATCCCCATTTTTTGAGGTTACTGTTGCAGCACGACACCCCAGTTCTTAATCTATTTAGTGCTCTCCAAGTTGGGTATGGCAGATTGTATCCAGGGGCCATCTCCTCCTTCGGCTTGACATGCACGCGATCAGAGAGGCTCGCTTGCCATAGTTCAATCCGGCGTGCCTCCGGCGGGCCGGGAAGCGGTGTTGTTGTTTCAGCGAAGCCTTTTCTTGACTTTAGCCGGGGTTGTCTGGCTTCACGGCCGTACATGGGATGTCTGTGATCGGATAGTTGTTTTTGTCGCTCTGTCTCAGCCGCAACCTGTCTTCTGACAGTTGCGAAAAAAAAAAAAAAAAAAAAAAAAAAAAACAAATACATAATACACAAACACCGGCCAATCCCTCAATTGTAAATAAATTGTGTTATATTTGGATTTTTATTTTATGTCTTAAACTATTGTACTATTTTTTATTTTAAATAAATATTGTAGAGGAATTTTCTGAACTAAAATCCATTTAGGCATATTCCTTAATGTTTTTACTATGATTGTTATCAAGGTCCATAGGTTTAAAAAAGTATACTAGGCTATTATTCTATCTCTTTCTTCTCCAGGAAAATCAGCCGAGTTCGAGTAATACAAACATTAGGAAGTATAATTTTGAACTGATCATGAAATCATCATGAAAATCAAATCAAACATTTTGAAAATTACAGGCATACATAGTAATACATACTTACCCATACCTACGACATACGACCTATTATTTAGGATATGAGAAATTAATATGAAACTATGTTGCATTTCTATGTCATTATAGGCAAGAAACGAGTATATACTAGTAAAAGTGGAATATAAAATTTTCTTTACAGTGAGAGGTTTGTCCGAAATTATTACATTGAATCGAATTAATGTATACAAAATATTCCACACTATACATTTTGTGGTATTTAGGTCTCTTACTATAATATAGTTATAATTATAATCGAATAAAATTGTTTGAAGGTCCATTGATAACGTAGACCTTTTTTATGGAAATCTAATCAATAAAATATCTTAAAAAAAGGAATATCTCCTTGGAATATTTTAAAGCATGGAATGTATTACTCCAAACCAATATGGCAATCGTCTGCAGATCTCTTTTACTAAAAAAGGACAAAAAGGTTTGTTGAAGTTGAACCCTTTATGTATACAAGTTCCACTAAGTAAAGTTTGTTATACGAGTATCATGATGTATGTTATTTTTATTTTATTTTATTTTATTTTATATTTTTAAAAATGTATTATCAGTAAAAAAAAACTTTGAATGAGTTTCAAAAAATGTTGTTTATCTGAAATTAAGTAGTTACAATAAATTTGAATAAAAGGAATCGTAGACTATAACTAATTGCAAGAATATGTATAAGGTGTCTGGCACTCTGTTCTCTCTGCTTATCGTGCAAAGGATGAGGCATAAGGGGATAGAATGGAGTAGATAATAACTATCGTGAAAGAGCCGGAACGTTTGATAGTATTTCCCAGCTTGAACATGAAACATTCACAATGACTACGATACTTAGATATTGACCATAGTACTACTCGCTGGTATCTACTATGCAAAATATATTGAATCGTGAATGGAATATTGGTGTAGGTTGCAGAGATTCATTTTCTGCGATATTCCATCAAAGGATGAAACGTGATCGGATGTATGGATGGATACAGGTGTTTGAACAGTATTATACAATGTCGTATCGTTTCCCCGCTGTTGTTGATTTACAATAATGTGGATAGAGACCTCGATTGGTTGACAAATAATGAAACGCTTCCTATGAATATTATTACAGAGTTTGTTTAATCAGACACGCTGTATGTATGTAATAATACACTGTTATTTGATTTTGAAATATATTTCCTCAAACTACGCGATTCCTACATTATTATGGCACAAGATTCAATGAGGACGCGAAAAGAGAGAAATGGGAAGTTACTTGATTAAAAGTGTATAATATTATTTAGTCTATGTTTATCCTGCTCGAATTTTTGGTTTTATTGAATTTAATCTATATAATTGGATATAATGATTTAATATCTTCTTCTTTGCCCTCGCCTTTGTCCCATTTACTTGGGGTCGGCTCTCCTAGTCCTCATCCTCCAAGTCCATCTATCCCCCGCATCCTCCGCACGAAGCCTTCCATCCATATGTGGTCAGGGGTCTGCCCTGTCTTCTGGGCCCTACGTCTATGTTCATTGTCCTTTTGATCATGTTGTACTGTGGCAGTCTCATAACGTGTCCGTACCATCGTATAGTTGGATATAATGATTGAATATTGGGAAATTATTTACAACGTCATTTAAAAAAATGACAGTATTTAAAACATTAAACACAACTAAACTTTGTTTTACTTTCACTAAAATAATTTAATTTTTTTGACATTTTAGTTTATTTCATTGTGTTTCTATTCCATTCTATTAATTCCCTATTGAACTGTGCTTTATTGCATCTTATTTATTTAGTGTAAAAACATGCGTTCTAATCAGAAAACTAAATTTTAATTCATTGAAATAGAAGTGCGTACGGTCCATCTATTATAGGTATTTTATATACTAATCAGATTATATAGCTATAAGTTGATATACGCAACTGTAAATGTACTATGTTTAAAAAAAAATAAACCCAGCTGAACAAAAGGAACTTCGATATAATAAGGGAGTATCTTTATAATGAGATAAAAAATAAATCGGATGGCTTTAATGATTCTCTTTTTATGTCTTGTCCATTATTAGACAAATAATAAGTGTTACTTACCAATTATAATGTCCACTCGGATTGGAGTACAATGACAAAAAAGAAGAAGGATTTAGAAAAAAAAGTAGTCATAAGAATCTTGTTAGAGAAATTAGAAAGAGGGTTCTTAATTCTTATAATACACTTTATATTATTACTACTAGCTGTAACCCGTCAAAAATGACGCAGTTTGCGGGGTAGGTAGAGAGAACAGATCACCAGACTTAGAACGGACCCTATTTTGTAACGATTTTTGGCTAGTATTTTTTTTTCCTTACACGTATAATTATTATACTTACGTATATTATTATGGTAAATTAAATTTTTATTATCATTTAATCTTATATTCAACATAAAAATATTTGAACTACAATGTTTACAATTCACGTTATAAATAAAAATGTACAAATTTAATATTCACGCGCTTCTAAAGCCGCGACTTCTAAAGATGTCTATCGAAAAACATTCAAAACATTTTATAAAATCGTATTTCAATTATGTTACGCAATATTAGAGCTAGAGCCAATTGAAAGTTGCTGTTAAATATCAAAGTTCGGAAAGGATCATATTTGGGTCATGTTCTCAGGGAAGACAAATACGAATTACTCCACCTGATCATAATGGACAAAATAGAGGGTCGTAGAAAGGGTTGGAAGAAGGCAAATTTCATGGCTCCGCAAATTTCCGGACTGGACTGAAATAAAGAGTGCTGAAGAGCTATTTCGAGCTGCCAAGGACAGGGACACTTTCTCTCGAGTTATAGTCAACGTTGGGGGGACCTGACACGACACCGGAAGGAGAAAAATGATATTAAGTCAAGAAAAGGGGTATTTGCCGCAAATTTTTCAAACAAATTACAGAAGTAACCACGGTCCTGCATTTCGTTGTTTCCCGATTTCCACCAGAATTATATAAGTTGATATTGTCCTGCTGCAAAAAGGTTGCGAATTTAAGTACCTGCCTTGAAAAGATATAAAAGGAAGAGATAATTATATCAATGATGATTGTACTGAGATACCTACTGGAAGTCCCTATAAGATGTTTCTTATTTGTGAGAAGAATTCAACCGTGAATGAGAAAAAAGGAACTTTGTTACAGTAAATCTTATTGTACTTCAGCTATTACATGAAAGGAAACACTCCAATTAAACTTAATCATCTTTTTGTCCGTCAGCAAGGGTAGTTTAAAACGTTTTTTCGTTTAAGTAAAGGAAATAGTAAGTATATAAAATAATAATAAAAAAATCAATAAAATCTACCTATCTATCTATCTATCTATACCCTCACGCCACATCCCTTGCAGGGTAGGCAGAGAGGACAGAGCGCCAGACAGCCCTATCCTTACACACACTCCTAGCTTCCGTCACATTCCTGCAATTAGTCATACACGCTCTCCGATTCCTTTTACTCAAAACGCGTCCATCCTTGAGGATCTGGTCGACATGATCGGACCAGGTCAGTCTCGGACGGCCGCGCTTTCTCACCCCTCTTCGCTCATTCAGATATATCTTTTTTGTCATCCTGTCATCATTCATTCTCTCAACATGCCCAAACCATCTTAGTTTGTTTACTTTCATTCTTGTCACTACACCAGTCTTGCAGTCACTCATTTCCCTAATAACCTCATTCCTTATCTTATCTCTCAGCGTTTTCCCGCACATTCTTCTTAATGACCTCATTTCTACTGCATTCAACCCTGATTCATCCTTCTTCATCCACGTCCACGTCTCACTAGCATACATCAGGGTCGGCACCAAGACAGCATTGTGCACTAGCACTTTTGCTTTCATAGACACATTGCTACTACTAACAATCGGACCGAGCGCACCATTCGTCCTAGTACCGGCCAGCTTCCTTCTTTCAATGTCTCCATCACAGCGTCCATCTCTAGTAAACAAACTTCCCAGATATACATACTGATTCACTTGCTCCAGACAGTCATTACCAAATACAAGACGCAATTACAGAAGAATCATTTCCTGAAGCTGTTTGGCAACAGATATCCTCAAAGACACATCAGGTTCGGCACAAAAAAATATGGTTTGAAATCCTGAAAAAATCTCCTCAAATAAAAAAAATGATTTTTCTTAAAGGCAATCCACACGACTCCGAGTGATCTATACAAAAATAAAATTACCATTGCCAATTTCCCATCCAATAGAACCATAGTAACGGATGAACAGATGAGTCTTAAAAGACCCTGAAGTTGAGTATTGTGACTAAACCATTTTTTCTATGTATAGTTGGTCAAAAACGAAATATTTTTTTTAACTAGTTTCAATGACAATGATTTCATCATATTTATTTATTTCAAGTATTTTCGTGATACATTAGAATTCATAAATACTGCCGTAGTTGAATTTTGTTAAATAACAAACAGTTATTGCAATACCGGATATTGACACTTTAAAAATTTCTAAAAACGGGAGACCTTAAATCTCGAGAACCGTTACTAAATATGCTTTGGAAAAAAATGAGTAGATACACTGAATTTTTATCTAGGGAATAATCGTAAAAGTTTTTTGATTGAAGCGAAATTAACCCCAAAAAATGGGAGAAACAATATTTTTACCATCGTTATTCATGCGATGATTGACTATCAACATGTCTAAGCATGATGAATGTTCACTCTTTAGTGTATCTACGAGTACATATAGATATAATGAAATCACAGTGCTAGGAATGATATGAGAAGAGGTAATACACCTTGTAGGAAACCCCTCTAAACATTTTATATGCGCTCCCACGAGTATCGTTGAAGAGCGACATAAGTTAGCTAGGTTTGTGCGATATTTATAAGAATGCGACACGATACGACGTAAGTTGGGCATTTTTGTGTATAAAAAAAATACAAAAACGTAGGGATTTGCATACATTTAATATATATTTTTTTATCTATGAATGATTATTATTAATACCTACTGGTATTTTGTATTCTAGGAAAAAATCTGTAGCTAGTACATTTCTATAATGAATGGTCAATTATTTGTTTTATAATTTAACATGTCGTTATGTATCTACTCGAATCGTTACTACATATGTATTGAAATTTTTCATTTACAAGCTATGTGCTTGGAAAAAATAATGCCTTTTGTTTATATGTAACAAAAAAATATATACATACCTCATGCGTCATGGTGCGAACTTTGTCATTTAGCTTCGGTTATTCAATACAGCTTTTCAGGATTTCTGAAAGAAAGAAAACATATGATATATATAGAATAAATATTTACTTTCATTTACAAAATGTTACATGTTTTTTACGAAAGGGCAAATTCAAGATAAAGATCGAATCATTACTTGTTATTATAATGAGATTTTGGTTTAGTGGTTTATTGGTTGTGCATACTAATTTGAGCATGTAGGCGGCAAGTAAAAAGTAGAAGGTCAATGATATTTTCAAATGTCACTTGGCATTATGAACAGCTAACTAATGTACACGTTGATATTATAGATTCTGTACATTGGACGGGATCATCCACCCAATTCAGCGAGAGAGGAGCCATGGGTTGCCTAAATGCTCGTTTACACAATTCTTTCACCGAAACCTAACGTCAAGTTATTATGACAATATATTTGTCAGAGACCACTCGGTGAATAAAGCTAATAAAAGCTAAAACGCGATATCAATTTAAAGCCATTGGTTAATCTTGCCTATAAATGAATCGTTAAAAAAAGATACAGAATTTCTCTGTGTCAAAAGGCTCAAGGAAACGCGAATTTTATAAAACCACACGGAGAAGATTCGGAGGGTTGAACGCGTATTGAGATACAAAAGCTTATGAGCTCGTGCTATGTATAGACATACATAAAACCTAGTAGGTTTATGTGTGCTATAGAAGAAAGCCTTTTTTTAGAGGAAATTGTTCCCCATAGGCTCCTTAACAAAACCGACTTCGGGATCAACGATTTTAGAATGCCCTAGATATATAATGAAAATATAACCTCGCTTTGTCTGGCTTTGAAGAAATAGTTTAAAAGATGAATTTTTTACATGTAAATTGTTCCGAGAATCCTACGGAGGGAGTGCGAGGTTATTTATGTTCTGATAGCTCATTTACCTATTAAAATTTAGGCATTCGTAGAAAGAAATTTGAATACAAAAAAATTACATACCGAAATTAATTCGGTAAAAAATCACTCAATCATTGGATCGCCTAAAGGTAAAAATAAATTGAAATTAGAATAAAATAATATTTAGAATGCGGTAATGTATCTAATTTTTTACTAAGATTTTACTAAGAAACGGCTCAGTCTTGTTATTCCACGTGTTTGCATAAAAAAATGATAAATTAAATATGTTTTTTCACTTCTTCACAAAACACACTTAAAATTTTAGGCACATTATTTTATTCATAATTAAATTATTGATCTTTGGTATTTTCAAGTTTTATTGCAAATAAAAAAATCACTGAAAAATAAAAAGAAAACGCTTAAGTATATTAAAAATTAACACAACAGTATTTTTATTTATAGGTATTTCTACAGATTTCAGTATTCTAACGACCGAACAAACTTCTCAGTACCGGTACCGATTAGACTCGAAACTTGGATACAATTGTAATATTGTGAGTACTTAGATGACATAGTATCGTAGGTACCTAATAATATGATTATTTTCATACTATTGATGTATAGAGATGTAATACAAGGATGCCATAGGTGACTTTCACTTGTTGCTGTCTGTTAAAAAAATATATACGAGTATACCGATATCAAGCAACACATAGGTCCATATCATATTCAAATTTCTTCTACATAAACTGTGTTTAGACTCAGCGAGTCTGTATTGACAGGATTGCTTTCCTGTGATGTGGAACTCCAGCTGTCTCTCCATCGCTTCGGTGCACCGCGGTGGTCTTCCTGGCGGGCGTTAACCCTCATGCGCCCCATGCAAAGCGATGTATGGGAGTCTGGTGTTGTTCATTCTTGACACATGTTGGTGCCAGAATCTCCGCCGCTGTTGTCCCCATCTGACTACATCTTGGACATCACAGATTTCTCGAATTGCAGTGTTTCTTACCCGATTCAACATTCAAATTTAATAGATCTTATTATTTTCCCTACTCTTACTAGTTGGAATGAATAATTTGACGATGTTAGTTTTACGTCTACATTTATGATGGCTGGTGTAATAAACAGTTACCACCGAGATCGTCAAATGTCGAGACTCATTGCAGAACTAGTATCTACCTACATGTTCAGATACTATCTTTGAAGATTTATTCATAGTCGTCCTTGTTTATGAATATCCTGAACATTTGAAACGAACAATGATAATCCAATTTACTATTCATTCCAAGTCATTGTCTGTTAATTAAGAGCCAAATTCATATACATCGAGAAGTATGCACGTAAGTTAGTAGGTATAGTATAACTGTCTGTGCGTTCAAAGAAAATATATTGGTCGAGATAACTTTCATTACGAGAAATACTATGTTCAGAAACTCGAATCTATACAAAAGGGGAAAACAACATATATCCTCAAAAAGTAAGAACATCACAGCGAGCGTATACAATATGAGTTTTCCTCAAATTGTTGATAGGAAGTCAAAAATCAATTTTAATTTAACTATATGGAAATAAAAATAGAACAAGGTTTACCTTGTATTCAACATTTGTATGTGCATCTAGTAAAGGAACAATGCGATGAATTCCAAAATACCATGTTCAAAATGATATGTAGTTTAATTTACTAAAATGGAAAATTAACAGAATCAAAACGATATGGTGTACTTTATTGACACAAAAGGTCAATTTATATCTATTTTTATTGTTATTAAAAGCTTCTGAAATAGAAACTAATTTCGTAATAGCTACCCATTGAATTATACTACTATATCTATCTTGACATCTTATACCACAAAATAATATCCAATATGTGTCTCTGTTTCGGTGATAGTCCCAGATGATATGAAATTGAAAACAAAATATTCAATATTCGACATCTTTATGGTTTATATTGAGATTACCAACGAATAAATAGAAAAACCAATCAAAATAATGTACCCATATAGTTTTTATCCTAGATTAAGTAATGAAATTTGGAAATATTACCAATTATGTAGGTACGAAAGAAGGTTTTATTATTGCGATATAGAACAGTGTCCTAAAACTCAACATCATTTCATGAATTTCGTTTCGCCGTTACTACAAATTTATATTTTGCCGTTGGTCTTAATAAGACCAAACTAGAAATAAATAGTTGACATTTTTCATTTATTGGCTTATTTATTTTAAGTTGTTGGGGGCTGTCCTTCTGGTAAAGACTGAGACCGCCCGAGTAAGTGTTGAAAAAAACCGTGGATATAGAGGCGCCTCAAGGCGTCTGTACTATCCGGCATGCGGTGGGTATTCAATATTTTTGAGTGAAAATAAAAATGAATTCAAAATCTGCCATCAAAAAATTCAAAACTATTGTCAAAGCGCGGCCCCGCTTTTTGTGAACTTTTTTTTTATTAAAAAAGGCCTAAAAACAATATTATTTCGCTTGGCTCGACTGCGGGTGGGGCCGAACGAGGGCACAGAAAGTCAGAATGTGTTTTTTAACGAATTTAGTAAATTTACGATGTTTTGGACTTGAAATGTCACTCCTGTCAAAGGTTTATCGTGCTTTAAAAGGGTGCTATAAACTCTGCGCGCGCCCAGACCCACCCGCAGCCGAATCGAGCGAAAAAACACAGTTTTTAGCGCTTTTTTAAAACAAAATAAGCTTATAAATGAATTCGAAAATAGTTCCAAAAATTCTTTATAGTTTAAATAATCATGATTTATAGGAGGTGATGTTATATTATTGATATTGCTTCATAGATAAAGGAACAAGTAATTCGCATTACTACATATCAAAGCTTTAAAGCTAATCTGAATACAATGCACACTGATAACTCGATGAGAAGTTCAAATAGGGAATTTGCTTCGCACTGAGGGCTCTTATCAAGAGGCGTCATAGTAACGTATGAGAGCTTCACTCTGCTACGAGATATGCACGCTTCTTAATCAAGTTTGAATGTATCAGAGGCGCAAATATTGAAGTATTGTGTTTGAGAGAAGTTCGCTCTAACGAATCGATTGTTCTTAACAATGTATTGTAAAATTATTACTGTACTCGCTTTGAAAGCTTTGAAATTATTACGAATTGATAGTTTCATCGTTTATGCCTCTGCGAAATTAAATTTTAAGTAGGTATTAATATATGATGTCTATGATTCTATGCCAAGAGAAAAGAGCTTTTGAAATAACTTGTGAAGACGTAGTGCAATTAGATGCCAACCGGCCTGGCCCCAGGATTCCTCCAGTCACTATATATGTCAGACTTTTCTGCTGTGGCGTGGAATCACTCGACGTTACCAAACGATAAATAAATACATAAATAATATTTATAAATCTGATCGTTTTTTTACCCATTCTCCGTAGAAAGCCCGTCCCGTAGAAGCCGGGAATTCAAAAATACGAGAGATAAAAATACAATATCTCAATTAGTTTATTAATGAGGGTAACCAGAAATTCTGCATGATAACACACGTCCACGTCGTCCACATTGCGTCATGGGTTTTTTGTTTGGCGTTTTTCCCGCGCACGTTAAGTAGCTAGGTACCTACTTATTTAAAAGTAAAATTTGTATCCTTCGACGATCGTAACTAAAGCATCAAACAAATCGACAACGATATTTAGGTAATTTTCCCTTGATTACTTTTAACAATAACTTTCAAGTGTCGCAACCCAATACCACGTGAATTAACTTGTAACAATACGAAGAGTAAAGTTTAACAGTATCATTGTTATTATACGAGTATATGTGCCAATACTTCGATTATCAGGTACATTCTGAATAGAACCGAACGAAGCCTTACGATAATAATACAATGTATTAAATACATGGATATTAGTAGGTGATATATTTTATAATAAAAGGTTGAAAAATAAGTAAATTACTTACATAGATTCTAAATTATGTAGAAAAAACATCGTTCGAGTTGTCGAAGATGACGTCAACTCGATATATTACATCGAAAAATACAGTACCTAGAGGAAACCACCAAAAACTCGCACTAGGTATGGCTGGATAAACACGCTGCGATAGCCTTCAAGTAAACCTTTAGTTTAAGAAATGGTATTTGATTAATGATTTTTCATTGTTGGTTGAAAGGTTTGAAGCGTGAAAAAAAAACACTAGGTACATTGTTATCGAGGATATTGTGGAGTAGCTCTATGGAATAAAATTGTAACAGGTGTAGGTATGTTGTACAATACCGTGTATTTTCTCTGAGGAGGGCCACTTAAAAATATTCACGTCTAGTATTATTCTTCTCTAGTTTCAATCCCGCGGATTGGTTTGCAGCAAATTCCTACATCTCGTTCTCCACTCCTCTCTGTCTCCCGCAGCTCTTTTCAGCTCGACATATGTGGTGCAGTTCATGTCCTCGTACACCTGGTCCAGGTACTGCCGTCGGGGGCGCCCCCTGTGGTTTGTTCCCTCAACCGTTCCCTCTATTATTGTTAGTATTAAGATTTTCAAAAACCTTGTTTTAAAGACAAAAATGAAATACTAGTATGAAGCTTAAAATACACGAGGTTTTCATCAGTTTCGGTGTCGTTATGATTATTCTGAAAGGTGTTTCCTTTCCAGAATGAATCAAATTTAATAGAAGTCTTGAGACCCGTCGTTTAGTTACTTTAATCAACATTTGAATGGTTTATAATAGATAGATTGTGTGAAGGATTGTAATAGAGAAAATTGTATTAATCTCCGTTTCAGAAATCTCAGAACTGTTAGAAAGTAATAACAAATCTAACTTCGCAGACACTTTACAACTTACGGTAATTGTTTTAATAATTTATGTACGAACGTTCCCTATATTACGAGGGAACTGCTTCTGTAATAATAAACTATTCTTATACTATACAATATAAGAATCCAGAAGAAAGGACAAAAAGCAAAATAATCGAGTTCACAATATTCTGCCGTCAGGCGGCGTTAGTTGTTGGTTAAAAAATAAAGTTACTGATACAATTATTGTCGGTACAACTTTAGTCAAAACTGTTGAAACTTTAAGTTCTTTTCCAGAATAGAAATTATTGTTAAAGCATTACTTCTACCTTAAAATCTCGACGAAAAATAACATAATCTACGTGCAACAAAAACACCCCATACACTACTAATACTACATCTATTAAACACTACACCTGCTCACGCTGCACAAGTTAACACTCCACAATACACGAAAACATTTCTCATACATTCATCCACAGAGGAAGACACCAGTAGCGGTGTCTAAACGTCAATCAAGTTTATCTTCATACGGTTTACCCAGAAATCAAGAAACAATGATAACTTACTTGCTCCAATTTTAAAATTATATTCTTTCAGATAACATTTTAGTGCAATACTTTTTTTATTTTGTTATTTACGATTATAAGAAAAAAATACTTTAATTACACCATAAATCAAGTTTAACATAGCAAATAATTTTTCAATTTATTTCTGTGCCTTGGGGTGTTTTTCGGATGCTTAAAACAATAAACAGAATTTTGCACAACCTTCTTTTCTAACGTTGACTTCAAATTAAAAGTATTTTTTATCTTATCTATTTTTCACGAGATACGAAAAACACCACGACTAACATTTTATTTTGATTTCATTAACATAAACGTAATTCTTATTCATACAACATTACTACAAAGTGCTATAACATGACCTGTGGAGTTTGACCAATAAACAATTCTGCGATGCTATCATGTGATCTAACGATTAGAAAAGGTTTATAAATAACGGCAATAGTAGACGAAGGCTTTGTAATTGTAACGAAATATTATCCTTTCCATGAAGAGACTATGTGGTTACAATGTTAAACTTGGGACGTTTTAAGAGTACCTACTCACGATGGAAGGTGGTTACAGTAAAAATGGTTAAATGATTATTTAATTAAACTTTTTTGGTATTTTTTATTATTTTCTGCTAAGTTAGGTATAAATTAAATTTGTTATTCTCTTATCATGTTCACGAAGTCTCTGAATTTTATCGAGGATTTGCACAATTTGGACAAACTCAAATATTTTTTACATTTTTAAACCATGAGGACGTAATTACACATTAAAACTATCTAAAGATTTGCAGGCTTTTGCATACCATTATTTACAGTATATTTGCATTTACTGTTAATACCATAGAAAATAAACCACCAAACCTAACCAAATTAAGCAATGGATTTTCCATTTCTTCTATTCTCTGGACAGCTAAAAATTTCTCCATCAGGGGGCACCATAATAATGTAAGCCACAATATACTGTGAAGCCAGGAGGGCTGAATAAAGTGGTCACATTTCATTGAACTTTGTGGTTTTATTTACTGCACGATATTTACTCCGTTAAACCCTTTTGTCTAGTATTTTAATGAATATTGCAAGTAACTGTCCATTAACCTATCAGGTACTACTTTACTAAAGAATTATGTTATTCGAAGGGTCCAAGTAGCATTAATTCGCATACAAAGGAATAGTTTGTATGGTTTTCTTTCATGTGAAAAGCAAACAAGTCACATAAGCCCATGGATTAGATCCCATAGTTCAATTTTCTATTCAATTCAATTCGGTTTATTTCTAAAAATACTTATTGTCCATTTGAGTAATTTATGAATACACAATATTCATTAAAAAATACACAAATGTTAATTAGCCGCCCCCAGACAGCATATACAGTTTCAATTATTATGTGTAGTTTTGCTGTTTACTAAGATAAAAAACATTTAATTTTTGTCTCAGTAGTAGCAATATTTAATTATGCAATATGCATGTATTTATATCGAATTCCACTTAGAATTTTAGAATCGGAGATTAAGATATTGAGACTACAAGTTCTATTAATTATTAATAGATTAACATAAAATTACTATTTCTGCTAGATGTAATTTTGTCTACCTAGTTTCTTCACACTCCTGACTTGCCAGAAAATGCAAAATGATATCTGACAGGGAGTAACAACGAGACACGCTAGTTAAATAAGATCAAATGAGGCGGGAAAAAGTATGAAACAGTGTACTGCAACGAGTAGTGAAACTTTGTAGTTCTCTGTGTTTTCTCGAGGAAAATGTACTGGTCCAGCTCCTTCTATTTCTTCTTTAGTTTACAAGACAAAAGTAATCGAGGAAAGAATATCGCGTTCGCGGGAAAAAATATATAAGGACCTACAACATTAAGAAAACATTTACAGTCGAAGTTCATGAAACGCTATCTTGTTTTTGAGATGTTGAGCAAAACTTTTTAGCTTACGTAATGACATTCTGATCTACGAGTAAAATGTAGGAACAGAAATGGATTTTATTTTGCAACTGAAACTTGTGTAGTACAAGTGCTTGTTCACTAGAAAATACGTATTTTCCTATAATATTGTAGATAAGAATTAATTTTATTATTTTTTGGCTATTATAATAGAAACGGTTTAAACATAAATATTGGTAACGTACAATCGGAAAGTTAACCGCAATATTTCTTTTAGTTTAAATGGTTCAACTTCTTTGATAATGACGATATTTTTATACTTATTTGGTTAATATGTCATATGTATAACATACTTACATATTATGTAGGTATGTATAAAATATACGATTATACTTATTATTAATTATATGTCATTGGTAACGGAACCGTTTTTTTAAGTATCTTGGCATGTATATACTTCGTCAGAATCGAGATTCGAACCCTGCAATTCCAGATTGGAAGCCCGCGCTTTAACCACCTAATCTAATATTCTAAAGCAATTTTGATGGTGTGCGTGAGAGAAAGCGAGATGTTTAATTAAATAATATATTAACTCCCAAAATAATACATCGATCTCCTAAATAATGAACTATACATATCTACATTTAGATTGCTAAGAGGATATTGAAGGATGAGCATTGATAAATATAAAGAAACGTTATTTCCTTCAGGCAATATTATTATTGATTCCGTATCACTTCGTCCAATAAGATTCTAAATAATATCACCAATAATTTAATTAAAACTTTCACCAAAATTTCCAAACAAGATAATTTAATATTCTTTACTGATGAAATTTCGATGCGTAAGTACTATACCTTTCATCTACTTATAGGCTCTCTTTCACATTTGTAAACTTTTCTTAGAGTTTACGGAATTCTTTCGTTTTTACGCGTAAAGCTCGTTACTCAGCGACCGTGCTCTTTAGATCCGAGAGACAACTTACGCAGAATTAAAGGTAAATTTTACTTTACGGAACATTAGCCTTAGTAAACATTGTTTAATGTGATTAAAATTGTAAACAATTTGTACCCTTACCTAATTTTGTTGTTCAAGATATCTTTCTATTTACGTTAAAATCAGATACAAAGTTTTATTTAATAAATAAAAGCAAAAATATTTTCAATAACACTGTAAAATATATAAATTTAAAAACACTGATTCATTCATTCCACAGCTTGTTTATTAAAATACCAAAGATCTGTCAAGATTTTATAACCTCAATTTCAGTGGCAAGAACAAAAATAAGCAGCCACTGAAGGGGTTAAAATAAATCAGTTTTTGTTTTTAATATTTCATGTATTTTACATTGTAATTATTAATATGTTTGTTCTCAATAATTTTCGTTATTTAATGTGGTTGGAGCGGCCAGAGATCCTGTAAACGGCAAGTGACAGGGGCCTTTGGCGAAAATGTACATCTGTACATTTTCTATACATCTTGAGCTCCTGATCCAACCATATATAGAAAGGAAACGAAGATGTGTGTATGTAATTTTAATATGTTTCCATAAACGAAAAATTATATTACGTAAACGAAATTTACAGTTCAGTGCAACTTATGATTGTAAATGTAGCTATCTATCGACCATTGCTCGCCAAATGACAAATTTACGAAAGATTAATTACATTAAAAGTGGTTTTTGGGAGAAAGGAAATAAAAAATAAGGAGAATTTGAAAACTTGATAAAATTATCAACGCGTAGAAGTAAGTTGCTGAATTCCGTTTTAATAAGAGCTTCGACGGCTATCAACGCAATAAAAGTTTGTGGGCTTTAAATATTGTCAGTTAATAGAGCTTTAACCATCTCTAAGTAGAATTGTTTTTGAAAGTTTGGAAATCTAGTAGTAAGTAATAATTGATTTCATCTGTACTTCGTAATAATTGATTTCATCTGTACAGAAGTGTTTTCAAACAATGAACTCTTGAGTGTTGTTTGAAAATTGAGGTCCAAAATTTCACAAAAAACGTTCGCAATTTAGATATAACCAAATTGTTTACTGTGACGATTTTTTACTTTTTTTTTACGTTGTCTGCTTTCCGTTTCCTACGTCTACGGATTTTTTTACTGTTTCTTTTTTTATATTTCAATTTGTTTACTGTGGTATACAAAAGGAGCACTCGACTTAAAATATTTTCACGGGTATATGTCGTACATTTTAAAGGAAAATTTACCCTAGAGAAGTTATGAAATGTTTCAAATTTTCACAAGTATGTAGTTTACGAGCTATGCATGTAACTTTTCTTAATTTTTTGTAAACTGTGATATTTGTATATCACCTGTGTAGTGATATGGGGATGCTCCTTATTGATAAGTAACAACATGTCTATTAAAATGCGTCTCATGTACTCATGGAATTAATTTATACCTATCTTTACAAAAATTACAACGATTTTTTTTTTCTTCAAAGTGTAACTATATTATGTTGTCTGAATTCATATCCTTTTGAAATTGTCGATAAAAAAATACACTTTTTAAGTATAAATACTTTCTTGCAAACAGTAATCAATGTTTTTTTTTTGTAAAGGGAAACGCAGAGGTTATTTTAAATAACATAAATAGTTTTGTATAAATGTACAATAATTTTATTCTGCGATATGTATTATGTTATGTAGGTTTATTTAAAGTAGCAGGAGAAAAATAATGGAAGCAATTTCAATATTTTTCAAATCCAATTTCTGAAAATCGATAGTCTAAGTAAGCAAACGATTCGCTTATTCAAATATCTCAGGCATTCCTAAAACGTACAAATTTGTTTTGTATACATTTTCTATATATCGGTAGGCATATTTTTTGTTTGAACCGCAAAAATAACCTCCAATGTAAGAAGTTTTGTGAAAAAAAACGATATTCGGTGTGGCGAAATATTGGAAAAGAAAGCACTAAATACGAAAACAGATGTTGCGAAAGCAGACAAGGAAAAAATCGAAATTCTGTCTGGTTTTTTATCGTTTACACTGACAATAATGACACTTTGCACGATATGGGGTAAGTTTTTAAAACATTGTTTCATTAAATATTCAGGATTCGTACTGATCGAAATTTATGAGAGGGATTGTTTTGAATAATAATCAATCTTAATAATCCAAAAGTGTGCTTTGTGTATATATTTGGATGGAGATAAATCATTTTAAAATAGATGTTCGATACTTTTTCCCATACTTAACGCTTGGTGTTGTAACCTTGACGAATTAATGTATTTTCTTATTCTTTCAATAGATCTGTTTCGTCAGGGTACCCAGTCTCGTTCCTATGACGGTCCAGCTTTTTCTACATCTTTTCTGTGGTCGACCTGGTTGTCAGCATCCTTCAGGGATCTCTTGCATGACAAGTTCAGAAATTCTTGCGTGGTCCATCCTTTCGAGATGATCCTGCAGTAACTCAGTATAAATGTATTAATCTTATCGATCGCTTCGGTTCCAATTGCCTTATTGTATAGTTGATGTATGAGGATTGAAGATGATTACTATCTCATTGAATGGATATGCCAAGACTGATAATATGAGAATGCTAAAAAAATTGAATAAAAGAGGCACGAGTTTACTTGATACGAAGATACATAGTATTTTTACCATTACGGCTTCAGAAATTCGGTTATGTAAACGTTGAGTTTCCTGGCTGACATTAAAATATAACATACCTACGTGAATCTATTCAGTCTAAAATTCTAAATCACCGCTTGCTTGTTCGGGCAATGTATTGAATTCAATTCAAAAACCTGCGGTAACAATGTGATACTCGTATTGTGTAAGTTTCATTGTGTTTGTAGGCACTAGGCAGCAACAGCAATACCGGTATCGTAACATGAAACTACATAATAGATTGAATCCTGCACAATGCACATCACTCCAACCTCGAGTACAACGTCTTTTCATGCAAAGAATTACATCTTAGTGGAGTAAGTTCTACGGCATCCTTTTGATCCTGATTTTCATCATTTCAATTTTCTCGTTCTCGACCAGATTGTTGAATGGATTTCATGAATTACTTTTCTTCCGATACCACTTTTATTCATTTGTGCATTTCGTATCCTTTTTTTTTCAACATTTTAGTATTGTTACGTTGTAACAAATGGTATTGTTTAGGTATATTATGAAATATTCAATTGTATTTGAGCGATTGTGTTAATACTGAATATTGAATGTCGTAAATTATTATATTGGAAAAAGAATAACCCACGTTGTGTGTATGTATGTAGGCATACCTAAATTGTATTGAGAACAATATTTATTCAATATTGAAGACGAGAGGCTATCATACTTTAACAATATCATACACTTCTTCATCGATATTCAATTTGTCACTTTGGAACTCGATACTTTTCAATTTTCTTCATATTGTTTAGTGTTTTACCGAATTATTATGAAGTAGATAGATATGTACCTAATATAAATAACTTTATGAATACTATATTAACATACTTACACCTACATATAGATATAACGAGGTACCGTATAACGGATACAAATGATGAAAAACATGGCAAAATAGTAAATTCATAATAAAAAATTAGCTGCAAAATTATTTTGTTTCATTTTTTGGTCTATGACTAACATCACATCATGACAAGTAAGACAGATACACAGCAAAAGATGGACCCTCCAGCAGGCCCATGACCGATCGTCTGCTGGTTCAATGTGATCTCTCTACAACCAAGCAACACTCACCAATTCCAGTCCATCGAAATCCAAGAAATCGAACCCAGACCAGAGTAATTCAGACGAAAAACATTGTGGAAAATGCTATTGCGGGATATGAATGGATTTTTCAATAACGTACTATCGTAATCAGAATGTAAACTACTGAAAATGTAATTAGGTACCCACTATTATTAATTACATTTCTGAACAGGTATTTTGATTCAATGTTCTAAAAACGAAACGACGTATTATTATAATGTATATTTATAAATTGGTTCCGTAAATAGTACACTCCTTAGCATGAAACATTTTAGTTTTGCAGGTATTAGGTCCAATTCTGTAATTAATAATTCTTCCGTACTAACTAAAATAAGACGTTCTTTTTTCAATTTTTTCATAGTAAAATACACACTTATTTGAGGTAGAAAAGTAAGAGAATTGGACCTATTACTATGTATCGTGATTTACGCAATTTACTTTTTAATATACGAAATAACTCCAGTTTACGATTAGAAGGGTGTTTTTGCGAGTAGATTTCATCGGCCGATAAGACCTTATCTCGGTGCTTATTATGTAAATTAATATAATTGTTGTAAACAAATTGCGGTATGCAAACGTTAGTATTATGGATTGCTTTCCATTTAGTGAAATTACTTTACTAAGGACGTTATTATAATTTTACACTTTTACTACATTTTTAGAGGGGTCATTTTTCACACTTTATGATCGTTTCCTACATCGATATTCCTTCTACCGCATTATGCAATTCCTTACATATTTTTCCTTTTTATTTCACCCAAGACGAGTCCCTACTAAAAGACAATTTTTTATTCTTTTATTCAATTTCTTTTTTTTTGTTTTTTCCAATATTTTTGTTCAATTTCTTTTTTTTCTGTTTTTTCCTGGGGTTAACTGGAAGAAATCGCAGTTCTGCGATAAGTTCGCCCTAGTGAACAACGTTTTATAATCTGTACTATGTCCATTTTGTATATTTATATGTGTTTGTTGTTTGCTTTAAGTTTGAATAAATAAATAAATAAATTTTAAAGTCAGGTTCTTGTAAGACAACTACATTTTCTTGTCCCGTTTTATTCAGCTTTATAATATCTTCTTCAGAAAACAGAATCCGTAATGGAATATGTGCCGATTATTTCTTCAAATCTGGGAGGCTGGACTCCCCTGCGTGCGACTGTAGGGCGGAGAGGCCTATGAGCATATGAAGGGACATTCGATGACTTCCTTTACCTGAATGAGCCAGCGACTGAATTTTTAAAAAAACATTTAATTTAATTTCTGACGACCAAACTTGCTTGCGAAATTTACCATTACCCAATGGTCAACCTTCAAACTTCTTCCTTAGAGGGATGTGATATGCTTTTTTCGATAATACGATAAATAAATTAATATCTTCTTCATTATTATTTCAAATATATTGTATATAACATCTAAACATACTATTTTTTGTTTGTGTCCTTATCAAAGTAAAATAAAATATCTAGTGGTATTAACTAATTAAGTGAATTTCTATATTGGAGGACTCTTGTCCTCATATAATGCCTTATTATGAAGGTATTAAAGAAGACTATAATACTATAAGCCTACTAACTAATATTATTAACGAAAATTTTGTTTTGTTCTTATTTTCCATAATGATATAAATCTTACTCAACCACGTAGTAAATAGCATTCGTCAAATTGGTGAATTTCTCTCCATCTACCTAAGTCTGTACTTAGAATAAATAATACAACGAAATATAATAAAATTAATAGGTATATTTTGGTGTGTTTTTCTCTGAAGATTCATAGGTGAATATATTTTTTCCCGTATCTTGTTTACTAGTGAAACATCCTTCCGCGTTGATGATAAGATCGTCATCTATCTCATTCCTTCATCAATATGTTTCATCACTGGCAGTATTTTTCCCATCTTCATAGGAATTTCAATTCTCAATAGTCTTCTCACTCGCTTTTATCTTCTAGGTATCATATTGATACAAGTCTATAGTTCAAACTACTCAAAGTTTGAGGAACTGACGAGTTCTCAATGTTATGTTCGAGGAATTGACTTCGATAATATTACAGTTTTCGTAGAAATAGAATAGAGAAGTGCCATAAAGATAATTCTCATTAAGATAAGACTCATTAATAAGATGAGATGTTTTTGATGGAACTAGATACAGATATGATAAGAAAAAAATAGTTATTTTACGTAGATGAATCAACCGGGAATTAGAACTTCAAAATGTCTTATTTAACTTTGCCAATCATGCACTTACTTTTAACCAAAATTTCGGCGTTTTCTTCAAATATTAGTATTTATCATACATGTGCCTCACGTTTTACGTATTTTTCCAAAAATGGCGACATTTCGAAACGAAAAAAGAAACGATCGAAGTGCTTGATTCATTCGATAAATAAGTAACAATTTCTACGCTTGATTGAATCGAATATTTCGACAGACAAATAGTATACGCAATTTTCACGCGACTGTGATGATCCCATCTAAATTCTAACGTTATTTTCAAATCATTCAAATTGCAACTTGTCGGATCGATTGTTAAGAAACGTGTGAAAATCTTACATAGTGCTTGATTTAACATGTAGGTAACTACTTATGTACATGAAAGATGTTTTCTCCCCATTTTCATCATGGTTTAGTAAATCCTCTAAATATGTGAGTTTTCTCTTTACCAGTAATTAACTTCCTATCAGACTAGCTCCAAATATTCTTACTTTCAACAGTAAACTGAGGCATCATTACCTTTCCATAAATAATCCATCTAACTGACTATCCCGTGATTCCTTCCTTGTCCTTCATCCCATCCACCTATTTAATTATATGTGTATTTTTATATTATTATTATTTTCAGATTTATTTTTATTTTATTCTTTTTCATACACTTGTATGTATTGTGTATATCAAATATATGTCACAAGTGGTTGGTTGGCAGACATTGCCTATGGCAATCAACCCGCCATTTGGGGAAAATATTTTTTCAATAAAGGTTTTATTTATTTATTTATTTATATTTAACTTACATTTACATTTCGATTCGATGGATATAGATAAATGAATACAATAATGAAAATAATATTAGGTATTCATGTTTGCGCAAGGTGGCATGGTAGTTTAAAAATGTAATGAATGTTGAACAGTGTCAACGTAGAACCAATAAAACAAAGCATTCCATTACCTAGTAGATATGTAGTATAAAATCTTCGTTATAAAAGCAAGATATTTATAGGTACATATAACAGATGTGTTGCCTTTTATTACATTTGAATCGTTGAACACCAGTAGTTCAGATAATAAAACATTCGAATATATGGGGAATGCAACGAGATATCACTACTATCTAAACATACAGCAATCTGAATATGTTATGTAATATAATTGTTATGTCTTACCTAGAGTTCAAACAAAGAATCACCTTGAAGTGTCATTTGAAACACATATCACTATTCACCATCGTTGGATTTCAAGGTATCTTTGTTACTCAAAAGACGTGGCAAAAAGATTAATAAATCCTATTTTGCTAGCAGGAATATAAAAGTACTTATTCTGGAATGATTAAAAATAGGAAATCTTTGGTAAATAAATTAAAGTTACACATTGTTGCAAACTTTACAAAAAATAAACATTTTAGTCAATGTTTTTGATTGTCGGTCCATTTTCATGGTGTAAGTCCATTTTTAGGGAAAATGAAAAGACTATAAATTTATCTTTAAAATCCACAATAATGACTTAAATTGCTCGACCAGTTTTCTAGGACTCTTACCGAATCCTCGAACACTAGCCGCGTAATTTATAGTCCCTAATGTGGATTTTAAAACTAAATTGTATTAGGTATCTTTCCATTTTTAGATTTATATTAACTCAGATTGTAAGATCGGAACCAAATTTATAAATGTGTAAAACATGATGATTTTCATCAGCCAGCGAATTATATTTTCCATAGATATCCTCGGGCTTTACAAATTTTGATTCTGTAAATTCTTGGTGGGAGGCGCCATCGGAATGAAGAAACCCAAGAATCTATAGGATGTGAAGTCATGAAATGTTGGTTTAAAAAAATATTTTAAGATTACTTTTTTTATTGCTATATTATAAAAAAGCAGTACAAAAATATAAAATTTCCTAATAATGAGCCTGCGAATGTTGGTCGGTCTAAGAAAAACCATTAGCGATATGAAAAAATAATCTGCGCAATAATTACTTAATGTACTGTGAAAACAGAAAGGAAAATAGTCGACAAGAAAAAGTATTATTAGATAAAACAAACATTTTCCAAATTAACTTACTATTTTAGGGGTTATGTTTATGTTAAAGACTCTATCCGAGTATCAGTTTTAAACTTATGGAGGGTGCCAGCATTTCGTTGTATAAGCTTGATTATTTATTTTTGTTTGATTTCATACGCGCTGACAATGGTAGCCCGCAATGGGTCCGCCTTTTGGCTTATCTCTTTTCAAATATTATTTGTTAGATAACGTTGGGGTCAAATCTGCAATTAACTTATTATCTGTTAGTGGGTTTTACGACATTTTTTTTTTATTTCTTATTTCACATATGCTGGTATTGTTATTTTATGTGCAAGTCTGAGAGTATGTGCGTGAATGTGTGTGTGAGAGAATGTATGTATGTGTATATGTATTGTATGTTTGTGTTTGTCCTTCTGTTCTAATAATGAAACTCTGTGTTATATGTTATATGGCTTATTTGTATTCACCACTAAGAGGGCAAGATGTGAACCATACATAATTGTTTAAAAATATAATGTCGTACACACACACATCTTGCCTGTAGGTGAGTCTTGGAAAATAAAAATAAAAAAATAAATAAAAAATAAAACAAGCAGTTTGAACAATGCAGCATACTGTTGAGTTGCCTATTTGTCATCATTATACCCATTATTCTAATAAAAAAAATTGACTCGTTTTTCTAAAAGAACTTCGCCTGCAGCGCTAATTCATCCTGTTGGGTTTTTCTCTTCCATATTGCTTCATCCATTTATCGCCTGCGGCACGTTACTCCATTTCTGATAGGGAATCTAAAAAGGTATTTTACTTGCGGCCCGTTGGTCGTGTATAGTTTCAAAAGTTTGCCCAGGCCTGGGCTAACAACCACAAACAGCTAGTGATAACTGTAATCTTAAAATATTAGTACATACCACACGCGTAACGATAGATTTATAATAGACAACGAGTTTATGAATGTAATAAACAAAAGTTTCACACACAATAATCACAACAATAATAATATGTATAAAAAATAAACATTTTGTACGTAAACCGAACGGAATTCCGGAGCGAGTACGAGTATATAAGACAATTCAACGAATAGACAAAATATAAATAAAAAGTTCAATGTGCTTTCAAAGGCTAAGTAGTAGTGACTATTATTATCTACGAAGAAAATGTTTAGTAGTGTATAATGTAAGTTTTTTCAGCGCTTAGAACTTGAAAAGGAATGATATTATGCAACCACATAAAACACACATTTACACAAGTGTCAGGTGTAGCGAGTAGTAAGTGACATACGTAGAAATGTATACGGGCGTCCCCAGCCTCGAAGCTTGGGGGGTAGGGGCTACAAAAATAAAAAATGATGTAGCATAAAAATCGCTTAAATAGCGTCGCACGCTAAATTTTTTTGTGACACATAGTGAAGAAGGTCGTGATGTGGTTTGTTTATTTGAAAATATATACCTATAATACTTTGCGCAAAAATATGTATTAAGAATGATTTTTATATAAAAGTAATAAAAAGAAGCGACACAGGCAATTTTTTTTAGGAACTGATAGATTTCCATACTAATTTTAGAAAAATTATGATATGATGGAAAAATGTGTGATAGAGATGTGATTTTCGTGAAGGTTTTATCATTTAGTATGAAAAATTATACACATATTCCAATCTCTAGGGTAGGGGGGGGCAGCTGCCCCTCGCCTGCCACCCCTTGGCGTCGCCCATGGTAAGGTACCTCATGTTATGGCAATTTGTAGGCAATGTGAGTTTCGTTTTGTGTGCAGGATGTTAAAAGGAATCGTTTTTTTATTATACCATAATATTTAACATTACTGAATGTGTTGTGGGTTTGTTGTTATTGTTTTGCGGGGTATTATAAGACTCGAGTTTTGCGGGTTAAGTGAACAACGAAATGTTGGTTATTTAACGAAAATTTTAACTTAAGTACTCACTTCTTATTCACTCACATATGGTTTTGCAGAGTGTAAATTTTACGACTTATTCAAAGTGCTAGTCAGATATTTTTGAGGAAATTATTATGGTGTGTTTTCTAAACTTTTTTGTGTGTTTTTGAAAATTACCCCAACATCTCTTATTTTTTGACGTGTGAAACATTAGAGCATATTCACTTGCTCTAACCATTTAGCAATGGAGTCGACAATACGCAGATCAGAGTTTTCTTCTGTTTTTGCATACTATAATATTGGTTAGGTACTTACATAGTTCGGCAACTCCTTTCTGATCAGTTTTCCATAATAATCATTTATGTTTCAAACAAGTTAGTTGTAAGACACCTAAGGCGAATGCACAAAACACTTTAATTGAATATACACGAAATTATTCTCATTTTCCCGAGTTCCATTGCTCTGTAGAATTATGGTTGGTTGGTGGACATTGTAGATATCAAATATTAAGAAAATATTTTGGAACTCGTGAAATAAAAGAAAATATGACTAAAAGAGTTGTTAGGAATAATAGCGTTAAAAATCGTGGCCATGGCCATTAATAGGTTCTAATAATTAAACAGCAGATTAAGAACTAAATATTTTCGATATTTATAAAACTGAATTCCGGACATGCTTCAACGCTATGCCATATATTATTTATATTATTATGAGAGCATTTATAAGTTAGTTCAAATATGTGCATTCTAAAATACGGTGGTTTCTGAAAATGTTTTCATACTTGATTTTGTTCATATTAATATATTATTATTACGATCACGTTCATCTTGCTAACATTGCCGCGAATGTTCAAAATGTAAAGTTGTAAATTGAGGGTGTGTCACGATGTAACGGCTTCATATTTTGCGATTATTTCTCTTGCTTCTCCGCCTGATAAAAGACGTTATTATTTCCCGCATACGGTACGGTTAACTGTGCAATCATTGAGAGAGAATAGAGAATGTATTCACATGTGTGGAAGATAGTAGAATATAGTACATTGTTTATATTCACATATAAAAACATGTTATGGTTTGTCTGCATATGATCGAATAAGAAGAATATAAAAAAATCTCACACTATATCATCGAAGTACTCACTGAAAAAAGTAACAAGAATTTAAATTGCGTAGTCGCCTTTTTAGCAACGTTGAGTAAACCTTTGACGAAGACTTCTTCTTCTGACTTCTCAAGAACAACGTTGCGACTGGTGATGTTTTTCTTTTTTCCGTTTGTAGTAGGTAAGATTTAATATAATGATTTACGTAAATGCCATTTTGTATTTATAGCTATTCTATTTATTTGCCAACATAGTTTGTTTATAGAGGCGTTTTTAGCAGAAGAACCAACGTCAAATTTTTGAATAATGAATTTCAGTGTTCATAACATAATCCGGTGAAATTAAACACAAAACAGTTCCTCGATGGAAAGTTGTGGGGTAGTCCGGTTTTCTTTCATTATATACGTATTTTGGGGTGCTGAATCCAAATCCGAGGTTTGCCAACAAAAATTCGTGACGGAACATGGCGAAAAAATGGTAAAATGGCGAAAATATTCGTTTTCTGGCGATTTCTTTATAAGAACTCGAAAACTGACAACTTTCGTAAGTTATTTTTCTACGCAAAATTAAAGTACGTAAAATTTACTAAAAAATTGCCATATAATATATTTATCTAAAATGAATAGCAACGGAGCTGTCAAGCTCCAAAAAATGGCCAAATTTTCTTATTGTTTTACATTACGAGAATCGAAAATGTATTAAAAAGTTCACCTTGTTGCCTTCATAAGCAAATTTTAACAATTATTCTTTAAATTCATGAGTCATATTTTACCTCGTTGGAATCAGAAAACACAAAGAAAACTACTAACGAAATTTTTATTTAAAAACACCGTGAAATATTTGAGCTAGACATGTTTAAATAATTTTATTTAAAAATATAGTAATTTGTTTAGGCTAAAAATGTTTAAACCTTTTTAGCGTAAACATTTCACTATATTTTTAAATAAAATTTATCCTGAAACCTTTCTCCATGTTTACTGATTCCAACGAGGTAAAATATGTATCATAAATCTGAAGAATAATTGTCAAAATTTGGTGATAATTCTAACAAGGTGACCTATTCTCCATACATTTTCCATTCTCATAATTTAAAATAACGAGAAAATTTGGCCAATTTTTGGAGCTTGACAGCTCCGCTGCTAGTTATTTGAGAGAAAAAATTTATATTGCAATTTTGTAGTAAATTTTACGTACTTTAATTTTGCGTAGAAAAATAACTTAAGAAAGTTGTCAGTTTTCGAGTTCTTATAAAGAAATCGCCAGAAAAGGAATATTTTCGCCATTTTACCAATTTTTCGTCGTGTTCCGTCACGAATTTTTGTTGGCAAACCTCGGATTCGGATTCAGCACCCCAAAATACGTATAGAATGAAAGAAAACCGGACTACCCCACAACTTTCCATCGAGAAATCTAAAGGCACCGTATTAACAGTGTAATAACAGTGATCAGTATGAGTGATTTATTATATGGAGTGATACTTTATTGTGAAAATTCAAGTGTGTTTTGTCTCCCTTATAGCAGATACATATAAATATGCTCTCTGGGGGAGTTTAATTAACGATTGGTGTTTTTAATCAATATTACATTTTTATAAATTACTGGAATATATTACCATGAATTTTGAGAAATACATTGAATTAGAATTTATTTTTTATTGGTTGGAAAAGCGGGCTCACTTTTCAAGCGAGGACACGGAAGTCAAATCCTCAGTGGACACTGTTGACCATTTTCACGTCGCAAAACTACTTTTCTTCAGCTTACGCAGTAATGGGGGGATAAATCTGAGTTTATTTCAATAAACCCAGGTTCATGGTAATATTCTATTACCATAACAAATGGAAAATGATTTCTTACGAAAAAAAAAACAATAGGATATACTACTACTACTATATCATCCTCTGTAATATGAGGTAACCAGTAAATGCTACGTATACATACGAGTACATATAAAAAAACTCACAACATTTTCTACGAGCACACTGTATGAGCTGTAGGTATAATAACACAAATGCTATTAGCAAAGAATCATAACATTAATTTTGTTATCTCCCCTACATTATGGTGTAAATTTTTCGGTCTATTTGGTTGTCATAACGTATCAAAAAATATATTACGTATGGTACTAAAAGAAACGTTATCCGTACTTATTATATGGGAATGTATTCATGTTACTCTGGTAATGGACTGAAATTCGAGAGAAAATACGATAATTACATAAGTTCCTTTTATGAAAGAGGTTGCCACTACTGAATGCGAGAATAAAAATGAAATTCAACACTTATATTATTGAGACCCAAACGATGAATACTGAACAGGCATTAAAATGTTTTTGATGGTCCCCATAATGTAGTACCGAAGTCCCCAACGTAGGTGGTCGTTAATTTCAAAGATAATTGTTTACCTAACTCTTATCTGATGACTTATGTGACATGGAATTTTAAATAAGGTAGTGGCTTTATTTCAATTAATGGAAGTACTCATCCTCATACTTCATCGTTCTTAAGCTTTTTTCTTCATAATCACAACAACAACAATTAAAGAAAGATATGGTTTTAGACGATGGTATTGCATGCATACTTTTGGCAACCATTATACCAACACTTATAGAATTTCAAAAGAAATGTTTTTGTTACCAGTAACCAAATTTGTAGTTCCAAAGTGGTCCGATATTAAATCTTGAGAGGCTGTAATCGCCAGGTCCACTTTCTACTTTCTAGAAGGTATTGGCATGCAGACTAGCAATGACATATTTCTGTTTAACATAAAAAATGATTAATTTAGTACAGTGCATAATATCAAAAATATACAACGATCGCCGAAAGTTCAAAGGACACAACGATTCTTAAATATAATATGGGTAAAATTTTCGTACGAGCAAATATAAAAATACGTACAATTTCCTACCACATTATACTATCCACATTATATTACTCAACACACCACTGCTCACGCTGCGGCAGTAAATTACTGATGACTCGACGGACGTTTACATAGAAAAATCTACTTCATCCTGAAGATAGCAGAAGTATCGCTGCCGAAAGCTAGAGAAGATCAAAAGACACGCGGCGAACACCCGAATAACCTTAAAGGAAGAATTTATATTATCCTGATTGTAAGATATTGCTTTTGCAATAATTCCGCCTTTTGGCACACTACCATTGTTTTGTTTTTTTAACTATGGATATTTTTTTGGCCAATTAAGATTAATTAGCTTTTCTTACCAATCTGGTAGACTGAGTGTTCTCAATTCTTGAACCCGTAGATATTTATCTTCGTATGCTATAGTGAATTACAAAATCAAATCTGTTTTAACATAAAAAATGATTAATTTAGTACAGTGCATAATATCAAAAATATACAACGATCGCCGAAAGTTCAAAGGACACAACGATTCTTAAATATAATATGGGTAAAATTTTCGTACGAGCAAATATAAAAATACGTACAATTTCCTACCACATTATACTATCCACATTATATTATTCAACACACCACTGCTCACGCTGCGGCAGTAAATTACTGATGACTCGACGGACGTTTACATAGAAAAATCTACTTCATCCTGAAGATAGCAGAAGTATCGCTGCCGAAAGCTAGAGAAGATCAAAAGACACGCGGCGAACACCCGAATAACCTTAAAGGAAGAATTTATATTATCCTGATTGTAAGATATTGCTTTTGCAATAATTCCGCCTTTTGGCACACTACCATTGTTTTGTTTTTTTAACTATGCATATTTTTTTGGCCAATTAAGATTAATTAGCTTTTCTTACCAATCTGGTAGACTGAGTGTTCTCAATTCTTGAACCCGTAGATATTTATCTTCGTATGCTATAGTGAATTACAAAATCAAATCTGTTTTAACATAAAAAATGATTAATTTAGTACAGTGCATAATATCAAAAATATACAAAGAACAGACAAAATTAGACACGCAATAAAAATCTACGGAGGAAAATAAAGGGGCGAATACCAAGACAATGCTTAAGTATCAAATTGGTTCTATGTAGAACCAATCTATAGCTAAATTGTTACTTGAGATATGGATAAAGTTACCCGAGATAATATAAGCGTACTTTACCACGTCCCAAAAATAATTGAAATCGTAGTTATTATATATTTTGTTAGATACCAGATTTAATTAATATTCAAATTGATTTTCATGACAAAGTGTTATAGTAATTCTTTGCTAATAAAAACAAAATTGAGAGTCATCCTGGACGCCACAATACGTGTTATGTGTTTCTAAAAAGCAATTTCATCTGATGTCCTTCTCTACATAGAGATATATTATATGTTATGACCCTAATCTGATAGGAAGATATTATTAATATGTAGTATCGTATAGAAGCTGATATTATTTTCAATTCGCAATACATTTTGATAGTTTTAATTGGGATGTGTCATATATGATATCCATATCGTATATTAAACGAACCCGAGGGCAAAAACTTTAAGTGGGTCCCCATCCCAGAAATTATAACAATATTAATAAAACAACTTTGAATATGTCGTTTAATAAGTTTCTATAAACCCTTTGGGCCTTATCTATAGAAACTATGCAAATGTATGTTTAGAAGGTAATAAAACCCAAAAAGGTTTTCGAAGTTTTGGAATAATAATTATTAAACGTTGTCCATTTTAAATTTTGTAGAAAACGTTTTATATTGGTACCCATCGCTAATAGCATTGGCGTAAAAATGTGTACCTACTAATAATAATTAGAATTAGTGCAATAATATGGTGTTTTCGCGGAGAAAAAACCATAGACATTTTTTTCTCCATCCTACTTTATGTATTTGGGGGCGCTGAATCCGAATTTCAACTTTGCCACCTCGTAAATGTGATGCGTTCTGAGATATCTCAGAAAGAAAGAGAAAAAAGTGCTATTTTTACAGACTTTTACTGATAATTCAAAAAGTATTCATTTTAGAGAAAAGAAGCTCAGGACAAGAATAAACTTCACTAAATTTCCTACAAAATGATATATAAATCTTTTTTGTGACATAAACCGTTCAGGCGTCAGAGCGAGCTAAAATAGGGGCGTAATTTTCACCCTACAGCACAAACTATATTTGTTTGTAATTTTGCTCCCATAACTCAGAACTTGCACACTTTTAAGCAAAAATATCTAGTACAAAAATAAAGTTCATTATTTTCTCTTTAATTTATGCTACCATTGTTTCATCGACAGGTAAACGTTCAAGGCGCTAGAGCGCATTGAAGTTCAGTATAGTACATTAGAAGCAGTTTTGACCATTATTTAAACTGATATATAACGATCAAAAAATACTTAATGTACTGAATGCACTCAAAAATACAAGGACAAAGGCTGTAATATTTATATTTTAAGGTTTGCCACCAATTAATAGTGCTGCGTTGATAGAAATATCAGAATAACTCAGAAACAATAGTTATTTCTTTGTTTTTTGTTCATATATTGAAAATAAAAAAGCTTAATAGAAATTATTGTAACAAAAAAGAGAACTACATTGAATTATCTATAAATTATGCCTACAACATTTTTTAATCGGATGAACCATTCAAGAACCAGAGCGCATTCAAATTTAACCAAAATTGAAAAACGTCCAAATCCTGTACTTTCTATTATTTTCCGCCTACAACTAAGAAGGTAGGCACTTCTAACACACAAAATATAAAAGAAAATTAAATTTTCTACAAATTATGTCTCTTACGATTTTTCACTCAGACGAACGGATTCGAAGTTACAGCGCATTCAAATTTGTTGTAGTATATCAGAGAGAACTATATTCATGTACGTCGTATTAATGTCTCTATTTGATTTTGAATTGTAAATTTGGATGCGTTATAACTTCGAACCCGTTAGTCTGAGTGAAAAATCGTAAGAGACATAATTTGTATAAAATTTAATTATCTTTTATATTTTGCGTGTTAGAAGTGCCTACCTTCTTAGTTGTAGGCGGGAAATAATAGAAAGTACAGGATTTGGACGTTTTTCAATTTTGGTTAAATTTGAATGCGCTCTGGCTCTTGAATGGTTCATCCGATTAAAAAATGTTGTAGGCATAATTTATAGATAATTCAATGTAGTTCTCTTTTTTGTTACAATAATTTCTATAAAGCTCTTTTATTTTCAATATATGAACAAAAAACAAAGAAATAACTATTGTTTCTGAGTTATTCTGATATTTCTATCAACGCAGCACTATTAAGTGGTGGCAAACCTTAAAATATAAATATTACAGCCTTTGTCCTTGTATTTTTGAGTGCATTCAGTACATTAAGTATTTTTTGATCGTTATATATCAGTTTAAATAATGGTCAAAACTGCTTCTAATGTACTATACTGAACTTCAATGCGCTCTAGCGCCTTGAACGTTTACCTGTCGATGAAACAATGGTAGCATAAATTAAAGAGAAAATAATGAACTTTATTTTTGTACTAGATATTTTTGCTTAAAAGTGTGCAAGTTCTGAGTTATGGGAGCAAAATTACAAACAAATATAGTTTGTGCTGTAGGGTGAAAATTACGCCCCTATTTTAGCTCGCTCTGACGCCTGAACGGTTTATGTCACAAAAAAGATTTATATATCATTTTGTAGGAAATTTAGTGAAGTTTATTCTTGTCCTGAGCTTCTTTTCTCTAAAATGAATACTTTTTGAATTATCAGTAAAAGTCTGTAAAAAAAGCACTTTTTTCTCTTTCTTTCTGAGATATCTCAGAACGCATCACATTTACGAGGTGGCAAAGTTGAAATTCGGATTCAGCGCCCCCAAATACATAAAGTATGATGGAGAAAAAAATGTCTATAGTTTTTTCCTAGAAATGCCATCCGATTTCCTCATATTACTGTACTAAATATCATAATTAGAATCTTGTCGTTTTTTAGAGTGAAGAGGAATATTAATATTAGTAACATTATATTACATTGCGTCAGTGAATTTAGATAGGAAGTCCCTTTTGTATTATACAATATAGTATTTAAATTCACCCAGGTTTTTGTACTCAGTTTGGTAAAAAAAGTGACTAGGTATTTTCCAGATGTTGCTACTACAAAAAAGTATCAATTTTGTAGCGAAACTAGCAAATTTTAAAACATGAGTCAAGTCAACATTTTTGCAAATATATGTTCATATACATTCTTTCAAATTTCAGATAAGTCAAGTTTACTTTATACTAACATTCAGGTTAGATCCTAGAATACTTTGAGAAACCAACATAGTTGGAATTGAGAATAGAAAAACTTAGCTGGTAAAGTATTATTTTATGGGTGTATTAAAGGATTTCCAATATATATTTTCCGTTCTGAACGGAGCTTAACGCAAAGCCCTGTTATCCAATAATGTGGCGTTATTTGTCTCATAGTACAGACTACAATAAAGTGATTTGCAGCGGATGTGTTTGCTGTGAGGTATGCCTTCTTTGAAACGTTATATTGTGGGTGTGGGTACTATTATCTATGTTGTTAAGTACTAAGTTGTTTTATTTGATTTAACTGACTCGGTTAGAGTATCTAATAGCGAAGTAATCAATTCTCAGTGCAATAATGTAACCCTAACCTAACATATTATTACTTGGTGCGGATTCAATGCTAATCGAAATACCTACTTCCTACGATTTATGCCGAGCTGAATGGGATTGGTCTTGTATACCACATATAATGTCTTCTATAGTAATGCTGTAGTGGTGTCTTAGATAGATTGGAAAACACTAAACTTACCTCTACTTCTCGGTTCTGTTGTTTATATTTCAGGAAATAATTTTCGGTCAATTGAATATCTAAATTAATCAGCAAATGGTCGGTATTTCGATTGGAAAAGGTTTGATTGCTGTAATTCAAGACCCTTTCCCAATTTTCTCTCGTTCCGAAACACAAACTCTTTAAGAAAACATTTCCTTTAGTCTATGTAAACTAAGTTATTATCCGTTCCCGTCACGTTTTCTTGCACCTATCAGGCGGTTAACTTTCAAGGTAAATTTAATTATTTAGAAATCCTACTTTGTACCACTTTCACATACACGAGTTAAATTAATATTCAAATTTACCTACTTTAAAATTGGGATTGACTGGAAGAAATCTCAGTTCTGCAACCGATTCTGATGATGCTATTATAGTATGAAATAAAATAGATACAAAGGTATTTAATTGATTTGTTATTGTAACATACATTTTTTTCCATTCGTTAAAAGGGGGAAAATGCTTGTTGATTTAGTAGGTACTGAGGAGTTGGCAATAACCTTAGCTCGATGATGAAATCGAGTGGATATTTCATTCATATTGTGGTCAAAATATTGCTCGTAAAAACCTATATAATATGTATTATATAGGTGTTATTAACTCATCTTCTCTGAGGGAAGTTTATGGAAGCTAAGAACATGAATAATTCCACGTCTCAAGATAAGTTTAGTTTTGCTAAGTTATGCATTATTACTTGGGTACGTTGATATATTAAGGTTATAATATTAAGATTTCACATTCAGATAGACTCATCATAGATAATTAATTATTATTATGTCTTCACCCTTTTAGGATGATAATCTGGGAATTGAGGATATAAAGTTTTCCGAGAGAATAAACGCTTCATAGATTTGATAAAGTGACTGATTAGTTTGGAAGTTATATGAAGTACCTACCAAACGACACTGATAGGCTAATTTATTTGAAATATTTAGCTTTATTTTAATCGTTTATTTTTCACTAGTCAAAGACATTTCCATTGGGGTTAAAAGAGATCGCAGCATTCGATTAGCTCGATTTAGTGATAACTTGCTATCTACATTTACATATATCATCCATGCTATCTCACACAACATCTTATTTATTTGAGGTCAGCGCGGCGGCTCGAATCCTCTCTCTCCATTTGATTTGCCCCGATCGAGGAAATCTTCTGGAGTAAATTTCAGGTGTTCCATATGCCCTCTGATGGCCTCCTTGAGGGACATTACAAGCTATCTATTTATGTGAAAATCTAATTGAAATTGAAATTAAAGCAGTTTTCATCACTACATATGATGGACTTTCCGTCAGGCTTGTGACTGGTCGTCTATCCGGTTTAACACTTTAGACTTATGAAACCGTCACAAATCCAATGTTTTCTCATAATAAATAAATAGTGACATAAAAAAATATTGAATAATACGTTATACATTGCTCGTACACAAATTTCTAGTCTAAACAATATGTATATATTTTTTTACAGTAGAAATTGCACAGTATTTGTAGTATCGAATAGTTATACAACTTTTGAACTGCAGAGTTTTGCGATGCTTATAGATGTGAGTTTAATATGGTGGTCTGTAAATTATTTATATGGGCTTAAAAACAATTAAGTGTTCCAAGCAACAACAGAGTTCTCGTAAAGTTATCCCACAATGTAGGAAAGTCATAGATGCTACTATTTTCAATAGATAATGATTTATTATCAAATCAAATCAAGGAGGATTCTCCGTTTCAAAGGATAGCCTCGCTTCAAAAGGCAGATATTATCCATTGATGAGCTTATTAATCAAGTAAAGGCAGCATATTTATGGTTAGTATCATGGGTACTTTCTTCTTCATGATTAAGCTGATAGTTGACACTGGATTCATAATGTTGTTTCTTTTTCTTCTTCATAAGCCCATCTCCATCCTCTCCTGGAGAAAGGCCCCTCCATGTGCCTGTATGTTTCCTTGTCCTTCCAGACTTCATCCAGGTAACACCGACATGTCGATCTCTCCTTATATATGTATAAGAATGCTGAAATGAAGGTACTAATTGTATGACCGAAACAAGAGGACAGACATGAAAATCCTATAGATTAAAATCGTCACAAAAATATGTAGGTTCAAGCAAATTTTAAATTGAAGCTTCTCCCCATTTTCAGATTATTTCCTCAATGTTATCCATTCACAAAAAAATCATTCTATTCATTGTGACGATTTTCTCTATCCATTACAATGCAGAGTACAACGCGTTCGATAAATCAAAATCAGAAACATTGTTAAAAATAATTATCCCCAAATTTTTCAAAAAATAATTCAAATTCAACATCAGAAATTGAGAGACCCCAAAGTTCTCCTCTATAATAATAATTATTATTATTATCTTAATTATGAATTCAGTGAATTTTCATCTCTCCAGCGTTGAATAATAGAAGCTTTGGGCCATAAATCAAGAGAGATTTAGATACCAAGACAGTTAATCAGATAAAGTTGTACGTTTTGCTTCAATGTAATTAAAAAAGGTCCCGAAATTGATATTATTTTTATTCCATTATGTTCCTATTTCATTTCACACGGAGGATGTACCTTTATCCTTTGTCCATACGCTGCGTTGGATTTTCATAATATTTATAATCTACCTACAATAATTTATGTATTGAAACTTGCTCTACCACATTACGGTAACAGATCTTTCATAACTTGTATAGTTTCCTGAAAAATAATTTTGAATAATGTACCTACCTCTCAATTTTTAAGAAAGTCGCACGGAAAAAATGTTTCTCGTAGTGATAATATACTCGAACAATGAAATCTGCTGAATAACCATAAAAATATTTTGAATAAAACGTATTTAAAAAAAAACTCTTTAAAATTTGACTATTCAATTGTACATGAGATTTTGAACGTTAAAGACACGGGAAATGTTTTCAGGATACTTATCTCCTAAAAATCGATGGCATATCCCACTACTGGAGAAGAATAAGTCGTATCTTCCACCTTTTTCTGTTTCAGTATCTTTTTTATTACATCTGTCGACCATTTTAAATTAGCAATATTCGCGTCTCTTTTTTGTCGCTGGAGTGACCTTCTTTATAATGATGTAGTACATACCTAACTGTTATTGGTGATAGTTTAAGAGCAAACGTATCGTTTATAAATAATTTTATCTGTCGATTGGTACTCGAGGTATTCATTATACTTTACTGGTGTTTAATTGAAAGTTGTTTTATTTCTCTGAAGATAATAGAATTAAATAAAAAATAAAACAAAACAATTCGTTGAGACGAGCGACATTGTATGGTATCTCACAATTTCTTCTACGTATAGTTTTCATCGAGTGCGGATAAATGGAAATCATCGAAAACGCCGAGTAATAAAATATGATATTTGCGATAAGAAACAGATGATAAGATAATAGCGTATAAAATCCAGTTAATTCTAATGACATGATTATCAAGTAAATGGTGTGCTGCAATACAAAATCCCGAATAATTTCATTCACATTACAGGGTTAGCTAAAAGCTTGTGTCGTAAAGTGCAAAATACATCGCAACTGTCTAAGTTCGAACCAGGAACCTTCCACTTGGGGGATCAGCGCAGCAACCAATCGCCCCAACCATATACTTATACTACTAATTTAATTTGTTATATATCGAGGAGTTATACAATCCAATAATTTTTATCTTTATTTTTATTAGGCATATATTTTGCCTTGAACGTAAAAAATACGTTTTTCTCGGTGTTTTTTCTAGAAAAATTCACATTGGCCGTTCATTTGAAGTAAGTATCCATTTGAAATACTCAACGGACAGAGAAAATCTCGGTTAATCCTTTGACTACAGAATATACCTACATATCCAGCAGGAAGTGAAGAAAATGTTATATGTTATTATCTTAGCTTAAGAAAAAATGGAAAAAATCCACTTGTAGCCCTGGCTTTTAAAAGATAGATAAGTCCTCTTCAGAGGTTTGTAATTTCGTCTAAGGTTTCATCAACTGCTATAAAAAATAAAACGAACAATATTAAATTTTGAAGATTTCTCACAAAGGTACGTAAGTATTTAATATAAGGCACAATATTAAAAATTCGAAAGCATTTTGTCATGTAAGCGTATCTTATTATTAAATACCAGAATCTCTTCATTCGTCTGATACGAATTATCTTCAAAAAGTTAATACCCATCAACGACTGTTTAAAATACACGAAATGACTTTAACACGCGCGACTTAACGTGTTCGAGGATTCTTATTATCATTATTAGACGTTTGAAAATGAAGTGTGACTGCGCTGCAATCCAGAACAAAACAGCCACCTAATGGCATGTCCAGTGTCCACTGATAGGACAATGTTGAGCACCTGATTCTCGCAAACGTCTAGGCTTTAGAATGAGCCGTACATTGAAGCAAAAAAATAATATCCACAAATATGTAGATATGTTTTTCCCGACCTTTAATTGAATGACAAAACTTGCAGAAAAGCGTTTGGGTTTGTGTATACAAGCCTAGATCCTTAAAAAATAAATGAAATTAGTCGTAAATAACAATTAGTAGGTTTGAACCTATACAATATCCAGCATTGTGGTATTTTGCAATAAGTGAAAATAAAATTTAACACAATTAAACTTGGAAAATTTAATGAAACATTTAATGAAACCACTTACTGGACGATAATAAAGAAAAACGATTTATTTTCTATAGAACCGCACATCATACGTGACCAATATATGGACCATATTGATAGAAAATTTCTTTCAAAGGGAATTAAAAAAACAGCATGTAAAATAAAAACAGAAAGCTCACAGCCGCATAAAAAGTGTTATTCTTCAGAAAGTTTCCTCCTTTATATGGGAGACGTGACACCACGTCGTCGAATCTATCGGATATTTTTTTTCTCAGATAGCCTCTGTGACTTGCAAAATACTGAAACGCGTAAAGAATCAATGGATTCTAGGCAAATAAATGTAGTAAATTTTATACATCAAAAAACAGAAAAGTTGTCGCAGTACGTTGTGTAGTAACAACACAGAGGAAGTGGAACGGGCGAAGACGTAATCTCACAGACCGACAGGAGATTTGGGATTGACATGCTAAAATTGCGTGTACACATCAGTCTGGATCGATCCATTATAAGGTCTATTGTCTCCTATAGCCCTGTCAGACGATGGTCATGTCTAACCATATTTTGAGAGTGCAAGATAAAATTAATCGAAAAAAGCACTGTTTTTAAACCCAGATAACCTTCGGGAAGACCATATTTCATTAAGCTCTTATACTCTTATATCATAAAAAAATCTTATACCTATGTACTAATAATATCAGAGACTTTCACTATAGAACCAGGGATTCAAAATTATTCTACTTGACCTCCCATTATTGTCAGCGTCTATATTTTCTGACTCAAATTTTAATAACTTCCCAATGTCCCAGCACCTCGGAATTTGGCACACATAGTTATTTTGGATGACAGTTTGATGCTGTAGGCATTTAGAATATCGTACCTTAAATGTACAGACGACCAACGTAGGTACCCAATATTTTATATCCCTACATATCACAACTGCTACGAGTCTCGAAGAATAGTCGCCTGCTGCTGATCTTGCTATGAGATACGTTAAACCACGTAATAGCATTTTTCGAAACGGCAGAGGCAGATTTTAATGAAAAAAACGGTAACGAAGAGGGTAGGTACTTGCTTTATATTTAAAAATTAATTTAGATAACAAATCACCAAAAAATGACCGTAAAACAATATCAAAAACATTTGTTACATAACTAATCTATAAAGATTGTAGGTTGCCTACAGTGGCTAACAGCTCTACGTACCTACGCCGTAGTCGCTATGTGCTCTATTGGACTGGTGTAAAAATATATTTTATATGAATTTTTATATAAGTATACAAGCCACATAGGGATGTTTCATAAGAACTTTTATGGAGTCATATTTAAAATTTTCTACAGTGAGGTTCGCCACCTATTTTGATATCTCTTCATGCAACTGATGTTTAGGGCACAATAAACTGTTTCTTGAAATATGAAAGAAATTGAAAGTAATTGAAAAAAAAAATGTAGTTAAACTGCGTAAGAAGACGAATGGGTTAAAACCTCAAGTTGACAATGTATTCCACACTTGAGACGATACGAGAAATCGGTCCAGAACCATTTTTAATTGTAGTCACATATCTGATTGATTTACTAGCTCAATGCCTTTGCACTGTCATATTCAAAATACATTCAAACTCAAATTCGTTTATTAATTACTAAAAACTTATACACTTACTACAATATTTAATTTTCCAAACTACCCTCCAATGTGAGGAGACCTCGTGTATTGGAGGGAAGTTCCTGGGTTATCGATAATTGAAATGTACAACATAAACAACACAAATAACACAGAAACAAAACCTATAACAAGTAAAAAAAACTTCAATCCAGTGTCTGAAAGAAGTCTGAAAGAAGTCTGTGATTTCTATAAAAAAGAACAACATCTACATCCAAAATTATAAAATAAAAATATTCTATGGAGTATGTATGTGCGTAAATATTCCACATACCTAGGCATATTATTTTTGGTGAATAATACCCAAAAAATGTAGACACCTATATTGTATCATATTGTGAAAAAGTGGTCAGCGCGTATACGATGATATATGAACAATTAAACAGAAATATAACAGATAGAGTAAAGATTCATGAGCGTTTAATTAAATTAAATTGTAATCATTCGGAGAGATGTCGCTTGCAGAATAATACAATCCCCCTCGGGTCTCGTGTAATCTAATCAAGGAAAAAACAAATTCATGATTTTTAAAAGTTAATTAAGCACAATATTGAAAGTCCTCGTTTGAGTTATTGTAGTGCTTTTTTTTATCTTTTTCCAATTTATTTTCATGTCCATGCCTCCCGAGCGTTGCGTACTATTTATATTAATTTTGATAATGTAGTCAACGAATCGACTCATTTGAATACCTAGTTGATTCTACAAGTTTTTAACCAAAATGACTCGTTCGATGAATCGACTCTTTTGAATAGCTGATTCAGGAAGTTATTTACGAATATTTATTTATTTATTTAATCACATGGGCACAAACAGTTATAACAGCACATATCAACAATTAAACAAAAACAGAAAGCAAACCAGTGAAGGCCCGTCAATTTTACCAGAAAAACATTTCTAAGTTAAAACAAATTAAACTAAGAAACTAGTTATAAGTAAAAAAATATTATATGTATGTATAGACAAAAAGAACAAATCAGGTAAAACGATATTCAATGATATGTATGTACGATAAATTAATAAGGGATGCACACAGATACTCCCTCCCTCACACACACAATCCACACACAGACACACACACACAGAAACACACCCACACAAACATACACACAGAACATGGACACAATATTAAAAGACAATTAGACCCTGTAAGAATGCAAATGGGGAAGGGGTGAACGAAACAGATCCGAGAAAAGGAAAAAGGGGAAAAGGTGAACAGGGGAACGGTCATCATAGTCGTTCAGGGAACGGTGGAGGAGCAAAGTGCTCGCATGACATTGGTCCTGAAATCGGCCCTAGTCAAAACGAACATATCGAGACTCCGAAAAAATACGTTGTATAGAGAACATGTGCGCTGCAGAAACGAGTTCTGCACATAGTTAGTACTACACCGTGGCAAGCGGAACAAGTGCTTTACCCTAGAATTACGGGTGGGGCAGTGAAATGGTATTTTCTCCAAAAGCCTAGTCGAGTTAACTTCATTGTTTATAATCTTAAAGAGGTAGACCATATCGCTTTGGGTTCTCCTGTTTTCAAGAGAAGGAATTCCGTGATGACGAATCGCTCACTTATAGTCATCGATGTCCAGGCCTATAAGGCGATTGAGGCAGTCCACAAACCTCCTCTGAAGTCCTTCAATCCTGATAACAAATGAATGATGGACAAATGTTTCTATAAAAAATTGGGTGCGTTAATTATTTTCTGCTTTTTGATTCCAGATAATATGATGTGGCATATTATGTGCACGAGAACGGTAGCCCTAATTGTAATGAAACGCTAACTAACAAAAATATTTTGTTTGTTGATCTGCTGAGCAACCCGAACTTCATATTGAGCTTTAGGTTATTGTATGGGTAGGTTCTAGGTAGGTACAACAAGAATATGGAATATAATATGTAGGTAGGTAATTAATGCAAAAAACATCCACCCACAACATCTTTTGATACGAGTTCTTCATCCTTTAAAGTTCTTCAAAGAAACGCACACAAAGAGAGGTCGCAAAGATCTGCCATACACAACTCTAATAATTAAAGATTGGTAGCGAACATTGTTAATACGTCCTAAATAAAACGAGTCTGATATTTCAAGTATTTTCTATAATAACCATTCACGGAATTGTTTGGTTGAAAAATCTATCCATTCTGCGGAATTATGCTGTCTGAGGGCGGCTAATTAACATGTGTTTTTTTAATTAATATTTTGTATTTATAAATTCCTCTAATGTATAAACAAGTATTTTGAGAAATAAACCGAATTGAAATTGAGTAGAATGATTGAAGGTTCCTACAACATTATACTTTCTATTTTGCTGATTAAAATAAAAATAGTAAATGTACAATAATGGTAATGTTTTATGCCTAAACTTTAACCCGTAATAATAATATTGCCATATTAAAATGTGTAATGTTGCCATTACCTTGTTCCAATATAACTGTCATATACATACATTGCCAGTCTAGAAAATCACCATCGAATCAATATTATTATTATAATTACAAAGAGAATGTGATGTTTGTGTTTTGGTGGTTTTATAGAATGTGTATTAATTAGTAATGTTCTGATCTCATCTTCATAACTCATAAGTAAAAAAGGGGCTTAAAAGGGGCCTAAAAAAGGTCATAGAAAATAATGTTGGTTGAAAAACAACACTCTTGTTGTTCAAATATTAACAAGCATTATCAAATCATGGCAAAATATAGAAAGACTTTCAGAAAAGATAGCGCTAATTCACTATAGGTAAGTATGTATGCTTTTCAAATCAGAAATTAGTCAGAAATCACAACAGCTATTTATACAGCGAAGAATGGACATTCCACCAGGCTGACCGATTGTCGGCTGGCTGAATGTGCTCACTTTACACAAACATTCACCGATTCAGTCCATCCATACGCCACGGCCGGGAATCAAACCCAGAACCATACCCGGTACGTAGGTGCTCTTACGAGTATGTAGGTTAGCGACTAACGAGTGGTAAAGCTTGTACATATGTTTATACCGATTTTGTACTACCAGAATCCATTCAGATTGGGTGATTATTTAGTGTCCGAACTATACCATATTTTTTATTACAGTTTGTCGGGTTCTAAGTTCTGGGCTCGATTCTCAGCCGAGCTTAAGATAGCCGAAGATCGGTCATAATTGTCATCTGTTGAGATAAATACTTTAATCAACTGTCAACAAGCATTCTCAATACATAACAAAATGACAAAGCACTGCAAAAAGGACATGGGTGATTAGTTAATCACCCATGTGCACCCAGCGTGCAGATGGACGCTGAATTATATTAAAATAAGTCTTTGATATCATCGGGTGAAGACAGGGTATGAAAGTAATGACTGCCTACAATATACTATTTTAATGGTTTACGCTACATTGGCTCTAACAGAATCATTATTTTGTTACTGTACTAATATACCTAATGATGTAGGTTTCTATAATCTAACTTTATCGAAATGATGGTGGGTCAGCTAACATAACTCATTAGATTGTACTTACATAGGTTCTAATAATTACGACATTATTGCTGAATTCTACCAAAATAGACCTACCTGCCTTAACCAGTTACAATCGATTACGTTCTGTGAGAAAGTTTGCCGATTGAAATGTTTTCAGATTTCGATCTCGTCAATATATTCTGGTGAGATTGTGTAAAGCGAATGAACAACAACAGACTTCCAGCTAACAACATTATAGAAGATCCAGAAAACCAGCAAAAAGGTGTCTAATTAGAGTTCGTTGTCCCAGGAGATCCCCGAGACACCAAAGGGATCTATGGATCTACACAATTCAAGAGAAAGAAGAAAAAGATCTCGTCGATAGTGTGATGTCAGAGCCCTGTAGGATAAATTTATCGATCGTTTTGCTTGTGATTGAGACGTAAAATTTAATAAGAAAACTGAGATAGAAAATTCTGCATAACTTATAACGAGAGATCGAGAGGATAGAGTGGACCATCTAAACGGGAGTGATCCAGGCATTGATCCTGAAAATAAAATCACGTCTTCAGTGGACTTTCAACTACCTAAGTACGCTTTTAAGGTATACATAATAATTACAGGTGTGTTATGTTCAGGAAATATATATATACGTACTAATGCGAAAAACTTCACTGAATTATGTAGTAGTAAACAAAATAATCAAGCACGAGGGTCGGACGACGTAAGGCGAGTTTCGGGAGGCGGATGGATGCGGTCTGCCCAGGATAGGGAGCTATGCAAATCAATGGAGGAGGCCAATGTTCGACAGTGGACGCAGGGGGGCTGACATGATGATGATGATGATGATAATGAAACAAAATAATACAGAAATGGTTATAATATTGATAAAGCAATACCTATTGTACCTCCGCTGGTTTACCTCGGTTTAGTTTTAATGACAATATTGCTAACAACTAAATCCAATTACTTTACGACTCATATAATATTGCTGCATCATTATCAATATCATATCGCCAGAAATGTAATTTTTTCATTAAACAATTATTATTATTAGCTGAATTTTCGCTACCGAAGTATTGCCTATATAGGTAATTATATTATTCTAATCAAAACTATCATCATCATCATCATGAGCTCGACAGCCCTGGGTGGCCCTCCTTTGAAAATAATAATTTTGCTTAAAAGACTGGATGATATAGGAGCTAAAGCTCCTGAAACATCCAGGGGTGGAGGTGGGTTTACCCTTAATGTAAAAGCCCTGGGTGGGCCTTGGCTGAATCCAGGAGTCTCCTCCATCCTCATCTGTCTGTTGCCTTCGTCTTCCAATTCTGTATCTGCAGTGTGGATGTATCAGTGCTGACTATCCACCGCATTTTCGGTCTTCCTGGTCTTCTACGTCCCTATGGCGCAGTGCGTTCCAGTAATTAAAACTATGTATAGTGTAAATATTAATTAGTCCAATGCATATGAGTATTACGATTGGTAGAACATGAATAACATTAAAAACTAAAGAAAAATTAGACGCCGTTGTTTCTGTAGGAAAACAGCTGTACGAAGAAATGGGATCACATTTAGTATAAAAAATATGGAGACTTTACTATGTTACATCCTTTTTACGTGCGTACCATACGCATGTTTTAAAATACTGCCGTATGAATGATGGATAAAATCATTTGATTTCCAAACTCTAGAATGTTATACTTATTAATTCATAGGTTCCTAATGACTTTATTGGCCAATGAAATGCTCTCCTGGGATTTGGAACAATGGTATAATATTGTAATGAAGTTCCATGAGTTTGAAGAAAAAATATCAACGATGAAAATATGTTTCACAAGTCGACAAAAAACCTTATAAAATGTCGAAAGTTTTTACACCAGCATTGAATGTTTATGCAGTAAAAAGCATGTGGTAACGTTTAATTAAAAAGGAATACTAATTTTTACATAGTTACAAACGTTTTATTGCAAAAAACTTTGGTGTTTGATGCTGTAAATTTACTATGGTGAAGTTTATATTTCAAATTCAAAGCAAGCATTCGTATCGTTGAAACAAACAAATATTAAACAAAAGTTGATAAATAGGTGTTTGTAGAAAAATTAGAGATTTATTTATATTTGTTAAATATCACAGGAAATTATGCGAAAAAATAAGGTTGAATGAGTACGAAGATAAGTTTTTTCTAAACTGAGTTAAAACTAAAAAATAAATTGCGATACTGTGTAATTTCAGGAATTACTGCAGCTTTAGTAAAACGGCGCATGTTGGGAAATAAATTTCATAACAAAAAACATATTTATCATAAAAATATTCTGCAATAAAATTAATTGCAAGTAATTATATTAATCATTTCATTACCCCAAGGATTATTTACAAACACACATGACGCCACATACTCGGGTAGTAAAATTATAATTAGGCTCTACTTACCGCGCATAATAATGAATATAAATTTAGTAATAAACATTGCCTACACGTAGAATTGCAAATTGGGGGAGGTGGCGGATACACGTACTACTACAATGTACACCATAAAATACAACCAGTACATAATACCTACAATGTACAATTGAAGAGAATTTATAGGTAGACCAGATGGTACATGTGTAATGAATATGCCTAGATACAATGGGGAATTTATATCCCAGCGATTTCAAAACTTATACTACACCATTAAAAAGGCAAGCATTCGATCTTAATTATCGTATCTTATTTATGTCACAATTCATTTTTTGGAAGAAAATCGGAATTTCTAGGTAAATGTCGTAGTTGAATTGAGATGATCAACAACGTACTCAATACCGAGTAAACAATGAGGGAGAAAGGTGAGTCAGAGAAAGGAATGGAAAAACTTGAAATAGGTAGTAGCCGATATCCAGCAGTAGAGAAACCGAGGCTTGAAGGAAGATAATAATATAGTCGTATAAAAAATGTAAGAGCACTTTATTCTTCAAAGAATGCATCTATTTGAATCACCAACCCAGCAATCGGCAAATTTGTGTCAAAGCGCTACGACGGACATTCACTAGATTCAAAGGAGCCTCACAAGGACCACAGATTGCAAATAAGCCACTTTTGATAGTTATACGAAATACATTAACGTTGTTACATTGTTCATAGACATACCTATTGCCTTAATGAACTGAACATACGATATACTAGACACCTAGGTTTCGATTGTATGTTCATTAAATTTATTTGAACATGATCGGAAATGGTAACATTTGTAGCAAAACTAACAATTCACTAGTGGATAATTCTGCAGTTGCTCTTCATGTAATTCCAGATTATTTTTAAGCCGTTGCCAAAATTTGGTTTATATTGCTAATAGTTGGTGGAGGTATTTTTTTTTTCGAAACGCTACTTGAAGGGGAAACATTGTTGTTATTGTGTTCGGTTTGACATAATTGTGAATTCAACGAGGAAAAAACAAGAAATCAATAAAGTTCATGGTTTGGGAAACTCGAATGTTTGCATCAAGTGATTCCTTATAACGGTACTATAGTTTTAAAACCGAACCTATAGTTTTTTTACGTTTCTATAAACTAGCTCAACCTACAAAATATACTCAATAGATTGCAAAATTTACATATGGCACGCATATCGGTAACCACAACCAAGTAGAGAAATTGACGATGATTACAAATACTACTGAAATTCAGCAAGAATTTTTGAGAAAATAAAATAATATTTGGAAAAAGATGACTTGGATAAAATAGGATTTTTTAATATAAATTTGAGACAGCACTATACAATTAGCACTGTTATCTAATGGGATAAAATTTAATAATACGAGTTTTCAAGAAGTCAACATAATCAACTCTAAATACACAACTTGGCTAACCAATAGTAGAACAATAAAGTACGTGATCAATTAGCAATTTCAATGTTTTTTTACGGTTGATCACTTTGACTTCTGGAAGAGCCACACGTAATACATAGAATAGTACGGTTATAATAGAGATGCACTAAATTAGAGTTGGACTTGGGCCAAGTAATTGGAATGATACGTGTTGCGAATAAGTGTTCATAGATTCTATGAAATTAAAATCTATGCACTACTTCTTCCATGTATTCTCACACATACCCACACTACGAGTAATTTAATTATCTACAGAATTCCCAGAATTTCTATTCAATTTTGTATTTCTTTTTTAGCACGTAGAGAATTCCTTTGACGTTTCTGAACTACAAAAGAAAAGTAGCTATAGTGTTATATTCTTGCACTAGTATCTATGAATTCATATCCCATGCAAATAATAATGAAATGCACCTGCAATACAAATTTCCACGTAACAATTATGCAAGAATTTTTATATTAGTCAGAAAGGTGTGCTTTTGAATTTTTCATAATCAACGTGATATTATTGAAATGAGGCAAGGAGCGAATCTTTGTTGGATACGCTTCTAGAAAATTATGCAACAATAATATAAAATAAAACAAAATAAAAAATTCCTTTGGCACGCCACAGGCATAGGTAGATTTCAAGTGATTTATTAATTTTATTAATTTTAAGAGTACATCTGTACAATAAAAACAATCACAATATTATCAGCAAATAAACCAGCGAAGTGATGAAGTAGTATGGATGTAGTTTATTCTTTGATTATCGAAGTACCGTATGACGAAAAAATATTTGATTAAGTACCTCAATAATTAAAGGAAGTACCTAATCCAATAATCAAATTATTTTCATTCCACACATAATATGGATTAGTACCGGTACCTAAGCACTAGAAATTTGAAAAAAGATGTGAGTTCTACTCGTATCGTGAAGCACTTTTCTAAGACAACAAACACGCTAGTACCTATGCGGTAACTACTTAACTAGATCTTTCGATCGATCATTGTCGTCCAAGGAATTGATCTAGACAAAATCTGTAAATTGATCTGTATTCCTTATTAAATGCCCTTTCATACGATACCAGACACGGACCCTCACAATCATTGGATCCCCTCAGAATGATTGTTTTTTAATTTAAAGCCTTAAAAAGTGAACCTTCCTCTTAATGGATTTCACCCAATCTCCTATCAGTTCATCTACCCCTTACCAAAAATCTACCACCCAAGTTTCACGTTTCTGCGACGCATAGGTTGGCCGCAAACGTGCGCACAAGAAAAGGGACATATATATATATGGCTTATATATATAAACTTTTAAACCAAGGTCGGATTCGGGTTCTCCTGGTCCTAATTAGTGATACTGAGTAGAAATTTTTCAATTCTGCGACATCACGGGAGAAACGAATAGGTAGAGTTCCTTTTGGAAATCTACCTAATAGAGTTCCTTTTGGAAATCTACCTAAAAATAAAATATTCTTTATTGTATATATGTACATTAATATTATAACAAAAGGCGGGTTTAATGTATTACTTGAACTCTCGTGCTTTGCCTACAAGGAGAGAGAGATAGAAAAGTCGGGCTTATTGCCTAATGGCAATTTCTGCCAGCCAACCAAAAACAGTAACAATAGTGTGATGACAATCATAATATAGTAGCCAAAGGGTATCCTTAACCATGTGGGTACTTTTTTAGTTCTTTGTAACAATACAATTCATAAATTATTTACTTTATTTAGTTTATACCAATCCCGAACCGAAATCTTATGTACACAGTACTACTCAGCTAATTAACCCCTCTTTAATAGTAGAGATGAATTTTTATGGACCCATTTGGCTTATAACACCGAGAAACGAGAAGGCAAGAGCATTTGGGCTACTTATAAGAAATATTACTGAGAGAAAAATGTCCGAATATGTAAGCAGCAAACTGCCAGAGTATGTGGACAATAACACCCAATAGCTTGATGTTCCAGGTAGGTCCGTCCAGAAGAAGGCCCAGAACCAGTTGACTCGATTTGGTGGACCATCTAGTCAAGGATTCTAGAAAAAAATACAGCAGTGTATATTACAACGAAAGGAAATTAAAGGGTCTTTGATTAAAGGAGAATTTCCTCCTCAAGAGAATAAAGGGCAAGATAGAGAAGAATTAATCACCTAGGAAACTAAAGTTTGAATAAGAATATTAGATTCATGTGCAGGAAATCAATAAGTATTACTCTTGCATAGTAGATATCAGATTCGCGATACAGATTATACGTCATCTAATGACAAAATGTGTAACAGACAGGATAAAGTCACAACTGGCAGGCACATTACATGAGAAACATAAAAACATAAACTGGAAATAGTTTACGAGCAAAACTTTAGTAATTACAGCTTTGTGTACCAACAAACAATATTATTAACAACAATAATAATCCATGTAATTACACTCTCTACCAGTCAGGCTACAAGGTACAAGCATTTCACGAACACTGACCAACACACGACTACACGAGTTCATTACCATGTCATCTAGGCCACAAATAGACAGGTACCTACTCCGGAACATCCTGGTGGTGACAAGTAGCTTAGTGGTGACCTTCCTATAGCTACGTGGACAACTAATTACTACAGGATTAATAGTAGCATACAAAATATTATATCGAGCAAGAAGCTGGAAACAATTCTATTACTTACGGAGTTGTATACAATGAGGATCATATTAGGGAACATGAAGGAAAAATCAAAACGAAGCACCAACGCCTTGTAAAAAACAGAGCAATAATCCATTCTTCATATACAAGTATGATGATTTGTTTCGAACTATTCGGTCTCTGTGAAGGACAATACAATAAAATCTGTAAGAGCCACGTGAAATGACTAATGAATGATATGAAATACGAATTCTTACAAAGTGGCGAGTGGTAAAATCAAGTAAAATCCATTGCATGTTCTCACTAACTTAAGCGTCTAGCAAAATAATTCATTCTTCTCCTTCTTTGCCACTATATAAAATACGTCACCGTTAACGATCACTTGGTAGAGTCTCAGATTACAGTAAGGTTCTTTCATACATCTCATTTTAGAATATTGAAAGCCAAGAAAGTTGGTTTCTCCTGTCCTTACAAGAATTTTGATCTCCTTCCAAAATGAATCTTTTCAACTCTCTGTAGATAGGCACAATTAGATAATCGTTCAATGCTTTATTATGGTGGACGTTAATCCCTATCTCTAGGAAGATTATTAACGTTATTATTCAAATTTATATAAAAAATACTTTATCGCAGTAAAGTAAAATAGAGGTTGTTATGATGAACTTGATACCAAATAAATTTTCTCGCTGTGATGCAGCAACAAGAATTATGACAATTGTATATTTTTTTTGGAAAAAAGCCAATTTGTTTGGCCAAGCGTTTAAATGAAATACTTAAAATAGTGCGGTGCATCGAAATGGAAAGAAGAAAAATGCAAGTATGGTGTTAATCTTAAGAGACGTGGTCGGCTATACCACAGCAATATCTCCAGAAGCGATGGCACTTTTCCAAATCATGATACCACTCTGGAGATTTTCCTTCTTTGTATAATCTTGTGGTACATCTGGTCCCAATTGTCTCCTGTCAATTTCGGTCTGTTTATCTCGTGACAGTAGTTTCTGAGTCGTGAATAATATATCCTGAAATATTTTTGTTGATATAAGTTTTCCAAAATCTTATCCGTATACCTTTTGATAGATGCGGTGGATTTACTGACAAAGGTTTTGCATTATTGTAGTCTGCATCCAGCGGAACCCAAGGAAATAAAGAAACATTCAACTTTAGCATAAAAATAAGAGGAGGGACATGTGAGACCTGAGCAGGGCATAATGCCAGATAGAGAAGAACCAATCCTGAGTCGTGGGTACTTGATCCTGATTTACTTAAGTATTATTATGTATTACCCAAATTTCCCCGTAGTGGCTTCGTGATTTGGATATTTCTCTGTAAGGTGCGTGGTCTTCAGGAGTTGACAAAGAACTCATTATTTTCTCTTATAATTTGAGGACGATACTCTAGTGTGACTGAAGCTAAACCTGTTCGATATTAACAATTATTTGCATACTTTGCTTGTCATCTTTTATATTTTGAAACAAGATAATTTATTGTTAGGCGAAACTGTGGAGAAACAAGTCCCAATTGTTAGTATTTGGTGATACGAGTAAAAAAAACAAGGTAAACTTTCCCAGTCGTAAACTAGGTACCTATGGACATTTTACACAGACTAGACGTCCACAAGAGAGATGATTAAAATAAATAGAAAAAATAACACAGGAAAAACGTTTTACACTTGACCTAGATGTAGAGAAAGTGTTTGCCTTTACCAACGTTCCTTCTCTCAACGCCTAAGTTAGGTACGTTACCTCACCATTGTAAAACAAATCACATAAGTTCATTTTAGACACCCATGTACTAAAATAAATTAACTGCATACGAACGGTTTGTTCAGAATTGGTAATTTTTGAGCTCACTTCTTTTTCGAACTCATTTCATATCAGTCTCTAGTGTGTTTCGAATGATTTACGCAGTTCGTTGGATAGTGAATTTTCTATACAAGAAGGGTCGGTTTAGATCTCAAATATAATATTCACTTCACGACAGCTGAATCCTTTTGCTGAATGTGATGTGTGAAGGATAGTATCGTAGTTTATATCTATGCAAGCTCAGAACTCCTTCTTTGTTTATTTTTTAATAAAATCACTCGTCGTTTTGTTCGTGAAACTGAAGGAAAAGGATTATAGACAAAGCAAAGTAATATTATTAAGTTTTCTCCCCCGGCTTTGTTTATTTGATGGGAAACTCTTTTATGAATTATTAAATATCCCTTCGTGAAACAAAGTTTCATTTTTCCATTTTTGTTTTGCTTTCCTCGAATTCAGAAAAAAACGTTTAAGGTAAAGTCACAAAATTGTTCTTAGAAATGTCTTCAGAATGATTTTATAACAGTCTAAATAGTAGGTATTTGATTATTTATCTAAAAATTACCTGCTTACTTGTATGTATACGTCAGCACACAAAATTTGTGTATTTAGTTCATACCTCAAGCTTACTGTAAAATACTGCAAGAAATTGCTTTTGCAATAAGCCGCCCTTTAGCTCTTTCGTAACTCTTAATGATTTTTAGGCTAATAAAGATTTATTCATTTATTTTTTGAGTCACGAAATTGGGGTCGATATTAAATTCAATCCCGGCACCTCTCACTTTCAAAATCCACGTTCCAGTTATTATTATATAGGTACTCGATGCAATATCTTAAGGTATTAAAAAAAGGACTTATGCAATTTGTTTGCTGAGGGGGCGCTACATTATTGTCGTTAGTCTAGCAAATGGGTAAGTATTAAGTAACCACCTTGCCTTCAACACATTATTCTTCCAATGGAAGTAAGTTAGTAGAATTTCATACACTCGGCTTCCTCATAATAATATGTTACTTTGTGCACTACCATAACTTGCTTCATTACCATAAAAAGTTCAACACTACTTAGGTACATAAGCGGTCCAATTCTATAGCTTGTTGAAGACAAAAAAGTGTGATTTAAATTTGTTTAAAGATTAGATGATTCTCATCCTTATCATCAGGCGTTTAACAACAAAGTTTTTCAATGACTGAATAATGAATATATACATTATTGTTTTATATTCACTTGATTGATTTTTAATGTACTTACCATGCGTGTATGTTGTGGACACTCTTAATTGGGAGGTTAACGTGAATTATATATTTTGTGTATGTCATTAGGTATGTTTGTTAACTTTTTGTGTGTGTCACCAATAAATAAATAAATTGTCAAATGCCTGATGTTAAGGATCAGAATCCTCGAATACCAGCCGCATGTAAATAAAATCATTATGTGGATTTTAAACTAAATACCGACAGTCTTTTATTTATACCTTTCGAACAATGGACAGTAAAAGAGACTTTTCCCGGATGTCGGAAAGTTTAGAAGATGAAAAACAGCACTGCCTACGACAACTGGCATTCTCAAAACATATCCAGGACTTGTTTTTCGGTCAGCAATAATACGTCACAGTTTAATATAAAGTATCAGACAATATTTTTTAAAGACTGAATATATTTTATTTTGGTTAAACACAAATTGGCTAAACAGGTGTGCGCAAATGTAAACTGAAATAATAAAGAAAACTATAAGACGCGCCGTCTTTACGACTCCCAAAACACACAACACACACAAACACACAACATATTTTGCGGTAAGTATTTTCTTTTGTTTGAGAGAGCACGTTGAAAAAATTAATTAACACCATTTTTACAATAGTTATCCTAAAGCTAGTATTATATAGTGGCTACCTAATATTTACTCTACAGTTAAACGTCAGCGTGCCAAGAAGGAATCACATTAGAAGAAATGACACTAGAAAAATCACAGCATTGCGATAAGTTCTCCTTAGTCAACAGCTCTGTATTCAACAATTTCTCTCTCAGCACTGTAGTCAACAACTTTGCTCTGGATGTCGGGAAAAAGGGATAATCTTGAGTGTGAATGTGGTGCTGTTCAGACAGTCAGACACTCAAATAATAAACTCGTTTGAGAATGTTAAACATCAATGTTTTTTTCCAATTTTATTTATTTTTATATCGCTTTAAAACTGGTTCAAACAGAAAAAAATCACGGTGTGAGTAATTTTTCTCTGTGATTTTTGCAGTCAATCAAACATACGTTGAAATAACAAAGACCAGTGTGGTCGCTTTATTTGATTGACTCTTAAAAAACACAAAATAATATTATTAGTATTATTAGCTAATCATTCGGCCCTTTGTATTAGCAATTAGCATCCCATTCAACGTGATATCAAATTCCAGTCAACACGTAAACAATGAAATATAAAGATATCTATTCTGTTTAAAATTCATTAGCATGATAGTTGTAGCTTTTATCCTAGTGTAAGTAATGAGAAACAACTGGACTTTTCCTTTGATAGTGGTCTGATCAGACATCTATAAGGTAATCAATGCATTCCAAATTACGCAATTATCTCGTATTTATGAATTATCTAATCTTTGAGGGTCATTAGAGGTGAAAAAAATTGTTCACTTACGCATACGGCACTACAATATGATAGTTGAGATGGACTTGTCGGTAACTTGCAAAGAAGCCAATCAGTAGATTGCCAATTAGAGCTACTTGCATATGTATTTCACGCTGGCAGCCTCTGACATTCTTTCATCGCCATTAATTTCGACTTCGGCAGATGGCAAGTGAAAATAGGCAAGGGGTAGATTACTTATAAAAGCAAAATAATAAAATATTCCTAAGAACTTAATAACCATGGTTTTGATACAGAAACTCACAGCCTGACGAACGCAAATCTATATTTGAGTATACAATGTATTATAGGGGAAGTGATACAGTAATTGGCCCTGTAATAGTAATTGGCCACTAACATTTGAATTTTAAAAAACTGAGGCGGAGTGAGTATTATCCAAATTGTGAAACCACAGTCTGGTAGTCCAATTACTTATGCTTAGATTGACAATACACATTACCACAAATGTTGGCGCTTTAATACACTTTTTTTAGAATTTCGAAAAGCGTAGAAAAAAATCACGGTTTTCTTAAGTTTTTGTTAAGGGTATAAGTTTTTTTCCCGATCATGTGAGTAATTACCCAATTTATTCTGGTTAAAAAGGACCACATTATATGAATCATGTTTAATTAAATAACATATTTTTTGTTATAAAAACCTGCAAAGAAGTTTCTAAGGCTAAATGCGAGGGGTGGACAATTACTGTATCTGTAAAATATCAATTTCACAGTAATTGGCCCCCTCATGCCAATTACTATGAAATTTGCGAATGTATGGATGAACATAGTTATTGGCAGAGGCCAATAACTATATGGCCAATAACTGTACTCGCTAATAATTTACAGACAAATTTTTATAATCTTATAAGTTGTTATCAAAGTTTTTGCCAGAATAATTTAGTTAATTCTAATTTTATTCTATAACACGTTTTAAAAATGCCTAAGCAATATATTGCGATAGAAAAAAAATAACATAAACCGAGTTATGTGTAGTAGTTGCTGCCAAAAAGAAAAAAAATCTCAATCCCAATTGAAAACAAAAAATTAATCTAGAATTTTCATCAAATTCTACTTTTATCACAAGAAAATGGTAGAATATAATAGGTGGACCATGTGGACCCAAGTAGCTTAAGTGGCCAATAACTATAGCTCTTCCCCTATTTTCAATACATTTTGTATAGGTAAGAGAACCTAGACCTATATTTTAATATTTACGTAGGATGAATATGGGCAAGGCCGTACTAATCTTTCTAGTATGACCTTGAATATGGGTACCTAATATTTTCGATAATGTTGTACTGATTAAGCGTTAAGATTATTATGCTAAAATTGAATTAGAATATCAAATCAATATCATTTTCTTATATAAATTGAAACCATCTGTTTTGTACCGTTTCAACAGATGAAAAATAATTAAATGTAAAAATAATATGTATATATTTAACTTTCATGTTGTCTACAGTTGATTCTTCAATAATTAAATTTACACTCACACAAGCATTTTTACACGGAGCACGAAAAGTATTTGGTTTATGACCAAATCTGCTGGCGGATTGGTTAATTATTCTACTTAGAAAACGTTTGATGTAGCCGATATCCATGTGATATAAATATTGATGGTCGCGTTTGCTTCTACCGCAAGGGACTTTTTCTAGATAGGTAAGTTGAGTTTAAGTAGATCTTCTAGAACTAAATATCTCAGGACTGGCACTTCCTATTATTTAACACACGTGAGTTTGAATTCACTCTCACGTCACATTCACCCGAAATTATTTAGTATAAGTATATTCTTCTTCGCGGTAAGTTAACCCATGATGCTCTTTGTAAAACGCGTTATAAAACGAAGGGCCCCCATAAAAAAATATTGAAAACGCCAATTCTATACATGGTAGGTGAACAATTTGCTGAAAAAATGTGACCTTTACCATCACTATTATAACGCTTGCTATCCGTATTTTCTTGTGTGAAAATTTTCTTTATTTTTAATTGTATAATAAAAATATCATTAGATGAAGTTCATTTTTTTCTCAATATACTGTGAACTACCAATGGTATAGTGAGCCTTTTAAAATGCTAGTTGATAATATTAAAAATGTGTTTAGTAAAAAAAAACAGTATTTACACTTCAAAATACGTCAAATTATTACATATGATGTAAATTTAATTAGTCATTACGTGATTATTGTTCAAATGATAAATCTAGGTATTTATTAATAATTATTCAGTTGGTACTTGTTCATTCATCAAGATCAGCTGTTATAATTCAGGTGAGCAAACATTACGGTAATGGAATGAAAAGAAAATATTTGCAATGTTTCGCAATAATATTATTATTATAATAATATGTTATTCATAGACCAATGTGTGCATTGCCATTAGTTGCATTGTTATACAACAGTAGTTCAAAATGTTATTGAATTCTCGACAAAGTATGGTGTCTGGTGATCACATTATACGTACTAAATGCTCTTATTCATCCTAGAGTGTTGTTCGTTTTATTGTGAGTTTTATAGTATCTAACGATAAGAAATACAGTATACATAAATACCTATCATTATATTCGCTGTCCGGTAAGTTCGTCTAAAATCAATTCGTCTAAAATCAATTGGTCTATATAATCTACTACTTTACCCTCACGCCACGTCCCTTGCGGTGTAGGCAGAGAGGACAGAGCGCCAGACATCCCTATCCTTACACACACTCTTAGCTTCCGTCACATTCATACAGTTTGTCATACACGCTCTCCGATTCCTTTTACTCAAAACGCGCCCATCCTTGAGGATCTGGTCGACATGATCGGTCCAGTCCAGTCTCGGGCGGCTGCGCTTCGTCACACCTCTTCGTTCACTCAGATATATTATAATCAATTCTTCTAAAATCAATTCGCCTAAAATCAATTTGTCTCATTATCAATTCGTCTAAAATCGACGAATCGAATTGTTCGTTAGGCAAATTGATTTTGGCCAAATTGATTTTAGACGAATTGATAATTAGACGAATCGATAAAATTAGACGAATTGATTTTAGACGGATTGATTTTAGACGAATTGATTTTTGGCGGATTAATTTTAGACGAATCGATAATTGGACGAATTGATTTTAGACGAATTGATTTTTGACGGATTAATTTTAGACGAATTTATTTTAGACCAATTGATTTTAGACGAACTTACCGTAAACCTTTATATTCTTGGTACGTCTACTTAATTACACAAGTATTTATATCTTTTTGATAATAACAGTGCTAAACAGGTTAAGACAGACAATAAATTTAATAGAATTACAAATACACAATTGTGCTTGCTGCACAATAGTGGCGTGCACTCCAGATACACGAGACAAAGAAATCACATCAGGAAAGGAAGTCCTAGGACAAATAGGATCAGGTATGGATTTCTTTACACTGCCTCTTTGGTGTATAATTCCTTGCCGGAGGAGCTGAAGAGGATAACACAACCAAAGCCTTTCGCCAGGAGTCTAAGGAAGCTAATCCTGAATAAAAGACAATAAATAGTGATCAAGTTGTTGTATATGTGTTTATGTTATTGATGGACTTATTTTACAATTGATATTTAATGTGTTTTATGATTGACCCCCTTATACCAGTAAACTTATACTGTCTGGGGGCTTTAAATTTAATTTGAAGTAATATAATATAAATAATGTTTTAATGATACACATACTTTGTAAGCCATATCCTTTGAAAATAAATTGAATTGAATTGAACAATATTTAAATTACACAATAAAACTAGAAGTCAGTATTGTTATGAAACTAATGGTTTAATTCAAGTGAAAACATAAGTTTTATTTATAAAGAATCACACCAAAATGGTAAACTTTTGTAAGAACGAAAACCAAAAGAACAAGTTTTTGTTTGAAATAAGAATACTCTTGCCAGATGTGAGATTCGAAAAAAAATCCCCAACTTTCTAAGTCCCTTATTTTATTGGATGATAAAAAATTCAAAAATCGAAAACTTGTAACACGTTCTCTAGCAAATTATACCATTTTAAGTATGCATAAACTTCAAATTTTTCTTTCTCGTTATGAATATTAATAAAAAAAAACGTAATATTTTAAAACTTTTTAGCCACTAACTGGAATTATTCTGAGAATCTGGTGAAATTATATCCAGATCGTGCATAGAAAAAATATCTTTTCGGGGGAATTCGTTAAAACCGCAAAAATTAAGGATTACTTTGAATATTTTATGAGATGACACTTCTTTGAAAAAAAAGACAACTATGAGAACCTGATTTTATTAAGTTTTTTTTTTTTAGTTTTTGTTCGAAATAACTCTACGTTAGTATCTAATTATATAAAAAATGAGTAGGTATATTATAATTGGTAGTGCCTATGAGAGAAAGTAAAAAAAATAATGAGGTTTGCACTTCAAAGTCATATTTTTATCTTTATGTCCATTTTTGATCCCTTTTAATAAAATACAGGAAAAGCGGCCAAACGGCCTATTAGTACTAATTTCAATAGAAGAATCTTAATTTCAAGTTCGTAAGTACTACGTCAATTTTTTTGATAATAACATTTTTAACTCTCGGTCAATAAATTTCCCCGATGCCTTCCAACTATTTAATTTTAAAATAGCGAAATTGGATAGGTACTAGTGATTTATTTGGTAAATAAAAGATCGGGTAATACAATTAATTAGCAAATTGATTATAACTATAGAAACAGATTAAATTGGGTGTAGATTATATTTTATACAATTAATTAAAAACCATTTTTGTTTCAAAGGGATTAACAAATGCCAAAAGTAATAGGTATATTTGTTAATCATCCATTAGGTACTAGGAAAATTCACATGAAATAGTATTTGTGAAAATTGGGCCAACGTGTGACAGCAATAACATGTACTTAATAATATGTTCGTCATGCACTCAATCCCTGAAACAGTTTTATCATTTCCAGACGTGCAAATAAATTAATATATTAAGCCCAATTTACAATCTCTAGATGCACGCCAGTACTCTATAATATACGTAGGCATCTCAAATGGCTGTTCTCATAAATACTCGTAAATAACCCCCAACTCGAGTTGTTCTAGCTTCTGTCACAAAAATAAGTACTTACCTAATTATGCGGAAAAAAATTGGTGCAAAGATTTCTCAATGTGGATTGAGATCTGTGATATTACGGACTGACGGAGGATTTTGTATTTACTTTGTATAGAAAATATTACGTCCGACTGTAATACCTCGGATCGTGCGGTAAGTAATCATAAGATGTGCTAAAACCAGAGATATGTTACGCTAAAACCATTGATGTCCTATAATAACTTGATTACTAACTCGAGTCCTTTTCTATTAATGTTGCGCGGTCCGACGCATTTGTTCACATCTGAAAGCTCCAATTAGGCACAATGTATGGAATTTGACATTTGGAATTAGGAAAGCTCCATACAAATATTTTTTCGCTCGGCTTCAGAGTTGCTGCTAAGAGCGTAGTCAAGTAACTACTAACTAGTATAATATAAAATGTCGATGGCTAAAACTTATTGCAAGATTTAATAAAATTCTTTAAGGTCTAGCACAAACAGCAGATGGGAAGATATTTGTATGGCGAATACTCTTCAATGATTTCCCAATGCTGCGGATGCCTCAGATAATAGATTATCAAGTGTTCATATCTTAGCTTATAAGCTGTTGGACCACAGGCTCTGTATTTTCTCTTCGTGTGTTTCTCTGAATTAATAATTGCATTATATTTTTTTCCTTTGCTGGATCAATCCTCAGGAAATCGTTGCCCTCTGACCTTCGTAGATAGTAGACAATAGGCAAAGTGTCTGCGCCTTTGAGGTCCCTTTATGACTAAACAATATATATAATTATTATTACAAGACCGACATTAGGTTGGTAATGTAAATTCGGCTTAATGTAGGTGACGCGTGGAATATGAATATTTAATAGAGATTACGTACATTGATATTTCATTCCTGAAATTATGTTTTTGACAAGACAGCGTCACGCGAAAGACACATCTAAGATATAAGATAATTTGTCTACGTCTGTATTAATAATTACTAGCTTTTATACCCTAGCAAACAAACATACGAACAAATAGATCAAAGATTGAAATCATAATTTATGCTTTGTGAGGACATCGGATTTTTTTTACATGTCGTAGTTGAATTTAACAAGTAGTTTATCTCAACAATACACAGCAAAGGATGAACCTTTCACATTAAGCCAGCCGACGATCAGTCATAAGCCTGATGGAAGGTCCACCCTTTGCTGTGTATTTGTTGAGATAAAACTTCTTGTTAAATAGATCAAACTTTGAAATATATTTATTTATTATACATAACACAAATAGTTTTTTACAATTATTACATTCAATGTATTTTCATCATTCTTCTCCCACTAAAGGCCATGCTTGTGTGTAAGAGAATTGAACAGTTACGAGCATCTTGACAAATATTACCTACATATTAAAAATTAAAATAACTAATTTGACATAAAAGTAATTTTTGACTTTTTTCATGCAACGTAACATTTCGATCTTACCTGATTCTCAGAATCGTCTCTTCAAAGCCAAGTGATATAACATAACTCCATATCTACCTAAGTTATTTCAAGGGTGTCCAATCCAAGCCCAACAATCGGAGACAACCACAACATACATTGATACATTGAAATTCAACATGTTAATCATACTGCTGAAGTACGGTACCTACTTGAATAGTATGACACTCTCCGAACATACAGTTACTAGTACGTAGGTGCTTGTACTTATACATATGTTGATGATGTAACCATATATTATGCAGGGCTGTAGCCAGGCATCCATGTCGGGGGGGTTGAGCTCTGGACCAGAGTCAGTAAGTAAAAACCACGAGGGTCCCCAGCTTCGAAGAGAGGGAGGCGCTAGGGGGGACAGCAAAAATTTTGATATCGAGAATTGGAACTAAAAAGTAGTAAATAGCGCCGCAGGTGTATTTTTTTTAATGGGTGAATTGATGAATTGATTTCAATAGTACAGAATCGGATATATACCTACCTGGGACACAACAAGATAAAGGAGTAACGAAAATTAGCTCAAAAAACATTATAAGTAGGTAAAACAGAATCAATTTTTTAAAGTCCAGTTTAGTTTTTAAGGATTGACCCCCACTTCAATTCGATTAGCGCCGCAGGCAAAAAAATGAAACCACTTTTATTTAATGTATTTTCACAATAAGTATAATTGTTGAAAATTATGATATGATGAAAAAACGATGTGTTAATAATGCAATTCATTTCTCCTATATATAAAATGGTGGGTTAGCTGAGGAATTTCAGGGGGGGGTTTAAACCCCGAATCCCCCCCGCCTACGACATTGATATTATGGTACGACTACTTGAATAATCATGTAGGTGATATTGTGCAGGGAATTTGAGGGTATTACAAAAACGCGTGATAAGAGTTATCTAGCAAAACCGGTCGGCAGTAAAACATTATTATTAGGTACAAAAGAGTGTTTGGCAAATAAACAATGAGATATTAGAGCAACAGTAACAATACATTACTATTTACACGCAATGTAATTATAACATAATCTATTGATACGAGTATGATATAATGGTTAGTAATATTAATCCAATATCCTAATACCCCAACGAAATACAATTCGTCCTGTCTAATAGGGCTGTCATGGAATGACGTAAATAGTAGAATTCAAGGGCTTGGTACCAAGAATGACGTCACAGTCATTTCCCACGGCATTAAGGTTCAAAATCGCGTGAACAACCGCATGATAAAATGGTGAAAATAGCGTTTTTTTTCATTTTTTGGGGTTAATTTTGCGTCTATCAAAAAATTTTCAGGGTTATTCACTAGATTTTAATGCATTTTGTCAGTACTAAAAAAAATTTAAGCCGCGACTTTCGGGAAACGAGTTTCCGTCTTTCGGAAAAAATATCACAGGTGTTTTTCACATTTTTTTTTCAGAAATATATACGAGATATAAAAAATCGTTAACGGTTATTCCCTAGATAAATGTTCAATGCATCTACCGTATTTTGTTCCAAAGCATATTTGGTAATGGTTGTCGAGATATAAAGTCTCCCGTTTTTAGAAATTTTTGAAATGTCGGTATGCATACTCTTAACAAGAGCGTAAAAAAATCATCCCCCGATATTTCTTATTATCCAGCTGTCTTCCATCAACTCCACGCAGTCTTTCAGTTTTACCTTTATTTTATTAACTAAGGCAGTCTATGATTTTTATTCCCAACAGAACAAGAGATAATATAAAATCGTCCGTATCTCATTAACATTCAACTAGAGCAGAGTAAACCTGACGTCTCAAAAAATAATGTATAGGTATTGGCGAGAGAAAAAAAATGTGGCTGAAAACATGTGTCTGATGAATGGATGAGTCGTAAATTCTGTTCTATCTGAGTCGCGTACAGTCGATTAGATTTGAAAAAGGCGACCGATTCCATTAAACTCTTTGCGAAAAGTAATAATATTATATACTATTTCCCTTGGTACATTTCCTGTAGTATTGAGTTAACCTTGTATATCCGTATTATTATAGGTATGAAACTATTACAAACATATTGGTATTGACTGAAAACGGCTAAGACGAACAAAGTTCTATATCCAGTAAACAAACAGAGTGTTTCATGAAATAAAACAACAAAGGCAGCGGAGATATTATTATCAAGATGTTTATTTTTATTGTATTATTTGTATTCAAAGTTTAACTGGTGTAGAATGATATGGTTGTGTACAGTTCATCATAGATATTTTATGTAATCAATCATACCGATATACTGTAGTGTGAAATACATAATCTCCTTTTATCTGGAACCCTGTGAAGGTCATCACATGTCGGAACTGAAAGCGATTTTGTACGACTTTTGAATAATACGATCTTCATTATTCCTGATTTCTTTTCAATGTAAGTTGAAACTAGGACAAACTGAAGGCAAAAATTGATGCCTTTGTGACTTATGTCACTCCCCTTTCCATCTCGAATATATTGAAACAAAATTATATAGTATTCTGCTTTCTTGGAATTATTATTATGAAAATGATCTACCTGTCTTCCTAGTAAGAGGCTCCGAAGAAGACCCAAGCGCAGATGGCCGATGGAAGGATCAAACGGGACAAGCACGAGGATGCCCTGAAAGACATAAATAAAAAAATAGCAGATTCTACAATTATGTAAGACTGACAGTTAATATCTATGGAGACGAAAAAGAAAATTTATCAAATTTGCAATTTATTGTTCTGTATGTGTAGTGTGTAGGTATTTTATCCGAATTTGTTTCTATGTACGTAATGTACTGAATTTAAACAAAGATGGAGAAATAAGTGACAAAGGTGTTCAATGAAAATAAAAGTGACCAGAATTTCTGAAAATCGCATTAAGAACTACTTTTAGAGCCCCAGTCTAGTCATGAAAAGGTAGAATGAATATGGAATGGTAAATAGACCTATTATGGAATGGGTACCTATACTACCGACAATAATATTTGACAGATTTGGCTAAAATTATAGCACAAAAGTACTGCAATATTTTCATATTGCAAAAATGTAGCGAATTAAGATAAAATGTCAGAGATAGCAATATTTCATTATCGCGGTAGTTATCTGCATAATATTTTGTAAATAAATACTCGACTGTTTCATGAATATTGTGTAATAATTTATTATGATGTATTGTGTGAATTTGACTACACTGGGTAATAGCTACCTGCTACATCTCTTATCTCAGGGTACCAAATGAATTTGACTACTGGTTATTCATCCTGCAAGCTACTGCAGATATTTTATAGATAATTCCACTACTACATCGCTCTTGGTCGTTCTTCAGAGATAAAATGACGGGACAAGGTCCGTTCACACGATATTGATATCGGAACGTTCGTAAGGACGTGCGTAAAAGTTATATCTACATTCTGCATGAAACCGCCTTCAGTGAAGTAGAATGCAGTTTTGTTTAACCTACATAATTTAACTCTTGAAATAATCTTTAGATTTTTTTTCTAAATGTCAATTTTTTTTTGCGAGTACTTTTATGAATACCTAACCAAATTTTGATGGATCCCAGTTCAGTTTAGTACAGATACATACGCATTTCCTTCCCCAGTCATCCGCCTTCATAGCATATCGGATAGAATACCGTTAGGACGGAGGTCCGGGCTCGATCCCCGGTCGCAACGGACGGATAGATTAGAATTGATCACATTAAACCAGTCGACGATCAGTAATAAGCCTCATAGGATAGTGCATCCTTTGCTGTATATCTGTTGAGATAACTATTGTTAATCTCTAGCACTTTTAATTTTAATTTCCATTTATGTTTGTACTACATATATGATTCACTTCGAGCCACAGACTCCAAGATGAAAGAACAGTTTATATTTCCCAAGAGTCTGAAATCAAAACTAGAGTAATGAGTTGAACGACCTCATCTACTTACAAAACATAATAATAAAAACACGAAATTAATGCGTGTATTTGATGTCAAGATATTTAAACCGGCGCTGAAATTTTTCAGATATTTCATAATCGCGTCTGTTGTTTAATTAGTGATGTTTTATTCTTGGACTAATATTTTAATCCGAGAAGTATCAGGTAGAATAGAATTCATCAACACAAAACTTTTTAGTTCGGAGCTCGTTCTAAATAAATAATTCAGTTCAATCGTTGTGAAAAATTTCAGTATTGTCATGTTACGATTGTTGTGGCATAAAACATCCATCCACTGGTTGACATAAAGAACCCGAGTGAAAAAAATATTTGGTATTTATTTAATTATCGCTGAGGTTATCAACCGACGGTAATTGGACGAAGTTCGTTTTTTAAGACAAGTGAGGTACAGTTTTAAAATCTACGAATTATGACTTTGTTAACGAGTCTTTTCTAACGTCCTCATCAAGAAATAATTATAAGCTTTATTGTATCTTTAAGCTTTCATATCTACCTTATTTAATATTATCTATCTCCATCTGTTCACTTAAGGACTAAAATAAATAAATAGATTCTTTTGTAGATTGCTTAAATTTTCTTCACTATAATGGACGATCCACTTATTTTTACCATTAGGGTTTTGCAAGTGTCCCACACTAGTCCGATTCGAAGTTATTATAAAGTTCAGCAAAGAGGTTCCCCTTTTCATTTATATGTTTTCAGGTGTATAGGTATCACATATCATGCATCATTCAATATGGTAATAACACACTATTTCTCTTCAGCTGTCGCCGGTTTATAGCAGATTTTCTGTTTCATCTCATATTTAACAACAATACCAAAATACGTTAATTTATTGTAGCCTCGTTTTAATAAGTATACTCAAAAGTGCCTATCCATTTGCCTAAGAGTAGGTACCTACTTACACCATCCGGTCTTCACCTTTCTCGGAAATTAAATTTAAAATTTTGGAAGTGCTGTATCGTATCTCCAGTACCACATTAAATTTCTAAAATTACGGAGGGCGTATCGGTTCATTAGGAGTACCTATATAATACCTATTATATTAATATTCCTTATTTATATAGCTACGTTGATCAGTCACTCACTGAGTGATTCTGTAACACTCCAAGCACTTTTTTTATAGTAATAGGTAAGTAGGTTCTTAATTCAAAAATTGTATTTTACTTTTAAAACTTTTCATAATCGTTTTATTTTTTTATAATTTTTATTCAAGTAGGTACTATACGTGTTTTGATGTACTACCTATACTTTAAATATAGCATTACTAATTATTTGGTACTATGTAAGTACGTTAAGTAGGTATCTGAAAACTTTTGATGCAAAATAGTAGTTTTTTTTTTAGGAATTATAAAACAAAATGAATACATCAATTTTTTTTTGTGTTAAATACGTAACTTCAAAATGACAGGCTTATTGTCGTCTACAATGTCTACAAACCAACCATAATTTCACAGAGCAACAGAACTCGGACAAAAGAGCGAATAATAATATACAACTCCGTGTACCTGTATGACATAAAAGTGTTCGTTTTATTTGACATTTTACAATGGGCGCCTTAGGCGTCTTAAAACTAATTACTAAATTAATAATCGAATTTCTGCAATTTATTCATTCCGAGCGATTTGATTCAATATTCGCTATTTCGTCTATATTTAGATACCCTTGCAAAAAACACTAAATTAAAATTATATTTATAATATCTACAAATAAATTGTCGATAATAATAATAATAATATTCGTATATAATAAATAACGCCTAAAGTGCAACATTAATATGAAATATTATATCAATAATAATAAATTATAATAAAAAATAAACAAATTTATTCTTACCGCTGCTGGAGTATTTTCATCTCTTTGATGTACAAAATAATTTATATAAAATCACGATGGGACTACATTTTTACTTATCGAAGTTCAACGCTCAAAAAACTGTTGTGTAAAAAAAATCATCAAGTGCAACTGAGTGATTTTACGTAGAAGAAAATGTATGGAGTAGATTGCAATAAAAAAAAATAAACAAATGCAAACACAGTCGTTATCAGCTGTCTTTAGTGTTTCGTTTCACAATTCGCCGGTCAGATGTTCACATTTTTAAAAAAATATCATTTTAATAATATTTAGATAAATAAGTCATATAATAAATGATTCACAATTAATTCAACGAATATTATTTTTTAATTAAGCTGAAAGAATTATTTTTCAGTTATTATTATAATATAAGAGTCGATTAACGAGCTTGTAACGGCGCGCTGTAGTAGAGATGCGACAAGTGGGCGTCCCGACGATACGAAGGCTTCGAACGTACTAGAGGCTTCAGGTTTAGTAGGTGATGAGGGGCATTAGGGAAAGATGCGGGGGAAGAAATGGGCGGGATTTATCCGACGATATTTTAAATATTTTACATGTTTTTAATAATCCTCCTATTATTTATAATAAATTTTCTCAAATTATAGTAGGTATATTAAAATTTCACAGACATTCTTGTAATGTGGAAATATTTCAGGGGGTCGATGTACCGAAAAATATTTTCATGAGTATCTTATTATTTATTATAAGGAATTAAGCAAAAGCCCAAGTCTACATACCATAATATAAGTAATTTAGTTTTAAACAAACCTTATGTTTATTTTACTGTATCGCCCCTGAAATCTTGATTAGGTACGATGTTGGATAAATGCTGTGTGCCCTAATATCGTAGCTATCTTATTCAACTTTTTTTTTATCCAAAAACACCGTTCAACTCGTAAAATATTAATAATTAATGTCGTACCAACAGTACCTATTTGAGGTTCAATCTGATCGTTTATTTTATTCATATCATAATGGTGTTCTGAATTGCTGAGAATATTTTTTATTCACATGGTTCGGAGATTCTATAAAACAACACATTTTGTCAACTTCTATTCGCGTTTCTCATTTACATTTTATATATATTACTAGACTTCGTGGCCGACGAACTTAACCCACGTAAATCAATGTAGAAAAACATTCGTTATATGTTTTTTTTTATTTATTCATATCAACGGCGTGAGCCTTTTACACAAAGTTAACAATATTTATATTAATTAAAATTAACAATATAACAAATTTATGAAAGAAAGAAACGTAAACATTACATATTATATACCCACATAAGTAAAGTAAAAGTAAAATAAGATAATCCAAGTAAACTGAAGACTGATAGACGGATAATAAGAAACAAAATGCTAGGCATAATGTTCCCTCAACCCCAGAAAAAAGGATTCATTCTCTGTTTCAGTGCAGGAATATGCACATCACACACGTCAAATCTGTTGGCATGTTCGTTAGCAAGTCTCTGTATCCTAATTAATGGCGAATTGAGCCCATAATAAACGAGATGATTGAATTTCATATTATATGACACTGTTTTTTTTTAGGGTAGGTGAAATATGTCCAGAAATAGTCCCATTAATCGTTCCAGCCAAAATTACTAACGTACGAGTACATCGCGTGAAACCGCTCTGAAATGAGCGACTCCAGAAAAGACGAGTTTCAGCTGACATTCATTTATTTTCTTTCATCTCCTTGGTGTCTTCTAGCCAAATAGCGACTTTTATTTTTATTTACTATATCTTTGCCAGTTTATTCTAATAATCCAAAAATTGTCAAGATTTTTTAAACAACAGTTATGAAACATAATTTTAAAGTAGCGAAAAAATGTAACCATATCTTATTATCACATCAAGCAACACTAAACTAAGTTTGCTCCGTGAAACTTCTAAAATTTCACGAGCCACTGAATAGATAATTCTTTAGATCGATCCTTTCTATTGATGAAATGAATAAATGTTTCTTTCGCAATGTATGACACGCACAATTCGTCGGTGCTCGGATAGACATTTGCAAAGTACACACACTCATCTAAATCAACATAATTTAAATCTACGTACATCTACCTATACAAACATGTGACCATTATTAATTGTATACCCAATACCCGTGCATGAACTCAATGTAGTAATGTTATAAATATTTAATACTCAAGATTCAATACAGAAGCCTATTTTTAACAATAATCAAATTCTTCACCAGCTAACGATAAATCTCTCTATTTTTTTTCCTCTACATACGAGTATACCGCCTTTACATATTCGAAAAGGATTTCGACATGTCGCATCACAAAATTTACTAAGCAGAAAAAGTAATTGACGCTTCGCCGACATGTGCCATTTAAATTTAGAAAGAACTTCTTGGATCTATTGAACTTTATATTTAAAAGGTCACAAATTATTTTTGTTATAAGTATGTACATACATTAGGTAAGTATATATATAGAAGTTGGTCTACATACCTAGAAGTTTCATCTAGACTCGTCCCTTACCTCTTGCTCGCCTGTCTTAGAGAATCAAATCAGTAAACTATATATTAAATATTTAGTCTGGTTTAAGTGATCACTTTCCACTCATAAGATATTCACCACTATAACTAGATGACTATTGTATAGTTTACCACGTGTATTGAGATACTGATTATGTACATATGTAAATTCGCTTCGCGCGAAACGCTACCAAATTTAACAAATGTATTTAGAGACAGATTTTAGTCACAGTCGATTTAGTCATACCTACTCGTAAAAATGAAAACATGACGCAAACTACGTACCAGCATTCTCATGTAAAAATAAATGTCATTATGTTCGCTGTTTTATTAAGTGTGAATAAAATAATTTGAAATACGGTTTCATTTTAATAGATTTTATCTGCTGAAAAGTATTATTATGTATTTTGAGAAATACCTACTCGTAAATTAAGTTAAAAAATTGAAAGTTGGAATTTATAAAACTTTTATTCGTTATGCTTCATCCACATGCTCGCCGACCCTCCACGTTTTTGTGTGAATGAGTAAAAAGACGTTAACCGTCGATTACGTATACAATCCAAGACAATCACCCCATCCGCACGTCTTTTTACTCATTCACACGAGCGTCGGCGAGCAAGTGGTAGCCACATTAGATATTATTATGATACATCTTCAGTAGCAAGATTGAGACTCAACCAATCAACTAATCCATGCGTCAACTAGCCATGCAGATATTCACGCTAAAAACAATCAAATGTCCACAAAGGCGAGCTTCTCGGAACTCCACGCTTATGGCTTATCATTTTTTCCAGTTTTGTGTCAATGTAAATACTCGTAGTCCTTAATTGCGTATCGTTACGATACGGTTTTTCATTTTTTCTAAACTCACTGACATATTTCTGAATTATTTACATCAGTCCGCGTCCATTATAAGCAAATCTTACTGAAATTTCAGGAGAATTAAGATATAACCTACTTATAAGCCATACAACGAGAAAAAAAGTTAAACTCGATACGTGTAGTTCAAAGTTTCTTAATTGGAAATGGATCCATTTCTATTTTCAACTTCTTCCATGATTCAGCTTAATTTGTTTTCTGTTTGTTTTTACTAATTTTGTTTTCGTCGACTTTGTTTAGATTAAAAAATAAAATACGCGTAAAAAGTAGTTACAGACCGAAATATTTTACTGTATTTTTTTTATTTTTGTAATTATTGTCCACATATCATAAACTTTCCGTGTGGCTGAACAAACTAAGCAGAATAAAAAATGGCAAATTTCTTTTTATTCAGGAGTTTTAATATTCGGCGAACAATTTGGACGCAGTTTATTATCTTCGTTTTTTCTACTACCGATATTAAGTAAAATATTTTACTAAACGAATGTAATTATACAATTACCTAATATAGTAATGTTCCCACGTACGTATTTAATATCGGATCTGTTGATGCGAATGGGAAATCTACGAGTAATAGAATATTGTTAGTATTACATTTATTCGGCATTTCGGTCAAACGGTAGTGACCGAATTAATCGTAGGGCCCCCCAAATCTCGGGGCCATACGTACTTTGCGTACCACATAATCCGAATCAAAATTCGACCGAAATCTTTATGTATTTCCGCATATTTCCTAAATAATATGGCCGAATTTGTGTAAACTCTTATAATACGAGTATGAAGACATAAAATATTAGGCATACTTGACGGCATCGATAGCGGGTCACGATTATCATTTATTTTTTTCAGCAGAGCAAGAGAATCGAAAATAAACAATTTGTTATTAAAAATAAACAAACAAACAAAGGCTAAAACAAGAACTCTTTGATAATACAATCAAAAAGTTTTTTTTCGATTCTCCACGCCATTGTTTGACCGTAGTAGACTAATAAAGTTTTGTAAGGGATGAATCGGAGGTCAAATTTTGTTTTTTTGTTGTTATATTTTCAGTTTTTTCATCAATTTTCTGAACCTTGCGTAATTTTGGGGTAGGGTTTTTTTTTAACGCTATTTTATGTTTCTGTATACCTACATATCTACGTTGAGAACAGACCGCTTTAGGTATATGTTAATTTCGATATCTAAATAAGACCTCACGCGATTTGTCATTACCTTATAATAATACGCATGGAAATTGTCTGAGAAAATATTTTCAATAGAATAAGTAACAAGGTTAACCTGAAGATGGGTATATTAATTAGTAGACTTGTGTTGAAACAAGAATGATAGAGTAAAAGTCTAGATGGTTTGGACGCGTGAAAGGAATGAATGATGAACTGTTTATAAAAATACTGTAAAACAGAGGAGGAGATGAATAGTACCCGTCCACAAGTAGGTAACTCGATTATATATTTTATATATTTTTATTATTATATATTTTTAACTATTTAATGTGATCTATTTGTTTTGCGTGTGTGCTAATTGTGAACGGATGCTATTGGTCTTGTGTATGGATATTCTCGTACTAATGTACCTGTCAATGTTTGTTTTTGTGACTGTATCTGTTCCATGTGTAATAAATAAATAAATAAACTCGTTCGATCCCTTACAGAACTAACGGACATATATATATATATATATACTCGTATATGAGTTTTATGCAGTGAAAGTTAAAAGTGTATATTTAACGTTATATTTTAGTTACTCATAAAGTTATAAATACAAAATTTATAGCTTGAAATTAACAATTACAAACTCAAATAATTTTTCTCAATGACCATGAAAATGCACATTCAGACATAATTACCTTTCATTTATTCATACACACAAGTTGTCACGCTACCAAGGCCATTGCTTTTCTTTCAAATAAATATTTGTAATATCTCACGCGAAAAGTCGAGAGATTGGTGGTCCCACTGACGTCTAATGGCAGATTACTGAATAAAAGTATAAAGTCCTAGTTAGATAATTACATGATGTATAAAAAAAAATAAACAAAATAAAATAGGATTAGGTAATATATCTCGGTTATCAAACTTTAAAAAACTTTGAAAAATTTATCTTGATATAAGTAATTGATATTCTTATTATTATTGGTATCTAATTGGTATATTATTCTTTTTCCTGTATCGAGGAAAAAATCTATTGGTTATTAAATTCGCAGATGTTTTGAAAATGGACAAAGTTTAAGAACTTTACAACTGAAAAAAAGACATTAAGATGAGTAATAAAAAGAAAAGTTATTATGAATACAATATAAGACAAAAGAGTTTCTGTATCTTGGCGGCCATAAAAAGAAAAAGACAAGTATCCATAATTCGGCTCTTTGAGTATATTATGTACGTATATTTTAATGCAAGTACCTACAAAGTGGGAGTTTTTTTTATTCTCTCGAATGAATGAAATATTTTTTTGGTAGCAAAAAGTTGAAAGTGCGATTATGAATAATTAAATTGTTATCTATATACCTACTTACAAACAACCGTATACATTTCTTCAACCTTGAATATTTTTTTCTCTCCCTCTGAGATATCAATACTTTCGTTATGTTAATATTCAGTTTCAAACCATTCATCTCACAGGTCTAATAGACACAAGACACTATTTGCTGTAATTCGCATGAATCATCTTCCATCAAAACCAAACTATCTGCAAAAATTAACAAGCAAAAGTCATTCAGTTTCATCAGATTTTTATATCTTGTTCTCATCATCAACAATTTATCAAGATCTTGCACTAACTTATGTACCTAACATTTACCAATTTCGATTTATTCATCTCGCTTAGCCGGGATTCGACTCCTTAGACCCAAACCTAATTTCACTAATTTCATTGTTTTCACTAACTGATTGAATTTTTTTGTTAAATAATTTAGTTTGTTTTCGTTAGAGAACTTTAAATATTACGATACAAAAAAGCGCTTTCGTGTTTTTGATAACTTCTGTACCTACCTAGGTATTTTTTTTTTATAATAAGAACTCAATTATTTTAGAAGTCTTAATAATATTTCGCTTTTGATGTAAGATTAATAATTGTTAAAATTATTTTAATTAATTCTTCTGGTAATGAAGTTAGTTTCAATGTTCACAATTGTCACTTAAATAATTTGTTCACAACCCATGAAATCACAAAAGAGGTTCAAGTCGTTAGTTGTATTAATTTCCTTACGCTACAAAGAAACTTGGACCATCTCGCGTTTTTTAATAAGATTTATTATTTTATCACTACTATTAATATTATAATATCGATCTTCGTAATAACCGAGAACTCTTAGTAACAATAGTATAATGAGTTAACAGCGTATGTTTTCAAAGCTGTTATAATTATTTAAAGTAAAGTTTTATGCAATTATTTTTACACATTGATTTAAATTAAAATGTTACTACTGCCATCTAGCGTGCGAATAGCGAAATAATTTTTCATCTCTGAAAAATCTAACAGAGCACAAAGAGCAATAATTTTAGATTTTCTCTACAGATGACATCCTCGGTTCGTTCATTGATTTAAATTCTACGATCGGCGTTAAATTTATCGGTACAAGTTGTCTTTTAAAGTCGACACATGTAGTATGAAAAGTTCATCGAATTGTAAAACACCTATGTACCTGCGATAGTCGATATTTTGACAACTAGGTACACTGGTTTTTTGAAAACAAAACATGTATCATATACTACCTACTTATATTCCTTGTAATATGTAACTTTTTGATTTACATATCGTCTCTATATTATGATAGTAGAAATGTTGATACAGAGTGGCCCTTACCCTCTACGATCATTTCCCCAAATCCCTTTTCAGTTTCATACGCGAAAGTTTTATTTCAAACTGTATTTGCGTGGTAATAATAATATTATCTGTGTAAAGCTTTTAAAACACTTTCAGGCTATATGTGTATCATCACTGAAGTCTATTCTAACCACTTAACATGAAGCTTTTTAGAGAGCCGAGCTTTAGTTCTTCATGCTGCAATCATTATGTTTCATACTTTCTTTAGCGGAGCCTTCTTTTTCAACCTGTTTAATGTAGATTATTGATTTTCTCCAGGATGAACTAAAAAGTTCAATAGTTGAGTATTTTTTTCAGGAGAATCCCTTATGTATTGCGTTGACTGTAAGATATTTGTTTTGCAATAAGTCCGCCTTTTGGCACACTATAACTGTCTTGTTTTTGTAACTATGCATATTTTCTCTGGCCAATAAAGATTTATTTATTTATGTATTTCAAGAAGAGGCTTCAATAAAATTGAATACCTTCCTGCTTTTAAGTTTAATTTGGGAAAAAACTTTATTATGCTTTATTCACAGTCCTTTACGTATAACTTTAATATTCTTCAGTACAAATGATTCTTCTGTAATTGGACCACATCAGACGAAATAAATTGTGACAAAATATCGAGTTATGGTTATCATTTGAGTATATTCACAACGAATACTTTGGTACTTTCTTACTAAAGAAGCTTACACACTGTGTAGTGTGTACTCGTATGTAGATTAATAACTTGAATTTATGATTTTAATTTGCACGAAGCCAGCGATAGCATAGTGCAAGCCTACATCCTTGAATTCCACCACCACCATGATTGGTGACGTCACCTTGTATCGGTGACAAACACTTGAACTACGGAATATTTTTCCCATACATTTTTCATGGTGTAATCATCGTCAAATGTCAGTTGGGCATGGCCTCTATGAACAATATGGCGTCGGCCTCGATTTGCATCGATTACTCGAATCTTGTACGAGTCCTTTATGTTTAATTTTGAAAACTAATAGTGTTGGAAACCGATTTTATGATTCATCACATAAAAAACTGTCTGAATCCTGCCGAAACCTCTGACAAACAGCGATCTTTTTCAAGACTAGTTCACAGATTATCCAGTCAAAATGATTATTTTTGTCACAATTATATTATATTAATTATTGTTCACACTTTAATAAGTAATTTTCTCATTAATTGAGTAAGGAAATTGCCTAGTATAAAACTCGAGGCACCCAATAAATTAATGTGTTTTTAGAACAATAGTGATAAATATCAGGTAATGTTTCGCAGTGTTACGGTTATTATTCCGAACGTCAAGTTTTATTATTTTCTAGATCACTTGATAAAAAAATAATTGTTTGATACGCCATAAATTTAATGAGTTATGGCTCAAGTAGAGACATAAATTTTCTTTGTAATAATGTAGGAAGTTACCTGGTTTTGATATAATTTACTATACGGCATGGGCGTCGTCAGGGGGGGGGGGGGGGCAGGGGAGCGCAACTGATTGGAATAGGTATATATATATTCTTTCATACTAAATGATAAAACCTCACTACAAATCATAATACTACCAAACATTTTCTCATTATATCATAAATTCTCTAAAATTAGCATGAAAAACCATCAGGATATAAAAAAATTGCCTATGGCGCTATTTTTTATTACTTTTTTGTAAAATAAATATTTTTTTAATCATTTTATGTGCAAAGTATTGTACACATTTTAAAATAAACAAACCACATCACGACCTTCTCCACTAGGTCTCACATAAAAAAATTTGCCTGCGGCGCTATTTACGCATTTTTTATGTTAAATCATTTTTCAAAATTTTGTTGCCCCCCCCTTAGCTCCGAGGCTGGCGACGCCCATGCTATACAGTAACTATACCCGCGTTGAAAAAAGATAGTATGATGATTATATATAATTTACGATTGTAAAGGAAAAAATACAACCAATAATTGTATGTAAAATATATCATAGGTGAATAACGGTTAAAATCTGAGTATTTTTCGCAAATAAATTTCATTGTACATCCAAACTTTTTTGCCGAAATAATGCATCCCTTAATTTAGCTGATTGAAATTTATATGAATTTCCATTCGTTGAACATAAAAACATTTTAATTAAGAGTAGTGTATGATTGTGAACCAAATAATAATTGATGAGCATCAAACACAACGTAGAAGTGCTATGTTTGTAAAATAAAATAATATTTTCTCAGGGCTCCAATAGAAATGAAAAACTGATTTTAAAATGCACTACATCATCGTCATTCAGATGCCCCAGAGGAGCGGCTTCCGTTGAAAGCTGTGGAAGCCGAGGGAGCAGGCAGAAGACCGGTGGACCGCCCCAGAAATAGCTGGCAGAAGCAGGTGACAAAGTTGTGCGAGGAGAGACTGTGGTTGGAGTGGCCAGAGGTCCTGAAAGCTGCGAGTGACGGGGGCCTCTGGCGAAGATATACAGATGCTTTGGGCCCCCGACCCAATCAAGTACAGACGGGGAAGAAGATGTATGTATGTATTACATCTATCAATTTTCATTTCTGATGATAAAAATCGTCGACACTTATTAGACGGAAAATATATGATAAAGGTAGGTAGCTTCTTTTTTCTTCCGTCGTATAATATTGGTCTCAAGTTTCAGTTTTGAATATTTTGAATATTTTCAGTAGGGTATTTTAAAATTTTTCGTAAAGCACTGAATGGACACTTAGGAACAATTATAATAGAAACACTTAACTCGTATTTTATCCTAAACAATTTGTATGATGAAAATCTCAGGCCCTTTTTCGAGAATACATCATATTTAAAATATTTCTGGAAACCGCAAAATCGTATGAACAAAAGGATTCCAGTTTCTATGGAATCTCTTACACTGCCTTTTAATGATTGTTAAACATTTTATTACACCAACATGTTTTAGTTTAAATATTTTCACTTTCATAATATCCTTATAATGGGTGAATCCCACCACACATACAAATCTTGTCCTTTTTGGAACGTACCTCGATATAAGTATTCCATTCTAATTTTACCTTAGGCAATACACTTTTGACTTTGCACGACTAGATCACTGGATTTCGATCAGACCGGAATTTTTTACACAAGTGACGCGTCACCCTATACCAAGAAAATTGTCTAAGGCGAGTCACCATGTATGAATCCAGTACAAATTAATAAATCTAAAAAAAACAGTGCATAAAGTTGTACATTAGATTCAGTCATTTTTCATTAGTTATTAAAACTACCGAGCATCAGCGCCGAAAACTTTTAATTCGATCTTTACGCTCAGTTCATTCGGTCGTACACATCAATGTTTTATTAATTATCATATTATAAATTTACTTAGCAAAATGACAGTTCAATTCCTCAGTTCTAAGAACTTTATGCTCCAAGTCTGACCGCTACAATGATATACAATAAACACACATTGTGACTTGTAGATTTTTCATTTTATTTGTAAGCACGTGATTTTGCATATAATCAGGAATACATTCGAAAACTTGAGATTTTTTGTTATGTTATGTTCCCTACTCTAGTCTTCAGAGTTTTAGATAGTATAAATTCCTTTGTAGAAGGTTTTCTAAGAAGGGAAAACAATCTCTTGAAAATATTAGAACATTTATAACATATGTACCTGGGTACAAAAACATGCTTATCGACTATTTTACAAAAACCAAACACAAACAAAACAATATTTTACTGTATTATTGTCATTTACACTTCTAAGTATTATAAGTCTCTATATTATACGTACTACACCTATACTGTTCAGGTTATATTATGTGAAAAACATGTAAACCAATTCATAGTCCAAGAGCCCGCTGCTTAATTTATGACGTATCTGTTTTTTGATCGAAATGTGGTATAAATGATAGCTTACTAATAGGGTATTACATCGCACTAGGGTTGCCTATCAAAATCCTGCCGCAACCCCCCTTGCCCCCCCCGAAAAAGTCCATCTTCGCGGTTTTTCGCATTTTATAGGAATATGGTAAGAGATAGGAGAAAGTAGTCAATAACAAAAATAATCCTTGCTAAATTCTCTACAAAAAATGTTATGTCAATTTTTTCGTAGAACTAGCAGTTTACCCGCAATAGCCGGTCCAAAACCGAAATTCATTTAAAAACTAACAACAAGGAAAACAACTCATCAACCAGACATACAGCAGTACTTCCCTATGTTAAAGGAACAACTGACAAGATCGGACGTTTATTAACAAAATACGACATAAAAACAATATACGGAGCGCCGAATAAAATACGTAACATGCTATGCAGAACAAAGGACAGATACGAAAAAGAGAGCGACGGAATATACAAACTGGACTGCAACGACTGCGACGCCACCTACATCGGACAAACATCACGACACATCGTAGATAGAATCAAAGAACATGAGAGGGCTTCACGACTAGGACATCCAGATCAGTCAGCTACAGCAGAACATCACATAGACACAGGACACAAGTTTTCATACACACCACAAATACTAGCCAAACCAAGAACTTACTACACACGACTCGTTAGAGAATCAATTTAGATATATAAACATCCACATAACATCAACAGAGGAGACAGCTTACAAATCAAAACATCGTGGAAACCAATATTACAACGCAATACACGAACAACACTTACTACACCACAAGACACATCACAGAACGATCACCATAACACTCACACCTCATCATAACATCGCAACTCAACACACAGCTGCTCACGCTGCGGCAGTAACACTCACACATCACAATAACTTTACCCTTCAACACACCACTGCTCACGCTGCGGCAGTAAATTACTGATGACTCGACGGACGTTTACATAGAAAAATCTACTTCATCCTGAAGATGGCAGAAGTATCGCTGCCGAAAGCTAGAGAAGATCAAAAGACACGCGGCCAACACCCGAATAACCTTAAAGGAAGAATATATATACCATGCTGCGAAAACCTACAACATCATTTAAAAAAATGAATTTAAACTAAATTGGTTGAAAATCTACAGGAAAATAGTCATAGAACGAATTAATTACCATAGTCTAAGCTACAAAACGAGCTATAACTTATTTTCATACATCAATTAATTTAGGAGTTATTGGAATAAAACTCAGTGACGAAAATTCTTAAAATTTAGTTTTTCATAAAATAACTAGCGATATAGCGCCGCAGGCCAAATATTTTTTTCCATAAAATGTTAGTGATAATGGGTGGAAGAAAGTTAAAGAAAAAAAATCGATATATTTTTTTTTTTCAAAAAATTTCATATATTAATTTTTTGACCGGCCATTACGGGTAAATAACTAGTCCTATGAAAAAATTGACTTAACATTTTTTATAGAGAATTTAACAAGGATTATTTTTGTCATTGACTACTTTCTTCTATCTCTTACCATATTCCTACAATATGCGATAAACCGCGAAGAGGGACCTTTTCGGGGGGGGGGGGTTGCGGCAAGATTTTGATAGGCAACCCTAGTGCGATGTAAGCTATCATTTGTACCACATTTCGATCAAAAAACAGATACGTCATTAATTAAGCAGCGGGCTCTCGGACTATCAATACTATAGATATTTTGCATTCTAGGATTCTTCAAACAATTTTTACACTTACCTTTTATATTATTTAAATCGTTTGAATAGCTTCTTGAGTAAACTAGAAGTGAATAGTCTATTTCCTACTCATCGGCACAATTGAATAGTACCTACCTACATACTTCAGCATGCTGTAGAGTTCCTGCAACCTGCCGACTCAACATTTCAACGTCTAGAGAGATTCGTAGACGACTCGAGAGAGAGAGAAGCAAATATTTTTTAGTAAAATGTAATATATTATGTGCTTTTGTTTGTGATTGACCAAAGAAACATTAGAATATTACGTACATCTGGCACCAGATGGTGCTGGTGGTTACATATTAAGATTATTTTTCGTTTTAGTTATTGAGACACAGTATTGTGATTGAAATAAAATGACTCAAATTTCCTTCAGACCATCACGGAACTTCTCACAACGCTATCGACAGTTTTTAGGGAATTATCTCAAAAAAAAAAATTAATCCCTACACGAGGGATATGTATGGTAACACAACTGTCTCATAGCACCCTACATGGAGATAGTCAGAAAACTGATGAAATTAATTTGACCCTTTTTGTACAGAGAATTTATTTTTCATATTCCAAGTGTCTTCATATGGCGTAGCTTTTAAATCTGGCATTCAAAAAGAGTTAAGTACTTACGTTTTCCTAAGTAATCCTTCACTCGTCCACTCTTGCACGTCCCAACATTGTTTATTTACAGTCTTCGGTCATTAAGGGCATGGCACCAGGAATGACGTCACAGACATTTCCCACGGCATTAAGGTTCAAAATCGCGTGACAATCGCACGATAAAATGGTAAAAATAGCGTTTTTTCCATTTTTTGGGGTTAATTTTGCGTCTATAAAAAAACTTTTACGGTTGTTCCCTAGATTTTGATGCATATTATCAGTACAAAAAAAATTTTTTACTCCGCGACTTTCGGGAAACGAGTTTCCGTCTTTCGGAAAAAAGTACAGAGGTGTTTTTAAATATTTTTTTTGAGTAATCTATACAAGATATAAAAAATCTTTTACGGTTATTCCCTAGATAAAGGTTCAATGCATCTACCCTATTTTGTTCCAAAGCATGTTTAGTAACGGTTGTCGAGATAGAAGGTCTCCCGTTTTCAGAATTTTTTTAAATGTCGGTATGCACACTCTTAAAGAGGAAAATTTCACCATTTTAAAATCGACAATGTCACATATACCTAAGTTCTTTGACATCTAAAATCATAAATATTTTTGTCAATACAAATTTTCCTGACTAAGAAAACAGTGTTTCTGTTTTTCTCGTTTCATGATTTATTTTTCATTGTAATTTCGTTTATTGGGTGTTTTTATTGCTTGAAGTACGAGTAAATAGTATTTATTTGGTAACGTTTTTTAATACGTTAACATCTTGATCATGAACAACGTAAGATGTGCGATAACTTATAGGACTTATAGGTGTTGATTTAGGTTGTCTATTGTCAAATTGTTCAATACTAAGAATTTCAACCTACAAATCACATTTAAGACCATCAATGTTCTCTTTAGAACGAGATCCCGTCTGTAAGATACTCGAAAATGGACATTTATGTTGCGAAAAATATATTGAAATCATTGTCTTCATCGGCGATCCTTTCTTCGCCATGGCATGAGCAAGCATTCTCTCTGCGCCGACTGTTATTGAAGTAAAATTCCTTGTGCTTAAGGCCTTCCACATCCCCGGGTAGCTCAGGCGCATTAATAGCGACCTCTTTACCCGCACTTCTAGCAAAATATTATTAAGAGGTGGGCCCAGGGTTAGCCTTAAGGGAGCCCCCCGGCAAACCCCCGACTGTTAGTACAAATTCTATATTCCATTACATAACAATTTCAAATCACTCGCGAAAATCACAGACATATCATAATCAATGTTTTAGTAGACAGCAAGAAAGTAAATACAAGCATCAGAAAACCTTGAAAATAGTTCAATGAAAGTTATTATACCCTAAACAACGCGGCATTACGATATAGTATTTGAATAATAAAAACACCTTGTATGTGGATAGTGGATACATTACCGTATTCAATATTTAGTTAAACTTCATATTGAATGTAGGTACAATGCTTTCTATTCGATATGATAATATCAGCCATAACTAACATATGACCCCACCAGCACCGCATCAGAACCCCACAGTTATACAGTCAAGGTTAGATATTATTACGCTTTGGACTTGACATTTTAAGAAAAACCCTCGCCTTTCTTCGCATAGAAACGACAATCAAATCACAATCGTGATAGGTAAAGTGGGTACGAGGGTGTGTGTATTCATTTATTCATAAAGGTTCTTCAAAGGGAGAAATATATTTTTATTACAACAATTCAATATGAAAATCAATAAATACCGTTACATTGGTTCTCATATCGTGGATTCGATTCCGCTGACAGGTATACTTCTTCTCACACTCCTATGCAGTAAATAATTGTATTTTTTAACTTTCAATTCCTAACTGATTTTTATATTACCTAAAACCAATTACTATTTAAGGTATATATTTCGCCTTTCAGCTACAATACACAAACATTTGTTGATTATGTGACTTCGTCATGTTATACTCCTACTAGTGCATAGATCTGAATTAAACTTATTCCTCACAATCACATTTTTTTTGTCTCATTAAATCTCAATTCACAGTAGGTAAGGTAGAAGTTCGTGTAGTGAATTATTAGAGAACGCAGTTATACCAAGATTACCATCTAGAGTAATCTACATCACATATACTTTATGATGAACTCAGGTATCTCAGAAACAGTTTTCATCACTTTTTCTAACTCAGACATACAAGTACGTATGTTTTCACTTCGTATGTTTCAACTTCAACTTAATTTTTGCATGTAAATTTCATTATTTTCACTATACCTCAAGCCTTTCTATTTACGTGTTTTATCGTTGCAAATCAATCTTTGTAATCTCTAACAGAAGTTGCATGTCCCCAGCCATGATTCACAATCATTCACTCTTCATTATCTGAAACGTCCATTGGAAATGGATAATCCGATGCTGAAAATAGAATAATGAGGTGATTAGGAATGAAAGACCATGGATTAATAATACCTTCTGCTTACATAGAATAAGTTATATAGAACTGTGAGAAATTGATGCCAAGATGGAATCAACCGACCTACGTCTTACAAGCTAAATGAGTTATCAGTTTAGTTTTGAATGCCACTTTTCTTCTTATACTTATTTAATAATAGAGCTTGATTAGACAAAAGTAAGTAAAATGTTATAAATATTTTAGTACTTTTTTATTTATTTATCCATCTACGGCATAAGCTATTTACATTTCATTTAAAATATCAGTGTTCAGTTTTACTAAATTTATAAGCAAGTGTAAAATCAATAAGCAAAAATAAAATCCACATCTCAAGCAAAGACCTACTTTACAATCGTCTTTGAATTATGATAATAGTATTGAACAAAACAGATGTACAAAAAAATATCCTATCTTATCTTCCTATCTTTATTTATTTATTTATCGTTTGGCAACGTCGAAGTATTGTCACATCGTTAAAGTCTGACATCTAGCGCCTCCAGCCATCGGAGGAACTCAGGGGACAGACTGGCAGCACTGTCAATGGTACCGGGGTAAGCACGTATGGGGCAATCACGCAAGACGTGCTGCATGGTTTGCTTCGGGTGTCCAGTGTCCACAGTTGCACTGTGGATCGTCCCTCATTCCCCACTTGTGGAGCATGTCACCGCAGCAGCCAAGACCCGCCCTGATTTATTATCTTTGATATCTACGGCAAACAAATGGGTAAAAAATCGTTACTTAATGTACTTAAATCTACCTTACAACAAAAATTTGCTTAGTGTTTAGTGTGTCGAAAGCATTTGAGTTTGCGAGTTAGCTTGGTTTGTAGGAAAGTCAATAATATTGAGAGAAGAGCACGAACATTTTATGAATGATTTGCAAAATTTCCTAAACAATGTTTTTTAACGGCCACTATAAATAATATTCTTCTTACAAAACACTACTTTAATCCAATAAAAATATCTGACATTTAACCCAGTGACAAAGTTATTTTTATAAGCTGTTGTTTTTTTAACAAAAAGTAGAGAAAGTAGGGAACTATGTACCTACATTTATAATTAGATAGTGGTAATTACGAAAACATGAACAAGAGGAATCTGTCTCAGTGACAAGGCTTATATAAAAAAGAAAAAAATAAAGATAAAAAACTTAAACAATTTTTAATGACTTTGTGTTGTTTGACGAAGTAGTTATGTTACCGTAAAAGTTTCTTAAACCCTCCCAAAATAATCTCAAACAAAAAAGCTCCGCCCGTCCTCCATAGAAAGCGAGTAGTAGGACACGATTACAGTCCTTCCTTATATTATCCATCATTATTTTTATTTTTGAAGATGATATGGAGATCATAAGATGTCCCCATGAGAATTCCCATGTTTATAAAAATAAAAATTTTGCTTCTCCTGATTTATAATAATCAGATAAAAGTATAGCAGCAATAGTAAAAATCGAATTTCTCGCGAAGATTTTAGTAACGCCATTATTTTGGATGCATCTGTTAGGTACTTTGTTTTTAGCATAATTCCTAGTAGATTGAAATTAAAAAATAATAATTGTATATTCAAGTGTACATTGAAGGAAAATCCCGAGGGCTTAAGGCCCTCCACATCCCTGGGTAGCTCAGGCGCATTAATAGCGACCTCTTTACCCGCTCTACAAGGCAGTAGCGTAGCGTGGGGGGGGCGGTCCGCCCGGGCGGCACTTTTTAGGGGGCGGCATTTTTTGGAAATAATATCCAAAATCCATTAAATCACATTTGTTTCATTAAAAACTGAAAAAAATTTCGCCTGCGGCGCTACTTTTCTCTTTTTGTACCATACCAATATCTAAATTTTACTTGTCTCACGTGAAAAAACTTCGCCTGCGGCTCTAATTTAGCTCTTTTTAGGCAATATCAATATCAAAATGTTAGTTATCCCACTTCTGCCTAGAAGTTCTTTATAATTCCTGTAAATTTTCGGGCATTTTGGATTTATATGCCTAAATAAGGGGGGCGGCGGATTTGGTTTCCGCCCCGGGCGGCAGATACCCACGCTACGCCACTGCTACAAGGCAAATCAATCTACGTTCCTTCAGTGTCCTTATCCAAGGAGGTTACAATTCAGAAGATAATAATTCAAGTGTATAGCGGCAAAAAGTCTCGAAGAAAAAAAATCATCAAATCTGCCTAATCTATGTGGAGCAAGTTATTTTATAAGACAAGGAAATAATAATAATGAATAATACATAAGCAATTGATGGAAACACAGAAAAAGTACGTTTTAATTCATAAATTTTAATTGAGTAATTTAATGTTAATGCGTACACTAAGGAGCGTGGTTCTAGAACTTAAAAAAAAAAAACTTACTTTACTTACTTTTCCAGCCATCTCCGTCCACTGCTGAACACAGGCCTCCCCCGTACTCCTCCATATGTCTCTATCCTACGCCCTCTGCATCCAATCACAAGCGACTCGTCTAATGCCGTCTGACCATCGCGTGAAAAAAAATTACGATAACTTAATTAACTAATCCAACGCTTAGTTTTTCGTCAATTCTTTGAAAGCGTTTATCGCGGATAAAATGTATGAAGAAGATAATAATAATATAATAAAGACTGAGAGGATTTGTTAAGTAGACTTCAGTTATACCTACGCCTACTTCTGGTACTACATGTGACAATGTTTATGAGAAAACTTATTGCCATAAAACCAATTTTGCGTTAGATTACATGCGAGTATACCAGCCTTCTTGTTTGTATGAACATCTTCTGGCAAATATTGTTTTAATAGTACCTAACACTTTCTTCTTATTATGTACATATGAATGCTTAAATCTTATATGATATTCAGTATTATATGGTATAAATCGTGTACGAAATAAATCAAGTAAATACTTACATTCCTAAGTAGTTATCGCAACAGATATAAGCAGTGGCGTATATAGAGGGGGGGCCAAGGGGGCCCGCCCCCCCCCCCCGAAATGTCAAACAATGATATGCCATTTGCTATAGAAAGATCCCAGGTTTACTTTTTCACCCCTTTTTCAAAATTTTTCGCCTGCGGCGCTTCTTTTTTGTTGCATTTTTAGCACAACACTTATAATGCCAACCTAAAACACAACATTTGTCACTCACCTTCCCGAAAAAATTTCGCCTGCGGCGCTATTACTGATTTTTTTACCACGTCTATGTCAGAACTTTAATTGCCTTCCCCCCCAGGAGTTTTTTCGCCCCCCCCCCCCCCCCCCCCGAAATGAGAACCTATATACGCCACTGGATATAAGTGAAGGATTGCAGATGTTAGGTCAGGTTTTGTATTTTTTTTTAATTTTTACTAACTTAGTAATAAGTCGTATAATTTTATTTGATATATAATGATAATAATTGACCCTACATTTGACTTAATCTGTGTACACAGTAATAGGGCATTGAATTCACTCTTTGTATTGTATCAATTTGTTTTTGTCTAAATTCATGTTCATTGTCTGTCCGTGTGCTTTGTGAATAAATAAATAAGTAAGTAAATAAGAAATCAAATTAATTAACTCAATCTCGATTGATGCCGGTCGTATAAACATAATAATATACGCGTTTCCTGCTGGTTTCTATACCCGGCCGTAGCAGATGATGGACTGGGTTTGGCGAAGGCTACTTAAATGTAAAGTGATCACATTAAACCAGCCGACGCCGAAAGTCAGTCATAAACCTGATGAAAAGTCCATCCTTCGCTGTTTATCTGTTGAGATAACTACTTTGTAATTCAACAACGACATGAAGAGAATCCAATGTTCCCATCAGAAAATAAATTACGTACATTTTATATTGTCAGGAATTAGTTTTGCGGGTCTGGTTTCGAACCTTTCTTTCCTCCTCCGTTTCCGTATCAACTCAACAAGTACCTATTTATTTATAGAAAAATCGGGTAGCAGGGTTAGTCTGCCGGGAGGCGGTTCAAATTCTGATGCGTCCTAGTTTTTTACTGTAGGATCAGAGTAGTTACCAATTCCACGAAATAATATCTTTGACATTCTCACATATTAGGAAGACAAATATAGTAAGACACAACAGGTAGTATATCTTGTAATCCAAGTTCAAAGGTTAAAAAAATCTCATTTCTTTTTCGCCAATGAGCGGTTAATGGTGCGCACGGACAAGTCGAAAAAAGTAACATTGAAATCCCCGTAGAAATGATAAATATCATTTAGAACTGTAGCTCCAGTATTTCAAACGTCCATAGGATTGATGTAGTTTTTCTCTTTCTTCTTGAATAAATACAAATAAAAATTTTGGCACACGTTCTCCGACCACGCTGCTGAGATGTTAAGATTGAGATTTTGCCGGAATCTATTTGCGTACTGTACAGAACGAAGGGAATGCCAAACAGTATTATTTTCAATCTACGTATAATCCGGTGAAATTAAACACAAAACAGTTCCTCGATGGAAAGTTGTGGGGTAGTCTGTTTTTCTTTAATTCTATACGTATTTTGGGGTGCTGAATCCGAATCCGAGGTTTGCCAACAAAATTTCGTGACGGAACATGGCGAAAAATTGGTAAAATGGCGAAAATATTCCTTTTCTGGCGATTTCATTATAAGAACTCGAAAACTGACAACTTTCGTAAGTTATTTTTCTACGCAAAATTAAAGTACGTAAAATTTACTACAAAATTGCCATATAAAATTTTTCTCTAAAATAAATAGCAACGGAGCTGTCAAGGTCCAAAAAATGGCCAAATTTTCTTATTGTTTTACATTACGAGAATCGAAAATGTATTGAAAAAGTTCACCTTGTTGCCTTCATAAGCAAATTTCAACCATTATTATTTAAATTCATGAGTCATATTTTACCTCGTTGGAATCAGAAAATACAAAGAAAGCTATTACCGAAATTTTTATTATTTAAAAACCCCGTGAAATATTTGAGCTAGACATGTTTAAATAATTTTATTTGAAAATATAGTAATTTGTGTAGGCTAAAAATGTTTAAACCTTTTTAGCGTAAACATTTCACTATATTTTTAAATAAAAATTATGCTGAAACCTTTATCCATGTTTACTGATTCCAACGAGGTAAAATATGTATCATAAATCTGAAGAATAATTGTCAAAATTTGGTGATAATTCTAACAAGGTGACCTATTCTCCATACATTTTCCATTCTCACAATTTAAAATAACGAGAAAATTTGGCCAATTTTTGGAGCTTGACAGCTCCGCTGTTAGTTATTTTAGAGAAAAATTTTATATGTCAATTTTGTAGTAAATTTTACGTACTTTAATTTTGCGTAGAAAAATAACTTACAAAAGTTGTCAGTTTTCGAGTTCTTATAAAGAAATCGCCAGAAAAGGAATATTTTCGCCATTTTACCAATTTTTCGCCATGTTCCGTCACGAAATTTTGTTGGCAAACCTCGGATTCGGATTCAGCACCCCAAAATACGTATAGAATGAAAGAAAAACAGACTACCCCACAACTTTCCATCGAGAAACCTAAAGGCACCGTATTAGTATGTAATAATAAAACGAGGTATGTTGTACTGTGTACAACAAAATCACATTTTTACTTTTTATATTTGTATTATAAAAAAAAAACGTTTGAATGAATCTACTAGGGGTAGGCAAAGAGAACTAAACGAGACACTGCCATATCCTTACACACAGTTCTTGCTTCCGTCACGTTCATGTAATTCTTCATACACGCATGTCTATTTTATTTTGTCATTACCTTTCCATAAATAATCCGTCTAACTGACAATCCCGTGGTTCCTTCCTTGTCCTTCATCACATCCGCTTATTTATTTATACATGTATTTTATCTAGGTATAAGTATTGTACAATACAAGAAGAAGAAAAATATAAATAAATATAAAAAATAATAATATATTATATATTATTATTTTTTATATTTATTTATATTTTTCTTCTTCTTCATACACTTGTATGTATGTATTATGTATATCAAATGAATGTCACAAGTAGTTGGTTGGCATAAATTGCCTACGGCAATAAACCCGCCTTTTGGCTATTTTTTTTTCCAATAAAGATTTTTTTTAACTAGTACACACGTCCATCCGGTCGATATGACCTATCCAACTTATCCTAGGACTAACACCATCAACGAAATTGTAAACCCATAATAAGTCTATCATAAAAGTAATATTCTTATACCTACGCGTGACCAATTGATTTTTTTCTTACATACTTTAAAAATCTATAGGCGTCCCTTTATAAACAGTAGGTACTTACGAACATCATTATGGATTATTAAAAGTTATGACATCAAGAGTATTGATGCTATTTAGATTCTAGGGATGATCAGATGGGCAGGAATAATATGTGAAACGGACATCGAGAGATGTTCTTGAAAGGTTATAATATATTCTCACCCAATTCAACCTTTCCATTTCATCACCGAAGAGCAGAGTACCTAATAATATAAGAAGCAGTTTCCTTCGCACTCGTCTTATTCCTGGAAAATGGAAATAAGGTGTTTTCACGGACTATTTGATTCTGGCTCCGCGTAGGAAGGGATTAAATCTAGGTTATTTATTTTTATTGTTCCTTTACTATCCCGCCTTTTATATTTATTCGTTTGCTCATTTAAAAGAAGTGGTCGTTTACTATTGGGGATGCTTGGGTCTTTTTTACGAGGGTGCTACTCCTCATTCAAAAGTATTTTTTAGGAATATCTCAGTTAGAAATGAAGTTATTCCGAAAATCGGTTATTTGAATGACCCTATTTTAAATGTCTCTTAGTGATCGCATTACGATATGAAAGACCCTGATATAAAATAATTCAAACTCACTGTTCTGTTCACTGCAGAATCAATTCAAATACTTACTAAAGTACCTATCAAAAAATCGGCTCGTCAGTTGGCTATTGAGCACCATTGGTATAATTCTGGAAGTTTAAACTTTAAGTCAGTATATTGCAAGGGTTGATTTTCTCCTTATTCACAATTACAGCTGAAGGATTTTGTATTGAAACCAGCGAATTTTAATTTATACTTAATAGAACAAAATCGATAGCGCTTTTTCAATATTACGCCTATATTATTATTGACTGTTTGGCCGTTATTTCTTTCTATAGTCAGTTTTATTAACCACTCGTTATTAGATACTATTCTGAAATCATGTGCTACTACTTCACTCTCTAACGTTCCTCCAGAGAATACAGGGAGAAATCACCAAGTCCCACCACTCAGAATAGTACTGAGTGGTGCTTTTGACCTCTTCCATGGCGTTTCTAACGCGCTCTTATATCGTAGCCGTAGAACGATGTACAGTGAAAAAGAGTCCTCCTACAGCGTTTGTTCAGCCAACTGTCTTATGGCTCCTCAAAATATGTTCCAGCAAATAAGTTCTTTCAATACTTGAGTAAGATATGTCGCAAATAGAAACACAAGATCACCTTTAGGACCAGCAGGTGACTGATCTTGTCTGTTTAAAAATAGATTTCTATTTATCTTTAGATTTGACATTTTCATACAAGTACTTATTATTATTATTATTGTATCGTTTTGTTATTGGCCGTGTATCAAAAACGCCGAGACTACGCCGACAGCTGAATCGGCCATATCGATAACAACATAAGTCGAGGAATTTAAATTTTACACCAAATCATAAAAACTGGTTATGAATTGGATTCATTTTATCACCTACGTTCAATATTTCTTTACGGAGAAGATGTTTGATATGACCATTTTTTTAAATTAATTAGTTGTTTTTATTCATTCCCGTAATGAATAAGAGACGAATGAATAATAATGACTCATCGCTTTTACTCAGGCGTTCGTGTGACAAAATTAAGGATTTTCTGAGTATTCCCTGACCACCTCGTCTTTTCACCTTAGTTGTGGTTGTCCTGCACACCTTTTTGTTGTTACTAGGAGTTTCTCTCTGTTAGTAGGACTGATAGTCGTGGGAGGAGTAGAAGGCGGAAGAGATAGAGGAAGATCCCCCACTAGATGGACTGACCAGATCAAGGCTGCCACAGGTACATCAGTGGTTGGAGCAATGCGTACGGCGGTGTGTCGGGAGAGGTGGAGGACAACAATCCATAACGTAATACGGACAAGGAGAGAGGATGGTTACGACCCTCAGCAGTGAGGACATCGACGCAGAAGAAGAAGAAGAAGGATTCGAGTCTCAATATAAACGGAATCCATTTCTCTTCTATGATTTTGATCACGTGTCTTGCCGAGAATCGCTTGTGGTGAATGCTATCGGAGACTTTCCATTCTGTTCACGATAAGAGTAGAATAATAAAATAACGCCGTTTTTATTACTACTAATAAGACAAAAACAGTAGGTGAAATAATATATTGACAGACTCGGTTATTCAGATGGCTTATTCAAACATACTGCATGTTTTTTTTATAATGTATAGTGATTAGTTATAGTAAGTTATGTTATGAAGCTACCGCATTAGATACGTACGTCCGTACGGATTTGTCACCATCGACTCTTCTTCTCGATCTTGTTGGAGCTTTTGTTTCTTATTGCATGTTTGTTCATCAGATAATATACGACTTACAAATACAACACTAACGATGTTGAACTTTGCAATAATTTATGAACGGTATCTTACATTACAATTAGTATGAATTATTTTTTGCTAAACCCACTACTACGCTCTTTTCTACAATGCTCGACATATAGGACTTTACTAGATTCTTCCAAGCCTACCCATCTTTAGCGCTCAACTGATATCCGCGAGTTCCACAATGACATCTGTTTATCCCATCGTGGTCAGAAGATCCGGTCGGCTCTAAACAGAACCTGAACTGGTGATGGCTGGTGCGCTAATGTTTCCCACAAGTGTGGATGGCGGGAGTCCCCTGAATGCGACCGTGGGGATGGAATGGAAAAAAGTTGTGCTGTCAAATAATACTTGATGTCTAATTTTGTTTTTCCTTGTAGCACTATATATGTTCTACGTTTGCTGATCAAACTACAATATTCTCAATGCGGTTTTTGCGTATATTTTTTTATGTTTTTTCACGAATACAAAATAAATAAACATTTTTTTGAATACTTACTCAATAATGATTTTATTTCACTATTATGCACTTTTCCCACTGGGTGTCGCTAGTTAATGTTTCATTTAAGTTTTCTAACATTTAAGTAATAATTTTTCACCCGGTTTCTACATTAATTAAATCATTTTTCTTCACAAGCTCGAATACTTTCTTGAACTGCCTATTTAACTATCTCTTATACACCGCGTCCTTCGCGGGGTAGGCAAAAGGGATAAAACGCCATATCGCCCAATCTTACACACACTCCTTACTTCATAATCATTTATACAATTTGTCATACATGCCCTCCATTTTTATTTTTATTCTCAAAATCCTCCCGTCCTTGGAGATCTGATGGTAGACGTGATCGTTCCAGGCCAGTCTCGGACCCCTCTTCGCTTACTCAAATATATTTTTTTTGTCAACCTGTCATCTTTCATTCTCTCAACATGTCAAAACCATCTTACTTTATTCACTTTCATTATTGTTACAACACCAGTTTTGCAGTCACTCATTTCCCTAATAACTTCATTCCTTATCTTATTTCTCAGCGTTTTTCCACACATTTTTCGTGTGAAGACATGCCCAAACCATTTTCTTGCTGAATCATTAACTATGAATAAAGGGTTCATAATAAAGATTGTCGTTCACATTTAAGACTGTATGTGATTACCGTATTGTAATCACGGATATTGATAAAAAAGCTAGATACTCGTATGTATGTATAACTTACAGCGGAAAGAAGTATAAGTGTACAGAGCGAGAGGGGAGAGTATTTTTCTACGATGCATTTGACACATGTCCGGTGAAATACTTATTATTATTTGGTAGAAAAACATATTATTGTTGTAACAAACAAAATAACATTTATTGTGTAGGATATGTTACATGAATTACTCTATTTGTACGAGGATGTATCTTCACAATAAAACAACTTTTTCGTTAAGTTATCTCTTTCTTTTCTCGGGTTGACTGTAAGATATTGCGTTTGCAATAAGTCCGCCTTTTGGAACACTACGATTGTCTTGTTTTTGTAATTAGGTATGCATATTTTTCTTTGTCCAATAAAGATTTATTTATTTATTTAATATCTATTGTACTTTATTGCACTTTCACAAATGTAGGTAGGTTCAATCCAACAGCAGCTTTAGGCAAAGAAAGAGGAATCAAATATGGCGTCATGGCTTTTAAAAAAAAACTTCAGTGTTGCAATATTTTTTTATTTTTTTATTAGGTATTTCATACATGGCCTAAGCCATCATTATCAGAAATTGTCTAACATTACAATATGTGTGATACAAATATATTATTGTTTTACGATGTGCTGATTTTTTCCTTTCTTAAAGTTCTATTACTAAAGCAAGCGACCAGAATACGTAATATTAAATTGCAATGAATAAAATAATTCTGATGATCCGAAAACACGAAAAAAACGCTATGAATTGAAATCTTCGTTTTATTACACTCGTAAATAATAACGAACTTTCCTCATTTTCGATTATAGTTATAGGAAAATAAAAAGCCAGTATTTTATTGAGTTAGTACTCCGCGAAGTTCAAAAATTTTAAAAAGTTCAAATTTATTGACGACAGTTTACCTAAACATAATTATTTCATTAATCATTTCTGTAAATAAAAATATTGCTCATCTATGAGAAAAAGAAAAATGTTTTCATTTTGCGAAGATTACAAACAAAATCTGAGAACATTTGACATTAATAAAATTTTGTGAGGAAAAAGTTGAAGCCAGTAATATTCAACTACCGAGGAGAAATCTACTGGGAATATCTAGAGAGCAATATATTTGAAAAATTTCCACTTTCTGGTGTTGTCAGTTTATCTAATATTCTACGAGTTTCATCATAAAGTTATTACATTACCTCTTCATAATAAAACACCATGTCTTCACGTCTCAAGTTTATTTTTGCCGTGTCCCTATATTATCGTAATCTAATTCAAGAACGAATGAACGGAAAAATCTTTACTACGTCCGTTGTAACCAGAAACAATAGTTTCCTTTGTCCTCCAATATCTGTCAAGTCTCCCATGTTCCAGCATTATTAGGAATATTTTCTACCACAATAATATAATACATTTTTTTGTTATTGGAAATATTTAAGTACAATGTAGTTTATTTTTTTTTGTGTTGACATAATAAGGCAAACCGCTTGGGGATATATTGGAGAGTTTGTTTAGAAAAATGTTTCTGATTGGTACCTACTACAATACTCAATATACAAAAGCCGAATGTGATTTTTATTTGGAAACACTCCCATTAAATCCATTTGATTACCCTCGCTATTAACAATTACACATAATGAAGCGTGAATGAGATCTTAAGCAATTATGTTTTGGTTTTCTGCCTAATTAGACTGACTAATTGAAACCACACACGTTCTTTTTAAACCGTAGACTAATCGAATTTCACTATAAGAAAGCACTGTCTGCGTTAAAACAACAAAGTGCAGAAATAACAATTAAATAATTTAAGAGCGTCTGAAGGTCCATCCAAAAGTCCATCTAAGAGTTAAAAACATACGTGATGCTTCGGTCGCCACATTTTAGAATTTAACGTCTTACTAAAGAAAGACGATCAACGACTATTAAATCTTCTTCTTATTTTTCTTCTTCATCCCTGGTTTCACGATGGATCGATTTTTTTTTCTAAAAAATTATAATATTATGTATTCTTACGTGTCTATTTTGCCAACTGAGATGGCATAGCAGACTGGGCTGCACACAGAACTTTCAGCGCTTACAATACTCGATAGGAGGAGTGTTGTGAGCGCTTAGAGTTCACGGTGAACTGGCTGTATAGCGTCGATTCTACTATGCCATCTCAGATGGCTGAACAGGCATATTTTATGACACTTGAGGCATAGATACTCTCCTCCAAATGGGCCAAAGTGTTTTCTGTCCTAAGGGCGATATTTGCAAATATATTGTCTTCATTTGGCGCGGTCCGCAGAGTCTTGTTTTTAGGTGTCCGTCACAGGACTGACATGGAGTTATTCAGTGCAATGGCAGAGGCAGTAAAGAACAGCCTGGAAAAACTTTTTAAAGACCAAATGCTTTGTGAACGAACATAGAGACAATTTAAGTGTTATATGCTTATATGCGTATCTAATAACGAGTAGAGAATACAGTTTTTGTTGTACAAAAAGGGTTTATATGAAATCTGTCGAAAATACCGCAACATTCCATTCATGGCTTGGAGGTCGGGTCGTTTGAGATTCTGCAAAAAAGTTCAAATGCTTAAGAGCCCTATTATTGAACACTGTACAATATTATTACGCCTTAAATAAAATGCGTATATTTACACAGCCTAGATCGAAATAATGAGTGAATAAGTGTTCATGGGTGTATAGTAATTTCGTGTGTGTGGCATTGATTTTCCCCATTTCAATTTGTAAATTCCGATAAGAACATAAAAGTATTTAATATACGATGAGAATCGAAATAAATTCCAACAGCTGATTAAGAAATTCTTGATATTTTGCCCGATTAATGTTTCGCTTACGCCGTATTAATGTTATGGTACTAGTAGATCTCGTAAGCGTCAGATGAAACGAATTGACGAGTAATGAAAAATATTTTTCTCCAGAAAAATTTGTCAATTAAATTTTGATTAATGTGAATTTGAATATATCATGCATATCGTATTTATTTTTTGAGCGATATATCCTTGTGGGATTGTAAATTATAAAATTCAATAAAGATAATGCTTTTCAAGAATGGCAAAGTATGGCATGACGATAAAATTAGAAGGATGCTTAAATCTGTCCGGAAGAACCTACAAAGAATAATGTATAATGTGATCATAGAAAGAAAACTAACTGCCTCTATACATATAGGGGGCCACGGATTTTTTTCATGGTTTTGAATGTTGTTCACATTCTATATAATAATAATAACATGGACAATTTATAATGCGCCGTTTTGTGGAGCAAGTCCACCTCAAGGGCGCCTTTTAAAATTCAATAAGCTAACCTAAGTACTCACATCTACTTATTCTAAACTATCCTAAACGATTTTTTAAACAGGTGAGTTTTAAGCTGGCTCTTGAATTCAGCAGTTGTTCTCGCTTTTCTGATGTGTACAGGAAATTCATTCCAGGCAGAAGGCCCGCTCTATCAATTATTGTAGTACTAGAATTGTTAATTCTATGATTTAAAGTATACCTACATCATTATTCAAGTCAGCTTCATAATTTATTTTAATAATAGATGGTGTTCAATGCATAGAAAAATAAATTGTACTGTAGGTACCTTCATCAATTGCATTATAGAGAAAACTTTGTGAAAACCATTCGGTATGGTGTGATAAACTATGGTCTTGTAATTGATTGCTTGACTGAACTAAGATTTTTCTATTATCAATCAACTATAAGTACCTTCCTAGTACTTATATAATGCAATCCTGTCTGACTTCGCTAAGTGGTCGGTTGGTAATAAATTTTACTCTATTTTTCTATACTTAGTAAGTATAACAAAGGAGAATTCTTTACGACTGAATCATATGATTTTTACTTCCTGTGAAATAATTTTCATTTTATAGTACCTACATATTTTTTCATCATATAGTATAATTTTGTTTCATCTTAATTAAACAAATTCCATTGTTCTCGTTTGAAACATCGAAAAAAAAAACATAGAAATTTAGGACTGGGAAAGCTTAAAAAAATTAAGTAGGTTAGGTATCTGTAGAGGTTTTGGTTCAAGTGTTGTACAATCAAAGCGTAATCATGCATTCGTGTCTTTCAGATAACATTAAAACGAACATTAATCACTATTAAAATTAATTTCCAAACACTATTGATTCAAATTTATTAATTATCGAAAGTCCAGAGTAAATGTGAATTTAAGAAATTTCACATGCATTAAAATTCGGTTTAATATCACCACAATTTTGACCTTGCTCCACATCGCTCATAATAAACAATGGTACAATAAACTTACACTACAAACGAATATTTTCATAATATGCTTCGGAACGCAATACAATCTATTTTCACACACCGTGTAACTCTTTATGCACAAATTGCTCTGAAAGTTATTTGAATGTCTACGTATTTTACGATGACTTTCTTTGTTACTTAAAGTATTTATTTTTTTCCTTTTCGACGATTTACTTACGATTCGTTTTCATTGTCTGCCTTTGTCGGCAATTTCAAATATTTTTACTTTGAACCTAAATATTTATGAGCGCATTTTAGTGGAAATTCCAAATCACAATGTATTTTGTAAATGTTGGTTCAATGCTGCTTGGGAATTGGTTGGCAGAAGAGTCCTGAATCTCTACATTGCTTGTTTATATTTTTTAAATATTTTCTGTGTGTGAACATTATTTTTTTAAATGAATCTGGGTTTATCGAAATAAACCCAAATACATATTTGTTCACTTCACAGAAAGCTTAAAATCTTGTGTTATGAAGTGGAGTAGGTCGGGGATTGAACCCGCGCCCACTGGATTAACAGTCGAGCGCGTTACCAACCAGGCTACCGACTACCTCAATTGACAATATAAAAAAGCGAGATAATACACATCCACAACAGTAAGAAATGTCTACTAGGGTGAACTTTTCGCTATACAGCGATTGATTTCAGCTAACCCAAGTGCTTTGTCTTTCATCGTCATCTTCAGATCCTATAGGACATGCATCAGATCATAGTAATATTTCCTCCATACACGTGGAGATCACTCTCTGCTAATTATTTCCTAAAATCCACTGTAGGTATAAATCTACTACAGGATGAATGTATTAAATTTACTAGAAGATCCGTCGCCCTCGTAATTTTGTCACTCAACTATGCGTAGTAGATCGGGAGTATGTAGTATTATTATTTCAATGACGTATTTCTGCAATTTAAAATCACACCTGTGTGGCAGTAAAAGTTGAAAACATCAAAATAGTTGACGACCACCGTATAAAAATATCTCACTCATCGTTAAGCAGTCATTGTCCATCCGTTGATATTAACACAACACACTTTTACATATTGCTCGTGATTCCGTCGCTAATAATGATAATTACCTGTTTCTGAAAATATCGACAAAATATTGCTGAAATGATTTAGCAAAATATTTTACACTCGTACTAAATGCTGTAAGTATGTATACTTACTAGAATAACACAGTGTACCTTGATATTGAAAAGTTATATAATTTTGTATATTTGGAGATACGATGGTTACATATTTTGGTTACAGATTACAGCTAAAAGTTATGGAATCTGCAGTAGTATTAAAAATTGATGAGTTAGAATTTGTTTTCGAGTTGATTTCGCACTGAGAGCATCTTATTAGGTATTAGAAATCGAGTGGAGTCATTCAGGAGTCACCTAGCTTATTGACACCAAGTATCTGAAACATAATAGGTACCTTACATTTGAGCCACTATTCTAAAAGAACACTAAAATATTTTAGAAGTCAAATTTCTTTCATACTACTTTCTTTGTCAGTAACGTAAATAAACTCAAAATATCTACTTTCTTTTCCTTCGTCACTGACGTAACTATTTTTGTAGATAGTGTTAACGCATCCAATAATTCGTATGATATGACTTCAATAATAGGTATTATAGTCGATACTAATTTGTCGCCCTACGACACGAAGTAGTTTTAATATCAAGTTAGAATCACATTAGACAATCATATACGCATACATCTGTCATCACTCATCATACGAAGATTTTATTATGAAACGTTGGGCCAAGAGATGATTCCCGATAACATACTATACTTTGGCATATTTATATCGTTATACATTTACATCCGGATGTACTAGAACGATAGTTGCCTACACGAAAAACACTAATCTGTGGTAAATCAGATTATCTATGTAAGTAAATGCACCTAGTCAAATAATTACAGTATTTTTCATTACCTGTGGATGTCACAGAGTGTCTATGACAATTTGTACAACAGCTATGGTTGCAAATAATTATTAAAAGGTGAGCAAACGTTAGGTATCTTTCATTCTGTCCATCTTACAATTATCGAATTCATTTTGATTATGAAACATTTCGAATATCAAAGACTGAACTGCATTATCTAAATGAACTGTTTTCTAATGAAGTATCAATTGAGAAAGAGCTCTTGGGATAAAAGTGTTACCCAGGGTGGCAACGCAATAAGAATTTCACTTCGGAGTAAAACTGGTACAAGATTGTGAAGATACAATGCCAAATGGTTAACCATTCTAAACATGTCCTTCTAACAGGAAGCCTTATATGACAAGATCTAGTTAGAATTTGAAGCTTTATAGGAATAATTGATTGCCTCAGATATTTTATTCGGTACATAATGAAATATACTATAGGGAATATATGAGAAGAATTGAACCATCCAAGCTCACTCACACTGTGCTCCATGCCCAAACTCAAATTAGACGCCCTCTGGAGGGACCAGCAAAGATATGGATTAACAGTTGGGAGTAGACCACGTAAGACTCCTCTTAAGACCCAGGCCTCTAGTCCTCCAATAACAATAAGAAAATAGTAGAATAAAGTTGCGGAAAACTTGCGACAATGTACGGAGAAAAATTTTCATTTTAGACGCCGTGTTACATCAACACGTTTGAGTCAGACATCTCTGAATGCGTATGTATTGTAAGTATTTCACACACACACAGCATAATCATATGTCGGGAATCTATCTATAAACCCACTGTCTATATAATATACTAATACTAATACATAACTTTTCAGTTGGCGGTCACAGAAAAGCTCTCCTCATACTAAAGAGAGAACGGTGAATAATTTTAATAATAACTTTTAATCAGTTATACTCTAACGGCCGTCGCGTACGTAACAATGTAATGGAGTCATTATCGATTCCCCGTTATTATAATTCCGTTAATCGTTAATGTGTCGTTTAATCCTTGTTACGTCCGTTAAAGGTATAATAATTATTGATTTAATTGAGATTTCATTTAAATAACCTCATTATTTCATTATAATTTTATAATAATTCTTCATACTGACTAATTAATTGATGTTATTTGAAATGGTTGGTATTTCAGTTATGCGAAAGAATGTCATTATTTAGAATAAGTATTATACGTATGTTTTTACATATTTTTATCTATTACTCATTGTAATTCAAGAAATAGATCGATACCACTTAGTCACTTTGTTCTGAAATGATTACCACTCAGGATCAGTGCTATACGTATAATTTTGTTCAAAAGCCGGATGTGCCCAGGGAAATGACTTAGTCATTGAAGCTAAAAAAATATATATGAATATGGACAAAACTGTGTTTAGCGTAAATACCACAGCAAAAACCCCTAGGCTTCAGAGGGTATTGTCGAATCGTGGATTTCACAAAGCTTATCTATAATAAAGACACAGAATATTCGAGGCTTTTTTTCCATCTAGTTTCCGATGAAGTGCAAATATTATACGATAGGTATACTACATATACTACCATAATATACTGTACCATCACGCTATGTCCCCATCAAGGTAAGCAGAGAGGACCAAGCCCAACACCTTATAATATGGGATCCCTGCAAACATATCTCGCTTCTACCACATCCATGTAATTCCTTATTCATGCCTTACGGTTTCTCACCTTTGTCATTCTTTCATCACTCGTTCTTTCCGTAATATGTTCTTCTTCTTATTCTTATTCACATTGTTCATCACCCTGGCGTAGGTTTGTCATCACCCGATAAAATACGAATATCCAAAATATACATAGGTATAAAAACTAATATACAAAAGCAGAACAAATCATCTGACAATAGTCGTTTTTGAATCAAAGCATAAACAAAAACATACTATAAATATAAAAAAAAATGAGTACATGGTTGACATGGTTGGCGCAGTTGGTTGAGGCGGGGGCGACGGTCTCCCAAGCGGAAGTGCCAAGTTCAAACCCCGGTGCTAGCGATGTATTCCACACTTTGCGAATTAATTGCGATACAGGATTTTAGCAAAGCGTTCAGGAAAGTATTTAGGTTTATGTATGCAAGCCCAGATACTTTTTTAAAAGAAAAAAAAATGCAATAAAAAGGTCGGAACCATATCCCAAACGTATGTAACAGTCTATTGGGTTATAAATGATATAGAATATAACTAAATGTAAATTGTTTTGGCATGATCTAGTGTAAGATTATACTAGAAACTAATTGAGGTTGACAGAGACCAACTAGCAATGCATATTAATTAATGTTTGCACAGTGAAGGTAAATTTAAAATGCTAAATAATTAAGTCGGTTAAACATCCTAGTGGCAAAAGAGGAGATTATTCGCGTGCATAATTTCATTGTTGGTTGAATTGTAAATAAGGAGGAAACAATATACATATAAAATAAACGGGTACACAATTATATTAAAGTTTTCCTTTCTAACTACTATAAAATTAAGTCTAATTAGGTTTACAAGTATAATGTAGTTCAAACGCCTTAAGATCTTTGAGAAAAAACTTGGTTTAACGTCCCCAAATGCAATTTAAGCTAGTTCAGGTAAATAAACGCCTCAATATTAACATACTTACCTAATATTTTATCACATCATTAGTTTTATTATATTGAAATGAAGAGGTGTATTGAAGATATGCAGACTGCAATGGGTAACGGAATGCATCAGGACTTAAATTAATTATAATAATATACTCCAGCGGCACCAGTCATATCAATAATACTGGAAAGAGCGTAAAAAGAAGGCCGTAATGCTGGATCAGGGGTGTGGATTGTAAGGGGTGTTGAGTTATGATGTAATGTCTATAAGTGAGATGAAAAATACACGACTGTGACAGAATCAAAGAATGTATGTGAAAATAGAGCGTTCTGTCCTTTTTGCCTACCTCGTAAAAGACGCGGCGTGATGTAATAAATATATAGATGGGATGTACAGCTGAGATGTAATACATTTATGTGATATTGTTTCTTGTTTTTTTTCTGGTGAACCGTGTGTAGATAAACTTGATCGACGTTTCGACACTCCTACTGGTGTCTACACTACACCTACTCACGCTGCACAAGTAAACACTCCACAGTACACAATCACATTTCTCAAACATTTATCCACAGAGGATGACACCAGTAGAAGTGTCGAAACGTCGATCAAGTTTATCTACACACGGTTCACCCGAAAAAAAAACAAAAAACAATGTCAATCGCACACCGTGAAAACCTTCAACATTTACTAACATTTATGTGATGTTTTTTTTTGTATTAGGTGTAGTAGTAGGTAATGGAACTTCCTATGTAGGTAGATTCTTTGTTATACGGTTATATACGAGTAGGTATATCTACTGTGTTCTTCTCCCCACACCGAGGTTGCAGTTTTCATTATTCCATTAAAATGCATTATTCATGCACCTTCCCCTACTAACACAGTAGCGGTAGAAGGTACGACTACGAGGAACATCCATGCATAGGAAGAGAATAACGCAGTGGAATGTTGCAAGTAGAGCGATCAAGAAAATACACATTGTTACATCGTGTAAACTCGATGGACATTTATGTAAAAGCCACGGTTATTTCACCGACTTATGAATAATTGTAATGTGATTCAGTTTTACATACAACGTACTATTATTACGTAAGTTGAATGCATTTGTACTAAAATTGTTTCGTTAGGTTTGCTTGAAAAAGGATCCATTTTCGCTTAAGTAACTAGGTATATTGATATATTTGAGTTTAAAAACAGTTTTTCAAGTACAAACCTTAATAACATAGATAATATACGTGACACTTTATAGATTGTGCTTCTGAGTAGGTTTATACAGTTCTTACAAAAAATAATTATAATATGCAGTATAATATACATCAAGAACCAGTGAAGACTCAATTATTACCAATAAAATATTGTACTTGTCCCAAATCATTCCATTAACCTGGTAGTATTATAGCAAAAAAGATTGAGTTTCATAAACACTAATGTAGAAACAATGAATTGTAAAATATCAAAACACCCTGGAATATTATGTTTCACGACTTTTACAACAAATTTTAGAACGTTCATATGGAATAAAGGGAGAAGCCCAAGCCTTTGCATGAATTTGTGCATTAGTATTTTAATTCACATAGTTTGTAAAGTATTTTTATTTTATTGGAAAATAATGTATATTGATAGATGGGATCACGGGCATTGGAAACTATTAAATACAAATTTGTAAAAAGGACTCATTACAGATATGATTCCTCGATAGATTCAGTTTTTATTTTAAAACTAAAACTTTCTTCTCACGCCTGTAGATATAGTAAAAGATTGTTCGACTACCAATCTGTTATAATGACATAAAGGCCCCACTGAATAATGCATTGGCCTACCGCAATCTTACAATGCATTTAAATTATATCAAACATGAAATAATAGGGATGATAAATACGAGATAAGATAGCATCGATAGATACCCTCCCATTCTCATTCACATGTACATCGAAAGGAGCAACTGGCATCTTTTTCTCGAAGTCGTACTTTACATTTATTCCGTAATTTTAAATTCAGATTGTTTTGTCCACCCCACAGTAAATTATTGGCATCATTAGTGCATCCGTAATTTATTGAACGTAGATAACTTTAATGATCGATGATAGTGCTTCATTTAAAAAATGGGAAAAAATTAAAAAATAAACATGGGAATAAGTAGAGTGGAGTGTATAAAAATCTCAGAATGACGAGTGCCTTGTGAAGTTAAAATGAATTATAGAAAGAATTCTTTATAAGCCATAAAATGTTCGTTAATTAGAAAACACGGAACTGAAGGCCGGGATTATTGCAAAAGCAATGCCGATCTGAATCTTTTACACTCAGATTGGTACTCGACTTCATCCAATCAGAAGAAAATGTTGTATTCGTCATAAATGTTATTTTTTTTGTGACTAACTAACGAAATGCTGATTGGAACAATTTACACCACATTCATCATTATTCATACACATGTTGTCTTTGTTTCTGCATCTATTAACATTTATAACTAGTTATAAGTCTGCATTAGTTCACTGACGATTCCGAGTGACCAGGTGGACCGAAGGATGATAGATGAAATAAATATAATGAATAAGTGTTCCCGCGAGGAACTTAAAAGGACGAAATAACGGTAGTTGGTTCCCTAGTAGGTATCTGTTTTTCACAGAAAAAAAACCTTACTATTTTATCAGGCTTCACGCCGCACCCTTTCAAGGCAAGAGCGGTTGATATTACCTATACCGAAGAATTATATTTATTGTCATTCTTAAAATCATTTCAGGTTGCTACTTTATAAACTCACGTATAGAAATATTGGAGTTGTTTATATCGTGTTTGTTTGATATCGTGTTCTAGATGTATAGTTTATGTAAATTTTATTGCGTTGACGTGTAATTTGAACGAAAAAAACTAAACAAAATGATATTCATAAATTTCGATATTTTGACAACAAAATATAATAATGGATTAATATATTGAAACCAATTTATTACTTTTGATTTGGGACCAATACTTATTTCCATAATGTGTAGAAGTTTTAACATTTGTATTGAAAAATGCCTTCATAATAGTAAACGAACTGCTTTTTTACGTGAAATTTCTTACAAGAAAGTTTCATTTTTAAGCTTTGATTGTGTGACTTATTTATTATATTGAAACAATTTACCTAGATCGAATATTTTTAAACATCACAAATAAGTTACGTCCATAATGCTGAAAACAAGGTTAAAACTGGGATACCATAACTTGTGACGTCACGCATTTGAGACACTTTCAATCAAGTGGAACATTAACATCTTCTGCACCCCCAAATTTATATTTCCGTGAGATTCAAATGATGTTGTAGGTTTTCGCAGCATGGTATATACTCGTATATTCTTCCTTCCAGGTAGTTCGGGTGTTGGCTGCGTGTCTGTTGATTTTCTCTAGCTTTCGACAGCGATACTGCTGCCATCTTCAGGATGACGTAGATTTTTCTATGTAAACGTCCGTTGAGTCATCAGTAATTTACTGCCGCAGCGTGAGCAGTCATCAGCAGATTTTCCGAACAGAAAGATTTTCTGCTGTCATTTAAAACTTATTCTCTACGTAGTATCTTTACTTAGGTAATTAGATGGCTTTTCTCCTCATTGAAATTTCACAAATCTCAATGCATGTTATAGAGTTGCCTCACATCCCTAAAGGCAGTTGCCTTGACTTGAAGCTACACTATCTGTACCTGATGGCATCTGACGATGGTACGGCTGGTGTTGGTGATATATTAAACGGTTCAGAAGGTTACTTTCTACGACAGTCCGATACTGTAATGTATTTACTTTGCTTTAGATTAATTGATTGAAATATTCCTTACAAATCACTAACAATATTTGTAACTACATTTATCTTCTTACAGTCAACGGGTCAGGGCAAAATTACTTGAAATACAACTGAACAAGTATGAAATCATAATAAAATTAGTTACTGGGTAACCTTATGACGCGTGAAAATTGATGAGGTATCGAGTGCGAACTGGCTATTACATATCTGTTCATACTCGTAGCTAAAATATTCCTGCAATAAATGAATGCACACCTAAATAAATTATAAACTTTTTCAATAATATAATATTACGTAATCGTTTTATTAAACACATGTACTAGGAGAAACTAAGCATTCAAGTCATTAAATTTAATGATAATTAGGTATCGAGTGATATTCTTTCCGCCGATATTATCTTGGCATTCACTTATGTAATTCTGAGGCGACTTTTAATATCTACGATTTCGAGTAGATTACTATATTACAATAAGAAAAAAAAATGCAAAGAAATAAGTACAAATTAAACGTGTACAAAGATAGAGTCAGATGTGCTCAATTGTTGTAAATTTGCTCATTTCAAGTGTGGTCGTGTTTACTAGATTTCTAGTATTTAGAATTTAGTGTTCACTGTTCAACATAAGAGCAGGTATATTCAAACACCGGGGAAATCATATTATGTAGGGTTTGTTCTAAGTTAGATTCGATGAATTTCAATCTATTGCCCTCGCCACATGATCGTGTAGGGTCGTGAAGGCTCGGTGATCATGAGTAGAAAGGCGTCAACGGTCGGTTACGTACACGTCAAGACAAACATTTTTATCCATACGCCTTTTTACTCATTCACAGCGAGGGTCGGCGAGCGTCTGGCGTCAGCATATGAATGTTTATCGAGGAGATTACTAAAGACAGACGTAAGGTAAGCGGGGAATGTCATTTGGTTAAAGTTTAACATTCAAGAACAAACTGACGTCAATTTTGTATCGCATTTAATGCATACTGACTAAAATGAAATTTTCTTTTTTTTATTATTTTACAGCATCAAAAACTTATAGAATTTACCACCCCACTGTCTAACAATTAACTTAGCATAGAAACTCGGTATACTCAATTTGATTCTATTGTGTGATGAGAATCTAAGATTAAAATCGCGAATAGAAAGGGAATACTCTAGTAGGCAATAAAATAAATCCTAGAAGACACAACAACACTTAAACTATTTAGGTGCAAAGTTAAACAAGTTATTCTTTTAGCACATGTTTAGTTGGTGGGAAGGAAATGTATTACATTATTTACATAATATTTGTTATCATTTCTATTTCCACCTAATTCTTGTTATAAGTTATATTGTAATAGGTATTTCTTATTACTAAAATAACTGAAACGGTCGCAACCTTGAAACGTAATGATTTCAACACGTCATATTTCGTCGACTGTATAAGCCGGAAGCCCCCATTCTATTCTATTCTATTCTATTCTATTCTATTCTATTCTATTCTATTCTATTCTATTCTATTCTATTCTATTCTATTCTATTCTATTCTATTCTATTCTATTCTATTCTATTCTATTCTATTCTATTCTATTCTATTCTATTCTATTCTATTCTATTCTATTCTATTCCATTATGTAAGCAGAGATAACAGATCGCCAGCCTTTCCTATTCTTATACACACTTCTTTCTTCCGTTACATATTCATGAAATTCGTCATACACGTTCTACGATTTCTTTTGCTCAAAACACGTCCCTGAGCAAATGGTCGACATGCTCGAGACAAATGGTTTTTGGACGGCCGCGCTTTCTTACACCTCTTCTTTCGCCCAAGTATATTTTCATTGTTACCTTTCATCCTTCATCCGCTTAACCATCTCAACTTGTTCAATTTCATTCTATAGTTCCCGTATTCGTAAAATTGTAATAGGCCTCACTCTTTTTGTTTTCCTTTCTGATTTTGACCTACGTAAGACGTTTCATATCTTTATCAACAACGAATTTCGCTACGCATTCTGAATTTCATATACGAATGTTTACGTAAAGAGATTTTTTAATGCTTTGAACACACCCAGCATTTATTAGTTACCCCATTACTGATGAGATATACGTATACGTACAATGATAGTATTATGAACACAAAATAACCTATTTCCCGCAACTTAATATACCCTTTAGTAACCTTGATAAACGACCATCGATGTTTACGTTTTGTTAAGTTAGACTCTACTAAAAAAATATTGCGATAATCTTTGTGCTTTTTTGTTGTTCTATAGAAAATAAAAGCTAATAAAATAAATATTGTTGTTTCCGAAAAAATAAAACAATCATGATAATAATATTCTTTTATAGCGTATCTTCTAATAACGCTTTCGCTGTAGTTTCTTTTTTTTTTTATTTGCCGATATATTTAAGAGAATTAACAGTAGTGATCAATTCCAACAACGTCTCCTAATAGATAAGTAATACTTAAAATGATCCATTGTTATTTTATGAGCGATTTAAATAAACGTGTGCATTTTAATGACATCGCGATAAATATTTTTAAACCAAATTTTTCATAAAGGACAATAGGCCAAAGTGGTTCAAGAGCTTCCACTAGTAAGAAATGACAGTATACATATAATTGCCTATCATTCTAACAAAATACTATTAAATTCTATCCTGTGAGTGGTCCCCTATGTTCATTTTTGTCCCAGGTCCCAGGAACAAAAAATTGATTTTATACTATTAAACCTGGAGAAAAAGAAAAATTAATGATTATTGCGAAAAATATAATGATAGCGGAAATCTTCCGAGACGGTTATTAATGTGCAAATAAATTAATGTACAAAATCAACAAATTAGAATGAGGCATATCTAATTTTATTTAAACCAGTAAGTTCACTAAAGCTGAACAGTACCTAAATGTTATTTGACTCTTAAATAAGAATATTTACCTAAGTATACCTAATTGATTTAAAAGTAATTTGAGTAATTGAAAGAAAATCCCGCGGGTTTAAGGCCCTCAACATCCCCGGATAGCTCAGGTGCATTAGTAGCGACCTCTTTACCCGCACTTCTAGCAAAATATTATAAAGAGGTGGGTCCAGGGTTAGCCTTAATTGGAGTAAGCAGAGGAGACGTTGGTGAAAAGAGTTTTTAATAAAATTAGGTGATCCATTCTCTACAACCACAAAGTACATAATAATATTTTTTGCGCCGCAATAATTTTATATCCAATTTAGGTAACGAAATATTATTTTTCCCTCACTATGATAATATTTAATTAATTTCTAATTCCACTACCAATTCTACTACGTCCTTTAATATTCCAGAAAGGAAAATAGGTATATCATTTGATTTTGGGCATATAGTTGGCGCAGTCGGTTAGACATCGGGATTCAGGAGTTTCCGGGTTTCGAGTCTCAGCGCTGACGATGTTTCGTGAGCCAAGCTTTTAACTTACTGTGAAGTGTGCTGGATAGTACTTATTTGGATTTGTGTACACGAGGATCTCTTTTTTTAATTTAAAAGATCAAAAAGAAGATATTTAGAGTAATTTTTCTCAGTGGGCGATATTTCTAAAAACATTGTTTTTAAATTATTTATTTTGACAACAAACAGAATAGATACATATGTAATTAGTATAATATAACAAACAACAATTAATAAAATAAGTAACATTCCAATTATGTGTTTTGATTTAATCATAGTTGAAAAAATGTGACCAAACACTATTATATAACCAACGTTAGATATATCAAACCATAGGCGGCGTAAATTTAGGGAGAAAACCTTCTTCCAACGTACACCATGTGTAATGTGAGTAGCCGCGCTTAGATTAGCAAACTTTGTTTCATTACGTTACTTAGTTAGTAATGCGAATCGTATGGGACATAAAATAATGAAAGTGCAAAAAACATAATAATATCATTGCAAATTATATTTTGATATTGGGTGGGGAGTACATTTTGATCCGATAGTATCATTGATTGGGATGGAAAGATTTACTATGAAAACATAAATAAACAGATAGTGAGTGTCACAAAAAATAATTCATCGACAAATCAAACGATAAATTGCTTACCTTTATATAGACAATAAATCCGCTTTTATCAATATCTGCTTTTGTCACACTTGATTTATGTTTTGTTTTGTATGAATAAAATGATACAATGTGAGCTACACGCATTATTAGGGATGGCAATGTGTTTACATCGGTACAACTAACAATCATTATTTTAATAATAATAATTGTGGTTTGCGAAACGCGGTACGTAGCTTAATATACTGTTAAAGTTCACCCAAATGAATAATTTTGTACGATTTATTCATTGTACTTATAATTTTCACTCAAATAAAACAAAAAATACAAAGATTTTTTGTAATGAAAATTTCAGTCAATTTGAAGACATTTTTCTCTATGCTTTATATGAGTATAATGTTGTGGCAGAATTTTGTAAGAATGGATTTGGTACTCATTATGTACTCATTACTTATGTCTGTAATAAAATTTCGATATGTGTGGTTCAAAAACCGTAGAAATTGCGTTTTTTTTTCAAGCTCAAGGTACGAGTATTACTTATTTTGTTCAAACGTCTCATATTTATCGATTTCTTTCTGGATATATTATCATATCTATGTAGAAGAATTACGTTTATACACATTAAGTATGTAAATAACTCTAATAGTTTAAGATTGGATAGAAGCATTGCTTAATCCTTACCTCTATCATTTACATCCCTAATCACACAACCTAGAGACGTGAATCCCTATTACGTCTTATTCCTTGTCTAGCATTTTCATCAAAAAACTTCCTCACATTTTTCCGGGGCCTCTTTTCTGTATCCGTATTCTTATCCTATTAAGACTAGGTATAGTAGAATCTCGTGATATTTTGCTGAATCATAATATAGGTATACTCGTACTCTGTCCGATAAAACAACCCAGTACGTTGGTGCCACATGATGCATTGGTGTATTCCTACTCGTAAAATACAATTATTATCCTATAATTTAATCGACTTATCTATAACCCCACGCTGCGTCCCTTGCAGGGTAGGACAATTTGTCATACACGCTCTCCGATTCCTTTAACTCGAAACTAGGTTATTAGGGAAATGAGCGACTGCAAGACTGGTGTTGTGACGAGAATGAAAGTGAATAAACTGAGATGGTTTGGGCATGTCGAGAGAATGAAGGATGACAAAAAAATATATTCGAGTGAGCGAAGAGTTGTGAGGAAACCCGGCCGCTCGAGACTGACCTGCTCCGATCACGTCAACCATGGACGCATTTTGAGTAATTTAGTACAAAACGGTATTTTTTCACTTATGTCAACAATTTCAAGATTAAAGCATTCAACATTTCAAATGCAACAATCTCACTATACTCGTACAAAAATATGTTTAGTGTTATTTTGTGAATCAGTGGTTTCTCCCGCGATATTGAATACAAAAAAATGAGATGTCAAAAACGGTTTTACATCGAATCAAAGTACTGTATATAAATAGTGGAATTAAACCTTTGTGAACAGAATACGTCATATTTCTGATTCACTATGGTTGTAAAGGATGATTGAAGTGGTGTCGACAAATACCTATATTCAATTGTAAATATTCAGACTCAATTTCCAGATTTTCTAATGTACCTATTTACCTGCCTAGCGAGCGGTAGTGAACGGCGTGAGCGATAAATAGAAAGGAGAATAAAGTGAAAACAAACACAACACAATCTTTACAAAAATCACCTTACATCAGCAACATAAAATGGAATTTCGGACATTTCCAGTACGAAGTATTATTGGACGACAGATAATATGATAATATCAATAGATTTTCGTATATGTACGTACCTATATGTTTTGTCCTCGCAACTACAACGAATCAATAATGTGATCAATCTGCTTTGTTTGAAAGTAAAAAAATAAGTTATGCATTGTATTGAAATACCTAGTTCTATAGAGAAAACAATTCATCATTTTCCATTAACTTTATGCATTATTATATTATCAATTTATGCTTTTCATTTCCGATGTACAATCAATATCTAAAAGGCTATGATAAGTAATATGCATTGAAAGTTTAAATAATAAACTAGAGTTTTATACCATTGATTTTTTGTGTGTACGAAACATTGAAAGCTTTCTTTACAGACAGTAGAGAATACCTACTTCTGAAAAAATAATACGCAGGTAATATAGACACAGTTTTTTCAATCGTGTTTAATTGTTTTCCAGATATCGACAGCTCGTTAGAGATACTCAAAGGTGATAGACGAGTGGACAAGGAGAGTAGAAAGGTGTCAAGATTGAGAAAAGAAGGAAAATACTTCAAAATAAGGGTGGAAAAAAAGGTAAAAAAATATTCTTCTTAGTAGTACGTACTAGGTATATATCTACTATAAGTACGCACACATTTAGACTCATGAGTAAGCTAAGATTTTGAGATTTCTGTTCTAGAGTTAAATAAAGAACATATGAACTCTGACAGAATATATGGTATGAAATCAAGTTGTGAAGGTCTATGTATCACATGTACCAGACTATAAGATTTTTAGGGTTGCAGATTCTTTTCGCCTTAATACTAAGTGGTAAATATATATAACTTCGCTCCTTGATTTCATATATTCTATAAGATTTATACTTATTTCAATACGTATATTTAATTAATTTAATTTTCTCGATTCTTATACTTTACAATTAAAATAATTGTACGCCTCATGTGAAACTAGAATAATATTGTAGTACTAAGTTTACAATGTGAAGTTACTTCTACGCGTACTTTATTACGTGTATATTCAGCGAATATTATTTCTCGTGCATACAGAGGAAAGGTCGTTTGAGGATCACATGGAACAAATCATATTATTATGGACCAAATCACTCACAACCAAAATCAAGCAAGGACAAAATAATCTATAATGATGAAATCGTATAATGGTAATATAAAAAAGAAATCTACTAAAAAGCTTATGCAGATAAAATTGACACTATATTTTACGTGACTATCTGATTTTTTTCATTATGTATGTCGTAAAGACTACTTACTTTCGATTATCGAACAACACTAGCCCCCGTTTTCACCAACTTTTACCTAAGAAGGAAACCCCTAAGAAATTTCCATACAAAAACAGAGATAATATTCTATTTTTTGACACGCAGGCCTACCAACCACACCCTAATTCCATACAAAATGCAACACGCAACTCACCTAGCCTGGGCAGAGATATTTGGGCACCTAACGTAGGTGAGTTGCGTGTTGCATTTTGTATGGAATTAGGGTGTGGTTGGTAGGCCTGCGTGTCAAAAAATAGAATATTATCTCTGTTTTTGTATGGAAATTTCTTAGGGGTCTCCTTCTTAGGTAAAAGATGGTGAAAACGGGGGTAGGACTTTTTTATTAGAGTAAAGAATCGCACAATATATACAATGAAGTGAAACCTAATTATAATTTTCGAAATAGTGTCATTATGTGTAATTAAATCATCGTGTAATTTTTACTATGTATGTGATTATGTCTATAAGTTTGTGATATCGTCTAAATGATTTTGTCATTCAATAATTCACTTCATGTATTATACACTTTCATCTCTCACTAACTACGGCTGTATTATACACTTTCATCACTCACTCGCTCACTTAATCCAGTCCCCTAAGTAGGGAAACTTTTTAATCTCCTGAAAGTCGTACGTGTGCTACGTACCAGGTGTGTGATTCATAGTCAAATATTATAGGAGGATTATTATATTATTTTGAAAATAGTCTCATTGCAGATAAGTAGGTACTAAGGTTCATATGAGAAATTTCTAAGTAAATGTGTAAGTACTTTTAATTTCTACTCAAATACTTGTAACTTCATTTGCACTGAAGGTAGGATTTTGTTCTGCTTTAAGTATTTCTTAATAATTACAATTTGATAATAAATTAAAATTCTTGGAGTTTCAAAGCGCCCAAAAGACTCATTTAGTTAAAACAAGGGACCCACTATGACGGTCATTTCCCGCGGCGTTTAGGTTCAAAATCGCATGATAAATGTTTAAAATAACGTATTTTTACTTTTTGGGGTTGATTTCGCTTCATTCAAAAAATCAGGTTCAATGAATCTACCCTATTTTTTCCAAATCATATTTAATACGGTATTGTCGAGATCTAATTAAGTCTCCCGCTTTTTTACTTTTTTTAAATGTCGATATGCCATAGCTTCAATGTTATGTGAATAAGAAAGGACCCAAGAACATATATCTATTTAAAATAATAATTTGTCTTTGTTCACTTCAGGTACATAGAATAGTAAAATATTAGGTATGAAATTCAACTATTAGCATGTCATGTTCCAAAAAAAACTTCTAAATTTGGAAGACGTTATAAAAAACAATTGGGCAATAATATGAATATTTTACCTACGAAAAATGGTAATGCTCTCGTCGTGGATGCCAAAACATTACCTGAACGTCGCATATATATTACCTAAAAATATTATTTTTCGGAAAGACTGAATTATTAAAGAGAACTTTTAAGACACCCCCGTATTTGGCAACGAAGTAGAAACCGCAGATGTTTGATAAAAAAATATTAAGACGAATAAGTCATAATTCATTACGTTGGATATTCGAAATTCCATGTTAGGATTGATAGACTGTCAGAATGTTTTCTACGTAGAAACTTCCAGAAACTCGTGAAGACAAATTACTCTGTTTTTATACCTACGTGAGTACACAAAGATGCTGTATTTACACAAATACACCAACTTACGTAGTTACTAGAGTCTGTAGTATTTATGACTTTGTTGACAACGAATTGGTTGTAATTTTTCAATAATATTCATGAACTTCAATAGACTCGAAACTTGCTATGAAATATTAATGAATATTATTTTTTACCTAGCTCTTTTATAACATTAATGAAAAAACAAATAAAAAGTATTTCCTATGTACTTACTTACTTTACATGTCCGGATGGGTCATACCCTGCCACTCCAATATGCGGCGACATACATCGCCTTGTCATTCCTTAGAATCAGGTCCCCAGGGGTGCAGCTCTCTCCCATCAGCGGACATATTAGTAGGTGGCTGTCGTCCTGGGTCGCTCCGCAGTCACAGAGGATGTTGTATAACTACGTGTACAACTGTTATACCTTTAGCACCCATATTTTTTTAATTTCTCATGTGCCTGATTTAATGCAAATGATGTATTGTGCATTGTGTCAAATCGGACATTTCAAAGAATGAATTCGAATCCCGGCTCTCTGATCGAAAGGTATTACTTCGGCATCGGCAGTGCATATACTAAAAAATTGGAACGTGTATTGTGTTTCTGCTATAGTACTAAACCTGTCTTAAAATTAATTGCACTCAAGGATATAAGTCTAGCTATCGTTATAAGTGCCGTTTATTATTCTTCGCTGTCTAATTGCAGAAACAGAAACTATTAATCATAAATTATTGTAATAAATTTAGTAAGCACTCACATCCTAAATGAGGTTACGTACGTTGTTGGCGCATCTTACGATTTTATATGTTTATTGTTGTTATATATTTCCCAGGTGTATTACTGCGGTGCAGAAAATGAGCCAAACTAATTTATCATCGATTTTATAATGTTCGATGTATAATACATACGTGTTATCATCTTCTCGGTGTTTTTTAGGATTTTTAATTTAATTTTAATTTTAACTTAGGATGTCAATCAAAAATTCAAATAATTGCGAAAAATATTTTTCTAATTTATTTTTATTCATGTTATCATATTTTGCCTAAAATATTCAGAAATCAAAAGGAAACTATACCACACATTGTTCTACCAAGGCAAATACACACTTATACTCGCTCCATTTCATAATAATTCCTGATATACCTACTGAATTTAAAAAAATGTATGAAATTAGTTACTGACCGTTAGTCGAATTAGCTATTAGCCGGTGTTTGTCGAACTGACATATACATATCATTCTAATTAACTGGAGATCTTCTGAAAATATTCAATGTTTTATTGAATTATGGTGCATAATATGTGATAGACAGCTGGTACTATAATATTATGTTATTATAATATCACTGAGCAAATAAACCAAGGTTGATACCTGATGGTGGATCCGAAGTTATTCTAGAAGCAGAATCTTGCCAAATGCACATTGTTAGTTATATCAATATTAACATTGCCTACGTTACCTACGTACCAGGTACGTCGTACCTATTTATGAATTTGAAGATAATTTCAGAGACGATGAATCTTTTGCACTGACTAATCTCCAACTGTTTCCTAGATTAATATTAAAGGCCAAATAATTTGTATTAAAATATAATAATACAGACCTTGTCTATTCTGATCGGACAAAGTTAGTATCAAAAATATTTATATTAATTTGGCCTGCCAATTTTGTAAAACAAAAACCAATCCATATGAGATCACCGGGACGTAAATATGTTTTTTTTTAAGAGTGTACAGTAAAAGTTATTAATAAAAATCTTTAGTTTGTTAGATAGGTACTTTTGGGCATCGACACTTGGTTAAAAAACCAACTTTATACTGGAATAAGTGTTCAACATAAAGTTTGGATCTTGCATATTATTATAACATAATGAAGTGTGCAAATCGAATGATTTTATACACTATCCACACGTTAGTATTTTAATGTATAGGGTAGGGATGTATCGTGAGATAAGTATCGAGCCCCCTTTTTCATACCAAATAGAGACCTCGTCTCTTCATACCTCGGTTGTTTCTTGACCGAAATGAAGTCCTCAAAACTTTTCTTTAATTTTTTTATATTATTCATGTCATATCAATAGTAATAATAATACTATTTGTATGTTTTTAATGATTTGGATATTCCCGGGAACTGAAAAGTTGTTAAAGTGATAAAAAGGGATCATAAGAGGATTGGATTAGTTTTGAAAATATTATTATAAGGGATGAACGCTGAACAGGGTGTGTCATCACGAGGGTCAAATAAAAGGTCATGATTAATTCAATTTACATAGTTTGGATTTCACTCTCACGATTCCCAACCACCCCTTTTTAGTGGTTTATCTACATACGTAATCCCACTCTACATACAATGCATTGAACTTTTTTATCCGTTTTTATGGAGCGTTAGGTGTATGTATGGATTGCTGCCATGACCATTGGCCATCCATCGAACATGCAAATAACCAATTCTACTTAAATGGAGGAGTATCCTGAAAACATTTCCCGTGTCTTTAATGGTCAAAATCGATTAAGTACACAATTTCATGATCGAATTTTAGAAATAGTTTTTTTTTTACGTTTTTTTGACGATTTAGCATTATGCACCAAAGTTTTACTTCATGGTAACGCAGTAGATTTCAATGCGTATTATCACTACGAGAAATATTTTATCATTGAAACTTTCGGGAAGGGAGTTATTTTGTTATGAAATATTACGGTGGTATTTTAATATTTTTAGGAACATTTTTATGCTACGGTAATTCAGTAAAAGAAGGTTCATAGTATCCACCTTATCATTTTACAATGAGCAAGTGTGGTTTACACAATTTCGAAAAAAAAACGATCTTCTCAGGCGAATTATTCAACTAATCCAACGTCTAATAAAAAATACTTATGATTCATTCAACTCTACATTTGTCGCCTAATGATTCTAAACTAAAAATAGCACAAGTACAATAATAATATTACATAGAAAAATGAATGAAACAAGTCGTATGTTATGTTCCCACATAAGTTCAAAATGGCATATGTCCAAAAACACTACGTGTGAATAAGAATTAGTAATAATTTCAATAGTAAATATGCAAAAATCATTGACGTCATTAAAAATATTTTTGTTAGAATGATATCATAATGTTTTCGTAACATTCTTAATTCAAGTTTATTGACAAATTCTAGAAATATTTTTAATGTATGGATAATCCTTATTTATTTGGTTAATTTTATGAATCACTCGACGACAAACGGGTGTTTTGCCATAAAAAAAGAATATTTTAATACATCTGTCAGCATTTTAAAACGAAAGGCATAAACTTTATGCCATCACGATCGAAGATTTTTAATAGAACTGCCCAATCTTTAAACGTTTTATATTTAACAACGGTGATCGCGGATTTTAACTTCTACACCTATGCAATATCCGTTCACAATTATTTTCTCCGGGTAATTAGGTATACCATAGATGTAGGTAGTAATGAATAAAACCGCACTGTTTAAAGTTTCTAATAGCTTGTTATGTAGTGTGACCTTAATGAAAAATAAACATCGGGGTAAATGGTGATGTAACTAGAACATAAACAATTTTCCACGGCAGTCTATAATAATGACGTATCTGCAAAAACATGGCAGTCATATTCAAACATAAAAATGTTCACAAATGTAATAATCTGCCAAAAAACAAAGACTCTCCTCCATTCTGATTAACATGTGTACCTAATTCTTCCAGTATCGATGAATTTTTATTTTCCGGCTGTCCAAGATATGCCTATATGCTTCCTAACTTTCTTCAGCATGAAATCTGTGGCATCGATTCTTTCAGTCTCATTCATAGACACCAAAAGTTAATTTCACTTCTTCATACTTACACATAAACTGAAAAACTGGGGCTTCTATTGATATTTTCCTTGTTTAGATCCTGAGCACGAATTCTTGGATTACACCAAATCTTTTCAAGGAAATTAATATCTCGTTATGCTTTTACTTAGTTTTCTTTTTCTTTGTGATACAAACCATTGATCTGGTTTATTTTTTGTAAAAAATCCACGTAGAACGCGAGTAGAATCCATAACGTAGAATGCGAGCTGGTGGACTTAATAAAACGACGTAAAATTGCATACTTGGGTCACGTTCTCTAGGGCAACAAATACAGGCTACTCCAACTAATTATGCAGGGAAAAATAGAGGGACGCCGAGGAATAGGAAGACACCAGATGTCGTGGCTCCGAAATGTTCGTGAGTGGACCTGCATCGGGACGTCGGCGAGCTGTTCCAGACTGCGGCAGACAGGGGTGCTTTCTCCATAGTGATCGCCAACGTCGGGGGGACCTGATCGGGCACGAAGAGAAGAAGAAGTAAAAATCCAAAAGAGTTTTCGCAGATACGTCATTATACTACACTCTACAGTAAAGTAACATGACATGTAGTTGCACTATTATGTAAGCAGAGAGACGGTAATGTCGTGGATATTATTTTATGAACTTAATGCAACTATATTATTGTCACCATAGAATGATGCTATAAAATAATATTTTCCATTACTATACGCCATCAAAGCGAGAGTGGTTAATAGCCATGCATTGTATCAGATCCTACAATGAGGACAATGTTAAATGTTATTATTACGAAACTATATTATTATAAAAATCACGACAACATTGTAAATGTATTAATATGTGGTTGTAGAACTAACCTTTAATAATCCATATATATAAAAATAAGTCGGTTTTTTTGTAAGTGTTCGCATAACTTCCGCAATTTACGATGGATTGCTGCGAAATTTTAGAATAACATTTGCGATAATATACTCTGTGTTCTAACGTCGCCGGTTTTTTGAGAAAAAGATTTTCCTAAGAGATGCCATGATGATGAGGGGATCCAAGCATTGTGCGAGGTCATGAATGGTATCACATAAAAGGGCGTTGGAAAAGAAGTTCAGATCTTAGGTCACATTTTGTCCAGCTCAAGCCTATAAAGTATGCCGGGTTGGTTCGTTAAATTTACCGTTGCGAAGCACGGGTAACTCAGATAGTTTTACATAAAATAATCCATTCAAGCAAATATTACAAACCAATATTTATTTCCCGTTATAACAGGGAAGCGATTTTACACAGAAAATTGAAAAAATCGAGCTTGGACTTATATGTAGAAGACTTGTTTCCTTGTTAAATGCTCTCAGTGCAGTGCAGTGCAGTAGAGATAAACTTTCTCCCAATAAGTGATATGATCATCATGAATGTTATGACAATATGCAGATATGAAGATATATTAGGTGCAGAATGCAAGATTCAGGAGATTCTGAGTAACTGTCATAAATCTCTTCCAAATTATACAATATCTAAGTATCTTAGTGATGTATGATGATCGCATATAATCACAATATGAACATATGTCATTAGTATTAAAGCAGTTTATATACAGCGTATAATATGTACGAGTAGGTATTGATACATGTATGAATTATTAAGTAGTTTATGCTCTGTACATTAATCTTGTTATTGAAGGTACTAATAGAGTTATAAATTCTAGAGGACCCACAAACGTCAACATCTCAATATCCTGTAATCCTGACTCCATGTGTGACTAGAAATCATCATGGAGGTATTCAGGAATGTAACTAACCTAGCCATATGTACATTTCTATCGTAATTGTTCTAGAGAAGAATTATTCTAAATTATCTTAAGAGTGTGCATACCGACATTTCAAAAATTTCTAAAAACGGGAGACCTTCTATCTCGACAACCGTTACTAAATATTCTTCGGAACAAAAAGGGGGAGATGCATTGAATCTTTATCTAGGGAATAACCGTAAAAGATTTTTTTTATCTTGTATAGATTTCTCAAAATAAATTATTAAAAACACCTCTGATATTTTTTCCGAAAGACGGATACTCGTTTCCCGAAAGTTGCGGAGTAAATTTTTTTTTTGTGCTGATAATATGCATTAAAATCTAGGGAATAACCGTAAAAGTTTTTTGATACACGCAAAATTAACCCCAAAAAATGGAAAAAACTCTATTTTTACCATTTTATCGTGCGATTGTCACGCGATTTTGAACCTTAATGCCGTGGGAAAAGACTGTGACGTCATTCCTGGTGCCATGCCCTTGAAATTGACTTCCGTAAAAGGAAACAGAATAAAATATATTTTTAGTTTATTTGATTAGCGAAGCTTTTATTCCAAGTGATGCTTTTTGTTTTCAGTTATTACGTTGATATAGCATTAGAAATCATTAAAGAGTTTTATTATCGAGAGAATAATTAACTAGCTACTTTCTATTTATTCAACATTCGTACCTTTCGTGTAATAAAGTATGAGCTGCTCCATACATAAAATTGCACTCTGTTCATTGCTAATAACACATTATGGTGCATTCACTTGTGCAAGACGTATATAGAGGTAATGAATTATATTTGGAGGAGATGTGAGAATAATATGAAATCGCTGGAATAATTCTACTAAAAGCAATAATTGTCAGAGTATAACACACTGTTTCTTTCTTTTACTATTTCTGTGCACTGAATATTAACACTGTATGCATTTTCGTTGCTTTCTTCCAAATCAGTTTTTGTATTACTCATAAATTGCTCATTCCTTCTTAGAGTATCTATTAATAACATTTCCATCGGAGACTCCTGTGTATTAAAATTTAATTATTTATCTTCTGACGACTTACCTTATTCAAAATATATTTTTAACCCAATGTACAATTTTGTTATATTTTCCTCTTAAAGGATTTGATTCTTTTTGTATCAAAACATCTTAAAGCCATAATTATATCAAAACGTGGAAAACGAATTAGAAAATTGAATTAATCGATTACTTCCCCTAATTACCTACTGTGAAAAACACTTCTGGAAACGTGGTAAGGGTTCGAAGGTGAAAACCCCATGGATGCTAAGTCGACTGGTTGGATGTCACTTTTCGATAACGGAACATCTTGAGTGGATTCAATCCTGAAACGTTTTCTGATAACAAGTAAACATTTGGACACAAATCATTCTTTTGAAATTGGTCTATGTTCCCACAATGTACTTTCCAAACAGCGAAGTGAATAGAATTAAAAGTGAAGTGAACAGAATTAAAATTCAAAGTCCTATTTATGTAGAGAGGAAGAATATATTACTTCACACATCATTATTATTACTATAACAAACGTGCATAGGTGTAAAAGCACATAAAACTTTTTATGATTTAATAAAGCTCTCGTTATTAAAGCAACAACTATGTTACACAGTTACGATGCAAATCTAATAACTTACTACTACATACTACGTTAACTCTCCTATAATATAAGTATATTCTGTAAACTAATACTACAGAGTTGGGAAGCTCAGTTATACAGGATAGTTTTTTGATTAAATGCACCTCTCAGACTATTACGATCAATCGAACATCAACGATCAATGAACAAATAGTCTTCTAAGGGTAGCCGAGATGAAAACCTTACGATCCATCGCGGGCAGAACACTTAGAGATAGGATCAGAAAAGAGACTATACGCTCTGACTGCGATGTCAAGGATATAGTAAGGTGGGGAAGAAGTAGAAGACGCTTCTGGAGGGACCATGTCGACCGAATGGGTGACACCAGCCTGGCAAAGATAGTAAAAACGGAAAACCCCACTGGTAGAAGATGACCCGGAAGGCCACCCAAGAGCTGGACCTCCTCATCCCAGGACAGCCCGCCGTCACAAACAGGTCACCCATACAAGAGAAAGAAGAAGAAATGAATTATTTACATATTATTAACAATCTTTGAACATCTTCATGAGAAGACAGTGATGACTAGACTTTGCTCACACAGTATAAGACAATTAAGTGGTGTGTGATAAAATTTAAAGAAATACACGGTGACTATAGTTGACATTTTTTTTTATATTGGGTACCCTTTTTTACCTCAAAAAAGCCAAAATCGATTGTGTTACTTAATGAAGTGCCTAATTATTATTTTGAACTTACCCTCTCATACTCAATTTGAAAAAGTTGAATCGATAATTTAAGGATTTTTACTCAGATCATATAAATTCTTATGTTAGTAACATTTTGAAAATAATTCTAAGTACTTCGTAGGTATGAAGGAAAGTACCTATCTATCTATACCATCACGCCGCGTCCCTTGCAGATAGGCAGAGAGAACACAAAGCACCAGACTGCCCTATCCTTACCTGAGTTCCCGAAATATTAAGATAGAATTGTGAAAGTGAAATAAATCTGATTCACATTAATTCAATTGAACAGCTACTAATTCAATACAAGTCTAGGTATTGACGATTTTTGTATTGGCGCATTTCAGAATAATAGCATTTTCTTTCTGTAAGGTAAGATCATACTGTATTTGGCTAATATGTATTACTTCTATACTAAACCTTCCTCAATTTTGCGCCATGATCCGGATCATGGCTAGTAGAATGGAATAGATTGGCATTGAGAGGTGTGTCTACTATGAAGTCTATTGTTAGGTATCCAGTGTTGCAAATAGTCAAAGTTTAAATGAAGTACCTTAAACTCTGACGGTTACACAACAACTAGTACCTAAACTATCAACAAGATTAAATTTCAATTAGTATTTTTTTCCTAGTACTGTGTTGATGAGTTTACAAAAACAATCCACGAGTGCATCTGAAATTCCTACTACTTTTTCTTTATTAAATTCTGATTTTTTGTTTCTATTTTTTTGAGGAGAAGTGTATTCCGAAAACATTTTCCGTGTTATTAACGTTCAAAATCTCGTGACAAAATTTAGGAAAAAGTTTTTTTATGTTTTTTGGGGACAATTTCGTTTACTCAAAAATGTTTTATTGTCATGAGGTAGATTTTGATGCATTTCATTACTGCGTGATCCTTCTCGGAGAAAATGATTCGCATTACACTAGTATGGATGGATTGCATTTGTACTGGCAGAAATACCGTATCCTATTGATGTATATAGTATTTATTAGCTATCTTGATAGAATCAAAATCTGTTACGTGTTGTTATTATCAGATAAAAAAAACTATTATTACACCTTGCACATCCTAGAAGAACAAATTGATACAAGATTTCCGTACATATTTTCAGGTGACAATGAATATTAAAATATCTTCACGCAATTTCAATAATATGAACCCTATGTTACCCTCAGGCAGAAAATCGATGAAAGCATCGAGGGGTGAGAAGGTATAAGGATAAGGAAAACTGAAGAAGAAAGTAAAGATGGTGCGTGAGCTTTATCAGAAAATGACTGTGTCATTCTTTAATAATATATAGCGGCCCAAACTTGAGGTTAGCGAAGATATTTTTCTTTGCATTTATGTATATTCTAAACGTAAAGGGTTCACCCCATTCTTGATATTTTCTATTTTATATTTTTTGATATATTTTCGCATGAGAATTGCTTTAACCAACATTGTGAAATTTGATACGATATATTGAACCTTTTCGCCTATGAATATTTATGATACCATGATCAAAATAGTTAAATTCTTTTTGGAATCTTAGCTGAAATAATCCCCAACTGCGATATTAAAATTATTATTTCGACAAAAATTTGCTCATAACGCTTTTTTCTAGATAATATTTTCTACCTATCTCGTTTAACAGGTAACTTTTAGAGATGTCGATATGTGTGCCTCTAATGGCTTAATGATGTATCGAGTATACATTATTAGTTACACGGTAGGTACATACATTATAAATGCAGGTTTCTACTATGTAAACACATTGGCTTGGGAAAAATGTTGGTTTAGTTAGAGATTCATATAAACACACACACATAAAAAGATGTTGGTGACTAAACTATATCGTTTGAACTAGCTACGTTCACGTTTTTTAGTTTTCCTTTTTATTACGCGTTTTCATTACTTTTTCTTTCATTGTTTTACACACAGGGAAGAAATCTTCTTTCTGAACAAAACATTTTAGATACAAAATAATATAAATAATTAAAAAGATTCAGTACCGTACCATTTCTCAAAATGTGTCTAGGAAGAGCTTTTTAGAACTTTTCATAACTTCTCAACTTTAAAAGTATACAAAATAATATTGGGTATTTGAATGGTAAGGGCACAACTGCGGTTCTAATCCCTTAGCCAAGCATATTTCAAAATCAATTATCGTTTCTCGCTTAGTGTGAAATATAGGTTCAAAGTGTTCAAACTATTCATACTTGGTTTCTTTCGATCCAACTTAAAAGACTGGCAATAATCCTTGTACTTATGGCTTTACACCACTTCTCTTTCCTCTTATCTTCTAATAGCCTAAAATTATTAGTTTTCGGAATATCTTTCTCACGCACGAGAAACATTTTAATCAAGAAAACGTGACGTTTTCGTTTCCCTCAGAAAATATCAAATGATAAGTCAATAATAATTTTAAAACACTTCAATTAACTAAAGCATTTATTTCAAAACTTTTGTCATAATTATTATCCTAAACGACTGTATGGAAATTGGATAATCACATAGATTGTCCGTGGATAACACTACTTTTGTAATTTAAAACTTTTGCGAAAAATTACGTACGTTTTACAACGACTTTAAAATAACCCAATCCGATTACGACATAATCCCTCCATGGACCTAGAAATTAAAAATATTTCATCCCCTATTAAAATATTGTATCTAATATTATTTTCACCAGATAATCCTAATAATTCTCATTTCAAATATGAAAAGATAGAGTGTATGTATAACATATTCAGCTGTGTTAAGTGTGGCGTTACACCGAATGAATACAATATAATGAACAAAACAAGAATTTTATCGTGAACAAACAAGAATCAAGCATCATAATATTTCATTAAAAGTTTTCCTGCAAATAGAACCTAGAAAGAAGTGTACGAGAGAGAATATTATACACGCTGTCTTGCATCTCTAAAAATATTCAATTTACTTACTTTCTGAACTCTGAAGCGAAATCAGAGAAAAATTTCTAACGAGAAAATGATAAGAGTAACAAGTCGAGAAATGTAATTTAGGAAGTGATGCCTTATTTACTTTCATTGTATTGTATTATTTTTAATATATCGCTTGAAATTTCCCTGCATACCTACTTATTTTATGTAGTTTAAATTAAATTACTGCAAACATTAGTATGCAAAAATATCAATTTTGAAACAATGTTTAAACATATTTAATGATGTCTTCCTACGTCACTGCAAATATTAACATGCTGTCTATTGGGTTAATTTTGTCTGAAATGTTGAAGGAAATTTCCGCTGGAAAGATGAGTTGTAAAACCTTAAAAACTCGTACGTAACGGAAGACTTCCAAGCTCTACTGGTATAATCCAATAAAAACTTGTCGTATATATTATTTAATTAAAGGAATATTGCCCATACAGTGAAAATAAAAGCTAATCCCGTGAAGTTATTAACAACGTAATTAACAATACGGTTATACCTGCTGAGTGCTGAGTTACGGTCAATTTATGTTTTGTGGATAAAATAATATAATAAATAATACTTAAGTTAATAAGGAATCAGATACTTTAATCGTATACGGTATTGTAGATAAATTTTGTAGGTAGTAAAAGGATTTCGGTTCGTATACAATACACAAACTCAAATGTGTTCCTGCTCAGTAAACATACTACACACTAAGTTAAAAGCTTGTGCCACGAAATATAGAATATATTATAATCAGGATCGAGATCCGAGCCAGGCTGCACCACAAAAACTGAGCCCACCATATCTACTTAGATAGTATTTCTATATTGACTACATTGAAGGACTCCCACGGGCTTAAGGCCCTCCGCATCCCCGGGTAGCACAAGCGCATATAGCGTCCTCTTTACCCGCACTTCTTGGCAAAATATTTTTAAGAGGTGGGCTCAGGATTAGCCAGAAGGAAGCCACCCGACAAACCCGATCCCTAACTTACATTCCTTCAGTGTCTTTGTCCAAGGATGGAAACATATTTACAACTTGATTTACAATATGACTAATTTCAATATTATACAAACACAATACCTAGATGGGTAGGGTTTGATTGGCAGAGATCGGAGCATTGCAGTATAGCCTCGCCCTAGTGAGCACATGTTGTTATTTCTATTCGTAACGTTAATATAACTCTTTATTTTGTTAACTAAAAGTGTAAACTGATATTTTATATGTTGTATTTGATGGAAAACGAACGTTAAATCTCATGGTTCGTTAGTAGAAATTATCACGAACTAATTAATTTTGTAACATAAATCAGTGAATTATTGAGAGTCAATTATGTAAATAGAATCGTAGCCATTAAACCGAATTGCACAAAGTTTCGGTACGTTTCAATAGTTAGAAAATATTGTTATTAGTTTTGCATTGAATTCAATGAATATAACATTAACTGATTTCTGCATCCCCAGTAATATTATTATCATATGCTAAGTAAAAGTATTTTATATCGGAAAATTGTTATCTACGTTTGTATTATTCTGTTCTGATATAACTTTACAAATGATAATGCTACCCGTAATTTACGATAATTTGGTATTATTTCGTCAGATAAGAATTAAAACTTGTGTTTTGTGCCAAAAACAATTTTGAAGGAGAATCTCTAAAATAGGTATATTCTGCCGTATTATTGTGTACATAGAGATAAAATGACAAAATTAATAAGAGAACCTACGAATATTAACTTTAATACTGTATATAATCTCATTGCTTAGACACTTATTGAAAATCATACCCGTCTATAGCATATTGTTTTGTTACACCCATCAGATAAGTTTAGTACTAATGAATCCCTTCAGACTATATTGTTAAGAATTTTTTGAAATATTTTTATTAAAACATATTTTGTACACATTGTTACATCCTGCTCTCAAATCAGTTAAAAATACTATATACTACAACATCAAAAAATAACACATTTTAAAGCAGGATGTGGCGGATTGGGTGAACTTTCCTCTAAGGATATAAAGTGATCATTTGAGCCAGCCAATGCAAACTCGTATGCGTCGGAAACGACTATCCTGTGTTCTTCCCAAGGGAGTTTACACAAAACTGTATGAGATGCATTTCAGTTCTGTCAAGGAAAGAACTCTAATGTGATTCTAATTGGGAAAATTAGAGAGTCCAGTTGTACTATGTTTAGTAATTTATTAATAAAAAATAGTATTTAAGGGCATGGCACCAAGAATGACGTCACAGTCTTTTCCCACGGCATTAAGGTTCAAAATCGCGTGACAATCGCATGATAAAATGGTAAAAATAGCGTTTTTTCCATTTTTTGATGGTTAATTTTGCGTCTATCAAAAAACTTTTGCGGTTATTCCCTAGATTTTAACGCATATTATCAGTACAAAAAAAAAAATACTCCGCGACTTTCGGGAAACGAGTTTCCGTCTTTCGGAAAAAAGGTCAGAGGTGTTTTTAAAAATTTATTTTGTGAAATCTATACAAGATATAATTTTTTTTTACGGTTATTCCCTAGATAAAGGTTTAATGCATCTACCCTATTTTGTTCCAAAGCATATTTAGTAACGGTTGTCGAGATAGAAGGTCTCCCGTTTTTACAAATTTTTGAAATGTCGGTAAGTACACTCTTAAGTGGTAAGTAAATCCTAAAAACATTTTAATCCAATATTGTTTTCATTTTGTTACAGAAAACCCGTAATTGAGGCATTCAATTTAGTAGGCCCTAAGGGGCCTCGGACGAACGTGAAGAGCAAAACTTTTAGGTAAGAATGCTTTTTTGGATTTATAAAAACATCAATAAACTGTCATAAAATCAAACTTTTTATTGTATGTGAGTATATATTGTACGTGAGCTTGCAACTACACAATGCAACTATTTCTCTGTTGATCTTAATAAAATTCCATACGTTACAAAGGACAGAACATGCATATTTTTGTCAAATCTTCAACCAGAAGATTTAAACCATCTGATAAAAGGACAAAGTAATCTAGCTGTTTTTCAAATTACTTTCATTATCTTGTTTATGTTTGATTTGGATAATACTGTGATTTAAAATCCACCCCCTAAGTCTAGTAGTAATTTATAAAAAAAATCACACAGGTAGTCTGAGTTGGGATTCAATTTTCTTAGAACCAACATACGGTCTGCCATGGAACGGGCTCAAGCTCAGTGAGGTAGATCATATTAAATGTCATGTTGTTCCAAAGCTGTTGTGACATTAAATAAATGAAATGAAATTAGATTTACGGACTGGATTAATTTTTAAAACTCATCGATCCAATATATAAAAAAAAATGAAAAAAAAAACCTAAAGGGAAAATATTGTTGTAGAATCATAATATCCAGAAAAGTTTTTGAAGGTATGGTTTCATATTTTAGTATGTAATTATTTGTTCAAAAACTCAAATATGAATTCATGTGGGTATAAGTGAAAATATAACAAAAACTAGGCGTGTTGTATGACAACAAATTTACCCTTTGTACTTTATTATCACATTGTTAACACAACTTTTGGCAAACTTTTATGTGTTGCAAACTAAGAGATAAAACAATGTTATATTAAATTATGTTTTCCTGAAGTTATATTACACACACACACACACACCCTCACACACACACACACACACACACACACACACACACACACACACACACACACACACACACACACACACACACACACACACACACACACACACACACGCACACACACACACACACACACAGACACACACTCACTCATAACGAATTTTACGTAGGGAATCTAATAAATTGATCACGATACATATTAAAATTTTCAACAATTTTTAGTGAACGTATAACCGCCAACGCTTTTGCGGGGACAAAAAACATGCCAATTACGTTAGTATTTTTGAGACATATAGATACCTTCACTGAAGGATATAAACTCTCAAAATGACTGGAAAAACTTGATGGCTTATCGTAAAAACTGGCAAAGGATCACAAACAATTACACTGACACGCAAAATTGAACCACCCGCAGACCCATGACAAATGAGGAGCAGCCTTGTCCAAAGTGTGACAGAGTGTGCATGTCCAAAATCGGCCTCCATAGTCACCTCCAATGGCATCATCGACAGGATCAGCAATAACGTGACAGCGATTCTTTGGAGCTAAAAGCATGCTTGGCAACGGGCTCATGGCTATTACTATTATTATAGATACCTGAAACTAGTATTAGATTTCGTGTGATATAGTGTTTTGAGATACCCTTAGATTTGTTATGCTTTACGCAGTTGCAGTTGGAATCGTATTAAAATCGAGAAAGTTTGTGTATGTATTCTGAAACGTTCTTAAACTGTAGCATTATATGCAAACTTTCAAAAATTACACTTAATACCAGGGTGTGACGAAATGGGTGAGCGTTGCCCTGGGAATAATTTGATCACTCAAGCCAGCCAATGCCGATTTGTAAACGTTAGAACGCCCATCCTATCCATCCTTCCTCCCCGGGGGAGATCACCTATGCTATATTTGTGAAAGCGTACCTCGCCATTTTATAAGTATTTTTAAGAATAGCCGATTTTAATTATTTCCTTATGATTACTTCACACACTAATTGATTGAGTGAGTATGCTTTAATATTCTGCAGAGGGTTCTGTTTTCTGAGAACTCATCTAAGCATCGTAATTCCAAACTCAAAACTTTTTCCTGCTTAATTATTTTTAACCTACAGATAAGGTCATTATCAAACCATCTCAATCATTCCATATAGGTTGTATTTTAAGAAAGTTGTAACCACATTTTTCTATTGAATTCTTTAGTCCTCTGGCGACTTCTATGTAAATATCTAATTTGAATTTTAACTCTATACAAATTTAGAAGAAGCATTCAAATCTGCTCTCGTTCCGACGATTGTGTAATTGGGATACTAACTGTCATTCCGGCGTAAATTTACCCGGCGAATTCCGGTCGCTTTCTTGGAAACATATTTCATATCCAACGACTTTAATTATTATTAATAAACTAATAAAACATTAACTACCTCAGCATTTGGGACACGGGGGATATAAATAACTTATTTACCTTTCGATACAAAGTTTACGATTGTCTCACACCATATTGAGATTACAACCAAAGACTTATTATAAACAAAGCGGACATAGCATACATTATTCATAGCATGGAAATAATCCGAATCCTCATCAAAATTCTCAATTTGGAATATACTGACAAGGTGATGATGATTCATCACAGTAAAGTCTATTCTATACTATCCCCCCACGCCGCATCCCTTGCGGAATAGGCAGAAAGAACAGACCGCCAGACTTTCCAATCCTTACACACAATTCCGTCAAATTCATTCAATTCGTCACACACACCCTACGACTTCTTTTACTCAAAAACCTCTGTCCTTGTTCAACTGGTTAACATGGTCAAGCCACGCGGTTCTTGGTTGGGCGCGCTTCTTACAACTCTTCTTTCTCCCAGGTATATTAATTTGCTTTGCTATCCTTTCATCATTCGTCCCCTGTATAGTATATGTCCCAACCATCTCCACTTGTTCATTTTCATTCTAGTTACAACGCCTAAATTTATTACTAATTATGGAAAAATATCTTTGACATGAGTTCTTTCATTTCTCCCACACACACGTGTAAAATTTTTCTAATTAACATAATTTTATCCTGTGAAGCTTGAAAAATAGTCCTATGTAATAGTCCGAGAGCCCGCTGCTTAATTTATGACGTATCTGTTTTTTGATCGAAATGTGGTATAAACGATAGCTTACCAATAGGGTATTACATCGCACTAGGGTTGCCTATCAAAATCCTGCCGCAACCCCCCCTGCCCCCCCCGAAAAGGTCCCTCTTCGCGGTTTTTCGCATTTTGTAGGAATATGGTAAGAGATAGGAGAAAGTAGTCCATTACAAAAATAATCCTTGCTAAATTCTCTATAAAAAATACTAAGTCAATTTTTTCATAGGACTAGTAGTTTACCCGTAATGGCCGGTCAAAAAACAGGATATTTTTTGAAAAAATAAAAAAAAAAGTTTGATTTTTTTTCTTTCACATTCTTCCACCCATTATTACTAACATTTTATGGAAAAAAAATTTTGGCCTGCGGCGCTATATCACTGGTTATTTTATGAAAAACTAAATTTTAAGAATTTTCGTCACTGAGTTTTATTGTAATAACTCCGAAATTATTAGTTGTATGAACATAAGTTATAGCTCGTTTTGTAGCTAAGACTATGGTAATTAATTCGTTCTCTGAGTATTTTCCTGTAGCTCTTATCAATTTTCAACCAATTTAGTTTAAATACATTTTTTTTGTATTTTAAATGAATTTCGGTTTTGGACCGGCCATTGCGGGTAAACTGCTAGTTCTACGAAAAAATTGACTTAACATTTTTTGTAGAGAATTTAGCAAGGATTATTTTTGTCATTGACTACTTTCTTCTATCTCTTACCATATTCCTATAAAATGCGAAAAACCGCGAAGAGGGACCTTTTCGGGGGGGGCAGGGGGGGTTGCGGCAGGATTTTGATAGGCAACCCTAGTGCGATGTAATACCCTATTGGTAAGCTATCATTTATACCACATTTCGATCAAAAAACAGATACGTCATAAATTAAGCAGCGGGCTTTTGGACTATAACTATAAGAGACATTCGATAGTAATTATGGTATCTTTTATCATATTAATAAATTAATAATCTAGTTTCCCTCATTAGAATTTTGAGACGTGGGTTGTTAGCTATTTTTACATTTACTTTCTCTCGTAGTAAATTTTTATTTTGGTATTTGAAGTTGCCTAATTTTTCTTAGAAAAAATTCACGTAGGTGTAAGTACTGTAAGTATTAAAATAACAAGAAGAAATATGAAAGTATACTAATTTGGTTCTTATATTAGACTAAATTATCAATTCATTTTCATTATTTTAAAGTATGCGTGGGAAGTAATTGTAAAAATCCGTACTTTTATTAGACTCGTGATTAGAAAATCTTTCCAAGGAATCTATTTTTAGGATATTTTAATCAATCATATTTTTTTGCTTAGATAGTGATATTATATTAAAAATCTGAGTAAGTCCGAAACCAGTTCATATTATTATGTGCCTAATAAGAATATTTATAAATATAATATGAAAATTAACAAGGACAAAACAAAGGTGACAACAGTAAGCCGAAATGAACAGCAAACGAGTGTGGCGTTGTCTGGAGCCCCATTAAAACACACCAAAGAGTTTGTCTACCTCGGGAGTAGGATCACCTGGGATGGCCGTACAAGAAGAGAGGTTGATAGTCGGTTACACCAAGCAAGACTCGCTTTTAATATAAAAGCAAAGATCTTTGAGTCACATAAATAGGACCGGGGGGAGTGGAAAGCGAGGTGTTCTTTGCTGCAAACAAATCCATTGGATTGAAACCTGAGAAGAAGAAGAATATTTCTCGTTTATCACATAAAGGAGAATGCTCAATAAAAACCCAGGCCCGGCGCAAACGAAATGTAGCTCAAATGATAGGTAAAAATGAGTAATTAAATACTGCATCCGGAGCATCATCAAAATCAATGGCTTAATGGGTGAAATACCTATTCGAAGTTTTACAGGGTTCACACGAATATATAGGGAAAGGAGCATTAAACAGTTACAATTGCGATTCAAAAGTATAAAATAAGATAAATATAAGGTAGCCCGTCTTCTTCTTCTTCATCATCATCAGCCTTGGTCCCCCACTGCTATAAGTAACTAAGAAATAATATTGTTTAAAAGCTCTTTCAACTTAAAATTCCTGAAATTATGCAATCTCTGTGTCTCGTGAATTTCAAATAAGTAGGTATTTCACGCATTTAGCCATTAATTTCGATGATTACACCCATGTAGTATTTAATAACTCATTTTTACCTATCATTTGAGTCACGTTGCGTTTGCGCCGGACATATTTATTGTTTACATAATTCATGAGTATTTTCCTTTGAGCCTACATCCGGCAGTGGAGGGACCAAAGCTGATGAAGAGGAAGAAAAATCGGACGGGCTACCTTACACTCATCATATTATATACTTTTGAATCGCAATTGTAAATGTTTAATGCTCCTTTTCTTATATATTCGTGTGAACCATGTAAAACTTCGAATAGGTATTTCACCCCTTAAGCCATTGATTTCGATGATACCCCCTATGCAATATTTAATTACTAATTATTACCAATCATTTGAGTTACATTTCGTTTGCGCCGGATCTGGGTTTTTTCTCCATACAAAATGAGCATTCTCCTTTATATGCTATCACTTTTTAGTGATTGCAAAGTGTGCGCAAATTATTTTAAAATAAATGCATCCACGTGACTTTTTATTAGTTTTTACACTTGGATATTATTAACAAAAAAATGTTAGTTGTGAAAATACTTTGTAAGTTTCTTAAATTTATGAGCATTGATTGAAACCTTCATTCATAATTCTTTCATATAGAACATATTATTATCATCATTTTGACTAATAGAATCTCATCTCAGGTTTGTTGAAAATAATAATCGACCGTTAGTAATATTAACAGTAAGTTACAATTCATTATAAATTGAGCATATCTACTTTTAGAAATTCGTCATGTTAAAGTTTTATAAATACCCATATTCTTTGTATTTTCGTTTAAGCAAATCCTCCTTACATCGGGTCATCTACATGCTAACAGCCAATATCGTTGGCTATATATCAAAAGAGAAAATTAATTTTGATTCCAAAAGGGTGAAGCCTATAAAGTAGATAGTCTTTGTATGGGAATAGTAGATAGTTCATCAACGAATCACGTAAGTCAATTTTTGATCATTTTTTTATGTATATTTTTTTGCTGAATTTGTAAAACATACCTCTTAATAAGAGACGAAACCCAACCATTTATATAAAATTAAGAATACAATAGGTATGCTAACTAATTTATTAAACAAATCCGCTAGGCCGACTCACCAGACCTACTAAGCTCACTTTATCGCATTCTTATAACTCCTCAACAAGGGTAATTTTTTTTAAAACTAAATAATCTGGGCTTGCCTACAGAAACCCAAATACTTTCCTAATCTAAAAGCTTGTGTCGTGAAGTGCAGAATATGTCTCCAGCACCGAGATTCGAACCGAGCACTTTCTGATTAGAAGTCCGCGGACTAATTACGCCATCCATGTACCTTCTGCAAAGCAAAATTAAATAAATACTGATAAACGTATCCGCACAAAAGTTAAGTTTAGTTAAGTAAAAATAAATATAATGAATTCAGACATTGGCGCATATGGCGTTAGATCCCCTGGTTAGTTATTCTCACTTTGATGTATTGCTTTGGGGTTAGATAAAATGGAGTATCTACCGAAAAACATTATGACTGAATAAATCTTTGCTTTTTAATATGCCACCACGTCATGATACCAGCACTACTATCTATCCATATTATACTAACTAATACATACTATCTATCTAATCCCACTTTCTAAATGACTTTCTCCCTCAATCCCCTTTCTTCTCCACTATTTCCCACATACTCTATACCTTCTACTCTTCTCTCATTCTATTATTTTTCCTCGCACCGTTCAGAATCGTCTGAGAAAATGTAAATTGATTTAAAATAAAACACAGATCATTAGGTAATTCTTCATCCCATCTTCCTAATTCGGTTCAAGGTTTGATCATGAAAATGAGACAGCCAAACGTGATTTTTTTTTTGGAAAAAGAGTTTTTGTGTAAAAAAAATATCGAAAACTCATAGACTGTCAAGTTCTGAGATTTTTGCACTATTGGAAGGAAGGTAAAATTGTCTGTTGTTCGCTAAAAACGGCTACGGTTTTCCCCTTTGGTTGTGATCTTTACTTAAACGGTTTTCCATGCAGCAGGTATTCGCGTAAATACTGTTTGAAGATTTTTCATATAGATGGCTCTGATATGCAGTCCTATACATAGATACCTCTACATATAGAAAACATTCTCAGACACTATTTATGATGATTTTGTTATCAGATTACTGCAGTTTTTAATAAAATACTAATAAAAACTAATAATAAAAAAGTAGAGCAAAAAACATTAACACACTATGATCATTTGTATACATACACGAACTTACACACCTTCCTGCACACTTTATAGTAAGTTAGAATCTTTCATCGTCATCAATTTCAGAATGCATCGTCAGTGCCAGGCTTCGAACCAGGTACCTCCCGCTTAGGAAATCCGGGATCTTCCAAACAACTGCGCCCTAATAACTTTGCTAAAGTTTACCACAACATTTACATTTTATTTAATTATTTATCTACAGTAACGGGAGTTTACGTTCTAGTGAAAAATATACGTAAATTTTCCCATATTTTCAGATTTTCAGACTTTTATTTGCATTCGCGTACCGTCGTTATTACAAAATAAACAAAAAGTAAACGAAAATTAAACATAATTTTCAATATCATGTACGAGTATGTTTGTCGTATCCAGAGATGTGCAAAATGGGTACCCAAAACCATTTGAAATGCAAAATGGAAATGGGTCAAAACTTTTCCATTTGAAAATGCAAAATGGTTTTTAGAAAAGCATTTCAAATGCAAAATGGAAAATACCTATTTTGAAAATGCATCAAAAATACAAAATGGTTTTTCAGGTCAAACAATGAAAAAAGTAAAACAAACAGCCTTAATAATAATTAAAATGTTTTATTATTAAAAATAAAAGGAACACTTAGTATGTGGACAATTTTATATATTTTTTTAAAATTCTTGATACAGTTTAGATAGATCTAGTAAATACCTATATGTAAATACTCTACCGTAAATTTTATATTAGAGCGTCTATGAAAAAAAAATCAATTGAGGTACTTAATAGGGATGAGATTGCAAAAATGCATTTAAAATGGAAATGCATTAAAAAAAGCATTTAAAATGAAAATGGAAATGGGTGAAAAATAAAACCATTTAAAATGCAAAATGGAAAATACCTATTTTGCATTTTGCATTTCCATTTGAAATGGATTTATTTGAAATAAGGTACATCTCTGGTCGTATCCGACTACGTACATACCTTAGTATTTGTTATTAGAGTATTATGAGAAAGCATACAAAAAGTAAATTGTGTACTCAGCATTTATTCTTGAAAATGTTTTCGTATGTTATTAATATAACCGCTCGTTAAAAGAAAACAGACTGTAAAAATCGGGTCAAGGTATCACGCGCGATGCAGTTGTTATTATAGTATTATCCAGAAATTATCAACTTAGGTTTTATCACTCATGATTAATGTTGTTAATGTGCTAACTCATCACTTGAATCAGAACTAATACGTTATTTGCTAGACATACGTAGGTACCGCGTCTTCTGAAAAAAGCTGAAAGACTTCGCGCGAACCCCGTTGGTTGTTATCCGTGTGTTGGTGAATTCTTCCAATACTGAATTTATAAACCTAAAGATTTAAAATAATTTCGGTAACGACAGGCAGTCCTTTATTTGTATTTCGTTATTTCGTACCTTTCAATTATTAAAGTTGTTATTTTGCCTTCGTAAACTGTTGAAAAACGCAGGAAATTATTACAATAATGACGCCTGTCTAGCAGCTTTTTTAAACCCCAGTAGTAGTTCTTTTGTCTCAGAATTGAATAGGTATATAGGTATATAATTGGGTACAATTATTGACAGTACAACTGCTTAGTGAATGACCTAATAGCTGCTTAGTATATTACGAATTAAACGATTTTTATTTTACATAGGGTCCTGAGTTGAACTAGTAAAAAGCAAAAAAAATTTTTTTCATATCCTAGAGACTTTATCATTTCCTTTCATTTCAAAGTTTAAGTACACAGGCAAGTATTAAATTTTATTCTGAAACGCTTGGTGATACATATAAGAATCCTCTGGTCGTATGATAAAAGTCATTTTAAGGACTTATATCAAATACCGTTCCCTTATTTTCTCGTTTTCCAAAAATATAAACGCTTCAAAAATCATCCAGTAATAAATATCTCCATAATATACAAGGGAAATACCAATTCCACCATACAATATTACGGGTTTTATTAAAATCTTTATAAAGCTATCATCTCACGTCATTATAAATAGCGCTTATGCATTAGGTACATTATTATTTGAAACACACACACGTAATCTATCATTTCAAATACTTGCATGTATGCGTGTGACACTCTTAAGTCAAAGTGTTGTGATCTTAAGCAGGAAGTAACAAATTGACTACATTTTATAAAGTATTATGTCCCAGATTTTACTAATATAAGTTTACCTTGTAATATTTTAAGCAGTGTTATGTAATATTTACTCCACATATAAGAAATAAATGAGGCTTGTATATTCTTGCAGTACTTTTTAACGAAGTATTTCTGATTAAATTTTCAGTGATTACAAAATTTGGGTATCTGGAAAAAATTCCCAAACATATTTTTCACGTGAATTCAGTGAGGTTTGTCTCTATTATATAGGGTAATAGTAAATATTAATTCTCATTTTTATAAGCCCTCAAACATTTTTTTTAACGAAACATACCTAGGTACTAATATTGCTGATTGTCGGGTTGACTGTAAGATATTGCTTTTGCAATAAGTCCGCCTTTTGGCACACTGCATTGTCTTGTTTTTGTTGTTCTATATATTTACTGGCCAATAAAGATTTATTTATTATTTCTATCTATCTATCTATACCCTCACGCCACATCCCTTGCAGGGTAGGCAGAGAGGACAGAGCGCCAGACAGCCCTATCCTTACACACACTCCTAGCTTCCGTCACATTCATGCAATTAGTCATACACGCTCTCCGATTCCTTTTACTCAAAACGCGTCCATCCTTGAGGATCTGGTCGACATGATCGGACCAGGTCAGTCTCGGACGGCCGCGCTTTCTCACCCCTCTTCGCTCATTCAGATATATCTTTTTTGTCATCCTGTCATCATTCATTCTCTCAACATGCCCAAACCATCTTAGTTTGTTTACTTTCATTCTTGTCACTACACCAGTCTTGCAGTCACTCATTTCCCTAATAACCTCATTCCTTATCTTATCTCTCAGCGTTTTCCCGCACATTCTTCTTAATGACCTCATTTCTACTGCATTCAACCCTGATTCATCCTTCTTCATCCACGTCCACGTCTCACTAGCATACATCAGGGTCGGCACCAAGACAGCATTGTGCACTAGCACTTTTGCTTTCATAGACACATTGCTACTACTAACAATCGGACCGAGCGCACCATTCGTCCTAGTACCGGCCAGCTTCCTTCTTTCAATGTCTCCATCACAGCGTCCATCTCTAGTAAACAAACTTCCCAGATATTTATTATTTATTTACTAATATTTTTTCTACGACAATCCATGACAGAAAAAAGAACACATAAACTCGGATACTGTACCACCTCTTAACATGTCATTTTGATGGCTGCCGCAATAAAAACTATTTAATAAAGTAAAATATTTTACATTATGTCAAAAGGTGATAATTTTTACTAACCAACCCACAATAGTAAAATATAATGTAAGACACTCCTTATAATACTAGAGACTAAATTAAACTCAAGACTATAATAATATGCAGTGTATGAAGATATTTCTGTGCATCAGAAACATCATGGGTTGAAGTATTACGCCTTTTTTTTTACTAAATAACATAGTCCAAACAAGACATCTGTAATTCTCGAATTGCTACTACTTATGTACAACGTTCCTTTGGAAGGACACAAAAGTGATTGCAACATTTAGAAGACAATTATTATTCTTTTAACTTTGTGTGATAATCCCTTTGTGTATTTATCGTTTGTGCTTCGCATCGTATTTACAGCCGTTTTAAATGTAGGGTTTCCTTTTTCTCGTTATATTTTTCTACAATTATATCCCACATTATTATGTGTTGACATTTATAAAATTATAACTCGACGCGAATCCTTGACTTTTATTTCAATACAATTATAAGAAAACATCGTTTTTCCATACATAACGTAATAAAGAAGCTTTCACCACAATATGGCATTTAAAATGGTTTAAATTTACCTGTAGTATAATTTATACTTATCACATTAAAATATTTCAAACGATATAAACAATATACCCACTTATGTATGAAATGTAAAAACGAAAAACGCGCAAAGATGCATGTTTTTTTTTCTAAATTATAGAATTTATTAGCCAGCGTATAAACTAAAAAAATAATAAAAAACGTTTCGTTGATCGTTAAATTATAGTTTTTGGGAAAATCGTATTGTTGTCGCAGTAATTATTAAAATACCTGTTAGGTAATAACTACACAAGAAAATTTATGCTTTCATTTTGTAGTGTAATATGCTCTAAAAATGGCGCTCAATTCACACATTTTTAACACTTACCTATTCATGTTTCTTTCTGCTAAACGAATTCAATTTCGCTTGACACACAACAGTGGCTTCATTTGTTTTCCATTCAAAGAAATTCGATCCCTACGATTGTGAATCAATAAGTATGTACCGACACAATAAAACCTAAGAGCACTAAAGTCGTTTTTCCGTCTATTGTTTTTTTTTATTCTTTTCTGAACGTTATTGAAGTTCACATAGTATATTTTGTGAATCGTTTACACTAGAGAGTTCACAATGCAAGTAACTAGTTTGTAGCAAATTTATTGATTTATGTAATTTCTAATATGTTTTAAATCATTATAGTGAGAAGATTTGAGAGGCTAAGTACGTATTTCATTAATTACAGAATGTTGAAAGTAGCAGCCTACAAAAAGCTTAGTTTAAGCTTCCATCAAGTCACGTCAACAAATTCAATGTACCTATGTAAAATTTGTTGATTTTACAAACACGTTAGTACCTAATAATAAACAGTGTGAGTTTATGTTCTCTGATTAAACACGAGCTTAGTAAATTTCATATCATAATTTATCTGAATCATGTAATACCATACCTAATTGTTATTGTAACTACAATGGGTGTTGTGCCTACAGGTATATGTATCACCAATAGTAATTTTCTCTTGTAAAAACGATATGAACGTCTTTATAATCAGAAATTTTCAGTTTCATATGAATTTGTTCTAATTTCGAAACTAAAAAATAGTGTATTTATACCTCTATTCAATTAGGTTACTCAGTTCCTAAAAAAATTAGAGAAAACAATAGGTTGGAAAGCATTATTATTTTTATGCATTTGTTAAGAAAAGTGGATTTTACAAATTACTAACGCCATCTGGTGAATAAAGTCCTAGTGCAGATGTGAACATTTTCGACTTGAATTACATTAGGTCAACACATTCGTGTAATTATGTTTAAGCAAATTGCAAGTTGGAAGCGACTATACTGTTACAATGTAAACTTCGCATAATTTTGTAAGCTGAAGGCTTTTGCTAGAAGTGCTCTGGAAAGCTTTCTGAAATGCACATGAAGTAATTTACTTAGGCATTTAAAGACGGTCGGAATACAAGCATCGTCTGTGTTCACAAATACACTTTGCAATATGAATGTATTTTACTTTCTACAATGAAATAGTATAATAGACTGCATACCATACAAACATGATTTACAATTCTACGGTATACTCGTAGTTCAGCAATAAGCTGAAAACTCATACATTCTTTTTACGTTTTCTATATATTGTTTACCCTTATATTTTCCAAGGGTACATATTAATTTAATGAAAAACTTTACAATATTTATTTTTTAGAGAGAATACGCAAGATTATATAAGTTTTAGGTAAGGAGGGGGTAATAAAAATATGTTCAAGATAATTGCAAGTAGAATGGAAGTGAGATTTTGGTGGTCTTTACTATACATGAGGGACGTTGGGTGTATTAAGCATTGAATAATCTGAAAGATTGGGTAGAGCAGAGTTTATATATATTATACTTAGCGTATTTATTTCATTGCACTACATATCTATTTATTTATTTATTTATTTATTAACAGTTTAAACGGCCGTAGACCTTTAGATAAAATAAAACAATTAGAAACATAGCAGAGCTGACAAATACAAATTAATATAAGCAAATATGACCAAACTCAATACAAACAACAACAACAAAAAAGAGAAAAAAAAAAACTTTACATGGGTATAAATCAAAGTAACATATTATATCAATATAATAAAGTATTTTTATATACCCTCTAACATTCAATTTAATCTCCGACGACCAAGCTTGCTTGCAAAATTTATCATTGCCCAATGTCCAGCTTCAAACTTTTTCCTTTAAGGGATGTGATATACTTTGACCATACGATAAATAAATAAATATACCCTCTGAAACACCCTTTCACTAGAAACGTGTTCGGCAATTTACAAGGGCAGTATAGTGAAAACCTGCAAATTTTACGAAAGAATCATCCTTGCTCGAATCACTCAAGATTTTCCATGCGAGGGTCTTTGTTATCTGAATCAGACTAATGCTTTTTCAGTAGAGAAAGTATGGATGTATCGAGGGGAGGAACTAATTATAAAATGTCTCTCCAAGCGAGAGTCATTTTCTTCTTTTGACGAATAATTCCACCATACATTACGAATAAGATTCAACGCTACGGAAAAACGCTGAAAACATTATAATTTAGCCACGTGTGAAGTCTGTAGAAATATTTTATTCGTATTAAATAATTTATTTTATAATATGAATGACAATTCCTACAATCAGCCCTAGCAAATCTGAATAAGGCTGAAACTATTTATTAAGACAATAAAGCAAAATCTTTAGAACACAACGAAGTGGAATTATTCACAGCCACTAAATTGAATTAATCAAATTGTTTATATTTTTTTGAGTAGTCATTGCCTGGGTGTCGCTTTTAGTGAAAACACAGGAAATTTGACTGTTTTGTGCGATACTCTCTATTTAGTGTAAAGTTTTGGTCGGGTTTAAATAGTTTTGGTAAATCAAATATATCATTATCTGTATTTTATATGTGTTGTTGGTACGTGTTGGAAAAAGTTGCTCGTTGTTCATTGTTTATTTAGTAGAGATTCATAGCAGGTATGTACCTAATTCACGTGTGAAATAATAAGAGTAAATACTAGAAGATCATGTTGTTGATCACTTCCAAAGTAAAATACCTTGTGTGTGATATTTCTATCTGATTGCGATCTACAAAACGACGATGATTTATTTTAGTCCCACTACGTCACGCCGCCAGCTCTGGATCGTCTCCAGTGGTAGTAGTTGATCTAGAGAAAAATCGGGCTGACTTTTACAATAAAATATTGATTAATTAACACCGAATCACAAAAACTTTGATCGTAAAGGTAGTCCAAGACATTCTTAACAACCTAGGGTGGATCTATGTATCTCAAAATATGTTAGCGCATACGCATGGCTACTGAATCTTAGATCATTAATCATAATGATAATCTCAATTATGTATTCAATTAATTATCAATAGAAAACTGTATTTTATCCGTAGATCAATATTTTCTTTTAATCCATTGTGCGTCTTGGAAATTCATTAGACTCGGTTCACACGATCAACGACCTCTTTGAATAGTTGCGTCGGGACGCTGCGTCGTCGCATACTGTGGACCCATTCCATAGGTGCGCGTCGCTCAGAATAGATTGCGCGCTTAAGCGCCATAAAAATAACTCAACACAGTTCTTTTTTAAAATAAATTATTTTTATTTTATTTATATGTAATTTGGTCAATTATTTTGTTAAAGTGTCGTGTGTTGAAACAAAAAGAAAGTGATTTTTATATGATTTTTATCTAATATCTGTGAGTACAAAAAATTGTTATTAAAATTCTTAAAATAACTAGTTTAAAATAACTTACATAATTTTGGAATATTTCTCTAACAATAAATTTAAATACCAAGGTTTAACTTAATCCCTTTTCACCATAACTCATGAAATAACATAATTCTAGAATTCTGTTTATTAAAATTGACTTATTTCGAAAGAGAACTTTAATTTCTACTACTATTTTTAAATTCGTTTTTTAATACTTATTTTTTAAGAAGCTTTTGAATTCGTGACCCTCAATTATCGCTCACGTATTCATATCACTTACACAGAAATTCATTTTCTAAGAGAATGCAATTTCATTCAACACAATAGAAATTCCTCAATGTACCGACCACAAGTACTGACACCGGCTTAAGTAACTTTTAGGTTAAGTTTCATATCTATTTTTGTTTCGGTAAATATGATGAAGTTATTTTAGTCTTATGGGGAATTTGTTACTATATTCATCGATATTCCTAAACCGGAAACAGACTTCACTCAAAATATTTTTTTTACAATTTTGCTTACATTTTTTTGAGTATTTTCAAATGTCTAATTTATCTTTTCGTGTCGCTGCACCTGAAAACTTTATTTACATCGGCTACTTCCATGTAGTGTTTTTACATTGTGTTCCCGAGAGGAATGTTAGAGGACGCTGTTGTTTATGTTATTAAAATACATTATTTATTTGGGACACGTGACTAGCATACAACCCGAATATAGCAATATATTTTTACAAACTTCGAACCAACTGGGATTTTTTAATAAATCTGGGCTTGTATACACAAACCTAAATATTTTTCTATAATCTATACAATAGACTAAACGTTTGCACCGTGAAATGCAGAATAATGCATTGTCAGCGTCGTAATTTCATTGACTACAGTTGACAGGAAACGTGTCTTTATTTGCTTACAAATTTGTTTAGATAAACCTTTCTAACATTCTGGTATTTCGTTCATTCCTATCACTCACTTTTGGAGAAGCACAACTCTATAAATCAGCTTACATCTTCATATTCCAGATATTTTAAATTCCATTTTTATTCATCTTTTATTGCGTTTTGGAAAATGAAACCCGGTCTTCAATATTATGATGACTTATTCAAGTAACAGATTTGATTATCACCATGAAATTCGGTAGATTGAAAATCCCGCCAGAATGTTTTCTTTTATAAAGCATGCTTTAGCACTTAGTATGTAAAAATCGAGATTACCATATCAGTATCTCATAATAGATTTTAATTACTATTATTATTGAATTTGTTGAGACAAACATAGAGTACAATCAGTGTATTATCTGGATACGTCGAGAACTATTTTTAAACGCATTTATGACGATTTCAATGACACGTTTTTCTCCGAAATATTACACTCGAATAATATTACAATAATACATTCCTTTATACGTCGTCGTGTACATATACCTTGACTTGTCTCCTATTGAAGAAAGAAAAATCGTGTTGGCAATGAATAACTCACTGACTAATTATTAAATCAACAAAGAAACGAATACTTCAGGTGTTCAGAGCGATGACAAAGAAATTTATACAAATTCAGTGTACGTCATAAGCTCACAATAAAATATAGTGAATCTACATAACTCTTCAAAATAAGTTTTTATGGAAATCATCTCTTCACACGTTCATTCAAACGTTACACTTTCATAACTTTGAGCTTTCTGTCTGTCAAAGTAAACCCGAATATATCATTCCAGAGATCATTAGGGATAATCTTGTTTTGTGATACCAGGGGAGCTCAAACTGCACCTGTCAGCTTTACAATCGAAAGCCATCCCAATTAGATAACTAACTTCTCAAACATTTTCCAAATGATAATAAACCTGCTTTTATACAGAGTAGGTAGATAAATAAAAGTATGAGCCGACTTAATAGAACATTCTGCCGATTACTTTGATCCAGATTAAAATATATGGGAATAATACAGCAACTATTGAATATTCTTTAAGTGAGATTAGGCCATGTGAATATTATAAAATATTGAAAAATTTACACAATTATGAGTCGTTGTTTTAATTAGTTATTTTTTTTCGAGATTCTCTATGTTTAACTTTAAAATTATGCATGCTTTTGTGATACCAAGTGCATATTACATATCTCTAACAATTATTAGTACATAGTGGCAGGTGGCATTATTATAGTGGACGTTATAATTCCTGTTGCCTAGTGGGTTGTATTGTCTTCCGTCGTAATAATTCACAGTGATCACAGTGATCACAGTAATAATGTGGTATTTACTAGAATATTATAGTAAGCATACTATAATTATATTAAGTGCATTCAGCATATAAACTCAGTTCGATTCTTCTCTGGCTATGTCTTCAGCATTTTGGTTTACTTTATTCTCAATGATTTGACAGAGTAAAGTATGTTTATCACAGCGTTGTAGGTAAACTACAATACTGTTTTATTCCCAACTAACAGACTGTTCTTCATTAAGGAGTATTGAGACAGACAGACGAGCTTTTCGATTATATTTGATAAGTTCATTTAGTGGTATAAATTCTACGAGCCTATCACAGAAACACCGGGAACTTATTATAAGTGTGTAATACGTATTCCGCAAGTGTCTACCATTATACGAAGCGTCTCCATTATAACATTATACCAACGTATCGTGTATATTGTTTAATTCTGGGATCTATGCCAAAAAGAAAATCTTCTTCGTTTCCTCATTGATCCCACACGTTTTATCATTCGAACTTTCTTGTATTTTTCTCCAACATAATAATATTCCAATTCCAATGTTGATACATATTATCATACTGATGGCCAATGATTACGTTTTCGAAAGGGAAATAATACATCATAACGATAAATAGTAGTATTCTGTATTTCTGATAAAAATACATAGTAAGTCATAATATGATTATTTCGGTAGAGAATTCACATTACGCATTGGTTGTGAAAAGCATTATGAGGCCACTGATGGGATAGAAGAAATGTGATGCGTTGATTTGTAATAATACCACACAAAGATATAACAGGTTCCGAATAACTCCATAACTGTTTCTGAGTCCGCCTGTGCATTTCTGCAGTGTGCGTCCTTGTTGAAGTGTACTTACTCATACTTACTATGCCCTCGGTATAAGAGAAACAAACACATGTCTTATGGGTTAAAAATTTCAGTTACAGCACTACGAATAAAACCTATATGAATAGGATATGGAACCACTTAGCAATTACTTTTACACTTAAATTTTGATATTTACTATAACACCATCAATTAAATTTTTAAGTCGAAATTTAAAGTTCTTCAAGGCAATACAGTGATTTCATTTTTTTTATGCATAAGGTTATACTTAATATATTAAATAGATGCAAATAATCAATGTAAGTTGTTCAAGAATATATGCTCAGTAGTTCGTACTGTGTGCGTTTTAAAATATAGGTTATGTTCGTTATATTAAATAAATGATGATTTTATTGAGAAATCCAACCGACGTCATATATTATACAAGTATAAAGTATAAAGAGGTATGTCGATAACAAATTAAGTATGATCATTATTCCCACAATATAATATATACTCGTAGGTCATAGGTCATAAAAATATTAATCTATATTGGTACAACCTAGGGATATTAATATATTAGGGATGTTCATTGTTTAAGGGGGAAAACCAATTTTCTTATTAAACATATATTTTTATATCACACAGTTCGTAATATAATTTCATCCATACAATTGTCTCCCAAGAAAAAAAAACGAATATTCTTTCACAGAATGAATTAATTGTCTACATGTAAGTATAAAGAATGTTTTTCTTTGATTTATGGTTATAGAAGATAAGTCAAAATTATATAATATATTTTTCTTTCTCTAATTTAACACCAAGTGAAGTACTTAGTTAAATATGTACCACCATACTCCACGCAAATAAATCACGAACGGATACAATCCTATATTTGCAATGAAAACTAAAATTGCCAGACGAAATATTTTGAAAGTCAACAGATAGACACTGAAAGCAGAAGGAAATTAATAAGAATTTATTTAAGCTAGCAGCATGACTGGCTATACAATATACCTACATTATTTTAACAATGTTTCCGTTATAATTTGAGATATACCTAAACAATTTAGGTATGGAACCGGATTTATCTGTACCTATTACATTAGTTTTTCCTCAACAGAGATGAGAGGCATCTTCATTCACATAATGCGGCGCTATGTGAACTCCCTTGGAGAGGAAGCAAGATGGGTGTTCCGACGCTTACGAGTCGGCTTTGGCTGGCTTAAGTGATCACTTTATGCCCAGGGCAACGTTAATCCATTCCACCACATCTTGCTGTCAATCGTGTATTTTTCGAAAGTTGGATATATGCTACAGCTGGAAACGATTTCACAATTAACCAAATTTCCAATGCTATCGCCCTTACGAAAATGTAGGTAGGTATAGGAAACGGTGTATTGCTACGATAATAAAAGCATCCAAAAGAGTTTTTTCACTCTCTTATATCATAATAATAACAAATACTGAATGAAGGTAGTTTAAAAGCTGTGTAAGAAATTAGGATACACTCAAATTATTACAATAACATTTCTAAAAAACAGAGCCTTTTGAATGACGTGGTAGGACATAAAAACAGAGTACAAAATAATCCCGCATGAGCTATACGTAAAATGTATTATCTAGTCTAAATGAATAAAAATAATACTTATATATTTTTCATGTGAAAATTATATGAATGGATTATAGTTTCTATTCATAAAACGTAAACACAACTTGGTAAAGAGGCGAGAATACGATCTTTTAGTTAGATCACGTCATGTTCCATATTATTGTACGTTGTATTAAGTAGGTATAATGGAAAGGTCGCGCAAGAACGATCCAGACTGATGGAGTTTATATTTAGACCATACACTGACCAGCTGAAAATGTTGTAATAGATATTTCTGAAACGTATAAATATTTACTTCGTTTTATTGTTTGCCAATAAATTGTACACATCCGCTTGATTAATTTTGCAAATCCCCGTTTATCTTCTATTTTTTTCACTATTCCACACTAAATCATTGCTAGAGTGAAATTGCTCGATGATTTAAAATAGGTAAGTGTATAAGAAAAATTCTAAGGTCCAGGCCGAAAGGCAATTCAACAAATTGCGAAAATCTGCTCACAAACATGCAGTAGGTACAGAAATTCAGTTGCAGTCTCAATGAAATTACTTTTGCTCTTCTTTTTGCTCCTATTTTTTCTTGAGTATTTTCTCATAATTCCTGAAAGAGTCCTGAAAATCTGAAAACTGTTTTCAAGTAGCTTTTTGCATTTTTCATGCTTCTTTCGAGAGTCAAGGTGGTTCTGTTTCGTGGGATTATCTCTCCTTCCATAGAAACGTTATATCTTCAACGAGAAACAGATCATGCATCGACATTCATACCTGCGCGTCGATTGCAATCGTAAAGTCATTTAAAATACTTCTTATGGATTTCTCGTTGCTCGTGTTAATTGTGTACAGGGCAGATCCAAAAGACGAAGGATTGTCCGACAGAAAACATTAGAGACAGCAAAAAAGCAATCTACAGAGAAACACAACTCTAAAAGTTCTACAATGAATCAAAACTTAAGACGTGTTTTCACAGTAGAGCTTTGGGATATATTATACGAGTTGCTTAATTCTACAATAATTATATTGTTATCTAAACAAAGACATAAATTAAACTGGAGAAGAACAACATGTGCGTCAAAAATCTTCCTATTTGTGTAATACAAATGCGTACAAGGCACTTCATGAAAAGTTATGAAGACTGTGGTCGCTATTACCCTTAATTTATTACACGACGAATGTCACTTACACCCCATAAACATGGTATATATTAATATATCCATAACTATACAACCAAACCGCCAAAACACCCTAAGATTAAACTTATGTTTTTAGCTAAGTAACAACCCGGCCTCTTCCCTCTTTGTTAAGTTATTAGCTTCTACACAATATAATGATATAATTTTATTTAGTATCTCATACTATGACTGCTTACGCTTCTTAGAACACTATATCAGCTTGAATATAGCAACATACCTTATAGGACTTTTAAGACATATTTTCAGATACAACACTCCGCACAAAACTGCTCTGAGCCACATGGCCCTTTTGAAATCCTTGAGTTTCCTCGAGGAAGGTCGAAGGTGAAGTAGTAGTAACATTCGAAGTAGAAATCCTTTTGAAATAAGGACAACACTTTTTTAGTATTTTCTCGTTCAGGCCATCGATACATCTTGGATTATTATACCTTTTTCTTTCGTATGCAAATACAACCATTGTACAAATGATCTGAGAGTCTGAGTCAGAGCTCCGCGTCAATATTTCTCAGATATTCAATTACCCTTGGCGTCACCTCATGGATTTCCCAAATATCCCTCTCGAACTTCTTGATGGGACAGTGCCCCACAATGTGATCCACCGTCTAAGTCTACCCGCACTGGCATCGGGGATGTTCCCTCTGCCCCATTTATGGGGGAGGTGCCCATATCTTCCGTGGCCAGTTCGGATCCTATTTAGGGATGCCCATAGTTTGCGAGGCAGGTCGAAACCAGGCTGTTATGTACCAAATATAATAAATAGTATATGTATCGTATGCCATGGAAAGATATATTTTATAAATGTATTCCATCGTGTGATGAAGCTTTATGCGACTTTACCATCTTCCCATGAGGAGATAATATAGAGAACGAAATATGTATTTAATATCAGTATGATTGAAAAATATCGCAGCAATTTACACTATAAACAGTTTTACTTTAGTTCATATAGTTTAGTTCATGTATCTGACATATTATGTCGCGACGATCTAAATAACGACGTATCACGCTGCGAAATAATTTCAACAAAATCTATCGGAATCCTGCTTCGTAAGCTTCAGTTCAAATTAGACATCAGAAAATAGTGAAAACACTCACAAAATATTTTTCCTCGAAGTCCTTAAAACAAATAAAAACGTAAGTAAAAAAGTGATTCGGTTTATCTTCAAAATTGATATGATTTTCTTGAAATGCAGTGGAACAATATTGTTGATATGGAGTGCTCTGTGTCCATAAATTCCAACAATAATACTTTATTTAACTTTTCGTTAAACTTTTTAAAGTTATTTCAGCTCAAATTTGTCTCGCAACTACTTCAGTCCATAAATTAATTGTTAAAAGTTTGACATTGTTCAACTTGTATCTGTCAACAGTATTTTCGACTTGCACACTCTTTTTAAAAATAAGTTTGTCTCTCATAAACAAGTCAAATATTAGATACAGATGTACGTATTTGCATATGATGCACATTAGCATTATTATGAATATTTTTATCAACGCGACGCCTTAAATGTTATATTATTTTAACGTTGAAAATATATCACAAGAACATAAATACGTAGTTTTCGGTTCTTATGAAAACTGGTACGATTTGAGAACAAAGAAATATCTATTGTCTAAACAGCGCTTTTTTTCTATCACACGCCTATATAACGTGAGAAGAGATAGTACGCAGTAGCCAACGTGCCAAAACCTTGTAGTCTATCTATGTTTCTTAAAGGAACGTGAATAATTTGTTGAATTTTCGAGGGGTTGAATATGCAACAAATTTTGACTTATGTCTTTTTCAACGTCTGCTTTAATTCTTATGGTCGTTTATCTCGTAAACTCGGAAATGTAATTTAAAATTTAAGGAATTTGTATTTCTACTTCACTGTTTGTTCAACGACGAACATAAAACATTGGGTGAATTTTCAGTGACAAGTGTGATTGGTTTTCCATAAATATTTCGCCACATAAAAAATCGACGTATTGGGGAGATATTACTTACTGAATATTTGTAACCCTCTCTCTTTGTATAATATGTTATATTCTAGTAAAACTTTCGATGTTATGTTTCCAAATGTTTACATATTTTTTTATCACGGTGCCTGCAACAAAGATCTGGGTGTGAATTACCGTTTAAAAGGATGCATGGCACATACATCTATAAGACCACACAATTGTCCATCGCACCATAAATAGAGAAAACCTCAATAGTGCACAATAGTACACACATGTGTTTCTATTTTACAAAATGGCATTCTGTTCCGTTTTACCTATTTCCTCGCTTCTATGATACATGTGATATCTACACGTGCTTTTTGACTCTTTTACATTCTTGAAATTCGTCACAACGCTTACTTAATAATTCCTAACCAATTAAAATATATTTTTTTTATAAGATATTATACAGTACCAATTTATATAGAAATATTTTCTCACTAACTATTCCTTTAGGAACAAGCCTCCAATTGATAACTCCAAAACTTGTGCATTGTATTGTATACTTAATATTCTATTGAATAAGATAACACGCTACAAATTGTGTAGAGACCTCTTCACAAAGTTTCCATAAATTTGCATTGCAAGGAGAGGAATTACCGTGCGAATTTTTGTTTCATATTTTTTGATGTGCAATAAAACCCGAAAAGAAACGAAGTGATTAGAGAGTTGAGTGAATGTAAAAAGGATGTTGGGATTAAAATGAAAGTGAACAAGTTGAGATGGTTGGGACATGTGGAGAGAATCAACGATGAAAGGATAACGAGGAAAATTCACCTGCGTGAAAGAAGAGTTGTAAGGAAGCGCGGCCGTCTAAGAGCCACATGGCTGGACCATGTTGACCAGATCCTCAAGGACGGACGTGTTTTGAGTAAAAGTCATCGTAGAGGGTGTATGAGGAACGGCTAGGTATATCAATAATGCACTACATGACACAAATCGGAATATCAACAATAAAAATATGTCTTGTAATTATAAACATTGTTTTAGTCTTAAAGTTTTCGGATACATGCAATCTCGAACCCAAATACATTTTTACACATTTCACAGATACAATTCTAAATTCGTTTTCTGTAATGGTCAAACTATAAATCCGTGAGTGAATAAGATCCCATTGTACAAAATCCACCTGAAATGTTTTATCAATTGTCTCCATGAAAATAAATCTTCCGTTTCATACATAATATAATACCTATTATGATTGAAACTTACATGGATAATTCGAGAGTTATACGATACGAGTTTTACTGCAGCATTGTTCCGAGTGATAAGACCCAATCTTGTTATTCCTGCAAAATAGCAGGTGCAGTGTGCAAACAATAATTTACCTGAACAATAATTTAATAAACAAGTTTAGAAAATAGAGTTCTGAAATCTACACACGCTACAATACTATATATAGTATTACGATTATTATATATTTTTAAAGTGAACAGCGGGATCAGCTCTGTAACTAATTAAGAGAATCGTCTTGAAACTGAAGCCAGTTATAGATGAAAATATGGACTACAGGTTGGCTGTCCTAGAATTACAATATTTGGGAATTCCTTGCACAAAAAAAATTCCCTGAAATTTATGGAACTTAAGGATTATCCGTTCAGTTTTTGAGATGTAAAAGTGAATTTTAGCCAAAATACCGGTATTTATAAGGTTAACAATTTAGCTGTCGTATTTTTTTCAATTTGTTCCCAGGTTCTTTTTAAAAAAAGGTAATGCCTCATCCACATGCTGTCCGACCTTCCACGAGTCCCGCGCGAATGAGTAAAAAGGCGTTAACCGTCGGTTACGTATACAGTTCAAGACAATCACCTCGTCCGTACGTCCTTTTACTCATTCACACAAAACTCGTGGAGGGATGCCGAGCGTGAAGCGGCCGCATACAATTAACATTGTCGCTTACGTTATCCTTATTTCACGATAACATTATCGTACAAAATTTGAAATAAAAAAGTTGAGCGAAAATAGAACGATTTTTGCTCAGTGCATAAAGTTTCATTTACAATTATCTCACAGTAAATTAAATTTACACTGGCATGCTTCACATTAGAAGTTTATTAAAATTTAAACTTATTTCGTTTTGCTAGTTTTTATTTTTCATAAACCTAAATTTAAACACATTAGTTATTAATAATTTTAATGCAACACAGAAAGCGATCAAACTCAAATGCGCAACGACCTAATTTCGATTATAATCACATTACATACTTACATGCAGTAGTACATCTATGCCACTAATTAATTACCTTTACATATTAATTATTACAAACAGTCCTGTGTGCGTGAGTTCCGTAATTAATTAAAACCAGGAATTGTTTGAACTTCATTTAAATATTGCATGATGATATTGTGAAAGCGCAAACAACTAGAAACCTGACGACAGCAAAACAAATAAGCAAGTCGCAAAGCAAGGTTCAAATTTATTTTCACAATTTATATTATTAACTTATTCTCTTTAAAGTACAGAAATATCTAGTTATTGGTTCATCCTTATAGAAATAGTGAAGACTCAAACCTTGGTGCCTCTTGGACATAAGTCTGCCCAATAACTCTCAATCTGTTCTTGTAAGCTTTCGCCGCGTGACATATCCATCTGTTGTAGGTACTCGTATATTTTTTGGGTTTCTTGGTGTGTGTTTCTTTTAAATTCTTCGAATCTTTAGTGTCGGTGCTAACACCATCTTCAGAATGAAGTATTTCTACTTCATATAGAAATTACGAACCCAAAAATATACCACAGATGAATCTCTCCATCTGTTCACATTTTGGCTTCTCTTCAATTTCAGACTAATCATCCAGATAATCACTGATGTCTTAAGCACATAAGAAGTAACTAGGTTAAAGAAAATAGAAAAATTAAAAATAACATTTTTCCTCGAGAAAATCCCAACAGCTTCCTTCGCAAACAGTAGATTTATATTCCTTTAAACACTGAATATCAATTATCTTTAATATTGACAGGTCATTTATTACAGTATGCAGTTGTATTAATATTTATTACGAGAATAAAAGCTTATGGTTAGTGAAAGATAAGAAATATAATGCAACTTATTATTTATTAGAACCATGGAGTGTTATTATATACGTGCACATACTATACTAAGTTATACCGGGTACAATGAGGTATCGTTTCAGAACTCCTACTTACACGAATTATTAAAGTAATCGTGACGCGATATTCGCCACTATGATATTCGACATGAAATTTAGTATTATGTAGATATAACCCATTAATTTAAGTAGAACGATTTTTAAAGCGTTTTATTGAATTGACTATTGTTGGGTATATTATTTTCTATAATAATCTAATTCTAAATCCCGATTGTTGAACTTAAGAAACATCCATTATTGGTCAAGAAAAATACAACATCTTCTTCGGAAAAACGTTTATAAAAGCCCAAATAAAATAAATATAAAATTCAGAAATAACACAGAATAGGTAATCTCTTAAAGTATATAGTACTTTCAGCAGATCAAAGTGTTTCGTATTTTTTTGCGTTCGTTCGGCGCATTTCATGATACAGCTGCCTATTATAAAGTTCGCCTTATAGTATGGAGATAACAGATAAAACTGTTTCACTGTACTCCCAGTTGTTCCAGGGATAGTATTATTGCTATCAGTAGTAGGTGGTGTTGGCTCACGTGTAAAACTTAACTACCTACTGTGAACTAGAAAGCTACCATCATTCCAGTACTAGAGTTGAGAGTTAGCTTCTTCTGCTACATTAGACCTGCTTGCCTTTGAATTATACTAGTACCGTGTTAGTGTTAGATTTCATTGTATCGCAAAGATAATACTTATGCTAAAGTGTGATGTGACCGACATAGAAAGAAAATGTTTTCTATTATAACATTTGTAATATTTTTGCGCCACTACTATTTCTTGTGACTCTAATTTTTCGCTATTTATCAGGTCTCTTGGAAAATTAAAGTTATGCGAATAGTTTAAAAGATCGTTTAGTTGATTGAAGTCTCAATATTTTTTTTCTTTTATTTACAGAAGTATAAAAATAAAACATCACAATGGAGCAGTTTGAGCAACTTTTGACTTGTTGCGTTTGCCTGGATCGCTACAGAAATCCTAAGCTATTGCCATGTCAGCATAGTTTCTGTATGGAGCCTTGCATGGACGGGCTGGTGGACTATGTCAGAAGACAGGTAATTGATAAAATCCATTGAAAATATACTAGTTTTTCTCTACACTTTATAAAATATAGTGATCTAATCATCTGCCTTTGTTTCAGGTGAAATGTCCAGAATGTCGTGCAGAACATCGCATACCATATCAAGGAGTTCAAGGCTTTCCAACAAATGTTACGTTACAAAGATTTCTTGAACTTCATATAGAAATATCTGGAGAACTCCCTGATCCAACAGCTGGTCAAATCATGGAAAGATGTAACGTCTGTTCAGAAAAATCCTATTGTTCCTTATGTGGCCATTGCGACAAAAAAGTATGTGAGGACTGTAAAGGAGCTCATAAAGATATTTTGAGAAGAGAAATTGCAAGGATCAATAATCAAATTCGAAGAGGAATTCACCGTCTTCAAGACATTTTGGCAATTGTTGAAAAAAATATGCTTAGTTTACAAACAAATTGTTCTTCAGTTTCAGAAGAAGTAGATGAAATTTACAGAAGACTTGGAAAAGCTCTGAAAGACAGAACTGAAAGCCTACGAAATGAAATAGATAGATATCATGGTAGTGAAATGAGAAATTTAGCTACATTAAAAGATAATCTCGAATTAGAAATAGCTAATATTACAAGTAATAGTGATCTCGCTGACAATCATATAAATGAAGACGTTGAATGGGATGATACTGAATTGATGGACACCAAAGAAATATTTTTGAAAACTGTTGAATTTATACGAAACTTTGATTATGAAGCCAGTGATTATGCGAGAAGGGTTAGATTTTTGATGGCTCACGATCCAAACCAGCTTGTCCAGCATGTTGCGAATTATGGTGAACTAAATATTAACACATCAAATACTGGTTTTACATCAGGAAATAGTGGAAGTCATTTGCAACCATCGAGCGGTCCAGGATTGATGAGATCAAAGAGTGATCATAGATTAGCGACACAATTCAGACAACAAGAAGAACGAGGCTATGGGGGTGACAATGATGAGCCTCTTCTAGGTGGTCGCAAATTCGGCGATCGACGACCAGCTCCTCCACCGGTTGATAAATATTCAGACCGATACGGCAGAACAAGTGAATACGGCGGGGGAGATGATTATAGTTATGATCCTGATTGCACTAGTAGACCAAGAAGATTCCGCTCAAGATTTGTTCGTAGTCAACAACAAGGAGACGATTCAGATAATGAGCAAGGAGGACGAAATGTGAAATTCAACGAACAAGCTGCCAAAGATAAAGAACGTGTGTTGGATACAGAAGATGTTGCTCGTGGACCATTAAGTGGTATCTTTAGGCTAACAGATTCTCCTCGGGTAATGAAACGTCTCCAAGAAAATGAACCGGGTAAAAAGAAAGCAAAAGAAGCTGCTCCACCTCCTCCTCTTCCACAAGTACCGCAGCAAAAAGCAGTTGTTCCTAAGAAAGCGCCCGCACCAGCTGCCAGACAAATAAGTGAGGATGATGAAATCGCCAGAATAAAAAAACAAAACAAGGGAGCAGGTCCATCAGAAAGAACTACAGAGGCAGAACGTCCTGCGGCAGAGAGAGTAGCTGCCTTGAAACGCACTACCGATGAGGACGAACGCCGTCGCGCTCAAGAGGTGAGTGCGGAAGAAGACTGAAGGTCTTAAAGGCCGCCAATTTTTATTATATTAATATAGGCAGTAAGTGTTTTGCTCAAGCCCAAAACTAACAAGCAGAATTAATGGATAGAAAATATATGTTATGCAAAATTTGACACAAAACATTAACAACACTTCAACAATTCATATGATCAAAAAACCAACACACGTCACACTCTGACCAAAGGTGAAAAGAACACGTATATACTATACTGTGATATATTTAACACATCCCTCCAGATTAAACGAACTCAGATTGTTTCATAATGTTCTCAGGCCTCAAGTGAAGGTGATTCGGACGAATCTGGAAGCACTCCACATAGAGCACAACGAAGGACTTCAGCCGCTACATCTCCTACCGTTCCAGTGCCTAGAACTCCTGCTGTTGCAGCCAGAGAATCACCACCACTACACAAAAAACCTGCTCGTTCAGATAGTTCCGAGTCCAGTACATCATCAGAGAGCAACCCTACGACGGCAGTTGCTGCTCCAATCAGAAATACAGGTGCGGCTCTCACCATTGATGAAATTAAAGAATTATATTTATGGAAAGCTAGTGTAGATTATACAACGAACGATGGAAATCCAAAACGAAATTATTTATCTTCCACAGAACCGGAAAAGAAGGAGACACCGGCACCTGTCAGCGGTGCTGGAGCGCAGCGATTCCAGAGCCGCTTCTTGCCGCCCACCAGACCCACACCTCCTCCAGCAGAACCATCCAAAGATGATGACAGTGATACCAGTTCAGAGGAAGAGACAGATTCATCTGAAGAAAGCGAGGATGAAACGACGACTACAAGACAAGCCGACAGCGAAATGGCTAAATCTGATATTGGTGCGTTACTTGCAAGAAGTTCAAACGCTCGCGAAACTGCTCAGGAAAATAAAGTTGCTAAAGATGGTTCTCCATCTAGTACAAGATTAACTTATACTAAAACAGAGGAACCAATAACAAATAGGTATAGGACGAGACCCACTGCTCAAGAAGATGAACCTCCTAGGCAAACAACAGCTGGTAGGACTGGTGCTTACACGAGCCGTTTTTTAAACAAACCCAAAACTTCTGCAGTCCCAGCTGAAGAGGAAGAACCAAGATACGGTTCTCCAAAAGCAGATGATCCCGTTGATGATGAAAGTAAATATCCTCAAACCGGACGTTCCAGATACCTTGCACTCAAAGATCGTCGTAATCGTTTAGCTAGAAGTCGAAGTACTCATACCGGTTTCGGTGCTAACGATGATGACGAACTGGATGATCCAGTTTCACCAACAACTGCTTCTCCATCAGCTTACCTCGCCTCAAAATATGGAAGTTCCTCTACAGGTGGAAGTGATTTAGCTAGAAGTCGTTCTAGTCATGCTTTAAAATCTAGAGAAAGTTCTCCTGATAGAAGTACAACATCTTCATCAGTCGCAGCAAATAACGCGGGGCAAGGTGATGGAGCTGCTTATACATCATGGGCTCGTTATTTAAAAACTAAATATGGAGGACGAGCTGGGAAAGAAAGAGAGAATGCAACCGGGACAACGAGTAGCTTATCGCCTTCTAGTTCGGCGGCAGCTCGTAGACTATCATTGGGTTTGCCTCTTAGATCTGCTTCCGAAATGGTCAGTTCCGATGACGACCAAAAAAACGCGGCAGGCTCCCCCATCTCCCCTACAGCAGCTACGGCGGTGGCAGCAGGTATGTCCACACACACGCACACACAATGAAGATGTTTCCAATAAACCCTATTTGAAGGGATCGAGCTATGAGAACGTCTTCATTCAACAGTTTTATGTATTTTGTGTAAATTATTCAACTGTAGAAGAGAAGTTGAATAGAGTAACTTTCTATGATTTACTCTAAATGTGTGTTAGCATGCCATGCCTCTCTCAATATTCAATGTCTTGTGAGGATATTTACTTAGTGTATCTGTCTAAGATTTATGATATTTACTTAATTAAATGTTTTGTTTGTATTTTGCATGCATACTTTATCAAGTTACTAGGTATTTATTATTCTCTTGATAATAAATTATTTAATTAGGGATATATCATTTTCTTGTCTAACGTCATTAATACTTTGTACTAATTATATTTTTTGTTTCACTTAGGTATCGCAGCAGTCGGTTCCTCCCCTAGGAGCCAATACCTGCAGAAACGCCGTCAGTTGTTCAAGGTAAACAAATACATACATCCATATTAAAATCTTAATATTAAAAAAAGAACAAGTAATTACGAAAATATCATATTAATCATGAACATCTTTACGTTTATTAACTTAAAGTCTTATGTAGGCTTTTAAATTCATCCATTTTAATTCTGGTCTTTAGATATAAATATTTACTTGATACCTAGAACCCACCAATATGACCTGAACCAAAGTTACAGTCATTATTTATCTTATGATATTTTATAAGGTACCTACATATGATATTCTGACTACTCTTGGTACTATGTATTTGCCAACTGCAACTTCAAGCATCCCTTCTTCGTAGGATGAAAATGTAAAATGACTTAAGCCTACAAAGAGACAGTGGAATAAAGACTGTCAAGTGCATGCATAAAGAAAGAATCTACTCACTAGTTTAGTGGTTCTATTATACTCTAAAATTCTCAGTCGTTGAAATGTGAATAATATACGTTCCTGAAAACCTTGAAGGTTCTGCATTGACAATGTCGTACGAGATAAAAAATATTTCTCCATATGTAGTTATATCTCACCAATTGAAAAAAAAAACAGTTTCTCGTTTTGTTACTTTAGTTGAATTACTGATGCATCGATGTTGAGTACTATTTGAGAAATCCTATATCCTAGATATTGTGTAAAACAACCCTTTCATATCATTATATTTCCAAATGCTGAAAAAGCTGCTTTCTTTGATACTCTCATATACCTACTTGTTTACCAGATATACCTACATTTGCGAGTACAAAATATACTAACCAAAAATCATTACCATGATTATGACAACCAAATACGATTTTAAATAATAATTTCTCAAAATCTGACATAAAACTTCCATTAAGTATACTAATTGACAGTGTTGTTCCACTACTCGAAATTCTACTTCAGTTTGTTGTTGTTTTGACGTTGAAGAGACACCAAATTTATAAATTCAAGTTGAAATACGGAGATGTCAAGAAATATCGGAAAGGCATTTAATCTTTTCATATCACAATTCAACATTCCGAGTATTTTCATTCTATGATAATTTTCTTGTTTATTTTATCATAAATTTTAAAAATTAGGTACCTTGTTATTCGGTTTTTTAATCATTCATCAATCATTCATCTCAGATTTATAATAAAATCGCTGATAAATAATTTAAATAATTTAGATTTGCAGGAAAATTTGCTCACAAAACCGCAAAATAGGTATTTAACTATATGCTTATCGCAAATTTGTTAGAAGATTTCTAAATACTGATATTTCTGGCACAATATTGTATATTAAGAACCGGCGCGCATTCGAGCCTAATAACAATAATTTTATTGATACTAGGATAATCCCAAACCTCCAATCTAAATCCAATAATTCAAATCCTTTTGGATACAGAATCAATTTACCATACCCGTATGACATAATATCCAAGAATCCAAATTTGGTGACTAAAACTGTTGTGTTTTTTTGTAGGTGGGAAGTCGGGGGAGCGAGCCCGGATGTTTTACATGGCCTCGCGGCATTGCCGTGGGACCTGACAACACCATGGTCGTTGCAGACTCGTCCAATCACAGAGTCCAGGTCTTCGACAGTAACGGTATCTTCGTAAGAGAATTTGGCACATATGGAAGTGGAGAGGGTGAATTCGATTGTTTGGCCGGCGTCGCCGTCAACCGAATCGGCCAATACATCATCGCGGATAGATATAATCATCGTATACAGGTAAGCAAAGTTGTTAATTCTTCAAATATTAAAGTTACTTACACAAGACAAGTTTATTTATACACTTTTCAGGTAATTTCCATGAGTGCACTAAGCAGACAAATTTATTACCTATATAATATTATTCTGAAGGTCTTATTATTATCTTCCCAAGGGATCCCCAATTAGGAGATTATAATAGGCTTTGTTTTATATTTTTAAACGTCCTGTTAGACAAGTATTCTGAAAACTTTTTCAAGACATTTCACATATTGTTACGGTTTTCTGCTCTCGAAAAATCAAAATGAAACATATTAACATATCTTCATCTAATTTAGACATTTTTATTTTCCTCGTACACTGAAATAATACTATTTTCTGATTTAATTAGGTTATGGATCCATCAGGAAGATTTTTGAGGGCCTTCGGTAGTCAAGGAACCGGAGACGGTCGCTTCAACTATCCGTGGGGAATCACCACAGACGCGTTGGGCTTCATCTATGTATGCGACAAGGAAAATCACAGAGTTCAGGTAAACAAACATTTCTATACCTATCCTGAAAATCTATGAAACAAAAAATCAAAAGTACTCGAAGAACAATGTCTGTGAAATTGTCAAAAATGCTGGACAACTTTTTTCACCCAAACATTTTGTATTTTGCTTTTTATATGTTTGAAAAAATACGTATTTGAATAAAAATCTCTATAATACTCCTCAATAATGTTGTCAAACTCAGGTATAGAGGAAATGAAACGCGATGAAAAGAGACGAAAATTATCAATCAAAAAGTTGTCTTTCAACAACAAAAAAGTTTTTTTTTTTGTAAATTGAACGCTACGTAAATGAGACGTCAATCAGGTGATATAACTTATTGTAACTTTTCTCATCAAGGAAAAATTGAATGGAATAAAACCCGGAATTTAATCAGAAAAAATCTAAAATGAGATACCCATTACTTTCTTATAAATTTGAAAAAATATGTTGATAAGTATACATTTAAATGAATGGATGAAGTACTCGCGATCGCCATACATTTTCTTTGTTCAAAATATTGATTTTAATTTGCTTTCTTTTGGAGATATACACTCAATAGGAGATATACAGACAATATATTTTTCCTAATTTCTTAAATAGTAGTTTACGTACAAAGAAGAAGGACCTAGTCGAGTTCCACATAAACGTTATTGCTATTTAATATTTATTTATCGTATGAACAACATCATGCCTATATATCATTAACATTCGTTGTGTCAAAGTATAAAAAAGTTAAAAGCGCAGGCAATTTTCCTGCTTGTCTAAGTACTTAAATCTAGTTTTCTTATGTATATTGTATTGCTTCATCGCTAAGGTTGAAGAAGCCCAATGCAATGCCACTTAATTGATAAATTTAATGTAGAAGAATCCTTGAAAACATTTGCGGAATGAAAGAGATCTGAAAATGTTGAGATATATGATTTTGATTGAAGAACTATGTTATAAATGAAAAACTACGAATCTAGTATCCGCAAAACTTTCACGGAAAGTAGTACGAGTATATTGCAACTTATTACAAAGTAAGTCTGTATAATATAACATAATAAAACATCTGTGATGGAATTTTTCAAAGTAATTTAAAACTTTGATTTAAAGAAGCAGACATACCATCCTCCATTTCCTTACTGTGCTATCAGTTATATGCATCGTCTGTTTGTACCCACCTAATACAATGCTTTGTTAGAGATGATTTTTTTTTAGTCTACAAGACACAGGCACTAGGATATATAATAATGTCGCCACTCTTTTATGCTTTATGTTTTCGTGTGTACCGTAAGCCGGGTAATTGAAAAATTCAAAAGTCATACAATAAAAGGGATAAGCTCTTATAAATAATTGAGAAATTGCCCTTGTGAACAATTTCATGGTATTTTTTTCGCATTATTTTACATAACTCTGTATTGTGTTCTTTAAGAATTAGAGGGATTTTTCATTTATTTAAAACCTACCCATTTCTCAGGTGTTCCAATCAGATGGTACCTTCGTGGGTAAATTCGGTTCCTTTGGCCATAAAGTTGGTCAGTTGGAGCATCCTCACTACATAGCAGTCAGCAACACCAACAGAGTCATCGTCTCCGACAGCAACAACCACAGGATCCAAATCTTCGACGTCAACGGAAGAGTTCTTTCGTCGTTTGGAACGGAAGGCAGCGAGGAAGGACAATTCAAATTCCCGAGGTATGAAAATTTATTGGTATTCACATTCTTAGTCACCTACTCATCCAGTCCTCTAATGTACGAGTATATACATAAACATTTGTTGAAAGAAAAAACTTCGGAGTAGAAAAGAAGATATTTTTAGTACAATTACCCCCGTTTTCACCAACTTTTACCTAAGAAGGAGACCCCTAAGAAATTTCCATACAAAAACAGAGATAATATTCTATTTTTTGACACGCAGGCCTACCAACCACACCCTAATTCCATACAAAATGCAACACGCAACTCACCTACGTTAGAGCCCAAATATCTCTGCCCAGGCTAGGTGAGTTGCGTGTTGCATTTTGTATGGAATTAGGGTGTGGTTGGTAGGCCTGCGTGTCAAAAAATAGAATATTATCTCTGTTTTTGTATGGAAATTTCTTAGGGGTTTCCTTCTTAGGTAAAAGTTGTTGAAAACGGGGGTTAATCTGGTAAAACTTTCGAATACATTTCCATGTTGTTAGTTCTTCGGATTTCACTGCGTGTCGAGTGGTTGTGTAACTGAGCTTTCGGCAGCGATACTACTGCCATCTTCACCCGGAAAGCTCGGTTACCCAACCACTCGACCCGCAGTGAAACCCGAAGAACTAAAAACAAGGAAATTGATTCATCATGCTGCGAAAGCCTACAAGATTATTTTGGAATACGTCTTTGTACAATTCACAGAAGCTCATATTGTGAAGCGGATATCGTTCGCCCATTGAAAAGCGAGCACGTTACCAACCCACTTACTTTTACATAAAACAGCTCAAATCTTTTACATAAAATACAGCATAATACAATTTTCATTCCAGAATTACAAAAATACATTCATCTCACATGTCTCAGAAACTAAATTTATTATAATGAATTCTACATGTATAGGTCTTCCCATTCAACACCAGTATAATAAGCTAGTATATGTATTCCATCTAGAATAGGACGTATAGGTATTCTCTTATACTTACATTGTCATATGCATATACCAACAAAGTCGCTATGTTATTTGGAACAGTTCCAAATAACACTTGTTGCTCTTTGTGATGTGTGGCAAATAACATAATTGTCTATTGTGACCAAATTAACTTCCATTTGGAATTTCTATAAATATAATTATTATCAATACAATACCAATACTACTTTCTATAACAAATAATTAATTCTATTCCGTTCGTGCCTACAAACAAGACGACACATTTTGATAAATTGTTGTATCCACATTATTATCTTTCGTAATACTTTTTTCTGCAAAACTATATTCTTATTTTCATACATTTCTAAATGTAGGTACTGTACTATATATACTATATCCTCATGTCACCTCCCTTGCGGGGTAGGCAGAGAGAACGGATCGCCACACTTTCCTATCCTTACACACAATTCGGGCTTCCGTCACATTCATGCAATTCCTCATACACATTCTACGATTACTTTTAGACCTCTTCTTTCACCCGGGTAAATTTCAATAAATGTAGGTCGGTTATATTTCCTTGTTATCCTTTCTAAATGTAGGTCGGTATATAGATTTTAGTGGCAAATTACGAACAATTTTAAATTGACTAACTTGTAAACTTTATTTTGTCTAGTCTTTCATTTTAATTATTGATTGTGTTATATTTTAAATTCTAGGGGTGTCGCAGTTGATGATCAAGGATACATTTGTGTTGCCGATTCTGGCAATAATCGCATTCAAATTTTCCAACCTGACGGCACATTCTTGAGAGCTTTCGGATCTTGGGGATCCGGGGATGCAGAATTCAAAGGACTTGAAGGCATCGCCGTCATGTCGAATGGCAACATTATTGTTTGCGACAGAGAGAATCATCGTGTGCAAGTATTCTAACGATAATAATCAACCTGTAATTTTATGTACCATTTTCTTTATATTCTTTGATTTCTTTTTTTCCGTTCATTTTCCTTCCTGGAATTTACGACAGTTATTTGAGATCTGATTACAAGATTGAATCTCAGTAGACACGTTTTTTTAATTAAAATTGTCTTTAAAAAGTTTTTGAATTATCAGTAACGGCTTTTTTCCTGGAAATGCTTTTTTTTCTTAATTAATTATCTCCATTACGTTCTCTAAACTCAAATAAGTTTTCAAAATATTTACTTAAATTCGAGGATAAAAAATATTTTATTGCCTTAAAACATCGTTTATTAAACAGAAGAGGAAGAGTTTTTGGGTAGGTACTTAAACATTTTAATGTTTTGACTGATGCCTAATTCTACAGTGTATTATTTGTTTTTTTATATCAAAGTTTTTTTTAAGATCTTATAATGCATATCACAAACTTCTTCTATTCAAATATATCTTATAACAGATGCTAAAAAATGCCTAGTAGCCTTAAATAAATTTTCGAAAAAGGTTACTGACAAAATTTTTTTTTTTTTTCTTTCAATTGATTTGTTGAAAATGTCAGTAATGCAAAATTGTTATCGTAGCATTGATTTTTTTCCTATTGGAATATCAATATAATATTTATTAATCAAAAATAAATAAAATATCTATGAATCGGTTTTTTAATAAATAATTAGTAGATCAGAATGAATAGTTAGATCGAAATTCATATTAATTTATAATTAAGTACGTTATTTTTCTAAACATTAAGCAACTTTTTTAAGTTTTGTATATTATTTTATTAACTAATTTTTCACTTTGTTGAATATCTAGTCACAAATTATTATATTCTTCTAGTCAAATATTCAATCAGTTGATTTGGTACATGTTAGATAGTTAGAATGTTTTATTAAGAAATTGCATTTATAAATCTGCTCTTCATTAAAAACAAAAAATAAGTAGTATATTAAAATGTGAAACATTAGTATTTGCATAATTACGTCGAATCGTTTCAATGGACAGTCAGTTGACTATCAATTGAATTGGAAAGTTATGAGTAGTCATATGGAGGAGGTTGAATCAAGTAAAATATAATTTAGGCAACTTACATATCATGACATCAAAAGTGCTTAGTTTTTCAGAATTGAATTACACTCTACCATTCATTATTTTACAAACTGATAAACGTATACAAATTACCCTGAAACAAATTACTAAATTACCAACCCTTAAAGTCATCAACCCCTAAATACGAAGTGTCTCCTGAAAATATTTTTCGCTTTTATCCACGGCTACTAATTGTAAAAATTATTACACAACATTAAGCAAAGTCTCCGCCGTCGAGAAAAGAAAAAAGTGTATCAATTTATAATGGACAGAAACCTCAGTTGAAAAAGTTCTTTGGTTTTTGAATTATTGAAGTTTTTGAAATTTGTGTTTTAAAATCCAAGGCTATAATTAATTCAGAAAGCCGTCTTGGTGTTATTAATAAAACTCAAAAAGATAAAACCATATCGAACAAATTAATGATATAACTTTCTGACGTGAAATTAATTTTAACAATTATTTTATTTTATTATTCCTCTTGTAAAATTTCCTTCTCATTTCATTTTATCTCAAGACTCATTTAACTAAATGCGACTTTAGTACTTTAAATCGAGTCTTGTTGATTATCATCAATTTAATTGGAGGCTATTGTCTCTAGTAACTACTGAGGTTAAAAGCGAAAGGCGGGAAGGGAGATTCTCATCTCAATTTACTCCATATTTCGTAGCTTTTCCTGAAAAGTATTTCTGAAAAATAATGGAGACTTTTTGATATATTGGTATGCGTTTATGTAAACAAACTTATACGACTATTTCCTTACAATTGCCTTGTAAATAAATAGTCTTTTTTTTGTAAAACTCAAGAAAACACATCAATAAAAACCACATTGCACAAATTAATTACTGTCGTTGTAGAACAGGAAACATGACACAGAAAGAAATTACTCAAATCTGTCGATATCCACCTTTGTCTTTACACTACTTGTAACTAAACATTGTATTTCATATGTAATAAAACGTATTTTACGCAAAAAATGCACTTTGATTTACATTCTGCTGTATAGAATAACTTCTTCTTATCATAAAATGTTACCAAATCGTTCACAAAATAGTAAGTTTAAGAAATCTCGTAGACTAATGTGCCAAATTTCTCTAGGGAGAGTGTATAAACTTTTACGATTTGAAAATTGTGTGTACTTAATAAATTATAATTATTAATTCTCACTGATGTAATTATTTTGTAATTTTTGTTGATAATAAAGTTTATAATGTTGACTATGGCGTTTTATTTTTAAGGCTTAAGAATTTTCAATGTGTTCGCCTTTATTCAGCAAAACCAAATATCTACTATCGATACTTACTTCATTGAAAGCTAATTAGGCTCTTCCAACAAATTAAGCTAACCATATTTTCGATCTAATGTAGTCCATTGGTTGTTCAGGATTCTTCTAAATACCATCGTTCTGGAAATAGTACCTATCTGCTTTAAAAATGGCACTAGTTATTTCAATGTGAAAACCTTTGCTGGGTAAAGAGTCAGTATGCAGAATATCGCAGAGGAAGTGTCAAATTTATGCTGTAAAATAATGCGCACGTTTTCCATAAAATTGCTTGTCAGATCATTAAAAATCTTTCAAGTTTCAAAAAGGCTTTCAGAACTGACCGAGCGAATTATTATTATAGAAAAATGTTATATAAACGCGACTCTATACCAATTACAGTGCCTGAGTTCTGTGAACATATGGTGCTCCTTTTCTCATACTGTTATACTGTCGTAATAATACGAAGCTAAATAATGACCATGCCATATTATTTAAAATTTATTTCCATTTTTAAATTCATCGATACTGTATGTACAATGTACGTATTAGTAATATAATGGGAAAATAGGAAAATTTGAGCCCAGCAGAGAAAAGTTCCATAAAGTGTTATACGTACTAAAGGAAAATCAATACTTCGCCAATTGAAATCCTCATTGGCACTATGAATGTCACCAAGTTGCTTTGCCACTGAAGCGCCTTTGTCCAGTGGATCCAGTCCAGTCCTCAATAAGGTCCAGTCTAATAAATTATCATCCATAGTATCTAATATCTTGTCAAAGATGTTCTTGATGACTGTTGAAACTCAGAGAGTTATCCTCTCTCAAACTAAAAAAACGTCATTTTATGTTACTTTGATACTGGTTTTCAATCAGATTCCAATTGTTTGGCGTTTATTTTGATACACGTTACCATACAGGATGACGATACTTTTTTTTAGTCTGATAGTTCTAGTAATTGGTAATATTTACAATCACGCGATATCTGCCGGTGCACGTTGAAGTGGTAAAGTATGAGGTCTGCGCTCGTAAAGTAAGTAAGTAATAATGAAAGTACTAGGTATTGATGGCTTTTGAGATTGTAGTAGAAGATGCTAAAAAAAGGTCCATATCCTCAATATTTATAAAAATTCTCTTTTATTTTTTACCAAAATCGTGTTTTGCAAATGGAATAATCCTTTTACGAAGTCACACAATAAATTAACTCTGATCAGACTTTTTCCACCGAAAGCACCCGTTGTCGAGTAAGAGAAGGAATGTTTAAGGGCATGACAAACAAGATAATAAAACGCTTGAGGTAAAATATTGAATGGAAACTTTTATTGAATATTTCGAATGCATTTTATAAATAAACAATATTATTTTGTTTCATCAAAAAATCCTTCCACTTCGAATCAAAATGGAATTATCATAATTTATAAATTAATAATAATTATTATTATTACAATTTACAATAATAATAATGGTATATATAATTAATACATTTTATAAAGAAATTGAACGTTTGTTTTAAAAAAAATCCTTTACAGTGAAATAACCATTGTCATCAAAAATACTCTCATTCAAAATAAACCGAGTATTAATCAATCAACATTTTAATAAACAAAAATATAGGAATAATCTTAGGTATCTAAGATGGCGCGAGAAGCTACTAAGTATAATAATTGTTAGTTTTTTAAACATAATTATACATATTGAAATATACATGATAAATTATGAAAATAACTATAATTAATAAGTAAGTAGATAGTAAATAATGAACTAGTAACAACATTATAAGTAAACTAATAATGATTAAAAATATTTGGACAAGGAAATAGTACAAAGACTCATTCGTAAGATCAATCCTAATCGTTTCTCTAGACTGGACAGTTGACACTTTCAGTTGAAATTTCAACAGAGCACTTGCAACTCTGGAATTTGAACCTATGAAAAACTACATCATACACCAGGTCAAAATAACGGTCGTATTATTTATACATTTTTTTATTCATTTATTATTTTGGTGAACCAGATACAGGTTAACAAAACAAATATAAATCATAACATTTGTTCGCAAGAGCGAGCTTATCGCAGTGGTGCGATCTCTGCCAGCTAACCTCAATAAAAAGTTTCGAATTACATATATATATAAAAATATCGAAAAAGATATATGTACTTGATAATGTCAGCGTTTGAATGAAACAGCTTGCTTGTCCAAATTTTCTTATCATTATTTGAAAGTGCTTTTTAAAAGAACTAAAAAATCACACAGCAGAAATAAACATATTATATTTTACTTAAAGAGCGAAATTACATAGGTCAGTTAACAATTTGCAAATTGATTCATATTATGTAGATTGATTTAAAAACCTTGTAAACATTAGTAGTTACTTTCTACCAAACCGATGACCGTAAACGTGGCCGTTCTTTAAGTTTATAATGCTATTATTCTGCTGTGTCAGAATATTCGAAAGTTAACAAACTATTCTTAAAAGTAATCAACTCAATTTTGATATGCAATTTATATACTTTCAACAAGATGTGAAACAATACATTTTTCTCACAAGTTTGTGAATTTTTAACATATTTAATATATGTACTAACAACATCAAATCAAAATTAATAAATAGGTCAACATTTCTAAGATAGTGGCAATTATAAAATATAATTTTAGAAACTAACAAAAAAAATTGACCTAATTAAAGTTATTTAAGTATTACAATGGCCACTTTTTTAAGTAAAATTCCGAATAAATAAGTTGAAAAAACATACCAAAATAAACCAATTAAATACAATTTGAAGAACACAAAAGCATATTCCACTTCAAACGAAGTGAATATGCATAAAAGTATATTTTTATTATTAGTCATTATAACGAACAAAATATATACAGCTTCATTATTACTTTATAATATAGGTATATGTAATTAATATCTTTTATAAGGTTAATCACAATTTTATCAGTTTATAGCATATAGCGTGACTTACATGCTAGGAATATTAATGAAAAATACCTTGGAAAGATTTTTCTTCAAAAATAGCCCATGTAGAGATTTTATTGTGTCATTATGGAAAGAAACGATATAAATAACAAGGTACATAATATTATAATAAACATTCTTGTTTTTCTACTATTAAATACTATTTACAGATTCATTTACCATCTCTTGAACGCAAAAAAATAATTTCAGGAATAAGTTAAGTTATGACGCAGAAATCACATTTTTTATTTTAGTTTGCCCAGTACATAAGACTGTATTTCAAAACGGAAGTTCAATAAACGACGAGAACCTTTGGAGGAGATTGTCATTCAAGATGATTTCGTCACAGTGGACAATGTTCTGTTTTTTTTGTTGTTGTTGTTTTTATTACAGCGTCCACTGTCACAAAATTGCAAAAAGTATGTCGGGCTGCTTTATCATCCCTTTAGGAAATGGAATGAAACATAATGAAATTTAATGAAACTAAAAACACAAAAGTATCTTCCCAACATGACACAATAAACGCCACAAAAATGATTCCGAAAATCCTATTATAATATTAATTAATTTAATTTAGGTAAATATTTGGAAACCATTTCAAAATTTCTAATTATATTATTTTAATAGTTCAAAAATATTATATATTTCTGCCTTACCTAGACTTTGCTTTCTTTTTTCTAAGATAAATATTAAATAGGGATAAAAATAAATTTAGTAGGTATATAATATTCTAAATAATAAACAAAATCAAAAGATAATTGGAGGTATAATTGAATACACATTTTCTTCATAAATAAGTTTTTATTAAGTCTCGTTTCGTGGTTGATTTAACATGTTATATTATAATTGAAATAAATTAATTAAATGTAAAATTAAAATATATAACTGAAAAACAACATAACCTTAATTAAAAACAATTAATACTTACTCTCTGCGTCCAGACCACCTAGGCCACATGCCCCCAATAATGTTATCGCCCATCGGAAGATCACACGCCCAACAGCGCGTGTGCAGCATCCTGAACCACTCGCAGTCACAAGACATGCCTAGTCGCCGCGCCGTATCGGATAGCCCCCCGTAGGTTTGTCTTGCATCTGGTCACCCCCGTTCCAAGCCTGTTGAGAGACTTGCACAGGATATATGGAAGACGGTATCCGGGAGACTTTTCTTCCCGAGGACTCCCATTTCAATCAGTCATGAGAGGGGTGGTCTCCAAATAAAAGATGCCCGGTATCATTGGCTTGTTTTCTTTTCTCCACCTCGGCTGCTATTGCTTTTCTAGTTTGTGGCAAGAGATTTCCGAAAAACGGTTGAATTTTTTCCAACTGTATGGACTTCAAGCAGCCAGACGCCTCCCATTGCTTGTCCTGTCAGTGTCGTGCCACATTCACCCGCTCCACGTGGGATGATGACTACCAAACAGGGTACATCCGGCTGAACCCCAAGTTGTGCTCACCATTTTACAGATTACATAAATTCTGGCGGATGTCGACACAGTGAGTTCCGGGAGTTCCCTGTCCAAAGTCACTCCAAGATATATAATAAATATATATAAATATTATTTTACATAGTAAATAGGTACGTTTGATAAATTACTTGTTTTTACTAAGAAGATAAATAGAAAGTTTAATGTAAGTAGGTAAGCATCCTTTAATGTGTTTTTTTTTATTTACTATTAAAAAAAGATAGTGTATTTTGCATTTTTCATTAAAACATTTTTTTACAGATTAAGAAGAAGATTTTTATAAATATATTAATGTATGTATATACTCGTAGTTATAAGACTCTAGTAATACTCTCCTAGTTTCTAGCAGTTATTTATTTATTATCTATTTAGCATAGGTACGTAGCTTTTTTTACCTATTATTATAATTATTTTTATTAACAATGCGTATTTTTTTTTATCTCTTAAGGACGTTTTAGTATAAGTCTGAAATTTGCTATCTACAATTTTTCTTCTCCACGCGAACTCGTTAAAAATTTATTATTTTGTTATAATTAAGTATTTATAGATAAATATTTTTCATTTAAAATGTGTCATATGGAATATATTACAGTGTCGTTATTATTAATTATTAAGTACGTATTTTTTTTACAATACTACTTTTTAGACCACTAAAGGTTACTAAAATTAATAAAAAAATATTCAAATGATATAAGGTGAAAATACTAAAATATAATATTATCAATGTTAAAATAGTTTTCTTTCTGTATAGGAGATATAAAAGAATGATTATTTTCAAAAGGGTAAAAGAGATTGTTTTACATTTTTATCGATATCAAGACATGAGTCATGTTCATTGTTTTTGAATTGTTATGGAAATATGAACCATTGCAATGTTTGTATGAGTAATCAAATTAAGAATTACATCACTTAGAATTAGTGTTGAAATATGGCTCCAGTCCATTCGCTTTGTTGTATTATTGATTACGAATCAGGTCAATGTTTTATTTATATCGCCCATATTTTTTTAAAATTTTATATTGTTAATAAAAGTATTGAGACAAAAATTCAACACACTAATCTACGGTTTTGAAAATATTTAACAGAACATTTTACGAAACTAATTCAATTACAATAGCGCCTTTTTGATTCAGAATATTTTTTAATAATTCCAATAATACAGACGAATACGACAATACGAATACCACGAACTCACTGTCTTAAAAAAACATTTTTGAATTATGATTAAAACATGAGTAATATATAAAATATACAATAAGTATTATAAAAATAACAGAAATATATATTTATCTAGAATGTGCCGGTGAATAATTAATTTAACAAAACTTTTCTAATGTATTTTTTTTTGTTGTAAGTAGATATTAAAATATAATATTATAGTGATTACTGATTATTGATAAGACTAGAATTTTAAGTACATAGTTTACTCAAATAAGTACAATTATTATGATAATAATAATATGTATTATTATGTAATTTAACAGAGATAGTACGAAGTTATATATTTTTTTATAAGAACATGTTCGAAAAGTTGAATAACCTATTGATTGTTTTCAAATTGATTGTAGAAGTATGTATAATAATTAATAGTTATAATAAGAATGCACAATGTATACATTCGCAGCGTAATAATTCCTAATTTTTAAGGATGAAGTATGTCAGCACCTACGGTCACTCCCGAAAGCTAATATATATAAAACGAAAAAAGACGCGGAGGAAACCCCGAAAAAGATTTAATTAGTAATATACGAGTAGACGAACGTATTACTGTGAGACATTTTACTGTAAAAAATAAACAAAATTAAAGAATAATTTAAAGAAAGAGAATTGATTGAGAACATTTTGAAATAACAAGTTTATTATTCTATGTAATACGTCACTTGAGTTCGATAGACAACGCTACCGCGGTTTCAACGCTTGAGCGTCATTAATGAGCGTAGATTATAAAATATTATTTATAATCTACGCTCGTTAATGACGCTCAAGCGTTGAAACCACGGTAGCGTTGTCTATCGAACTCAAGTGACGTATTACATAGAATAATAAACTCGTTATTTCAAAATGTCTAGAAACGTTCACATCGTAAATGCCGCAAAAATCAGTGAAATTGATTGAGAACAGTTGTGATGGCACTTCCTTTATGTTACAATATTTTCATTACGATGATAGCAACAATGCAAAGAAAGCGATTAATTAAGTCATCAAAATTGACAATGTCGGCAGTGAATTACGTATTAATTCCTTCAACGATATAAACATTTTGAACAAAGGGGTGAAATGATGTAAAATGTGTCTGCAATAAAACTTGGAAAAATATGTGGTTATTATAAGGGTTTCTGGAATTTTCTCAGCACCAACAAACGACAACTCCAATCATGGGTATCGTCACAAAGGAAGATAAGTTACTGTTAAAGTTTGCATTTATTTAGTATAGGATATTAATAAAAAACTTCCATTGCATAAAAACAATGATGTACATCGCAATTAACAGAGAATGCAATAGTTTATATAAACTTAATTCAAAATATCTGTGTTTGAGCCGGATTCAAAAGACTACGCAAATCTCATTCATAACGATTGGGTTAACTAAAAAAGTGTGCTGTACCCGCCCTAATAAATATTTTGATTAGATTAAGAATTATTCATTTTATGGTCCAACCATATTTTGTTTAACGTTCACATCAACAATAAAATAAACATCGGAATTGGTGACACCATTCTACATTCATGCGGGTCGACCATAGCAACTAGATACCAGAAAACAAGGGCGAAAAATCCACTGAAAGATTTATTGACATTAGACAATATTTCGGCAATCGAACGTATCATACAATAGAAAAACAATCGGGTATTTTTTTAGTCTTCAATATATTGGTACGACATTACTGCTAGCAATGCGTTGATACTAAAATGTCAAATTATTTGTATCAACTAGTAGATGAAAACCCCCAAGTCTACATCAATGTATTCGCAAATAGACTGACGAAGTTTGTTTTATAGCACTGAATGTAATAACTCTCTCGACTTTATTGCCCGCAGACACCACAGAGAAAGGAGAATGAAGTGTCTTTGATTAAGAGCGGAAGTCATGGTGCTCTTTTTTTACATATTTTTAACACCCCAATGGTACCAGAAGTGAAGGTACCTAGACTACCTAGAAAAACTGAGAAATTATTCTTTTACGATTTTTTTTATATTATTCTGACACCATTCGCTGACCATTGTCTTGGAAGATTTCTTTTAAAATTAAATTTTTACATTTCTAACTGATTTCAAGTAAAATAAATCGCAAAACATTCAGAAAAAACAACAGTAGGTTCGAAGACAGCACAAATTAATATCGATTCTAATAATTCGTTACTTTTTTTCTTTAGATTCGAGTTTTCCATCTGTAACTGCATTAAACTTTTATACTCAATCATTTTGCTCAAATCCAATTTATTGGGAAATCAAATTATTGGGAATCTTAACTTTTTATAATTATTAAACTATTTCAAAGTATACGAGATATAAAAAAGTTCGACTATTTTTTTCAATTTCTATTTAAGGCTATTGAATTTACATTTTATTGAATATTATTATTTTATAATATTGTATGGTAGGTACTATAATTTACATTAATTTATTTAAACTAACTCTGCTTTATAATAATATACATAAAATAAATTATATATTTATGTCTAAATATTTCATCGTTATTAAATGTTAATAAAATTTATATATTTCAATAATATTTTGTATAATGTGTTATATAATAAATATGGTTTATATAAATATATAATATATAAATACTGTATTTTATTTCGTTTATTCGTTTTTGGTGTTTGCGATTTAAAAAAAATACAATAATTTAAACAAAAAAAATTAAACGCTGTAATTGTAAAAAACTTCCATGAATTAATAAAATTGTTTTCCTAACTTTTTTTATAAAAATGGGCATGATTATTAATTATTTTATTTGTTACTTACTATTTGGCATTAAAATATTGATAACATAATCAGTGAATTACAATGTTGTGCCAAGAATGTCTAAATACAAAAAATCAAAAACGGAGTAGTAGCAGAAAAATATGCTGAAATACTAAAATACTTCAATATATTTTTATTGAAAAACTATATTATTGCATTAAAAAGTAAACAGTAAAGAAAAGTTAGATATTCATTAAATATTAAGTAGGTACAAAAAAGAAAAGTTTTTTTTTTTTAAATCATGAATTTTTAATAATGTGTACGCAATAAAATTAAATAAAGTCTGATGTGTACGGTGTATTCGTAAAAGTACTATGTTATTTAAACCAAAAAGTTGAAAAACGAGTAAATCTAAATAGGTAATTTAATAAAAAAAAGTTTCACGGATGTTACTTGAAATAGTTTGAAGTCTGTAAAAATAAATCAACTTCCCTGACAAACAATAAAAAAAGTTGTTTTTTAATTACCTAAATAAGTACAAGTATTAGATATAGCGTAAAAGTAAGTTATTAGTATTGAGAAACTAACTACCTAATAAAACCTATAAACTTTAAAAGTTATAAAATTTATTGGAAAATGTTTTACATTTACTATAATAATAATTAAGTACTGGGTATCTCAATTTGCATGTAACATTTTTTTCGTTCCGATATTCTCAAAAAGAATTTAGTATTTCACTTTACACTCTAACGTCTTTCATTCTTTTCAAAGCTTAATTTATTTCTTTTACCATTATGTTTATAGTGAAATTGGAATTTTGACAACTCTATCTACATAAATTACAAAGTTATACATATGTAGTATTATAAGAATATTATAAGTGTTTAGTAGGTAAGTAATAATTAGAAAATTTATCATTAAGTAACGTACCTATTATTTTAATAAGCCTACATTTTTTTATAAATTTCTTATTTTGTATCTCACTATTTCAAGAACAAGGCCCTTTTTTCAAAGTAGGGAGCCAACTTATCAAAATTCAAATTAATTTAGTACATAACATAAAATAACTTTCAAGATACGAAGTATGTAATGTATTATTATTGCAATAAAGATTTTTATTATTATTTCCAAATCAACTTTATTAACACAATAGTATACAAAATTTTTCAGCTCTATATAATACATTCGTTTAAACCAAATAATATATAAAAACATGTTAAAATAAAAAATTACAAAAATATAAAATAAATAATAGGTAATAATATTAATACAAAATTTTAAATAAACAAACACATCACATAGAACTAAAAACATTTTACCATACTAATGGATGTCCCCCTCTCCCACGATGTGCACTAGAATGCACTTATCATGAGAGAGTTTTTAAGAGCTATAGAGAGAGGAACCTTCTAACAATCCTGCAAGATGATAGTAGGACAGCCTTCTGCATGGCGTATTGAAGCCCACCATGCAATCCAAGCTTCTCAAGATTTACTTTGAGACTCTTAGGAATGACACCATTTGTGGACATCACTATAGGAATGATGACAGTGGAAGGTGTTCTCCACATCTCCATAATTTCATGAGCAAGATCAAGATATTTGGTAATCTTGTCTTGCTCAGCCTTATGGAGATTTTCATCATGTGGTATAGTGATATCCACAATATAGGTCTTTTTTTCCCTACGATCAACCAATACAATATCCGGTCGATTAGCTGGAATTGTACGATCGGTTTGTATTGGTCGATCCCAGTACAACTTAACAATGCTATTTTCAAGCACCGACAATGGTTGATATTTGTAATATTCAGTTTCTTCATCGAGTAAACCGTATTTTAAAGCCAATCTTTGGTGAACTATTTTGGCAACCTGGTCATGTCTCTGCAAATATTCAGTGCCACACAAAAGAGAACACCCCGACATAATATGTCGTAATGTCTCTCCCATCTGACCACAAGCCCTACATTTATCAATTATATTTGGTTGTTTCATAATGAATTTTGCATAGTTATTTGTTACAATGACTTGATCCTGTATTGCACAAACAAAACCTTCGGTTTCACCAAATAGATCACCAAACCTTAACCAATTGATTGAGTCTTCAAAACATACATTTGTAGATGTCAGAACTTGGTGAAAACGGCCATGAAGAGATTTACTTTTCCATATGTCTACTCGATTTTCAACTGACATTGTCGGTAGTGAAGCACCAGGATTCGAGAGACATAAAGGTGTGTACCTCAAATCACAATCTATCAAGTCCTCATAGCCTACTTTACTCCTATGAGTTACAAAAAATCTCTTTAAAGACTCTACCTCATTATTATGTAAATTCTTTAAATTAAGTAATCCTCTGCCACCATTTTTGCGAGGAAGGTAAAGTCTCATCATGGAGGATCTAGGGTGATGATTATTATTATTATTATGTTTGTTTTTCAAAATAAAAATGTCTGAATTGCATGAAAATTTTATAGTATACAATTATTTTGAATGATAATGAAATTTAATACAATTCTTTTGAACTGTCATAATATGATTTGATAAAATGTTGTGGATCAACACTCCTCGTTGTAGATCAAAAGATTAAAACACGTGCTTCGATCAACCCTTAAATGTTAAGGGGAGTTTTTTTGTAAAGGAAGGTTGTAAATATTCCTTTTTGTGAGACTTTTGTGGATTAATAGTGAATTTTTGTGTACAACTAAAGGATATATTGATCAGAACCCTATTAGACGGTCAATCACCTTCTTCAGTAATTTATGTAAATCAAACATTCCGTTAATGAACGTAACTGCTTTTTTCATGCACGACTTAATCAACTGACGCAACCTTCCGATTAAAATGATTGAATGTCTAGGGCCTACTTTAGATATAACAAACTATGCGCTATTCAATGATATAACATATTTTCAATAATTTTTCAGCGACCATCAACCGTTATCAAAAAGAATGTCTCAAATAAATAATCATATCAATATTGTAAAATAGGACATCACGATATGCCGATGTTTCAAAAAACAAAATTAAACAAGAAATTAGCCTAAAAGGAGCATTCAAAGTGCAAACCAAAAAAAATATGCATTTATATATTTACTTAACTCCGTTCCTATTCTTATGATACACAGCATCAGCTAACCTGGAGTACACTTGGGAAAGAAATTGATCCCAAAAAATAAAATATTAAAATTACGTTCGTCGCACACTGATTCTTCGAAAGAATTTACAGAACACACGGGCATTTCATCACTAGTATTTTCCAAAAATACGCTTTTTATATAATAATATAATCTTACAATTACTATAAAAAATTATAATAATATAAATATTATATTATTGCATAATAAAATTATTTTCTTTTTTCATTTAATCCACTATAAATTATAACAAAATGGACCTACGTTAATAAAAAATATTTACACAACTATAAATTATAACTATAAATATTTTTTCATATTACTATAATAATCATAGGTACCTATAAACTGAGTCTGTAAATAAATCGTATTTCATTTTTTATTTTCACAAACAAAACCGTATTTAATTTTTTTCACAACAGTTCATTGCTTTGCATCGAATGCGCGATACAAATATTAGGTACTAAGATTTTTACATTATTTTACACACAATCTAAGATACACTGAAAATGTTGACTTTTTAATCATTTTTCATCATTATATATTAAAAATATATTACAACACCAATAAATAATTTTTGTTAATTATTCCGTAATATTTTCTATCGTTATCACAATTATTCAAATTCTTTGAATTCATCATAATGTTTTACAACAATATGAATATTTTTCTCTCTCACTTTCTTCATAAATATTTTGTCACACATACGAGAAACTAAACTTGTCAAGTAAACTTTTCGTTTACGGTGAATTAATAATTTGTGGGAGGAAGGGTTAAAAACATTTGACACAGACCTCGTTGACAGACTTACAACAGGTAGGTACATCATTTTTTTGGAAGTTATTATTGTGGTATGCTTTTTAATACAAACACCACATTTCACGAAAGTGATCAAGTAGAATGATGTTGTAGGTTTTCGCTGCATGGTATATATATTCTTCCTTTAAGGTTATTCGGGTGTTGGCCGCGTGTCTTTTGATCTTCTTTAGCTTTCGCTAGCTTCATCCTGAAGATGGCAGAAGTATCGCTGCCGAAAGCTAGAGAAGATCAAAAGACACGCGGCCAACACCCGAATAACCTTAAAGGAAGAATATGTGATCAAGTAGGTATGAATAATTGAAGATAGGATAACAAAAGAGACAGGACGAGGTGATGTTATGAAACTTTGTTGTCCTGAAAAAAACCATGTGCTGTGCAGTAAGTAAAAGGAAGCGAGGACAGATCAAGACAATATTGGACTCTGTTCTTTCTGTCTACCCTGCGAGAGACACAGCGTACAGGGCAAGAAAGACTAAGGGTTACTTTAGCATAGAAGTGAATTATTTATTAATATAGTGTTTAACATAGCGACATTTTTCTGCCTGTCATCCCCAAAAAGTTGTCTTCTATTCATAAGAGATTGTTGACATTTATACAAAACAAGGAAGAATTTTTCGGTTATATTATTTGCGATAAAAAAAAACAGACATTATAATTATTATGAAAATAAGATGACCTTTTGTAAAGTATTCATCTATGTGCTATTTTTCAATAGAATTTTCAATCCTTATTGAACGAGATGGTTTATTCTCGTATAATAAGGTTGTAGGTACTGTTTTCTTACAAACATACAAAAATAATATTAAATCACACTCCTCTGATCCAAAACATTCCACAGTTGAAGGAATTTTTAACTCGAGAGTTTACAGACACAACAACTTATCAAAACAACGAAAAAGTTTCAAGATTGATACCTACAACTACATATTCTATCATATTTCATTAGATGTTATACTTATTATAATAAATCTTTCACGTTGGCTTGTTTTAAAAATTATAAACATCAAGCAGGTTCAAGTTACAGATGAAATTTTAAAGTCGTTTTTATCAAACAAAAAGTATCAGGAAAGAATAAACGAAATAGGTTATACATAATATCCTTCCTTGTCAATTTTATTCCACGTGTAAGTAAGTACCTAGTAGCAGTTAACATCAAAGCAAAAATGTCGATAGTACTTAGAAGAAATAAACAAATAAGAGACACGTTCTGCTAGTCAGATCTCAAGAGAACACGCGACTTGTACACGCGAATGTATTTGAATGATAGAGAATTTTGCCAACGTTATCTCAAATTCGTTATGTTCCCCGGGTAACATTTTTCGTTTTGCAAAAAACCTTCTTCACAATTTGGTACGTTCTTTACTTTAATTATAACACAATTATGCGATGAAAAAAAATTGACGGGAAACAAATTAATGGATTTCCTAATCATTTTCTTTATATCAATCAAACAACCGACCAATGGCTGATAAATTGTTTAAAAATAATCTTTTCTTTTACAACTTAAATTGATGATTTTGAGTGTAAATTTTGGGTTTCAATACCAGTAGTCAGCAAGTGTTTAAAAACGACTGCAAGATTTGCGCATAGACAAACAACGAAGTGAAGTTAAATAAAATTTTGTTATAAGAAAATATTATCATGCTGAAAAATACTAAACGAAATTTGGGACACAGTTGTACTTGAACAGCCAAATTTGCGTAGTTGCCATAAAGAAAAAAGAAAGAAGACCCGAGGTAAAATTTACCTGAAATTATCCTTGAAACATTTTATTCTACTTCGTTAGACATGAGAAACGTTTCTAGTTTAAAAAAGGACGACTAGAGAACTCACTGGTAATTTAATATTTCAGTCAATGACTAAGGGAAATAGTAACTTTCACAATATCGTTGGTTAGATATAAAAACAAATAACAGCATATTCTCGTCTCCATTTTGACCTTTTCGATAATAATGGCCATCTTATTTACAAAGGAATTTTTCAATCAAAGATCATAGGTGATTTTATCATGGGCATTACTAATAAAAATCCTTTGAGATTGGTCTGATATTTAATTACGAGTTTTTATAGGGTAGACAGTGTCAGATGGACACCTAAAATCCTGAAGTGGAGGCCCTGGGAGAACAAAAGAGGCGTATGAAGACCACAGAAAAGGTGGACAGATGACATTGTTTAGCTTACGGGTCGTAGATGGCAGCAGATAGCCCAAGATAGAAGACAGTGGAAGAGTTTAGAAGAGGCCTATGTCCAGCAGTGGAACGCAAGTGGCTAGCAGTAAGTAAGTAAGATTGTTAAAACAAAGAAGTATTAAAATGTGAAGAGATTTTTCCTTTATAGCGACAACTTGTAATGAGAGCAATCATTTAATAAACTGATATTCTAGTTCAGAACGTCCGTTCGCTGTACAAAAGCAAACAAGTGATCAACAAGTAAGTTACAAAATGATCAATGTTGTATAGAATAATAAATTATTGGTGGCATCCTAGAAATATTATTACCGGCTGAGTTAAATTTCAACGAGTTTTCCGTCGTGCATTTTCAGACAGTTCAAGATGTAATTCTCCTATAGGACTGGTCTGTCATTACCAAAAAAATGTTATAATGGATTTAAAAGTAAAACATAAACTTATAATAAAATAACTTTAGTATTCATAATTCTAAGAATTATAAGTGTTACTGACAAGTTACGACGCATACATAATTAACAGCATATTTGAGTTAAATTGTATCTAGCAGGAATACCTATACTACCGTATATTAATGCCATGATTTATTCCATGCTAATTGTATGGAAATGTGGTGTTAGATCTAAGTCGTGTTGCATATTGTACGGTACCGTCACAAAGTCTTATTCGATATTCCACTTAATACCCCTCAGAATTTATACATTCATTTGTGAAATACCTAAACGTAATAATGGTATTACACTTCATACAAAATTATGTACCTACTCGTGTAAGGCAATAAGAAAACTAAATTCCAAACAAAATATCCCTTCCAGGAAGATTTCAAAATCCGTCTCCTTTATTAAAAATGGAAATTAAGTTTTATTTTCATTAAAAAAAGCGTGTCTCCTAAATGGAATTTCTATTAAGTACAAATTTATAATACTAGCAATAATTATGTAGATGTTAAATTTAAACAAAAATTTAATAAAATATTTGAGAAGAATAAAAGGAATGAGAATTTCGTAATGTTATTTTTTCATTGAATCACAAGACAGTTGAATATTAAGATTATTTATTAAAGGTACGTCTGTCTTCTAAGTCCTTTATGCTGTTAACGTAATATAATTTGCGTTTTCGTCTTTGTTGATCTTTAAGTAAAAAATGTATTTTTGTTATTTCAGTATTCGCTTATTACCCATAGGACGTTGTATGATGGCAACACTTGTGTTGTGACAGCGTCTTCTGACAATATCAGGATGAAAACTGCAACAAAAGAAAAATTCACCATTAACATCATTTAATAGTATCAAGTACAAAATATAGTAGGTACGCAGTAATGTTAGTTTCGTTTTAATTATTATTTCGGTACAATTCTGAAAAGTACAAGAAAAATAAATAAAATAGTGCGACGTCGTAATATCCTATACGTAAATAAATACAGAAAATTGTATAAAAGCATGATTCTACCTACACTAAAAACGACTTAGCCAATAACGTGCTACCGAACCATAGGTAGTCAACTAGACGTGCGATGTGATAAAAATCGTCTAGCAATTACGCCAAACGTACAAGTCTAACATCGGCGAAAATCGTGATGCGGCGCAAACTATCCAGTTCATCATACCGTGGAAGAAAAGCAGATAACTATTACTTTACTGGTACATTCACAAGAAAACAATAAAGATTATTCAGAGAGCCCATGGGAAAATCACGGCGATTACACAGCATACTACTCGTACTACTACCACTGCGGATAGCTTCTTGTTTATATAAACACTCAACTTCGTTTATTATTGTACTCTGCCGTATTGTTTGATTGTTTACAGTTCTGCTATATAGGTTAGTATTATCGGGTTGTTTTGTTTGCTTTTACGGCAATATTCCGTTAATTGTTCATACAACACAAGACGTGCCTTCCTTCTACATTCCCCCAGGACCAAAGTGTTGAAGTAGTGGAATAGCGTGATTAATTCAAGGCAATTTTGCAACGGCAACGTAAGTTAGAACCTAAAAAATATAACTAAAATAAAAAAAACTGTTACGGATAGTTGAAGTTCTTTGCAGACGATAACAGTTGAAGGAAAGGTGAGTTATTTTTAGACAAAATTATTATTCAACAGAAATTTTCGAGTTTCTACTTTTCTCATTGTAGAAATTCTGGATATCAAGCGCGTAGCAGATTGAATTAATCACAAAGTTAAAATGAAACACCAAATTAGTTCAAAATGTACAAATTATTCTTTACCACTAGTGTTCTCACCAACATTTTCAATTAAATCACTAATAAAATTGATACGAAGATATTTTCAGATTTGCAGGAACGATTTAGTAGGAAATAGAAAAAAAATCATGTGGGTTACAAATTTAGTGCAAAGAAACATTGGACCTTTACGAAAATACCAGACCCCCCAAAAATCCGATGAAACGTTGGTTGAAATTGATGCTACTTTGCTGCGTTTAGTAGAGTAACTTTAAGATTGACAAAGAAAAACAGTCGCTTGAAAAGTTGTACCAGTCATCAAAAGTTGAATAAAAATAGACGGTGTTATTAGATTACGGACGAAGGAAATTTAAATAAAGTTTATCCAGAGTTGATAATTAGAATTACTGAAGAAAGGTTCCACACAGCAATATAACATGACAAGTTGAAAGTTGAGATTGTCAGCACTCTCTGATCTCTGGACGGTATATTTATTAGTTTCTACTTTCTACGGAGAAAAGGTTTTCACGGCAACATAATTATATAAATCTCCTGAACTATCAGACACCCTGCGGCGTTGGACTAATTTAATTAAAAATGCCGGCTATAGATGGAGTTCGTGACGCTTGTGTTTTGCCTTTTATAAAACGTGAAGACAAGGAATATAGGTACCTACCTCTAGTGATTTTTTTTTGTATGCCTTAATGACAATTAGTCTAATTAGAAAACCCAGACACCCGACTTTTATTGTTAAGTTCTTTAAAACCCACATTATTGGAATGAAAAATATAAAAAAGCAGACAGTACACTCTACAAAACACACCTGAAGCTCTGAAATCAATTGAACCGAGTAACAGAAACACTGAAATCTTAAAACAGAGAAATATTTTCTACACACTAACATTTATAAATATTATTTTCGGTTGAGGTGGCTTTAACATGTCGTTTAAATGCTAGAAGAACGGCTTCCAATAAGAGTTCTGGGGTAGCAAAATGAGCTGGCAGAAGCACACAATGGCGGATAAAGGGTTGTATTTATCTATCTCTATCCCCGGCACAGTAAAGTGTTACATCGTCTTTTAAAAAAAGCTACAGAATAGTCAGATTTTATGAAAACAATACGAGTAATTCTACACAAGAATCCCAAAGCGAGTTAAGTGTATGTAGTAAGTAGTGCCGAATCAAAAGGCATATTTCAAAGAAAATATATTTTGTGTATACTTCCTACTGTTATTATTATCTATGCAAAGTATTACATAAGGGATTCTTTGTATTGAACTGTATAACAATATTTTCTTCGATAACCAAACTCAATAGCGGAAGTTGAATGGTAATATATTTCCGATTTATCTACAAAAATTTTAATGTGCGTCTAGTGTACAATAAAAACAAGAAAAAAAAGTAACAATATAAATTATTCACGACGAGAACACAATTTTACGTGTAGGCGAATAAAGGGAAAGAGTCCACATAAAGAAAAATTGGTATTTTTACAATGAAAATGATAGTCGGTTTAGTAACAGTGGATTTCCGTATCTTTTCGGTGAGAAACAGTGATGGCAAAAATCTACGGAGCACACCTACTACAATTCACGTTCACGTTTCACGATCAAAAATACTACTGCACATATGTAGACTACACAACATCTGGACATCAAGTCGATGATTCAATAATCTCTGCTTATTTTAATAGCATTTTCAAGATCCCATGCTACACATCGTGCATATAATCTCATCCATCAGTTGGCAAACACATTTATACTATCTTCGGCAAAGAGCTCCACGTTTAAAAGATATGTTCTAGTTTCTGATTCCTTTCAAAAATCAGTTGTTGGAATAGGAGTTATCTCATGAATAGAAATTTATTTCTTGTGATTAATGTACGGGTGACCAAATAATACCTAGTGTCGATGAAATGGGCTGGTAATACAGTTTATACGTTTGCATTACGGTACGAACTTAGGAGTGCCGAAACAAGATGTCTTCAAAGCATCAACGAGGTACGCGTAGATATGTATTTTATTGTGTTCAACTGCCAACTCTTAGAGACGTTCGACAGAATATTTTTAAGCAGATACGTATAAAAATATAAATGGTGTGTGATATAGGTCAAAAGATGAGTGAATTGAGGACAATGTGTAATCCTAAGGGCCATCTAGTTACAAGAATATAATGCCGGTTTAGAAAATATGAACTTAACATATATAGTAGTATTGCCCCGGAACAGGCTATCGCCTAGTGGGGCAATAACATCCAGTACTTTTTTATTGTATTTTTACTTTGTAAAGCTTTGGATAATAAATAAATGAAATGAAATGAAAATGAAAATACTTGTACGTACATCTAATATGTATAAAAAGGCACTCTCGGTGAAGATAATTTCTTGCTCTTTTAAAAAATCATTTATATATGTATACTTACTGTCTTTGGTAAAACTGACACCTATTTTAACGAATTTCAGATTTAGGACGACAGTCGCCAACTGTTAAAAATGTTATGTATCACATTAAACAATAGTCTAGGTTTGAATACAAGCCTAAATACTTTCCCGTTGGTACACTTCACACTAGGCTATATCGTGTGAAGGATACATCATCAGCGCTGGGATTCGAGCCCGGCACCTCCTACTCTGCGATAACCACGTAGTCTGTTATTTTAGTTTTGTTTATTATATGGTTTAATTTATGAATTACTTTTAGGCTATTTATTGTGTTATCGAGCCTTTAAGAGCTAGTATTGTTATAAAACATTACTTTATCTTTGAGAAAGTACTATACTTAAGGTAATATAGAAACCAGGAAAGAGAATTTGAAGGCAAAATATTATGTTATACAAAATTTCTTAAAAGTTTTTAATACCTAAGTGCACCCATGAGACGATGTCAGCGGAAATCTGAATATTATAAAAGACCGCGATAAAGAAACAAGAAGCAATATTTTAGAATGCAAAGTCGGCTGTAAAAATGTGCAGTAATAATGTCGTATCCCAGCTTTACTCGTAGAGAAAAAAAAAGAAATAAACTGCAGAGATGAATACATCGTTAACACTGAAATTTGGATGAACTACAGTCCTTTGAATTTAAAAGGTCTTGAATTAGAACAGAACGCAAAACGTGTACTGCAACTGTAGAATAGTAAAAGTAAGTTAATTTCTGGGTCAACCACAACATCTATCTCGTCAAAAGATACGCAACAGAACTGTCTAATCTCACCCTATACAATATCATACATGTAATGTTCATTTTTTCATTGTTGAGTGTATTGTTGATTTTAATTAACGTAAATATTGTTAACTTTGATTATTGTAACCATAATTTTTGTAAAAGGCTCACGCCGTAGACATAAATAAATAGGTAATAAAGAGTTCAGAATGAAAGCAAACAAGTAAGAGAATGGTTAGGACACGTGAAGAGCCTGAATGATGAAAGGAACAAAAAAGTATAATTAAGTGAAAGAAGAGACGTAAAAAAGAGCGGCCGTCCATGAGCCTCGTGTCAGTTGCTTAAGGACGGTGGCGTTTTGGGTAAAACAAATCGTTGTATACGTATGACTAATAATTGTATGAATATGACAGGAAGCAAGAAAAGATTTTAAGGACAGTAAAGTCTACGATCTGTTTTCTCTGCCCTGAAAGGGGTGCGCCCGTGATGGGATATAATATAATATAATAAGGAGTGAATCTCTTTACAGAACTTGACAAGGACAAGTTATTTTGTCTCTTAAATTTTCATTTTTTAACTATTACAAAATACTAGAAAACAATATTAGTAAAAAAAAAGAGTCGCTACTCCTTGTTAAAAGTCGCACGACCAAGAAACTATCCGGCATTTTTTCATTTATATAAGTAGGTACGTTCTCCGACACGTAGATATAAATAATGATATTTTATTCATACGTATGTCTGCCAAGTTAGAGCTGATATAAGACTACGAATAATAATAGGAATATGTGCATGTCACGCAATAACGTACCCGTACCTCTATACTAGTCGCTACAATGCAAAATAAATCTTGTGTGAGAATATCCTTTCAGAATATAATACGTTACGTACGTTGAGTTTCAACTAGAAAAGTAAGTAACGTAATATACGACTACACTATGCAAGCTCAAGGAATATTTCAGTAATTTGCTTCCTATCCGTTATACATAGTCGTAACATAATAATAAGTATTATATTGAAAATTCCAGAGTTAAATTTACGACTACTAGGTACATAATGTTTTCTATATTACGAATAAAAGCACAAAAGGTCCTATAGAATCTCTTTGTAAATAATCCCTCATCAAACGCATCCATATTCAATACAATATTACCTATCTTGTTGTATTATTAGAATATAATCCTGTCCGTTTTCTAAAGAAATTTCGTTTCACAAATTTACAATATTTTCAACATTTGCTGGGTTTAAACCAAAGAAAAAAGAGTCCATTACCTACATGCCACTCATCTTGAAGGATTTACGATTGCATTTCAGCATAATCGTATATTTAGCCTCACATATGCATAAAATATCTATAAAATAACTATCTTCGGAGACGGTTGGACGGTTAGATACACAAGGCTCAAGATCAAGGTATTTTGAAGTCATCAAGAAAGGGCTGTATGAAAGAATGAAGCATTCCCTGCGAAGCCAAATGAAGAAATTGACCTCCTTAATTTTGCTTATGTCTGTTGTATTGGAGCATATTGACCTATATGATTGTGATGATTTACGTTGTGCAACTTCAAATAATTTTAATTCTTTACGTGTACATACTCGTAATGTACGCTGAACAAAAAATCAATCTTTATCCTTCTAAATATGAAATATATAAAGAAAATAAATATTAATAGGTAACACTCGCATTCACTTTTTACGTTATGTAATATTGGAGTAAATAAATCAGAAAAAATAATATTTTTTTCCACAAAAAACACTGAAAATTGAGAACATTTTCATCGTTTCAATTCAGTTCTGGCACAAAGAATGTGAAGTAAGTAATTCGTGATACCACGTACGACTTTTTGATATGCAAGAACATTAAAATACACTTTGATAAAAAGGATCACGTTCCTAACTAAGTACGTGGCCATTGTTAAAACAATAACCAAAGTACTTTCGATAAGGGAATCTCAAAATAAATGCGTGTGATGAAAGCATTATGTATATTCAAAGACAAAAACACATATCAAGCCATAAGCAAATTTGTCTAAAAGCAAAGGCTTTTAAAAACATAATTTAATTTATTCATGCGGGCTCCGTAAATATATACATACTCGTACATACATACACACGACATACACACAGTATACCTAACCTAAAATATGTTTTCACGTAAATATTAAAACGCATGAAATTCTACGTTTCACTCAAAATACAGACATTTTTACCTAGGATTCTTAAAAGTAGCTAAATGTCTTCGATCAATATCTAATATTTCAGTTTTTTATCCATTATTAATCAATAAAAATATTTTCTTTTGTATGTAGTTAAAAATGGCCATTCAGGGCGGTTTACTTAGGGGCTTTGTATTAAATATTCAGCCAATTGCAAACAGACACCCCGAGACAGGCCATGGCCTAGTGGGGTGTCACATTGTATAAACTTGTACCTATTGTAAAAATGTAAAGGAAAATAAACGATTTTATTATTGTTATTAATTGTTGAAAAGGGCTATACAATTTTAGAATTCTTCCCAAAAACATTGATTAATATATTAAAAAAAAACTAAATATTTAGGTATGTCCAAAAGCATCCACGGTCGATGTTATCCTTTTGTAACGATTTTTCATCCAAGAATCCTTATTTTGTAACTGTGTTTTTCGACCAAAGACAACGCCAGAAGTTTCGGGATATATTTACAGAAATGATAAGAATGTGGCAAGTTAAAAGCAGTCAGGTATTATACCTGTAGAGTTGTAGATTTATACAATGTTCTTTTTCCTGTCCGTTTCGTAATAACTGTAATTTGTAAGCTACACTACAAATTAAAATCAAATTAGCATAAGACATTGTTTGCTCTGAATGGGGATTTAAATCCTACATTCCTGACATAATAAATTGGGCGAGAAACATTCTTTGTATAAACTAAACGTTGACTGTTGGATTTCATCCTGTAATACAATTCTGCCTTATTTTAAAGATTATACTTACATTATGTGCATACTCATGTAGTCAAGCTTATTATTAGCTAAAGCTGTAGTATAAACATTGTGCATTTTACACCAGATTCTTGTAGAATTTGTCAGATATTTTGTGACACCAGCAGCACAATCCACACTGCACAGTAACAAGAATTTTTCCACGAAATTATTCTCCCTAGTTGACAAGAAACCATGGTACCGGCCTATTCCTGCTTTTATGCAACCACTACTACATATTGTGTTTTTTCATTTAAGTCATTTTTCCCTTTGACCGTAAACAGCATTTGATTTCTAATAGCAGAATTTTGCTTTAAAATTACCTAAATTATGTAATATGATGCAATCTAGGTACAATATTATGTTTGTATCTATATTTTACTGTGCAGATTTATGTACTATCAATGTAGTAAAAGCAAATAAAATGTATAAAATCCTCTAGGTTTTAAACTAACTTTATCTTTTGAACGTATACGAAGAAGTATTCTAATACGGGTAGACACCATGCAATGCACAATTCCAAGAGGCGAAAAATATCCTTTCGTTATTGCTCCCTCAAGGGAAAAGCCATCCGGGTTCCTTTCGTTACGTTCATCCGTTGAAAACCTAACTGAATTTGCAAACCACAGATAACGACGTTGAAATGGAGATTTTAAATTTTAACGAATGCTATCATACTACGATATTTGAAATTCTAAAGTACCCAATACTCTTTAATGCAAACACTGCCTATGCAGAAAAACGTACAAAATTTATTTTAGGTAAGTACTACTACCGCTTGAAGGCCTCATAAACAAGCAGTTTTTGCACAGTTGGGACTCATCTAGTGACACAGTTCCTGAAAGCAGTGTAAATACTATCGATAGCTAATAATGTGTAAAAAATATCCGTCCGTTGTGAATCTGGGATAAGTTACCCCTTACATTGCGGGTACAACTAAAATTCACTGTATAATGTAGGTATATTTAATCACTTGGCTAAGATGAGATTCATATACTTACTCATAACATCGTTCATCGATAAGTTTGAAGCAGAATTCACGCAGAAAATATTGACACAGAGCATTTTTCAATTCACGTGCAGGTACTATGGTCGTTATTTGAGATCACAACTGAATTGACGAACACATTCATAGGCATTCGTAGACTTATCCGAAACTTGAGAATAGGAATCTGATGCCGTAGACAAATTTACTTAGATGCGTTCTTTTGGGGTAGTGTTTGAGGCACTCAAGTTTATAACAATTAAGAACAAACAGTTCTTTCCTTGATCTGTTGAGTGCAACGTACGCAAACTATCACTATCGATAAGCTGAGAAGCGGTGCAGTAAGCATCGTATGTCAATATTGTCAACAAAACAAGCCAAGGTAACAAATTTTTACAATGATTTATCGGTCGTAGTACATGTACTGTCCAGAACAGGACATATTATACAAGACACAGCATATTTTGTTGGCCACATTCCAATTTCATGTTACTGTATCGAACTATGTGGCACTGGAGAGCTACTATACTCATGTAGAATATGACAGCTGTCACAGTGCCCGGTACTGTACCTAACTACTTAAATTGTATTACATGTTTCACATGCACCCTGTATCAATTATTCCTATAATGTCTTATAAACAATCAAAACAAGGCAAGTCATTTAGAATTAAAATTTACTAAAGATTGCAAATGCAATTTGTCTAGAATTTAATGGCTGTATTCAGAAAACACTGCGATATTGCATCACTCAATGTTTATCGAGTAATAAAAAAGTAATGTTCTCTTGAAAAAAACTATGATTGCTTTACTCATTTTAAAATCAATTTCTGGCGTCTCTCAGAACATTTAATACAAAATGCGCAATGGAATCCTCGGATTGTTTTTTTAAATCTAGGATGTTGGTAAAATAATTATAATGATAATATTACAAGCCTAAAAGCAGAGTTTTCGAAAATGTATAACGTAAATCAGATGATGAAAGAATCGTAGCTTTTTATTTATTTATTTTATTTTTATACACACTAAAACACATAGTAAAGACACACTTTCCATCTCTTTTACCACAAGTCAGGAATGAACTACGCACAACCATTGTGTATAATGGTTTAGTTGGAGTTATTTTTTTATAGTTCCTATATTGGAAAAAAGATCGCCGGAAAATTAATTCGAAAAATTTGACCTTTGTGCTTTGTAACTGTTCCACCACTTGCCTACTACACCATGGTCAGGCAGTCAGTACAGAAAGTGACTAACACATGCATAATGCTTGTATGCTATGTGTGTCATTTTGTATGTAATACCATTGAGAAGATTCTGGAACGTTTCATGCACACACAAGCGTGAATATTCCACAATACTGACGATATTTTTGATACAATCGCACACATTCACTCACAGGTTCGAATAAAATTTAACTACTACAAAAGCCGCAGTACAAAGGGAAAATAAAACGAAAAATAGTTTTACACCACGATTCTACTACAATAAGCACACAGCTTTGACAACACCAAAAATCGGTTGCAGAAAAGGTATCGAATTTCGCCAATTTCAGCGAATTTAGTTGAAATAAGGATTGTATGGACATTTCGATCATCGTTATTCTTCCATTGCCACACAAAATTAAATAGCGCATGAAAAATGCATGGCCCCTATGTTTTGCTTATTAACAGGCTGTTTTTTTTTTACTTTTTTGCCGCTAGGGGGGTACTACAAGTAGGGTCTCTTGTCAAATTTATAATCTCAATTGTTTTTCACATGTAATAGCGTAAAAGGAATCGGAGAGCGTGTATGACAAATTGCATGAATGTGACGGAAGCTAGGACTGTGTGTAAGAATAGGGCTGTCTGGCGCACTGTCCTTTCTGCCTACCCTGCAAGGGACGTGACGTGAGGGTATAGATAGAGATAGAATAGCGTTTCAAGTCACACGGATCACCATAGATTCGTGATTTTAAAATAGAGCTACCAGTAATACTTTGAAGTACTCAACTGACATGTTATAGAACAAGTACCCAACGGCCATAGTCTATGTGTGATTTTTGACAATAGACCCTTACATGTGCTGCCACCTAGTGTGCATTACTGGAAGCTGCTCACAAAACAACCAATTAGAGTGCCTTCTCTTTCTATATGGAAATTTAAAACAATGTTTTAACGATGTACATATTTGTTGTACACTTTGCGTGACGACATAAAAAATTCTCCCATCGAGCATCAAATCCGTATTCACAAAAAGGTTCCTTTTAATATAAAGTATTGCTTTGTACCCTTTAAAAAAAACGATATTTCTGAACCCTTCAGTACGAATATGAATTATCCAAAATGTGATGCAAAAAACAATGGCACCTGAAGCTCATCGTTATAATCGTGCATGGCTATCCTCTTCAATCTGGTTCTGGCTACGTACTGCTTCCTTCGTATGTGAACGACACGATATATCTGAGAGTCAAAGCTCGTGACAATAGAACGTCTTCAAGTGGTACACTCAAGGCAACGCATCCCTAATGCGGCCAAAATAATAAGTGACCAAAGTGCAAGAACGATATGGTGAAGAGAGCCAATTACACGTACAAGTCTTGACATGATCTAATTATGCATATTATGACATACATGTTACTATATGGAACAAGGAAATACCTAATACTATTATTAAATTCTAATCTTAAGGGCTTGGTACCAATAATGACGACACAGTCATTTCCCACGGCATTAAGGTTCAAAATCGCGTGAACAATTGTATGATACAATGGCAAAAATAGCGTTTTTTTTTTCATTTTTTGGGGTTAATTTTGCGTCAATCAAAAAACTTTTACGGTTATTCCCAAGATTTTAATGCATACTATCAGTACAAAAAATTTTAACCCCGCGACTTTCGGGAAACGAGTTTCCGTCTTTCGGAAAAGGATCAGAGGTGTTTTTCACGATATTTTTTTTTAAAATCTATACAAGGCATAAGAAATCTTTTACTGTTATTCCCTAGATAAATGTTCAATGCATCTACCCTATTTTGTTTCAAAGCATATTTAGTAACGGCTGTCGAAATATAAGGTCTCCCGTTTTTAGAAATTTTTTGAAATGTCGTATGCATACTCTTTAATTACATCACTGACAATTCCGCGTCACTCAGTACAGACGCGCATAATAATAATTCTAATTAGCAATATGACAGATTCACACGTACTTTGTATCAGAATATTATGCGACGTTGTCGTTATTTGAAATACGCTCTAACACATTTGCATACATACATATCCATTGTTGCCAAATCTAATTCACTCGGCTTGGAATATAATTATCGAATACGCGTACACTGTTCAGGTAATTTAACCGTTGAAGTACGCAGTTAACTAAATCTAAATTAGTTTAGTTTATTTTATTTACTTATATTCACATTGTCGTTATTTCACAAACGGCGGAAACAACAACGTTTAATTTCATAGTTAGTAAATTTTAACTGCAGTGCTAAGCAATTAATTTTAATAGCTAATCAAATGCGGAACTGCAGTTACAGAATGGTCATGATATAATTATTAAGCATTCAGGTATATATGTTCAACATGAGGCCTTACTTCATTTTGATTCTTCAAAATCAATAATTTCGAACTTATGGGCTTGGCACCAAGAATGACGTCACAGTCATTTCCCACGGCATTAAGGTTCAAAAACGTGTGAACAATCGCATGATAAAATGGTAAAAATAGCGATTTTTCCATTTTTTGGGGTTAATTTTGCGTCTATCAAAAATTTTTCACGGTTATTCCCTAGATAAATGTTCAATGCATCTACCCTATGTTGTTCCAAAGCATATCTAGTAACGGTTGTCGAAATATAACGTCTCCAGGTTTTAGACATTTTTGAAATGTAGGTATGCATACTCTTAATTATGTTCCGTATTATGACTTCAGCCCGACACACTCAAAACATTGGTCATCCTGTCCTCATTCATTCTCTCCACACGCCCAGAATACATAGGTAAGCTTCTAAACTTTGAACTAATGAAAATAAAACAAGACAATATCAATAGGTTCATTAATTCAATTAATGATACCCAGATTGATGACGTTTATCTTAGAGTTAGACAAAGATGATAAATACATATTATTATACATAATCCTTACTAAAACACAGGGATGAGAACTAACTTCCTTTTGGCTATTTAGACAATTTGATTTGTCAGTTTCAAACTAATCAACTAAGTATACGAGTGATGTTGTAATATGATAAAGTCAGGAGAAGATTGAATTAAATACTATACGATTTACTTTGTAATATTAAGGAATATTAGTAACTACTACATCATCACGGTAAATCCATAAAAAGGAGGAGAAAAAATGCAGAAAATTGCAAAAGTAAATCAGGTAATTTACTGATGACACATAGATGGCAGTAGTTGTCAAATAAACTTATATATGAAACATATTTTTATATTTTTTTTATTGACTTTACACTCTCTGTCGACTGACTTGTGATATTATCAAAGGCAGCAGTAATATTTCCGTTCTATTTACAGTAGAAGTACTCGTATTAAAGATAATCCAAATCGAAAGTAAATAGAATATCTCCTTTTAACACACTCAGGCAATACATGAGCTCCGTATCCGGAATATGAAAATGACTGCAAGAGACTTATATTTACACATTACATATAATATTATGATAGAAGCGACTCCTGGTTTTGATGTAAGCTATAAGTACGTAATAATGCTTTCAAAATGCTCCATAATAACCTATAAAGAATACTAAGCCTGCATCAGTGCAGTTTCCCTGCATTAGTAATAAGATTAGGCACTATAATAGGTATTCTTATTTTATAATTCCTTTGACGGGGGCCTGAGAGAGCTGCAAGCCTTCACTGCTCGGGTCGGCCTTGTAGAGTAGGGAGATATATAACCATTTCCATGGCATCCCTTAGTAGGTTTTAATGTAAAGGGAACTGAGTGCCTTTAAACATACAATATGATCTTTTTGACGGGCGTCGAAAACTCTCTGGATCAAAAAACAATAGGTACTGTATATTATGATTATCCTTCATAATATAAACTAAATTAAAAATAATACCGTAATAAAACATACTGATATATAAATAGAATTACGGTATTATTTATTAAGCGAATCAATCAAATAAGATAAATAATGTTTCCACAGTAATAAAATAGTACCTACCGTATTGAATAATATTTATTTATCCCCCGTGCATTCATCATTCGTATAATGATCATAATAATATCATTGAGAATAAATAGATGAGGGGATGAGCATATTGTATGAAAATACCATTAGTTTGTATGCGAAATCCAATATAATATTGCGCTGTGATTTATTATAAAGAACTTGTATGCAAATGAAAATAGAGATAAATACGACAAGAAAATAAAATTATGTAGTGCCATCATAGTGGAAAATAAAACTACTCAGTATAAATGTTATACTCGTAGTAATGCCAAAGGCTTGTAAACATCGATGATTATCTTATCAACAACACTGAAATCGAGCACTTGAGCATCAATATAGTTTTCGACGTTATATTCAAAATTTCGTTGATAGTGTTAGTAATTATTGTCAATTAGTTACGAAACAATTTACTCATTTTAATTTTATTTATCACGAACACCATCAATGAAATTTCAAACTCACAAGACATATACTACAAAACAGGGGAATCAGAATGGTGAAAAGTTAAAAAAATCGTTCGCAGAACAGCACTTGATTTTCCAAAAAAGCCCTAAACACGATGCCAAAAGCTAGAATAACAATAATCGTACTGAAATGCCAGAATAGTTATCTTTAAAACATCTAGCTTAGTTTTCGAAACTCTTTGTATTTTATATGTAGAAAAACAGGCATGATTTATTTTTCATTAATCACCTGATGAATGATGAGAATCCATACATACAATCTATAATCAAAGTCATTGCGTCGATTTTAAACTAAATATTATTTCTTCATTTTTACGTTAAAAGGAGTGGTCTTTGTTGCTCGTCATTAGATAAAAATCTTCTTTATTTTTCGATGCATGTTTAACGTTCCTATACAAGTAAATAGTTTGGTACATTCATCTCATACTGCATGAATAATATACGTACGGCAATACAGTTTACTCAGTTTAGAAATAAACAACTTTCTGAACAATCTTATAGCAAATGTACGTATCTTTTTTACGGGCTTCTCTCTTTCATTCGACGAACAAATGAGGGTAAACTTTTTACAGTGAAGTCTTGCGAACATCGCCAGATGGGACTCGTTGCGGCAGAAAAAATTGACTGCAGAAAGATACAAACTGCTCCATACATTTTCCTCCAAACGAAATGATAATAGGTAGTACCTCGACACTAGAGACTGATTTATTTTATATGTAAAACTGTAATTAGTGTCCAAACGTGGAAACATTTTAACAAATAAGTCTCCGGTATTTTAAAACATACGAGGGCCCATAGACAGAATTACTCATCCACTCTTTTTTACCATCATTGTTTTTTAGTCCCCCGTATATATAATTCACGAATAATTCGATTATATGATTGGTGCAGCTGGTTGGACTTCGTACTTCCAATCTGGAGGTGCAGGGTTCGAATCTCAGTGCTAATGATATATTGTGCACTTCACGACACAAGCTTTAAGCTTACTGTGAAATGTGTAGAAGTATCACTAATTTCAGCATTGAGATTCTCTGCAACGAGGCAATGTTGTGTACAAACAAACATGTGTTGCACATTTGTAGCTGGTTACCTCACACCGTGAGAAGCTGTGATGGTAGATTTACTGTATACTCATTACACATATATAAATAAGTATTTGAGAAAGTTTTTCAGTTTCGTTTGTACGGTACATTAGTATAAAGAGAAAGAAGTATAATAATATTATTAGCGTAGGTGATGATGGTAGGTTTTTTTTACCCGTTTCCCTCAGAGTCGTGACACTGACGAAGTATAGACGAGTCTTCATACATAAGCCCCTAAAATAAAATATAGACCTGATTTTTTTCCTTCATCCACAACTGAATTCTCGATCCCATACGTGACCGGAAAATCAACCGACTCTCGACTAGGTGAGGTTAGAAATGGGAAAGATGAAAACCAGAAAATATACAAACATACCTCGGTTTACGTGACTTCACGTTATACGGTACAAATAAAATTGCGCCACCAAACTATGTATTCACCAAGTAACGTAACTCGTAACGTTATACTAGGAATATTAGCCTCATTATGGATAAGTGAGAAATCGTGTACGAAAAAATTGCATGAATGTGTCGGAAGTGTAAGGATTGAAGGGTCTGATTTTTTGCCCTGCTTATGCTGCTAGGGACTCTTTCTGAGTAATCTCTCTTACCATCGTACTTCATCCTGAAGATAGTACCTACTAGCTACGGTACTGAAAGCTCAGTCAATCTAAAAAATACACGCGGGACCCGAATAATGCCCAACCGATGTATTCGTCACGCTGCGAAAGCCTACAAGATTATATGCATTACGTCATCAAGAATTGAATTGCAGGTACGACAACCAATCCAGAGTACACCTGTACTTCGTACTTAGATAGAATGAGAATGATAGTAATATTGTTTCATTCAGAATAAAAAACAGACCTTCCTTTATTATTTCTATCAGGGACCATTATCAAGATGTGAGAGACTGAAATGCTGTAGAAATATATTATCTCTATAGGTGATGTGCTGAAAAAATAAAACACCTACAATAATAATATTCAAGTCACACCACATTATTGTGTACTTACCTCCTCTAAGTACTATAATACCAAAGTAGATACTTTTATGATAATTGCCATTGACCAACGAGAACCAACGAGATGAATGCCCAATCCCGCCAACGTTTACCTAGAAAGGAGAGCCCTAAGAAATTTCCATACAGAAACAGAGATAATATTCTATTTATTTAGTAACGAAGGGCATCTGCAGCAATAAATCCATATGAAATGCAACATGCGACTCTCCTAACGTTAGGTGCCCTTCGTTACTAAATAACACAGATGCCCTTCGTTACTAAATAAATAGAATATTATCCCTGTTTTTGTACGGAAATATCTTAGGGCTCTCCTTTCTAGGTAAAAGTTGGTGGGATTGGGCAAAAGACTCCCATCAGACCCATTGCGGGACTGACAATCCGAAACAGAGTGAGAAATTCTCAAATAGGGAGAACTTGCGACGTCGAAGATATTTTCCGATAGGGAAGATTAAGAAAGGCGTTATTGGAGAGATCACGTGGATAAAGGGTATTCTGAAAGAGTGGTTAGTCGAATGCCAGACTCCTAGAAAGACCACACACAAAACATAGCGAGACAACTGGACATCCATTCATATCCCAGGAACAGGCTCCGAACAAGGACAGGACGCACGCCTAAATGAAGCAAAAGAAGAAGACTACTGGAACATCGGGCGTAAGGTTATCTAACTCCAAAATAATAATAATTAAATTAATCACCACCAATACGATGTGTATGTATGTGACTATGTTCATTGTTAATGATACATTTTTTGTTGAGTTGCGTTTCGTACTCATTACAGAAATTATACGGAAGTATCTAATTAAAAACCACGCTGCCACAAGAATAAAGATCTAACACGCCTAACCATAAGAATCATTTCAATGTACCAGTGAGATGTTGCTTTTCAATGCCATTTCATAGATAAGGATAACTCTACGATATTTTAATCTGTTCTTGCGTATAGTATGCACATTGCACATTGCACATTGTGCACCTTTAGATATGTACTACTGCACCATACTGTAACTCTTATTTAAGTGTACCTGTGCATATTGCATATTGACTTTTTCATTTTTTTTAAAACGGGAGACCTCACATCTCGACAACCTTACGGCTTAAAATGCGAAACTATGATCATACTTTCTCGCGATTTAGGAATATCTTTCAATGAATGTTCGTTACTTTCGATAGAAGGGTTGCACAAAGGTCAGTATCTAAATTTACTGAGTAGTAGTAAAATACTGAGATTCGGAAAGTAATGTGTATACAGATTGGTGTTTACCCATCACACTTATTGCTATTGAGTAGATTAAGACTATTTTGTATCTTAAATTCAAATTATCAGACTTGACATTGATCGTTCTTCAGCGAAATGTACTTAAGTAATTATATTTGTTCCCAGTAATTACTTTAGCTACGCTTTTTTTTCGTGTAAATACATTTTTCGAATTAACCTCCAAATCAGTCCTTCAAGTCGGATTATAGTTTACAATCGATCAAAGTAATCGGGTCTGTTGAATTTTCGAAATAAGTATTTTATTTTATTAACCTATCCAAATAAAATCAAATCTCTTTATGTCTACACGCAAGTACAACACAATTCGTTCGTGCTGTTTACCTACTTTTTTGTAGTACAAAGCATGTTCAATTCTTTAGGTAACGTTATTTTGCTTCTAACGCTAAATAGAGACCGATGTGAATACAGTTACAGAGAGGTCAGAATATTCAAATAACAACACCATGGCAACGAGCCGAACAACATGACGTCACACCTGTTTCGAACAATATTTCTGATACAAACAAAAATATTAAATAGAGATATTCGGAATGGGTGCTGAGCTCCATGGATGTTGGTGAAATCGAACATGGAGAAATCCATAAAATTCTAAATAATTTATGTGAAATAAAAACATATTGGATGTTTACACTGAGGCGTGGATATTTAGGGAAGGGATGCAGATTCCATATTGGTTGTACATCTTTTTAAGAGTTCTGTGCTGAGTTTGTTCTGCGTGTGTTTTTTCGACTCGGCGTCAGCACCGACACCGAAAGCTCGACTAATTCTATAAAACACACGCAATGAAAAAGCCTTAAAAAATATACAACCAATGAATTCGTCGCGCGTAGAAAGTTAACGAGACATTTGATGATACAGAAGGAGTCCGTCATTTTGGATGGGCCTCTAGTTAGCATAGTATGTTATTATGTTGGTACGTAGATATTTTAAAATAGTGTGTTTAACTTTGGTTGAATATAATAAAACATATAAATACTTATTATATAATCCCTAGATTTCGTTTTAATTAAAATAGGCTTTCCATGATGATGTGATTTAAAGCACAAAAACAATATTACTGGAATTAAAATGATGAAACCATTAATAATGTTACAAAAATTTTAAAATTTTGTATTTTTTAATAAACTCCCAATACATTGATGACTACTAAATTCCAATTAAGGGCTCTGATCTCACAAAAGATTTCGATGAAGTTTTTTTTTCAATAATTGTGAATTTCACCTACACGCTCTCCGATTCATTTTACTCAAAACGCGTCCATCCTTAAGGATCTGGTCGCCGTGATCGGACCAGGTCGCTCTCGGGCGGCTGCGTTTCCTCACAACTCTTCGCTCACTCAAATATATATTTTTTGTCATCCTGTCATTCTCTTAAGATGTCTAAACTATCTCAGTTATTAACTTTTATTATCGTCACAACATCAGTCTTGCAATCACTCATTTCCGTAACATTAGAGACAAAACCATAAAATGCTATTACCTCTTGGCTCCTACCCGTGCTACTTTGCCCTTTATAGTTCTTCGTGAGAATTGTCATTGTCACTCCGTATGCATAATAAATGTAATGAATCACACATGCACGCAACTGAACAACGTATAATTTCAAATGCTGAAAAATCATAGGTACATTATTTTGATACGTCATCAACGAAAATGTCACCCTCATCCCACCTAACTCGTCCCTATATTATTACACCATTCCCTATAACGTCCTTCCCTGGACCATTGTCTCAAATGATGTCCAAGTATTCAATCATAATAATGACCGGGTTTGTTCGCTGGAACATGTGACGATATTACACTGCGATGAGTTACCGATACGTCGTAAATATTCCAGCTGATTCCAATGGAAGACGGATTTCGTAAAAATAATCATATTATATTATAGTATATATACTATACTGAATGAAGTCTTCTGAATGCCAAATGTTTTTAAGAAACATGAAAAAATGTCTCCATCCTTTTGATTTACTTTTATTTCCAGCTTTTGTGACCCCAAGGTTTTCATGCGACCACCTTTTTAATTTATTGAAAACATTTTTCTCTTTAACCGTACTAGATATTTGATTTTTAATATACCGTGTCATATCCAGAATTATGCTCTCACTTTACCTTAAAGGCGTGATCAAAAACTTCCGAAACGATAATTTTGACAAATCTAGATGAATGTATTAATGGCTATTTGTGTTCCCGGCATATTTTGTATCATAACGTTAAATTGAAAACAAAAGTGCATAAACTTTTTCATTGCAATGCATTATTTTTTTCATTTCAGAATGAAAGTTACATAATTTTCTTTTGGATCATTATATTTTAACTTTTAACACTACTTACAAATATACTTAAATATTTCATATATACAAGACGATAACAACACCCTGTAAATAGAATGGATGTAGAGTAACACTCCAAACTCCATAATGGCGATATTGGAAAATGGATTTACTATAATATTACATTCAAGAATTTTAAGATATCCGCAAAGAATTTACCGATATACTTCACCCAAAAAAACACAATGACAAATGATACCTATGGATATTGATCACCTCCGAAATTCCTACCCATATATTTCCAATATGTGGAGTGACATTATTCGATACCACCTCTGATATTATTTTGATAGCACTTATACTCAAATGTAAGACAGTAAGGTTACATAGATAGTAGGCAGTCGACCCCGCGTTGAACATCGATTGTATCTTTGAACTTTTGTATGTGCCGTTTTTGTAGCTACGTTATTTTAATCAGACATATTTTTTTATTTGGCATCCACTCTTATTTGAGAACTTTAAACGGGAGAACTCTCAGACTTCTTATTTTGAGTAACGATAGTGCAGAATTTTGTCTACAGGTTATAGACTTGGACTATTATAAAATCGAATTCCTCCTACGGTTAAAGAGAAGAATGACTTTCATTACAAAATAATGCAGTAGTGGTTACATTAAATCTACAAACCAGGCTTTCAAATGAATAAAATCACATTCTTTCTCTCACAAGTAGTAAATAAAATAGTTTTCTAATATGTATTTTGGATGAACCCTAGCAGTGTAGATGCACAAGCTACTCTGTGACCATTCCAATAATTCCTTAATACTTTCTTGATATGCTTTCTATAAAATTGAACTGTGCGCACACAGTATAATAATAGTTAATAATCCTCTTACTACACGTCCCATGCCAGTATAAAGATTCATCAAGTAAATGAATATAAGGGACATAAGAGCAGAGGACGACGAACTCAAACCTAGTTCATTATTGTTCATCCATCTTAATACATAATAACATAATAAGATCACTGTATGAAATTTAATAATACCGCTGTACGTTAACTAATGATCCTATATCAAAATAGATTTACGTTATATGATAAAAGTATCGAAGATGTGGGCAACATAATTAAAAAACGGAACTCAAGGGGCTTGGCGGGGGGGCGATCAGTGATCACTGATCATATACATCTGAGTCGCAGCGACAGTAGAAGAATTAACTCAGAGACAGAGAATAAAGTGAAAGGATGATGAACTAGAATTGAAAGAAGAGTAGTACAATTTACAAATCCAGGGAGCCCCCCAAGCGCTGCTTCATTATTAATTAGGAATTTCACAGCCCTGGACATCATACATACATATGTCGTGGATATCCCCAATATTGATCTCGAACTTCTTGATTAGATAGTGATTGTCTCACGATCTGATCATCCATCTCAATCTAGCCACATTCTTACAAACTGGGTGTTTCCTCTTTACTTTATTAATTTTTAACTATTAGTTTTTAGATCCAGAAGAAAGAACCACGAAAAAAGAGAGGTGGCGTGTTGGTGAACAGGCTTATGTCCAGAAGTGGATAAAGACAAGCTGACTATATCATATATTATTTCTTTATATCGTTTATTCTAACAACTTCAGGTACATTATTAAGTACTCAATCTTTACCAACTTCCTTTTTTGAGAATATTGTTTATACGTTCTTCTTGCTTATTTTTTTTTATGGCAACGCATGGATTTTAATATACGCTTCGTCGATACCAACATTCCTCTATTTCAAATGTTTTTTTCCTAAATAACATATAATAAAACCACATCAGCTGCACGATTATGATAATTTGAAATACTAAACATAAAAACCCAGTCTTCAATGAAGAACATACAATATACGTAAAGAGAAAAAAAGGTCTCTCAGATTTCAGTTACAAAGTCGTAAAAAGTACCCAAAATAAAACACTTGACTAAAATACGACACCATAATCCTGCGACGTACAGTATTAAAACAAACAATGCGTCAATCTAGTGAGTTATCAACGAGAATTTGTGTACATTCGAATCATTTATCATATTTTTAGTTTCATTGCAGTATACATTTTTGAAATCCTAATGATCTTCGATTAGCATCCATTAGATGTGCCTACTACAAAGCATAATATTGTAGATATTCATAACACTTTCTTCAGGGGCTACGAATACTCGACGAATATCGTATCGGCAGTACGAAAATCTACGACAATAATTTGATTTTTTTGACTCTTATATTGTTATGTAGTATATCATTTTCTTCTTCGTCAGCCTACTCCCGTCCACTCCTGGACGAAGGCCTCCTCCATCTGCTTCCACGCCGCTCTATCCTGGGCTCTTTAGATCCAGTTGACACTTGGTCGTCTCTCCATCGTAGTGGTGGTCTTCCTACACTCCTGGTAGTTGTTCTGGGTTTTCAGGTTAACACCCTCTTCGACCACTAATCGTCTGGATCTCTACTCTTTTACACTTTGAAAAATATACAGTCATTACCTACACTTACCTAGCTACTACCGTATAAAAGTACAATGATGTTGATCAAAAGCTTCAAGACGTTATCCAATGTCCACATACATAATGACATCATATTATAAAGAGGACCTATGGTTTAGTTTTTAACTACATAATCAAATAACGTTATAGGTACATATTTCAGCACGATTAATTTCTAAATATTTGCATTATTAATAATATTTTAATTTGAATAAATGTTAAGCTATAATATTATATTATATACGAACTGTAAAATAAATATTTAACAGCGTATTATAAATAACAAATTATTGGTCATTTGATTTAACCGCATAAATTATTTAACCAGCAGCATACATTTTAATGACGTATTTTCTATTATAATTAATATTAATAAATTACCGGTTGCGTGATGTGAACCAAATATGTTATAGGTACTTACTTACAGAATTGACGTTTTGATTTTAAAATGTTTGTGGTCATAATAACTACAATGAAAATGCGGTGAATTTTTGAACTTTCTGTACCATGGGTAAAAAATATTTTTCTAACGCTCAAATAAAATACCGCATCAAAATTCTCTCAAGAAAAAAAATGTTAAAAGTTGGCATATTGATATTTTAAAAAATTCTAAAAACGAAAGACCTTAGATCTTAGAAATGACCGTAAAAGACTTTTTATATCTTGTAAAGATTTCTCAAAAAAAAAATGTGAAAGACACCTCTGATATATTATTTTTCGAAAGACAGAAACTCGTTTCCCGAAAGTCCAGGATTTTTTTTTTGTATTGATAATATACATCAAATTTTAAGGAATGACCGTAAAAGTTTTTGATTGAAGCGAAATAACCCCAAAAATGAAAAAAATGTATTTTTACCATTTTATCGTGCCATTTTGAACCTTACTGCCGTGGGAAATGAACGTGGCGTCATAGTTAGGTCGCGAGCTAGTGTCGGATTATCGACGTGAGTTGAATGAATAATAAATACTCAATTTATTGTCGATAAAAAAAAGTAAACACACATCACCTTTTAGGTGAAGAAGCTCTTGAAAACTGCCAACTAAACTAAGGCATTCATTTCCCCACTATTTTAATATTGAACCTTGAATTATACGCAAGATTTTCTCAAGTCGGAAAAATGTTAAAAGAGATTTCAGTACAAATTAGATCAGTAACTTTTTGTCGAGATTTATCGGAACTGACCTAATCGTCAATAATAATATAACTCAATAACTCCTCTTTGATTTGTAATCAAATCATTGAACCAATAGGAAACCGAAGAACTAATTTACCCTTCTTAATGACATCTGTAATGAAGTTAATAGTAATTTAATTAGTATATATAGTTACTTCTGTGGTGTTCCCTCTCTCTTGAGATTACGAATGATTAGAGGATTGATATATTGAAAGAAAATCGTAACTGGTAGTCGTAAATCGTAGAGTTAGGAGCGTATTTTATGGTGATAATGTTATATTTCAGGACAATAATTAATTAAAGTAACTATATACAAATACGAATAAAAAAATAGACCGTGTGCAATGAAACAGTTTAACAAAAATCTGACCGTGTTTATACAATGTCATCTTTCGCACATATATTTTAGTGAGTATGTAGGTAGCGCCCAAATACAGCAAAAATCATAGTTAATATTTGTACCAAGGAATAGGAAGATACGATGAACGAAGAACCTTCTTTCTTCAACGGATTTTATAAAAACAATAGTACACAATCACTATGGATGATAGAATGTCCAGAGGATTTAGTTGTCCATCGACTCAGAACCTACGGTATTTTTTTAAGAAGATTGAAGAGAGAAGAATTCATAAGTGTCCAAAGATGTTAAGATCCAAAATAATAATATAATAATATGATTGTGTATAAAAAATCAACGTAATGATATCAGAAAGAGTAGACACTTTGAAGAATTCCCCACAGAATACATGTGGCTGGGAGTTTTCATTATTATTAACTGTCTGAGATAATACGGACAAGTAATGGGACAGCAGATAGGTACTCAATATTAATAAAACTAAAAGAGAAAGGGCATTGTCTTGTTTTCCATAGAATGTCGATTTCTCTAAATACCTCATTTTTCCAGAAAGCAGACCCTCTTTATTTTACTTTGTCACGCCCTGTTGATTGAGGTCTCTGCCAAATTTATCTTTTAACTTCAAGCGGTTATATCACTCTAAGGTTTGTTTGTACAGGCTGGCCATATGGGGATCGTATTTTTATTCGACGTATAAAAGGTGAACAGGACAGCATTTTTTAAATTATCTCTTCGTATTTTTTTTATTGAGAGATTTCTCTAAAGAAAACAAAACTAAAATTATTTCATCATTTCTAAAGTACTAGTACTCTACTGAATATATACAACAGTTAACAGGCATTTAGACTTTTTAAAAGAAAAATATTTTCGAGATATTTAGAAAATATGAAAAATGTAAATATAATTACTTATACAAAACTCAATAGAAAATAGAGTCAATCAATACAGCATTGAATTATTATTACGTACTACATGCCTTTTGTGACAAAAAAACAAGGGAGTATATAAATAATTTCCAATGACGACTGGAAGAATATTGAAATACAAAATTAACAGACTTTCGAGTACGGGGTTGGTATAGCTGGTTAGAGCATTGCTTCTGTTAAAGCGAACGCGTGTTTAAATCTCATCATTGACGTATTCCGCACTCCTCGCCATAACAATGCGAATACTGCAAAGTGTACAGATAAATTTGGGTTTAATTATGATAAACCAGATTCGTTTTCTATTAAAAAATTAAGTAGATTTAGTCCAATTTCTTGCACTAATAATACAGCAATATTTTCAAAATGTGGGAAATACACCAGGATGTGGTTTTCAGAATATTTTTCCAAATAAAATTTTAAATTAGAGCCCCAAACGAGAGTAAAGAAAATGAAAATAAAATTGTAACATTAACTTGCAAAATTGATGGAATCAAAGCTTCCGTACCCAAAAACATCCCTTCGGCAGGATATCACCCACATCCTAGGAGTATCCTTCGTAAAAATTATTTTATATCTAAAATCTTTTACGGTTCAAATATGTGCGCCATATGTTGGAGTATGGAAGAAATAGTATACCAACCTATTATACCATCTGGTTTTACTTCAATAATGGGGTAACACTCACAGCATTCTCTCGACATTCAGAATGGGTGGCGAAACACATTGCTGAAAAATATGAAAACTCTGATGGTAGTTTTACGAATATCTGAGTCATAAGTAATCTTAGTGGATGAAGCGATCCTAACCTTAAGAATTTACACTTCTTTCGTATGTGATCGACCATTCTAGAAGGGATTTGAGAGTCAATGCTGCACCCAATATATCAAGTATACTCTACTACCACCTCATGGATTTCCCAAATCACACTGTTGAACCTTTGGACACAACAATGCTTCCTCTATCATTAACTGTGATGTATTCTTACTTGATCCTTAATGGATCCTTAATCGATAATTTCCTATTTAAGGTCAATAGAAAATATTTGTATGTTGCCAAACGAAGATGTTCTAGTTAGAGACCAACTGGATTATAATAATTTGTAGTAGCATCGTTACTACCAAAAAGTGCAAGCGAATCCTGTGTCTAACAATATTAAAAATAATTGTGTCCACTCGTTCAGGGCGTAAATTGTGAAAAGGCAATTTATTTGTTTGTCAGAAAACAAATGGAAACTGGTTGATTGCGTGTGATTTGTGAGACAGCTAGTACTACAGCAAAACGCTGAAACTGTATGAAATAATAGTATTATGTTATGCCGGGTATTCATTCACGAGCCCTCCTAAAACAAGCAGCGAACCGCTCGCCTATCCGTGAAGAAAATTTTTGCTACGGGCACAGTTTGTAATGTACTACAGTTGAATGTTCTTGTCATTGTGAGATCAATACTGACATCTTAAATAATCCATCGATATCATTTTACTAAACCTTTATAGAATATTCAAATGCTACAGAAACTATTAGTCGCGAAATTTCTCAAATTCATTAATTGTTTATGAAAGCAGGATATCCTGATGATCTTACCGATTCCGCTGCAACAATTTACTATTTTAATTCGTTTGTTTAATTGTTGAATTGAATTCCACGAAGAAACCTATAAAGACTGCTGACGTCGAGTATTTGGTGCATATTCATAGAGTTTTTTACGAAATCAGTGTACATTAGGTTGAGAAACACGCGAAGTAAAAGATAGAAAAAGAAACGACAATGCTACGTTCCATGTTAAAACGCCGAACAAAATTTGGTTACAGTAACAGCAACATAGTTCGCTAGATGAGAACGTAGATGTGCATTGTAGAGGCAAATATTCATGTTATAAATAATACAAAGGTGCAGTTGTGAACGAAGAGATAAAATGTGAATCAAATGCACAGCCAAGAATTATTATTGTACTTCAATCTGTTCCACATGAAAAATCCTGTGAAATGGAAACAGACGTGTGTTATAATAAAACACTGTATATTGTAGGTAATAATATATCATGGTGTAATATAATATCTCTAGACAGTTCCATGGTGTTGAAGTTTTATTAGTCAGACGTGTTTGTATTTTCATGAGATCTTGACTTCTGTTCCTAATCAGGTTATGCTATTATTGATATAACTATAAAATATATTTTCAAGAGTTTATCTTTAACGAAAGACGCTGAAGTTTCTGTGTTTTCTTTGGAGGGAAAGTGCGAGACGATAACAACAAAAAATCTGTACTTGTAATTGAAATTTGAAATTGAGTTTATTAAAAAGAAAAGTAATACATACATAAACAATAACACAGCAATAGCATCAGAAACAACACAAAACATAAAAAAGGTCCCCAGACAGCATAAGCTGGTATTAGGGTATTAGGGCTGTAATGTTAAAACTAATCATTTCCAGCAAGCTTCAATCCAACAATGCCAATCTGATGACATCTTGATATGACCTTTTCAATGATATCTCGTTACTATAGTAAAATAAATTTCGAGAAAACGACCTTCAATAATATTCTCGCGTGACTGTCAACGATAATATTTATATAAGAAATGCATTTTTTTTTCAAAGACGCTCGAACAGTCATTTGGTCACATGAAGTATGTGAAAAATAAAGCAAAATGTGTACACGCTTGACATTACAAAAGGTGAAATTATAAGGGTTGAAATGTTTAAAGAAGGAAAATAAAAAAGAAAGTGCTGAGGGCAGGAGAGGACGGCGGATCGTTAGAGCCCCTTCAAGTACAAAAAAAATGACTCAATCCTTCCACTTGAATTATCTAGTTTCTCTCGAGGAGTTGAAGAAAATTCAAATAAACGTTTCGGCCACTCTTTATAATAATAATAGTGTATGTGTCGCAGTTTTCCAGCGATGCTTAGAATAGATAATACAATATTATAAGACCTCTCTCACTCCCTGGAAAGGAAATTTAAATAATGTATCCCAAGAAAACTGAGAAAAGAAATTCCGGAATTAATCGAAAAATTTTACCAATCGCCAAAATATATATTATAGAAAATAAATTCAGTAAAAAATGTTCATTTGAAATAAGTTTTTTTTTTCAGAACTTGACTACCAGCCAATAGACAATTTGCCATAAAACAAGAACGTGGAGATGTCCTGAAGTTTTTTAACTACCGTGCATTTATTACAACTTGGCCGCTGGCTACGTTTGCAAAATGAGACAAGTGCAATAAAGATATAATAAATGTAATATAAGAACATTTTTTTGCTCATTTTCATCTAAGTAATACCTCCACCTACAACATTTTCCTCAATTTTTCGCCCTTGAAAATTAGACTATTTTTACTGAAGATTACACTTTTAAAAATCGACTCATTCGTAAGTACTAATCAGATGTTAAGGGTCAACCCTTGGTCAAAACTTTAAAAGTCAGAAATAATGACTTACCACTAAATTGTCACTAGGGTTCTTTGAACAAGAAGTCCAGGAAAAGCTCGCCTTCGGACTTCGAGGGAGAACGGCTGTTATTGGATCTGGAAAAAATGTAAATAATATTAGGTACAAAAAAAAAGTGTCATAGGATTAATTTCATTATGTTTACGAAATTACAATTAAAAACAACTTCGAAATAATTATGTGAACTATTCCAATTTAGACGCTCAGAATTCCATTGTTGATGTGAAGTAACTCGTATGTTCCAGACTTAATCAAATTTAACATGACAGCTTTCAACCAATTTAATTTATTCGATCGAATTGGAAATCAACGCCGCAGCTCACAAGGTTTGGGCCCCAAAGTATTCGAAGGGGCATAAATTGGGCAGAAAAAACTACGTATGACGAATATTCAAATGTTGATTTCGAATGCACATTGCACAAGTAAACGAGTAGATTAAATAACTTTTTAACAGGAAAAGTATCTAAAGATATTTGACTCCGACAGCAAGTCGCAATTAAATAATGAAGTGACTTTCTGTAGCAAAAAAATGAAAATGGGAAAATGAGCTCTTAAGAGAGCTTTTCACGATGTTCATGGGATATGCTAGTCGTATTACCATACAATTGTGTACTTTAATAATATGGACGTCTCGTGAAAACGCATAACAATGTAGGGCTCTTAAATTCCCGAGCTCTGGGCCATTTTCACAGAACTGTATCATCAATACTACACGTTACGCCACACAGTGAAGGGACTTTAATGTTGAATGCACACACACACTGACACTATTATCACACTCTTTCTTAAACAAATTGAAAATTAAATTACCTAGTAAGGTTCTTACCTACATCCCAAAATCCCTATGTAATCAAACATAGTAGATTGTAGTAACCCAGTAAAAGAAAGAAATGAAAAGAACTCAGAATAAAGAAGGACCCCCATTTCGGCGGTTGAGGGTTTTACCCTTCATCTTAAGTTTTATAAATCCCCATGGAAAATCTTGTAGTAAAAATAAAATATTCACTCTTTACCCTATTTTTTTTATCTTTGCATAATACGTTCCACTTCTTCTTAAGTAATTCTTGTGAATTGGTCACATAACATAAGACCCCAAAAGAAGTCAAAATGTTGGGCACGACGGACACTCCAACAGGTGTGGCATGGTCTGCCCTGCACCGCAATCACATACTCTTACTAATATGAATTACTCATTGTGATTCTCCTATGTATGTAAAGGTGTTCTGTCACGTTCTGAATTAGTCTGAGAAAAACCTTTATTTTCTCTGGTGTTCATACATTTAGGAACCTACCTACCTATCATGTATACATAAATATAAAAGTGTTTTTAACTCTCAACATTTTTAGGTTAACCCATTTACGTCGGTTATTTGTTCATCATTAATTGGTTTTCTTTGTTGTTACCAATCCCCGCGCCGACAGACTAACATATTATACTCGTATATTATTAGAAAATACGTATAAAGTGGGTAGTAGAATTAGAATGTGCCCAATAATATACGTTAGTATATTCTTTAGCAGTGGTGGAGTAAAACGAATCAAAATATTAAAAATGCAAAATTATGCAGGCAGGTGGAGGGATCGAGTGTTTGCTGTCGAACAATCTTCCTAGAAGAAGAACGATTGTATGAATTAATTTCAGAATTGTAATCCTTAGAAAGCCGATAAATTGAGTGGACGTTTTTCTTAATAATATATTTGGGTCTTCGTACACTTCATTGTACCTAAACTAAAAAAACTTGAATAGTACCTACAGTGAACATCGCTGATACTGTCCGCACTCTGTTTAACGTCATTCGACGAATTAACGACAGTACTATTATTATCAACCCCTCTGATTGGAGTGGTGATGGAGTTTCGTAGATTGTGTATTAAATAACAATACGTTATTAACGACATCTACACTACAAACTGTCCTGTGACATCTTCGCTAATCTCTAATAATAAACGAAAGTGCCTGACTGAATGAATGACTGAATGACTGACTGACATACTCACTCATCAACGCAGAGCCGAATTGGCTAATCCTAGAGAAGTGAAATTTTGAAGGCAGATAGGTTTTAATACAAAAACTTCCACTAAGAAGCGATTTTTGGAAATTCCGCCCCTAAGGGGGTGAAAAATAGGGTTGAAAGTTTTTCAGAGTATGCGAATATCTCGGAAACCAGACATTGTACGAAGTTGAAATTTGGCACATAGATTCTACTATTAAAATTAGTAATAGGCTGTTTCGCCGTTTTTTTTTAATTTTTATTTAAAGGGATGAAAAAGGACATAAAGAAAAGGGGTGATTTTTAAATGCCTCTTAATACGGTAAAAAATAATTTTATAGGAATTTCCAAAAAATGGATTCCTAAGAAAGGGTCAAAATATGATATTCTGTCCAGAAAAAGAGTCAATCCTTAAGGGTTAGGGCGTGGGATTAAATTTGCTTTGATAGTAACGTATCTCGGTAAACACTGAAGCTACAAAGCTGTAGTTAAACAGTTGCATACTTCTTTTAAAATGAAAAAAATTCGTCTTACATTGTTTAATCAAAAATTGAGGATAAGGGCATGAAAAGGGTACTTTTATAGTTGTTAGTTGATATAAGTACTCTCCTGTATACGTGAATATATACACGTTTTTATAGGTGGTGAAATAAGTGTATTGTTATGCGCTCAGTGAAGCATGGACTCTGAGTAAAAAAATATTTGCAATTTCGTTAATTGTATTTTTTTCATAAGCCGTACTAACTGTATTGCCCAGCATTGCCCGTCTAGCCAAGTTCTACTTGTGAAGCTCTTTTATGAGACACCAAACAATGTGGTATGTGGTGACTGGATTCTCTCGATCACTCTGTGTCTCCCGATGGTCTGAGGACGCATAAAAATGACTTTCTGAAGATTTGAATTTCTTTTCTAACGCCCTTTCATACCATACCACACATGCTCCACACAACCCTTGAATCCCCTCATCAAAAAAATTTCACAGAAGGTTCTCAATTTCCAGAAGTTTCTACCACACAGTATTGGTTTCCATATAGCAAGGCATTTGCGAATATTTAACGCAAATATTAAGTAGTAGTAGTTATTTTGCTGGACTGACTATACTATATTTTACCGTACTACACACGTCTATACTTATGTACACAGGTGGGCACACAGTCATCAGTCTGTTTTTACATACATAATATATTGCATAGTGTGTTTTATCGATTGTGAAATACATATTATTAACCCCGCCCGTTGGAACACCAACGGCGCGAAATTTAAATTGCAAAATATAAACTTTTAAGTAAAATAATATTCGTAATTTTGTTAATTTGTTAATTTCAGAAAAAAATGTAGGTATATAAATTTTGATGATACGTATTAATTAATTCAGACAATTTAGATGACAGATTGTGATGATTCCCAATAATAAATATTTTAGTTCGTACCTATGGTATATACCTAACATTTTTCACCTTCTCCTTTATAGACACCTAAACCGTTCATCCGATTGAGATGAAACTTTGGAAAACTATTGTGCTTGCCCCAGGGAATGTTCTTATTGTGGTAGGGGGTACGAGGAGGGGGACACTAAGGGGGGGGATCCACACAATTTTTCCGTAGCGAAGCACGGGTAATACAGCTAGTTAATACATAGATCATTCATAATTCATAATATGACGCGACAGTAATACATCTAGACGAAAATGTTCATTAGAGACAAAACCAGAAAACTCTCTGGTAGTTATCTATTGTCATTACTTCGTTAATGTATCTTTAGCAACCCAAGAGATTCATGATAGATACCAGTGCGCCCTAAAAACTGAGATTAGACTTTGCCAAACTGTATCTTACGTGTTTATAAGATCAATACTGCTTGCTTATTACTCAAACTGTTGACGTTTATAATCAAAATTTTGAGAAATATAATATTTTTTTGACATCTGAGATGAAAATTTTTCTCTGACAAATATCGTGTACTAGATGTTTTTATGGGTAAAGAGCAAATATTCAGGTCTTACTTACGCACGTGAGATAAATACCTATGCACAAAGTATTTCAAGAATACCTTTCAGTGAGATTTTTTTCTGAAAAACCTGTACTTTCGAAAAATCCACACATCAATCAATAAAGATTTGAAGTATTTTAAGGTGATCGGTCACCATGTTGGCAGCACGTTCGATCCCCGATGCCGACTTATCCCACTTCACGAAAGAAGCTTTAAAAAAAACTCTTTTTTCCACACTCAATGAATAACACGACATTTTGAGCACAACACTTTTCATACGATATTTTTTTGTAACGCCACTTATTTTTATTTACTTGCTTAAGTAGAATATCGTAGAAGTACATACATAATAATACAAAGGTTCAGTACCTAAACCTCATTCAACGACGCCGTTCCGTTACATTTTACTGCGAACGATTCGGACATCAAACAAATACTAATAAAGGCACGTGCAATTAAAGGGGTTTTGTTAAAATAAACCTGAAAAGATTTGTGACAGGTTTACAAATTAGTCCTATTGAAACACATTTCCTGTAGGGAAAATCACCAGAAACAAACCATACCACACTCTACGAACCTAATATATTATGACAAAGAAGGCAGGCATTTACATTTAGAGGTTTATTTATGTATATGGATTCATGATTGATACGGCTTGTGAATTAGTGGTAAGAATCCTTGCTTCGCAACCATGGAGTGTAGGGTCGAATCCCAGGAGGTGTGAATTTATCAGAATATAATATACCTAAAAAGATGTAAGAATACACACACAGGTGTTAAGGGCTGAATGGTGAACGTTTCTCGAGAGTTAAGTGATCACCTAAACCAACCGATGGCTGGTCGTAAGTCCAGCATGCCCATATTACACTGTTCGTTAGTAAAGAGACTACATAATTGTTAAAATGATAACTACGTTGTAGATAAACCCAGTCATGTCGCCTGTGTTATTCGGGTGTGAGGAGGGACCTTCAAAACCCCAGTCGTACTTAGTAAAAATGTCTCCTTTCTCTGATATAAAAAGTAATTATTAATTACTAACGTTGTATTTGACGAACTACGTGAATTTATTGGGAAACAAAGAATGAATGTATAAAGATACGGGAGTCCTGTGTTCCGTTTTTTTGCCAATTCTATAAGGACCGGGTGTAAGGAGATAGATATACACATTATACGAAGACTTTGTGAACTTTCTGTGTTTCCATGAAGAACGTTAAAAAGATTGTATTTCGTTAATTTGCTAAATAATACGACAAAATACCAAATACAGCAGGGTTGAAATCAGTCTCAGAAGAAGAAAAGCAGGGGCGAAATTGAGACGGGACAATAATAACAGAGTCGTATCATCGAACATCCTGTAGCAAAAAGATAAAAAGGTACAAAAACTACAATAGAATGTTCATAAAAGCGCTAAGTTTTGTTATGATGATATATGGACCTTAACATACAAAACAGCACTATTGTGCTTGCGTATGTTTCATGATTTTTTTTTATTTCTTATGTTACTATTTAAGTACGTATTTCCAAAAAAGGAAGACAGTCAAAGATACGAAACATTCAAATACATTCGCTTTCTATGGACAACGAATACATCTATGAATAGAACAGAAACAGAAATATTCTGTCAATATAGAATATTTTTCTCTAGTATTTTATCTACTACCTTTGAAATTACTTTTAGAAACTGTATGTTTGTTGATACAATAATTCGTCGATTTTCGAAGGTAAATGTGTGTTGTAGGTAGCAGAAACTCGTCCAGAACCAAACAGTACCTAATTGCATCAATGTACTCCATTTTACAGGTATTAGCGAACATGGCTGAAATTTGTAACGTTGTAGGTTTTTGAAGTACAACCATCGTATTAAATTTCTTCGGGTTTGAATTTCAGCAGTATCTTTTTTATCTACGGTCATAGTGATGTGGTCAACTAACAATTTTTGTTACCTACATTAGAAAAAAGTTTGAAATTATACTCTCGAATACATAATGTTATATCGTTTCCTTTTAATGGCTGGTTATATCAGAGTCTTATATTATTTATCTGAGAACGATTAACGAAAGTTTTGGTTGGTTGGAGCACTTGCAGTAACTTTCAGATAAACTTTGATAACGAGAGACTATTCAGGCGAGACTTTGGTTGACATTACAAACTTTAATCTTTATATAACTATACACATTATAATATATAGTATGTAGGTATAATTATAGTAGGTATATTAATAATTTCCGATTACATGCCAATCGGGTGGAGTGCCTACCAGTATATATAATATTATTAATCTATGGTGCCTACTAAATAAAAAAAAAAGTGACAAAATCGAAATATTTTCTTCGTCATAAAATTCTATTAAAAAACTAATGCGTATCTATATTTATATTTTTATAATAGTCGTATTGGTACAGATGGACTGTACCTTTTCTTCTTATGATGGTATAACATGGCACTTCCATATGAAATACATACGTGTGAAAAACGTGTGTTTTTTTTTAGAATGATGCACCAATGTGTGGTGTAGGTATGGGTAGTGCTGATTTGTTTCAAAATTGAGGGTAATTTTATTTTATTTTTTTATTTATAGTTTTGATGGCCACAAGGCTTTTGGAAAGCTCCAATACAAAAATTTAAAGATATCAATACAATATTTTACATTACATCCACTATCCGATTCAGGTAATATGGCATTTAAGTGAAAATAATGTTTTCCTTTATATGAGTTATTCAATATTGAAGTATCTACTTACGAACAATTTATTGTTAAGTAAACCATCGTGGAAAAAAAAAGTATTGAGAAGTATTACAAGAACGAATCGTAAAGAACAGTAAAACAAAATAGAGGAAAATGAAATAGATTGTATGAGAAAGACGATGAAAGAAAGAAAAGTAATAGTACGGTAGAAACAGAAAAACTGAATTGTTTATTAGAATACTAGAAATTGTTTCAATCTCCTGTTCCTAACAATATTATTATGACAATGAACGACAACATATAGTAAGCGAGACAGCGATAACATAATAAGAAGACATTTACACATTTTCCTTTAACTCGTCTATATCTGTCCTTTTCTTATTAAGGGATAATATCTTAAGTTGGGTACCTACTCAAAATATGACAACGTGTGACTTAATGCTTTAGTTTGTAGAAGAGAAGATACTGATAAGAGAGTCAAACAGACAAATAAAATTACTACCAAAGCTCATATTACAATGTTTTTATTCTCATTCACACCCTTATCACACATCACATTATAAATATGAAAGATGTCAGGTTTTCAAACAAACGATTAACTTCAGTGTGTGAGATATTTTAATATTTTTAAGAGGATTTGTTTTTTTTTTGTTATTTTGAAACTATGTCCATACAATAAATATTTTTTTTATAATTTTATTTACTTATGGGATAAGCAGAGATAGCCTAGACCAGACTTTGGTATCCTTTTACTTCCTGCTTCCGTTACATTCGTACATTATTGTATTCGTCACACAAATATTCCAAAAAAATAATCTATGTAATAAAATAATATAAACACAAGTGAAATGCGATGTGATCTCGTTAAACAAAATAGTTATTCGTCCTAATCTCGGTGGAGTAATCGATCAATGTTTGATAATGCCTATTATAAAATTGAGTATAATATTATTCTCATGTAGGTTTTTTTTTTAATATAATCAGGCAGTCCACCCGAACTGGGTGATTTGTACCAGTATACATATAAGAAGACAAGACGAAATTCAATAGTTCAAATCTGTTGACGTTTCAATTCGTACCTCTTCAGGCATCCCGCAATCACGCGTTATGATTCCTTAGGCTTTGTGGATTCAAGCGAAACGGTGCTCAAGGGTCTGGAGATATCATGTTAGTAGAAGTCTTCACCTCAACCCCGCAATGGACAAGCAAATAGGACATGGTCTGTTGACTCATCGTTCTATCCATGCAGGATCAGATACGACACCAATTCTGCATAGGTGCTGAGCAACTATGCAGTGACGGATTCTCCGCCGAATATAGTTAATTTTTACCATCTTAAATTTTTCCCACCTTAAAAGTTTCAACTATGTGATTTCAACCATGTGATTATGTCCCAAGTGATTTCATCATGATCAGACAAACATCTCTATGATGAATAATGATATTCTAAAATAATATTGAGATGAACAAATATTTGGCGAAAACCTTTCTCGTTTTCACCTGAAAATATTGAATGTTTTATTTAAATGCTACACTTAATTAATACAATAAAAGATACCCCTCGGGACCTCCCTTTAAAACCTTCCCCGAGACTAAATGTTCAAATATCTAAACTCAAACCAATGATCTGCCTCAGAGGAACATTAGAATTTTATAATTAAATGTAGGTGTATTTGTTAAGAGCAGGGGTAACCAACCCGTAGCACATGATGCCCGACCCAATCAGTATTCATGTGCGTCCGAAAGCAGCTAAGTGCGTAGTCAACAAATATATTTTAGTTTTGTTCTCAACAACGGCTTGCTAACGGATCGATTGAAGCAAGTCGATAAGTGCGGAGCACTTAACTAACTGATGAAGGTGCATGGACTCAACATAAACAAAACATTATTTTTTAGTAAACTACTTTAAATTCTGATTTTTTTTTGTACTTACATTGACTTCAACACGCGGCGCTTCTCTGCAATATATTGAATTATGTACCTAATTGTTTTTCATATTTCATTAAATTTAAGGAAAAGTATCCCGATCTCTTTTTTGGGCACGCACAAAATATTATCCTGCCTTTCAAATTGAACGTTTTTAAGAATAAAATTTCCTCTGAATTATTTTTTCAACATTGATTACTATCCTAGTTGCGGCCCACGTATCGAAGGACCACGAAGGAGAAAAAGGTCGAGTATCGCTAATTTAGATCAACAATAAAATTATATTTTTGTATAAAAACAAATACTCTGGTTTGTTTCTTGAGGCTCAACTGAGTACATTTCCTGTGTATTTATTTTTAACACTACACGCAAAGAAATTGACAGGGAGTAGAATGTTATAAAAGTAATAAAAAATCTCAGTCTACATTCTCAAGTACGCCAGTAACGAAAAATAATTTTAAAAAATATGTACCGATACCAATTTCATCTCAACTCTATCTTTCTGGACCTACGTTCTCGCAAAATGCATTTGTAAATTCGCATGTAGTGATTTTGTTAGAAGAAGTATCCATCGTTTATAAATAACGATGATGGGGGTGAAACATCTGACTTTATGTGTCCAAATGAAGCGGCGAGGACATATCTAAGGACACTCGATTTTGAACTCTGACAAACAGTTTTTATTGTGCAATATACACGTAGTGTCTGTCTGATTATTATATATTGCTATTTTTATTATATTGATGGGATGTACCGTATGACTATACAATAAATAAATAATAACGATGATTGAAAACCTAGATAATTCGTAGTCGGCCTTAAAAAGGTAGAAAAGATATAGGATGGTAGGATGTCGATGGAATTCATGAAATAATGACCTTGGTTTGGAATTGTCTCTGACTTTTGACTGTAAAGTGCGTGCGGCATGCGTGTATGCTGAATCCCTTGAGTTTATTATTTAAGAAAACAAATTAAAAGACGGAAATAACATAATTACATAGGTCCAAAAACATAATTAAATTTTGAAATTTATTTTATGCTGTAACGCAAGAACCAACCATATATTACAATAATTTACATATTTTGGTACTTAAAAATAACAAATATTTTTTTACATGTGCGCTAACACTCAATTATTATAATGTATTACATTATTAAGACGTGGAAAACACCAGATGTATAACGTATATTATACCCGCCTAGTTGAATTCAAAACCATGTAGATAAAGGGTCTCAAGGTAAACAGTTAAATAAGCGATTAATTTAAATATTATAAAATATATTCTTATAATAAGTTTTGCGAACCTTTTTTAAAAAATCAACTCTAAAAAAATATATTCCGGCTATCAACGTCAGCCTGCTAAGGGTCTTCATTATTTTTAAGCGTAATAATAAAACCTTAAAAGGTAAGAGATATAATAAAATTTAACCTGAATTTATATTAAGGTTTTATTTCGTATTTTTCTCTCTTCTTTGTTTTACGTATCTTCTAAAAATTGAGTCAGACTTTTATTTTCTACATCTATTTGAACATACTTTAAAATAAACTTCAATAATCTATATACCTCAAAGCAGTTCATAGTGTCTATTTGAGTGAAAAAGTGCATGAGATTACAATGTAGTTTAACTAACAGCACCCCAGCAAAGGGGCAGTTGGGGTTGCAAGTTGCATCTAACTACATACAGAGACACAACAAAACTACACGTATATACGTAATATTTCAAACTTTAATTATTATTGTACAACTATATTAAAACGATGTCAGAGTAATTTGTATTTCAAGATATTATTCAGACATAGTGGTTGCACAGTAGACTGAAGCGTAGTGTTGAATAAAGTCTTCACAACAACAAAACCATCGGTAAGTCTCCTGGGATTCCCCTCAGACGTAGAGAAGATGGTGCAATATTTAAATTGGAAAACACTTCAATGGAAATAATATACTTACAACTTCAAGTAGATTGGAAAGGCTACGGTTCAGTTTATAAATTATTTTAATTGCGAATATTTCAACTGTAGGTATACGTACAACTGTGGTGAGACATAATAAATATTCGTAAACGAAAACCGTAGTTGTACTGAAAAATGATGAGTAATTTGAAGGTAGAACGGAAAGACTTGTGTACAGCTTAAAATCCACATAACATTGAGTAGATCTAAACTATACACGTACACTAGTCTTTAAAAACGGACTTTCACCATGCACCATTGGCCGATTTGTTTTGCAATTTTTTATTGTAGTGCTAAAAAAATGGTTGGTATCAGATTAGCCGCAAGACTTTTCAAAACGATTTGAATTTAAGTAATTTCTGCCATTATTATGATTTTAGGGATATCTGGGGATTGTTCCCTCTACCTATCCCGTAAGGGGCGCGGCGTGAGGGGAAAGAACAGAACAGAATGATTGTTGCCAAACATTTAGTATTGCAAAGAATTTACAATTATTTAGTGTATTGGAAAAATGTATAGCCAATACGTACTGCAGTCTCTCTGAGAGGTTAAGCTATATGACCCGCCTTTGTATACTTGAGAAACGAAAGGTCGAAATAGAAGAAGGCATAAAATCTACAGAAGTTGCAGACCATATTGCAGACGGTTTGATCCAGCCGGACATTCCGAACGAATGAAGGAAATATAGCACCGTCCAATTTTTGGCCGGAATCTAACAAAATCGCGATAGTAGATATTATAAGTGTACTTTAATACTATTTTTGGCTAAATATAAAAAAAATACTCCGTAAACTTTTCACCGGTAGTTTATGGAAAAAAAGTAGTCATAAATCCACTACTTTCGCCGACTTGCAATTTCCGTACCTGTAATAATTCACCTGTTCATCCAGTACATCAGTTCAGCGATATTATTACTTCAGTACAAGGTTAAAATGAACTACACGTGTTTGTGCTATCTTATGCCCTAGCAATAGTCGTGAGAGAATTATTAATTTGCTAAGGAATGAAATTTGAAATTTCCATGTTTTATGTATATAAGTCATACTCCTCATGTAGTACAAAACCAACTCAGTGAGAAAATATGTTTTATTATAATATTAATACAAGAGCAATTTGGAAATACGGGAAATCTCGAGCAATACGTGTATTCGCTTAACGCAAACTCAACAAGATCCTCAAGGACGGACGCGTTTTGAATAAAAGATTATCAGAGGGCATGCGTGACAAATTGTATGAATGTGTCAGAAACAAAGAATAGTTATTCCGTGCACAAGATGTCTCTAGAACGGCCGTCTATCTTCCTGCTCCATAGCACAATGTCCTCCGTTCGACAAGTCTACGGTTTACCTACACTGCTTCTTTTTCTTCCGACACATTTCCTTAGATTATAATGTTTCATTATTTATTTATTATTCATTCATAAACGGCCGAAGCCTTTAACAAAAAATACAATTCGACAATCACTAACAACATATTCTACACAATCCCAAATAAAAATTATACAAAAATACTTAAATTTCCACAAATATAGGTTTAAAAAGAAATAATTTCGGAAATTACCTGAAGCGGGTCCTATTATCATGATTTTTGTTTGTTAACTGCCGCAAAACAAGGAATGCCATTATTAAAACAAACTGAGCTCAAGATGAAGGTAAAGTAAAACACGAGAAATATATCATTCTCGTAAAGAAATTATTCATAAGGTGTATTGTAATACAACTACGTCTATGTTGGTTGTATTTAATAATCTCAGGCCTCCGTATTAAACAACACATTAGGTGGGTTTCTCGAGCAAATAACTAACAACATTAGGTTGTTTGTTGTACAGTTTTTCCAAGCAAAACGTTTACGGTAATTTGGCTTCTAAAAGCGCCACGTTGGCGTTGTAAGTGTAGATTTATACGTGAAAATGTTGAGAGGAATACACCTAAATTATTTAGGAATTACACCTCTCCTCAACGGATGGCAGTAGTATTTGAAATTGGGTGCATATGAAATAGGTTGTTGTGTAGCATATACACAACTGCCAGAAAGTTTCACTTTGGCAGCAGGATGTGGTGGAATGGGTGAACGTTGCTCCGAGCATAAAGTGGTCACTTAAACCAACCAAAGCCGACTCGTTAGCGACGGAACGTCCATCCTGCTCCCTCCCCAAGGGAGTTCAAATCAACCTTATGTGAATCTTGATTAATAAAATCTCAGTGAAAATGTTGTACAATAGAACCATAAGCAATCCTGCGAATCGCCCGGCGAAAATCAATCCATAAAGAGCGAAACCCAGGAGTAACTGTATGCTATGCAATATACATACAACGGCACCATTTTCATTTATGTGTCAGAAATGTTCGTATAAATTATTACAGAGAATGCCTAGCCTAGAAGTGAAGTAGAACATAGTAATAATGTGTAATAACTTTGTTTTTATTAATTGCTTGTCGGGGGTTAAAAGGAAGCTTCTAGATTTCATACGGCGATGTTACTTAAACCTTTTACTTGTCACTTAACTCTTAAGATAAATTGCAATAATATTTGTCTCGCTTCAACACTGACATGTCTTAAGAAGTCATCGCAGGAAGTAGGTAATCTAAACTCATATATTTCTCATAACAAATCTCTCCATTCTTCCCATTCATTTCCTTTCATCTTCCAATTTTCCTTTCACCTAAATGTTACACCAATTATTACATTTTTGCTGTCAACATACGATGATTGCTATAAACATGAAGATATCAACAATAACTTCTGTGTAAGATATGATCTTCTTTGGATACGACTACTATTTCTAATATAATTTTAAATTCTGATATTTCATTTCATTCAAGTCACAAAACATCGAATGAATAGAAAAGTAAAGAATTCACTTCTGAAAAATGAACAAGACTCTCTATGTTATCCATTTGTCAACCAAAGCATTATTACTAATTAAAATACGTAGTCAGTATTATCCCGGCTCCGTGGAGTTTTTAAGTCTACCAGTGATCAATGATCGAGGCTAGAATGCCATGGAAGCGGGCTATGGACTTGCTCTAAAACCAATCATCTGAAAAACCTTTTAACGGTTACAATATAATTTGGTTAAGGAACGAAATTGTAAATGTTTTTAGGTATAACAGAGTGTATTATATCCGTCATATACCTACTTATATGACGGATATGTGCTGGTGTCGTATATCCTCATGACTGAGGGTCGCGACTCTCATTCCCGCAGTTGACGATCCTCCTCCACGAGTCTCTATCCATGGCCAGATGTGCGGCCTCGTGTAGAGTGGTGTTTGTGGCTGCCCTCACTTGGTCGCTCCAACGCATCGGCGATCTGCCTCTCGGTCTCCTGCCTTGTACACTGCCTAGCATTACCGTTCTTTCTAGGTTGGTCTCTTCGCGTCTTGATAGATGTCCGAAAAGACGAAGCATACGTTCTTGGCATATTGTGGAGAGCCGAGTATCTACGTGGAGCTCCCGTAATATGGACTCGTTGGTTCTATGTTCAGTCCAGGACACACGAAGCATTCTTCTCCAGCACCACATCTCGAATGCGTCGATTTTTCTCCTATCTACCGCTTTTATAGTCCATGTCTCGACAGCGTAGAGAAATATGGAGAAAATTAGTGTCCTGACAAGCCTCATCTTTACCTTAGAGGATATACCGCGATGACGGATATAATATACTTATTTTAAGATCTTGGGGTATTTTCTAAGTGATATAATAGCTGATATAAGTAGATTAGGCATCCAATCTTTACTCTGCTACTGGAATCTTAATATTTCTATCTCCGCGCAGTCTTCGCGTGCTTCACGGAGAGATAAGTAGGGCAGGTGGTACTTACGTACCATGAAATTATCGTGATATAAATCCTTTCTGTTGTACCCTTTTCAAAGTCAGCAAAGACGCGTAGCGAAACTTACCTATTTTAATAATATTACATTATTAATTCATAATACGTAATATTGTGTCTTTGTAAATTCAAAACGTTGTAGGTAACCCTTTCTTCACACCGTTTACCGTATAGAGATTATCGCCTGGGATAAAACCTAGACGATTTGTTCGGAAGAAAACTTTCCATTATTTTTGACAAAAAGTTTCCCAGTATTTGACTTAATATAGATAAGTTTTAGGTACATATGGTTGGCGCAGTTGGTTGGAGCGTCGTTCTCCCATGGCCGGGTTCGAATCACGGCACTGAGATGTATTTCGCATTTCAGAACACAAGCTATTAGCTTACTGTAAAGTGTACAAAAAATTGTATACACAAGTCCATACTAAGAGGATATCAAAAGAGTTACCCACCGAAATAACTAAACCAGAACTACGTTCTAATACAAAATCTTATAAAAATTGCCTGCAGGTTCAATAAATGGGTAGAGAACATATGTACGTTATCTTCAAATAACTAAGCAAACTTTATACAGCGAGGTCTAAGCACTGTGGATTCCCTATTAGTCTGACTTAAGGTGTTCAACATCCCGTGTAGGAAACACAGGAAAGTCACAAAGTCTTGCTATTTAGAACGGTTTTGTGCAGTGTGTTTTACAGCTGTTCGGGAGTTAATCATAACAATCAAATCTCATTGTCTGGAGTCAATATTCATTTCATTATGACATTTTGTTCACCTTCTTCAACCATAAATAATATTGCCTCAGCACGAATGCTGATGCAATAGCACGCAATAAAAGGACGCAGTTGTCGCTGAAATCTTCCTACACTCAATAAATTTCAAATATAGAAGAATGCTTACTTTTAAACGTATGTTAAATTAAGAACATTGTTCTTTTTTTACAATTCAAATTTCACATATTTTTGTATCAACTGTGTTATGGAATTTACTTCTTTCATCGTAGGTACCTACCGTAAATTATTTCATCATCTTTAAGTATAAGCAATAAGATACAAAAACAAAAACGCTAAAAAAAGAACAAAAATAATACGTCTGTCAATTTAAGAGTGTCCCTCCTATCGTCGCATTTCTTTAGTTTATTATATTTTTAGTATCCTTTTTTACGCATATTAACTTTTTTTTATTCTCTATAAAAAAGGACAATATTATGAATAATGAGGAATTTTACTTGCATTTTTCATAAACTTGACTAAAAAACGAAAAGGTTTTTTCACTATAGTCGTTCACCCAGTATACAACACTGAAACTTCGGGAACGGATTGCGACTCGTATATACCTACCAACTTCTATACTTCATACTTTTTGGTTTATAGAAAAATATATACGTGCATAAATTTCATTCTGACACCGTTACACCCTGAATATTTTGTCTAGCACAACTATTATTATTGTACTCTATCTTCAAAATTAATTAATCTGTACATACGTTGTTCCGTTACTATCATAATAATAATTATTCATCTCGCTTTTATTCACAAAATATGTAAATTACTTTACAACACGTTCGTACGATATGAATACCTATAATTATTAACACTTATTATTTCATAAAGGTAGCGGGCAGCGAGAAAGGGATTAAAACTAGTGTATGACTAAACTATGCTTAAAGTATCACATTTATCAAAAATCAGAAAAAGTATGAGCAACGAATAGTACACATGAGAATGGACTAAATCCAGGCATTGGAGCTGCTGTGCAGAAGAAGAATATTAGACATGAGAATGGACTAAATCCAGGCATTGAAGCTTCTGTGCAGAAGAAGCTGTCTTTTTTGCATCCGTGATTCGAAAAATGCTCTAAAGAGCGCCAATAGATGTGTGGAATACAGGTCTTAAAATGATTGCAGACTATAAAAGGACGCATCTGAGGTTAAAAATCAAAAGATGAAGAAACATGAGGAAGTTCTATATTTTCCGTAAATGAAAGCCGCTGGTTGGTGCAAAAAGATACTCACTGTACGCTGCACAATTGCAATTACTTATGTTTTCGTAAAGTGTGGAAAAATCACCATAATATTTTAGTAATTTTGCATAGATACCAAACGCCTGTACATATGTATGTGTTTGAGTAACGATAGAGCTGAATCGTGTAATTTAGGCTATTTAAAAACCTTAACGGTAAAAGATAAAAATGACTTTAATAAGAAAACAATAGTGGTTGCATTAGACCTAAAATCCTGGCGCAGGCCCTCCAGGCACAAAAGCTAGTTTGAAGAATGTAATTTTAACGTTTCTATATTACGATTAATACATTAGTTAGTTGGAAGAATTTAATAAACTGATTTCAGATAACTAACACGAAAACGTTTTGGATTCGATAAATTACTTATTATCTTATTTATATCTGCCTAATAATTATTATTACTAATAGCACAAAAACAATATAATCCAATATCAAACAATAAAAAGAAGGTGGTACCGAATCTATATTTATATCGAAGTCGAAGCAGTGGTCTATGGAGAATTTATATTAAAACCAGAGGCAGGATCAATATTACGAAAGTAGAAATTGTCCGTAACATAAATTTTATCTATTATGTATAATGTATATCTACAGCGATTTTGTATTAAAATTTCTCGTCGATTACAAACTAATCTGACTGAACCATTGAACCATCGATATCAAAATGTGTAGAGATTTTTTCTATCAATTGACTTGGGCTTGGGGGTAATTTTGCGGTAATTTCTAAGCATTTTAATAAACTTACTCAACATTTTGACAAATACTTATTCGAGTCAAAATTAGACCCTGATTATTGACAGGTTCTGTGTGGAAAACGGTAGCGCAGATTTAAAAAATATATAAGTAGTGCTAAACGTATTTGTGACTCCTAAACTTGATTTTTTATCGTTTTCTTTCTTCATGTTAGGATTCTCGTGAAGTGACTCAAAATAGTTAATTGTCTAGCAAACGAAACATGACTAATTTCCATCATTTAATTACATTGTAACTGGACATTGGCAAATTTTTGTAGTATTTTTGAGATCGAGATAATTGAATTGGAAAACTACGATTGAAAAGTTAGTTTTGATCATTCAAACTAACAGGCATATTGTCAGAAAAGGTACACCACGATGGATATGGGGAAACCAACAAAATGATACACACGACAAAACTTTCCTGGGACTATTTCCGTGATATTAATCCGCTTCTACAAATCCGTTATTCCGAGGTTAATATATCTTTCGGTCGAACAGTTCCACTAGCGACATCTGTCCGACGAAAGGGGAAACGCTTAAAACTTTTCAAAAACTATTAGAAAACTTTACCACTTTCTGAACTATCGGTATGCCGTATAGTATTCGGCCGGTGGATAGAGTAAGATTCCGAATAATGTTATTTGCATGACAAAAATAAACTCAAATAGAAATTCGTATTAAAGTCACATAAACTTTGAGCCATATTGCCAAAATTTTACTCAAATTAAAATTAAATATATTTTCATGACAAACTTAAGGAGAGTCGATGATACAATAAATTGAATTAAATCTTTTTACAGTCTCAACCATTTAATATAATCTGTTCGCAGAAATCTCAGTTAAAAATACATTAATTTTAAATATCAAACATATAACTAATTGAAGTAGGTATACATAAAAACATACACAGAATATTCTCTATACGTCGAAACACATCAAACCGCTACACACATTTGATATAAATACTTAGCTACACGAAGTGAAAATAATAGACACATAGAAGCACACACAATAAGAAGGCCTTAGAGATATAAAAATAATATGGTTATTAATTAGAAAGAGTGTAAATTGAAGAATAGATGTGTCTGAGTAAGAGAAACCGCACAGAAAATGATAGAAGTGAAATATGTAGAAGTCTAAGGATAAAAGTGTGCGAGATTCTGTCTTCTCTGTGTTTGACCCGCAAGGGATGCAGCATAGTGGTACAAACTATTAATAGTGTATCAATAAATGGGGCTAGTCTTGAAGGAGTCGAGTAATTTATCAAGTCACTTGTATTTTCTTGAGAAAATCTTGTTAGAAAGCTAAAGGTAGCTAATGTGGTTAATGCAAAGCTCATACTACGAATGAGTCTTTCAATCCTTCGGTTGTGCTACATACGAATTAAGTATATCTGTATACCAAATAGTGTGTAAAGTTCTCTGTAAAATCGAGCCAATGATGAGGAGCGTAATTTGGAAGAATCGTGTGAGTTTTATGATACGAGAGTAAAGGAGTTTGAGATTCAAAGTGTTGTCACAATTACTAACACCAATTTTCTACATTCAAATAAAGCTACTGTAAACTAACATCAATATTTATTTTTACACACATAAATAAGATAGGTACGACACAAATATTTATACTTACGTTAGATATTGAAATATATACCTGAAAATTATTTCCCATTTTCCGAGGATCTCATATGCATGTAGGTATCAAGACGCAAATATTTTATCAAACATTTTTCGAGGAAGTTTTTGCAAGAATGCCATAATGCTATGTATTGTCTCCCAATGACATCTTATTTAGGCTGGTATCTTGCTTAAGGTATTCCCACGTAAATAGCCAAACGTCAAACTCTTGTGAAATCTCCCCTGAGGTCAATCATTCTAAATCAGTGGTGACTACGATTTTTTCCAACAATGACAAATACTGGTGGTGTTTTGTTCAAAATATCAAAGTATTTTTCTGTGTTTTGTTTAACTACATCACAACAATACGAAATATTTCTCTACTAACAAACATACAACACCCATAGATATACAATAATTAAACACCATTTATCTACTCAAATTTACACAAATAATTATAATAGATATACATCGAAACACCAAAACATGATTACATTCTTACTTTGAGTTCGAGCTGGCCTTAGCTCGAGATAAACTCTTTCTTCTTCGTATCCTTCTAGTTCGGTCGTTCAGAGCATTCTTCATTAAACAAAAATATAGAAAAAAACATTAGAAACTTACAAATAAATTAAATCGTAATGAAAATTATCGCTGTTTCAAAATCCAGGTAAAATATAACCTAAAACTGCACTAATAAGGAAAACACGGGACGATAAATATTTTTTTGCACTAGACATTGAACTGTAACCATAATACATATTTAATAACTAACATAATGTTTTAAAGGATTGACAAACAATACCTAGTCTAAAAAAAGTATTGTTAAAACTAAAACTAGGTTACATTTTGTGCTATTAGTCCAAGAGCCCACTGCTTAATTTATGACGTATCTGTTTTTTGATCGAAATGTGGTATAAATGATAGCTTACCAATAGGGTATTACATCGCACTAGGGTTGCCTATCAAAATCTTGCCGCAACCCCCCCTGCCCCCTCCCGAAAAGGTCCCTCTTCGCGGTTTTTCGCATTTTATAGGAATACGGTAAGAGATAGGAGAAAGTATTCAATGACAAAAATAATCTTTGCTAAATTCTCTACAAAAAATGTTAATTCAATTTTTTCATAGGACTAGTAGTTTACCCGTAATGGCCTGTCAAAAAACAGGATATTTTTTGAAAAAAAAAAATTATTTTTTATTTTTTTTTTCTTTTACATTCTTCCACCCATTATCACTAACATTTTATGGAAAAAAAAATTTGGCCTGCGGCGCTATATCACTGGTTATTTTATCAAATACTAAATTTTAAGAATTTTCGTCACTGAGTTTTATTGCTATAACTCTGAAATTATTAGATGAATGAAAATAAGTTATAGCACGTTTTGTAGCTAATACTATGGTAATTAATTCGTTCTCTGACTATTTTCCTGTAGCTCTTATCAATTTTCAACCAATTTAGTTTAAATACATTTTTTTAGTATTTTAAATGAATTTCGGTTTTGGACAGGCCATTGCGGGTAAACTGCTAGTTCTACGAAAAAATTGACTTGATATTTTGTGTAGAGAATTTATTGAGGATTATTTTTGTCTTTGACTACTTTCTCCTATCTCTTACCATATTCCTATAAAATGCAAAAAACCGCGAAGAGGGACCTTATCGGGGGGGGGCAGGGGGGGTTGCGGCAAGCATTTGATAGGCAACCCTAGTGCGATGTAATACCCTATTGGTAAGCTATCATTTATACCACATTTCGATCAAAAAACAGATACGTCATAAATTAAGCAGCGGGCTCTTGGACTATATGTAGTGCAAAACACATCGTCATCGCCGGGATTCGGCCCTGGAACTTTCCGTTCGGAAGACCCGCATAATTTTATTTTTATGTGGGTAGGTTGTAAGTTTTTCAATAAAATAAATGATAAACATATTTTCGTTTTCTTTGCACTAGGCGTAAATAGTGTTGGCGGAAATGAATCGTAAAGTATATTTTGTTGTAGAAGCTGCACTATTATCAACAATGAAATAAAAAAAAATGTTGTTTTCCACGAGAATAATAAGAACGCAAACAATCGTAAAAAGCAATTTCTAAACATATGACAAGTTAAACTAAATATTAAGGAAAACTTTCACGTACATAATCCACATATGTAGGTAGGTACCTACTACCTATATACTTATATAGGTACCAGGTGCGAAGCTACCTAAGAACACGATTCCCATTAAGTTACCGTTTGGAAAAAATGATAGGTGTAATAGTGTCTAATTTGACTTAAAATCATAAGAAATGTTAGCCCCGGCTTCCCTTCTGCAGAAATCCACCCTTCTCGACTGATAGGTACATTCTGCAAAATACAGTGCAACCGTTTTCGGCTATACGAAAATACTAAGAATCTTCCAAGAGATATGTAATTGACACTCTCTTATCATCATTTTTTAGGAACAATATTACGCTATATTATACAGTCAGAAAACAATGTTCTTGGATTAATTTAGAACCACAATTTGGTTTGCTGGCAACAAATCATATTTCTATTAAAATTCTTCCAATTCATTTCTTGAAATTCCACGTTGTTGCCACCAAGGTTGCCAAAAAGCTACAAGTAGCACCCTTATCTAAAACCGTATTTTTTCTTGACAGACTTTAGGCATTTAACAATAAGACGAATTCAATATGAAGAAACAATAAATTATCTGGCGAGTTGTGCGTAAGGTAGAACATTAAGAGTATGCATACGGACATTTCAAAAATTTCTAAAAACGGGAGACCTTCTATCTCGACAACCGTTACTAAATATGCTTTGGAACAAAATAGGGTAGATGCATTGAACCTATATCTAGGGAATTACCGTATAAGATTTTTTTATATCTTGTATAGATTTCTCAAAAAAAAATATTTAAAAACACCTCTGATCTTTTTTCCGAAAGACGGAAACTCGATTCCCGAAAGTCGCGGAGTAAAATTTTATTTTTGAACTGATAATATGCATTAAAATCTAGGGAAAAACCGTAAAAGTTTTTTGATAGACGCAAAATTAACCCCAAAAAAATGAAAAAAAACGCTATTTTTACCATTTTATCATGCTATTGTCACGCGATTTTGAACCTTAATGCCGTGGGAAAAGACTGTGACGTCATTCCTGGTGCCAAGCCCTTAATAGGGAAACATTGAAGCAGATAGATTCACCTACCAAGTTTAGTGATGATTGATGAAACATCGAGATGAACTTTAACAAAAGCAATGAAAGTGGGTAGGCACTCCTATCTACCTTATAATAAATTGCTCTGTATGTTTTTGGAAACATGATGAATCTTCGGCGATATAGAATTAAGGAAAATGCAACATTTTCAATCAAGAAAAGAATTAGTTATCTCTTCAAATTTATTACAGTGAAAAACACACAAATATGGAGTAGTAATAAGGGATTTCTTCATCAAGGCGCCCCGTATTACTTTATGCCGTTCTTATAAAAAATTCATCAGGAGATTAGGAACGGTATTTATTTATTTATTACAAAATATAACCACCAACAAAGGCACCAGTGTGCCTTGAACAATATAATAGTCACTGTCTAACACGGGGAGAGAGTACAAATAATGAACATATAAAGATAAAAATAGCCATGGGAAGAAGATTTGATAAATTATTATCGAATATAAATGCTCAAATAAATAAAGAAATATAACATTAAAATTTGTAAAACGATATTATGTCCAATAATACATTTACTGGATATATAATTCGTTGGGTTGTTTCATGTTTTCAGAAATGTATTTTTTATAATATGACTTTGCTTATGCCCTTGTCTCGGCGATATAAAAGATAAGATGCTAAATTTCAAGAAGATTTGATAATATTTAGGGGTTGCACACACTGCTTTAAAATGATTGATTGTGATTTTAAATCTGTATCCATGAGAGTAGGTAATGGATATTCTACGAATAATATACCTGCCTACTTCTTATAACGTTAGTATTATTTTCTAAATATACCCGATTTAATTACTAGAGTAGAGTACCATCAGCTTATTACAAAGACGTTTCTAAAACAAAATCAATGAATACAAACTAATCTTATCCAATTTTATTGTTCAAAAGGCTTACAGAAAAACATTTTGGAAAGGCACGAAAGGCACACACACACAAGATGAAAAAAACACTTCTTCGTTATTCTGCTACAAAATCGAATTGGTAAATCTCTATCTTGTTTATTTTATTCGGGTTCTAGAAAACAATAACCTTGTTAAGACAAATTAGCTTCCCGAACTCTCAATATACAAGAGAATTTAATGAATAAAATAATATTGGATTAGCCTCGGATTGGAAAACATCTCAACAGGAAATAATAATGAATTTAATAGCTGTATTACCTATCTATACACCTAAAACAAAATGTCCTTTATTGAAAACACGAAAAACTAAAAAAAAAATAAACGAGGAAAAGAGAAGATTGGAATTATTATTAGTGTTTGCAAAGAAAAAATAAAGAATTCCGTAAACTTTGCGTTGCTTTTTTTTTCTTAATTCGATTCATTACACGAAAAACGTTGAGAAGACTTATCTACGGAGCTTTCGCTAATAAGTTTTGTCAAGTTGAATAAAAAAACTACAGGACACAGTATTATTATTATCGGATGGCTTAAGATCAAACGAAATATAAAATACACACTGAAAAAAGTTTCTTTATTTTTTAGTAAAATGTAGGTAAATATTAATGCTGAATAAGGCTGTCCCAAATAAAACAAACAGAATTTCTTTTCTATAGATAAAATGTATTACGTATTATAAGAGATTAACACTACGATACAGTGAAAGAAAAACAATACGTCGATAATAAGAATTCAATAATGTTATTATACGTTTGTTTTTACGAGATTTTATTATACTATAAACACACATAGGAGTGGGTATTCAGTAATCTTCTAATATCACTTCACGAATCTGGATTTTCGAGCACGTACCATATTAAATTACACTACATCATATAAGCAAACTCAACAAACATCCACACTTACACATAGTCCGAGAGTAATTAATTCGTTCTCTGACTATTTTCCTGTAGCTCTTATCAATTTTCAACCAATTTAGATTAAATACATTTTTTTAGTATTTTAAATGAATTTCGGTTTTGGACCGGCCATTGCGGGTAAACTGCTAGTTCTACGAAAAAATTGCCTTAATATTTTTTGTAGAGAATTTAGCAAGGATTATTTTTGTCATTGACTACTTTCTCCTATCTCTTACCATATTCCTATAAAATGCGAAAAACCGCGAAGAGGGACCTTTTCGGGGGGGGCAGGGGGGGTTGCGGCAAGATTTTGATAGGCAACCCTAGTGCGATGTAATACCCTATTGGTAAGCTATCGTTTATACCACATTTCGATCAAAAAACAGATACGTCATAAATTAAGCAGCGGCCTCTGGACTAACACAAGCTGAACTTATTTGTCACTAGTGCAGACGGGTTTAAATTTTATACGTCTGTACCTATGAAATACTAGGTATTTGATTATGCCGCGAGTGGGACCGAAAATAGTTGATAATTGCTTCATTAAGTAGTGATCATTGATTTGCGTACGAAAAATATTCGTGGTATATGGAGAGGTCTTAAATTAATTGAAATTTTCCTTCGTTTTAAGGTTTCGACAATTTAGGTATAGTATACATATGGAATCACACTTATGAAAATTGACACTCTACTCACGTGGGGAAATCCAGGAAAACATATCAACAAAACCTGTTTATGGCAAAATGTATCTACAATGTACACAAATAAAAAGTATATTATTTAACATATTTATGATCTTCCTCACTCGTCTATAATCTTACAGTATACGGTAATATAATATACCTACAGTACAATTCTTACGTACAGTCCACATTATACAAATCAAACTCTCCCTTTTTGCCTTGTGTGGATATAAAAGAGAATGTCGTTAGGTTGAAGATAAGAGATGCCATCAACTTACTTTATTTCGCTCCTTATATTCGACTACTTGTTATATTCTACCATTTTTGTAATACTTCTTCTTATTCCACACTGTCTACTACTATTTCTTCTTTCTTAATATATTTCCTAATACTTCCCGATACAATAATATCTTATCGTATTTTATTATCACTTTGCAAATATCAGAAACTCACAATACGACACGGAAATACTGAATCAAAGTTTCTAATAATACTACATTACCTAAAAGGCAAAGAAGTCAGAAGAATAATATAATAATTAAAGTACCTATGAATTGTTTATGTATTGGCAATCCATAGAACCTTCGCTGGTCTACGTAAGGTATTAATAATTATTTTAAATTTATTGTACTGACTGTCTGTTTCTCTAAGAAAAGAAAATAAAACCATCGTGTCTGGAAGATTGTGGGACTTCAAAATTCAGTCAAAAATTTGTTTGCAGCGCAACTTCTCAGTTTATTCAATTACTTTTTTTACTGCTTTCTATTTATTACGTGTGATATTTAAAACAGAGTAATTGTACAAGAGGGGGGAGGGATTTAAAATTCCATAACTAATGATCATATGTGTGTTGGTGATCCTTGTTGGTATCTTACTCCGAGGTGCGCGTGTTTTGTGTACCCACGTGCCCCTCTGTCTGGATAGTGGATACACTAAGCCTTCAACTTATGTATAAAGTAAAAATATTCAAGTTTTTTTATCAAATTTCTACTACTTTCAATCTACAAAACATGCGGAGTATTAAAGTGATTCCTAACTTCTTAGATTCTTACTTGCCAATAAGGTCCTGCCCAATTATAACAAAATTCCACGTTATTTTTTTTATTCAACCAATCTCTTCAACGTTACTGTAATAAGAGGATTGCTAACCATAAATGGTAAACAGCGCTTCGTTACAATAATATGAATAGGTAATCTATTTCTGAGCTAATCCCAAACCATTTTCAATCGCCAAAATAAATGTAATTTAATAGCATTAAACTAAAATAGACCAAATAAAAAAAAAAACTCTTAACTTCTTCGTAACGCTGCGGGAATTTAGACTGCGACGCCACAACCCAAGCTTAATAATATTAGCATTACTATAATATTATTATCATCCGTTTTATTTTCTAAAGAAACCTACATGGCAGGGGGTAGAAGTTATAACGATGTTAATTACAAAATACATAGTAATATATTTTGTATGAAGCTACAAGGGCAAGGACAATAGTACATACAGCATGCTCCATACTAATAAGAGACATGTTTATTATTGAAAAACATCCTGTAGTGTCAGAACATAATATCGTTAGAAACAATGAAATGACTCCTTTCGTACACATATTCAAAACAATATAATACTGTATTGTTTCTAAGAAACGTACGTAATTTCACCAAACAATGGAGGGATCCTATAGTGGGTTAAATCAGAATGAATATGTACGTTGTAGAATCGTTAGAATAACGAGGCTGCATGGGGACAACCATATTATTATTATTCGTTATTATTGTACACACAATATTATAGGGTGTAATAGAAATTATTTCTAGCGACAATGTGGTGTAGATTAATAAGAAGCAACGCACACTCGATTCAACGAGTACTTTATACACGTACGTACAGTGTACATGCCACATTGGTGTACGCTACGTACCTACATCACGTTCTGTGTACAGTGTACACACTACGGCGAAAATGCCCGAGCGCAGTAATGCCGAAGAGTGTACCTAATATGTTTATACAATAAATAAATCAATCCAATTTTCGTTTATCATCAATGCAGTTTTCGTACAGAGTACTAAAGACAATCACAGGACCCTCAGGGACTGAGTACGCAATGAAGATATAAGGCGGACCTGTGAAACCGGGGACATCGTACGATGGGGCAGGGCTAGGAGAAGATTCTGGAAGGACCACGTAAATAGGATGGATGACTCCAGAATACCATATGTCGTGGCCAACGAAATCCCAACTGGGCACCGGCTCCCCGGAAGACCGCCAAAACGATGGAGGGACAGCTGGACTTCAACCTCCCATGAATGAGGGCTTTCTTTAATAAACAGATCTCAAGATCTAAGAAAAGATGAAGAAGAAGAAGTTTTCGTTGAATCGACTTCGAATTTAATTGTTAGTTGTACGTTTCCCTGGGTTGACACTACCTGCAAATGGTAGAAAGAGACCATTTTGCTTGAAAGAGACAATCACTCAAATGATGGTCCTGCTATAGTTGTAACAAGTTCCGTATCGTTACTTTCTATTTTGAATGCCACATCAATTTTAAAGAGAACGATGTGTGTGTTTTACTAGTTTGTTATCAATATCGAGATGTCTTAGTTCATTATTTATGGTGACATTTATATCTCAATCAATCTTTGATATTTTTTTATTTGTGCGTATTCCATGAATTAGCATGCCCTGCACAGCAGTCAAGCAGTCAAGGAATGTAGGTTAAAAAATAAATACAGGCAGGAATACTACTTTCTTTTATAATTAAACATTTTCTCAAAAGAATTCATCAGATTGTAAGAAAACCCCGTAAAAGCAAAAAAACTTATTACATTCCGTGGAGTGCAAGAAGAAACTAGCAAAGAAAACATTACATTTTTTATCTTAATAATATAATGAAAGTAATATTTTAAAAAGTAGTAACTGGGTAAAGAAGTGTTTATTTGTATGTTCATTTAAAGTCAAAGTAGTCAAGAATACTGCATTTGACATGGACTATAAATGAGTAATCGTAAAATATTTTTTTTTAAACTGAAGTTTATGACTTCACATCCTAGAACTCTTTCTCACGGTCTTCTAAACGATGCTATACACGCCTTTCCGGGGTGCTTAGAATCCTTCATTCCGATGGCGCCTCCCACTAAGAACTGATTGATTCAAAATTTGTCAAAAGATATGAGCTCTACACGTGAAGCACTTTTGTGAGATTCCAAACACGGGGTTATGCGGTGACTAGATCCTCTAAATCGCTCGATGTCTTCCGAGGCTTGACCTGTACGAAATCTGACTTACGATCTGATTTTTTTCCAACGGCCTTTAATACGATACCACACATAACCCCACACGACCCTTGGATCCCCCTGAAAAACTTTATATCTTTTTTGTCTCTGGAGAAGAGGCTGATTCAATGCGATACAGAATCGTCATGTCACCGAATTTACGCACGTTTACAAAGTTTCATATCTCTAAGTATAGACAGAGAGTGGTAGAAAAATCGACTACAAGATTTGAGCAAAGATAAAAAAATATATAAACAACGAAATGAAGTTAAGTAAAATATTGTAAAAATGTAGAACCCGATTGCTCAAGTGAGAATGAATATTTAATTAACAAATGTCACTAAAGTTGGTCACGAATGAGGTGATTTGAGGTTCTTTAGATCATAATATTAATACTAGTGGAGAGAAAATGTTGCGTGTTCTTTTATACACTGTGATAGTACTAACCAGTAGTATTTATTTCTTTCTTTTCTCGGGTTGACTGTAAGATATTGCGTTTGCAATAAGTCCGCACTTTTGGCAGATTACGATTGTTTAATTTTTGTAATTAGGTATGCATATTTTGTTTTGGCCAGTAAGGATTTATTTATTTATAAAGATATGTTTGTTTGTTCGTTTACTTCAGCTGCCTATACCGGGAATATAAGCTAGTGACTTAAAATAAAAGGCTAAGAAAACGGGTAGGTATGAAAAGTACAAAGTGGGACAGCAAATTATAGAAGGTAGGCAACTACCTGAGAAGCTACCCAGCAAATGAAAAGCAACCTGAATGATAATAATAATTATTATTATGTACAGTCATAGAATTAATGTAAGAAAAGTGGAGATAATGTACCTACAGTTCTCATTGCCTTAAGATGAGAATTTCTGGGGATGGAACTTTCCTAATAAAAATCATCGTTCAACAAAATGATGGGCAATTTGGACAACTTTCAAAAAAGTAATACGATATCCTGTAATCCCAAAATCCTAATAATTGCCTGAAATTTCTCAGTGGTGGGGTAAAGCAAGATTAGGGCCGGTCTGCAGACCTTTTTTCTAAGCCCTGTGATTGCAAAGGTCTTTTGAAAAGTAACGGTTAGGCAATACATACTGTATAATGAGTCTCCTCGATCTTTCGCCTTTCTCAATTGTTTTTTGAGACCCTGATTAATTAATTTTGAATTAACATAACCTTACAAATTAGATTTTCATATAACAACGATTCAGAAAGAAAAATCCAAATCGCAGGCTTCCAACTTTTTTTATACCGTTCCCCAAAATTATCCTCTTCTCCCTTACCTTCATCGATTATTTTTTTTTACAGTAAAACGTACTTTCGTTTTATGCAAAGAAACGATATTTTTTTGGAATTGGTGACAAATTACATTTTTGACATATTAATATCCTTTTTTAGTGGATCAGCTATTGATTTGATTTTATTTTATTGTATAGGTAAGTATGTGTTCCTACTTTTAGCCCCATCACTTGTACAGTTTCCGAGGTATAAAAGAATTCATAAAAAAAATCAAGGTTATTTTTTGCACCCAATCTTTTTTGACACAAGACCAATTATTTATTCATCGTTTAAATTTCAACATCCTGGGATTAGATGTTTAAAAGCTGTCCGTTGATATGTATGGACCCTCTCTTTTATTATATAAAGATTACTATATAATAAATTACACCATCGATCAACCAAATTAATAATTCTGATGTGTAGGAATTGTCAACATCAATTATAATTTAATATTTTCTCTGAATTGCTGTCGCGATATCGAAGTCCCTAGTGGTGACTGAGGGAGGCATTTACTAATGTAAAATAATATATAAAAGGAAACAGACCTCTTTGATTTTTGTTTGAGACATTCCTCCATCAGAGAGTATCTTATCTGAATTAAAATCATCCCAAGGGAAGGACGAATGTCGCTTTAAACTTAAAGGGACAATGCAATTTCCTCCTCTTCTTATTATTATTACTATTCTTATGATTGGACAAAAAATGATAAAAACTTTTAAGTAGAGGAAAAATTAAAGAGCATATCCAGAGAATACGGATTCGCTGAAGTAACAATATGCGAATATCTATTATATTCTACTCTATGCGAATATTATGGATACCTTAGTAAATATGCATGTTGGGATAATATTAGAATTTGTCCTAATTCTTCAGATTTTTTTCAAGCAAGAAGCGAGGTAAATTTCGCCAACTTCGTTGCTTTATATTCCATACCTACACCTACGAAAGCGAACCTTGTGAAAATTAACGCTATCCGTTAAATTTCCTAATCAATACATCGCAACTCACGTCCTTATACTATTACTGAGTTAACTGAAAAATGGTAGTAGATAGTTTATCAAAAAGTCCGCTAAGATGTTCCGAAAAGAATTGACAATCTGACTAATTACTGTGACGGTTTGTAACGTTACTATCAAACAAGGTTAAAAAGCCTACTGTATTATGTAGGTACATATTACATTAATAATTGGCAAACTTTCGATTAGAATAAATCGAATCTTGTCTAGAGGGGCTCTGAAAAAAATGAAGGTAGGTACCGGGTACCTAATAAACATAAATGAAAGAACACAATGTGAAGAATGAGCTACCAAAGTACTAAGTAAGTATCACGGGATGTTTAAATGTAAGTAAGTAAATGATGTCACATTCAGTGAGAAGAAAAATGCTCCGACATTGATTGAAAGAGTGCCTATCAGGATGGAGGGCGTAAATTCAAAAGAATAAAAGCTTTCCCGAATAAGAATATTTATACCCGAGTACGTATAATAACCCTTTGTGACCAAGTGCCGTTAAATGAGTGAAAAAAAAAGGAAATTGAAAATGGCCGCATGATGAAAACAAAGTAGGTACAGTTGAGTACCGTTTTGTGAAATCTTTTTAATTTATTGATAACCGAAAGAATTGCGTTTTGTAAAAAGATATTTACTAAATTCCCTCTGATTTTCCATTTAATTTTATAAATATGTATTTTTTACACGCACGCAATTCGACTTGGGTCAGCTGTGTGTGATAGCCCTATAAGAATAAGCAAACCCTCCCTATGAAACATGTAGTAAAAAAAATTGTATACACATACAAGTGAATTAGTTCACAAAACGAAACCAACCTTTATTAGTAAGCTAAATTCAAGAAAATTGATACGAACTTTCCTTATACAATTTAATATCTACGCAATTTTTATTCTCCTTTGAACCACAAGGCGTTTTATCGCGTAGATAATATACACAATTTATTTACTAAACTGTTACGAAAAAATATTCACGCACGGAAACACAAGAGAACGCAAAAAAAAGAGTTATTGATTTTATTTGCACGGCATATTATTGTGTCCCTACATACAACGCGAATGTATTGTATCGTATGTGTTATTCTGTATACACCAGAGCATACCTTAATTTAAAGAAATTGGGAAAATGTACCTATAATGTATGTAGAATATTTGAACTTGTATGAGACGTTAATTTTTCAACTCTGCGCCGTTCCCACGGGAAGGAAAATGTTTTGATTGAGAAATGAATGAAAAAAATAATACAACGCCTTTGAAAAACATTTTCACAGTGTAACGAAAACATACAATATTATCAAAACGAATCAATGTACTTTTTCCAAATACAGTAGAAGCTTTGCTTATAAACCTACTTGCTTTTGATATGTAATACAATGCTCGAAAAAGATCAAATGAATAACGCATTCAAATGTATCTAAGTTATACTAGTGTTTAAAGTCACCTACAAAAACTTGCATCAGGTATATTTCAAGAAAATAGCTTCTAATATGTACCACTAATGTCTTAGGAAGCGACGCTCACTACAAGGTTAAACATTTTTTAATGTTGCATTTTCGTGTAAAAAAATATCAAAGATATCGTTTAGAATTAAGCAGAGATCTCCGAAATATTCTCAACTTTGTAATGTATTGAAACAATCGCCCTAAACACCATATATTTGCATGTAAATTTAATGTACACATATGGCAAACGAACCTATATTGCACGACCGTTTTGAACGAGTGGGTACAGTCCTCTCCTTATCCCATCCTATTTGTCCCTTCTGCCATCTTTTTTTAGGTCCTCTTTTGAATAAAACATTTTGTCGGTTACATTTAGACCCCCTCCTTATTTGATCAAACTGTCTTTTTGTCTGGAAACCTAATAATAAAAACTATCTTTAGATCCGATTGGGACCATTGGCTGTAATAGCAATCGCTGATATTTTTCTAAATCACATACTGCGAAGACTGATGTGATGTAAAAATGAGAATTTTCGCGGCCTCACATTCTCTAAAATACATGCGAATTCGCAAAAAAATGCCATAATAATTAATAGGTATATAAATTAACTGGTAGCCATTTCATTACTAGAATTTCTATTTTGACAGTAAAGAATTTCACAGTCGCAGATGACTACATTAATATCAAAATATTGAATATCAAAATATATTTATCCTGTCTACATCTATCTAAATTAGGTGTACGGTCCATAATGTTTTTCACTGATCAGTCAATCAGTTCTTAAATACGTGATTCACAAAATATTCCATTTCTAACATCTGTTCCCGATACAGTCCACTACACTAATATCGAGCCGTAGTTATTGGCTTTTCCTTTGATAAAATATTTCAATAATATTGAATTTGGTCATTCGGTTGAATTCTTTACTTCAAGAGTTGGAGAATCAGAAATTTTATATTATTATGCGTACCTACTTACTCACTACAGGTGTAGACATGTCAAAAAGGTCAAATTAAACATACGTAGGTGTAGTTACGGTACCTAACTACAAATCTGTCAAAGGAATCTAAAGAAAATAACTGAGAGTTGGGTACATACGAGTAGGTATAATATTATGACAGTTTATAGGTATCTGACGAAAGTTCACTAACTTTATACTGGCGACTCGAATTTTCCCACGGACTTTAGTTTATTCGACGGACCACTAAATACAAGATGGGTGAAAGTAATCACTTCGCAATTATACGTTCGCCATTTGGTAGGTATATTTCTTTCGTACCTACGTTTTTTGTTAGCATGTCGTATTTAGTCCAAACATGCGTGTATCATCAATTATTAAAGATACATCTATTTAAAACTTAATTTAATGTTAACACTATAGTACGTGTTATTTCAGGGGGGGGGGGGGGGGCGGGCCCTATATACGCCACTGATTTGGGGTGAAAAGATAGTGTTGTGACCGTATAGTCGTATAGTCGTGGTGATAGTTTTTTAGAATGGCCTAACGAGCCGAAACATGTAAAACCAAAACACAAATAAGTAAGTAGAGCTCAGACACGTACTATATTGTTAACATTAAATTAATAATGGAGTTCTACAAAATAAATATCCAATCAATTAATATTTAAAACTTGTTGATTCTCATATCAAAAATACCTACATACTGTGGTATTTTATAAGAATTGATCATACAGTTTCTAGATCACCCGCAGACAAATAGACAGATGGCCTTAAAAGAAGGAAGTATCAGACAGTAAAAGTATTGGGTCATTGTATGGGACGGCGCCCCCCTATATCTATGTAAATATGAAATATGTAGCTATGTAAGCACGAGCCTCCACAGACTAATAAATAAAACGTTAAATATACGTCAACGTCTACGGGAGGCTCGTGCAGGAGTTGATTAACACATTATTTCATTATCATTTCATTGTAATAATATTGTATGTAGAACTCGTTTGTGTGGCGGCTACACCGCTCCGATGCGACTGTCATGTACGGCGGGTCGGAGCGAAATGTGTAGGGTAGCGGGGTGAAGTAATTACTTACGTCGGGCGCTCAGCGTTCCCGAACCCGCGCGCGCCGCCGTCACACGAACGAGATATATTCCCTACAATTTTCATAATAAAGATGATTCGCAATCAATCCGTCGTTTCGTCTCTACCACTTACCACTGCCTGCTCCGGACTTCTCTTGGATTCTCAACACTTTGGACCTTGCTGCATACCGGACTTGACTTTTGGATTACCTCGTACTGACCTTGGCTTGGATACCGGATTTACGCCCCACCATCCACCGACCTTTGGCTTGTACCAGGACATCGAGGCGATCACCTACCGCAGTTGCTACCTTCTACGTGTCTACTAGTAGATCGTACTAGCGAGAATCTACCGGCGTTGGTCCCATAGGGATTGACTAAAGGAGGCTCGTTAGTGCGTTTCGAACGATTCACAAAGGGGTAGTCGCTCGGGAAAGTGATCGTATAGCCGCTGTATAGCGCGCTATACGTCTCACATATTCGACGGAACGAAGCGTTTGCTCCCGCCACACCCCCTTCACCACAGCTACTACGGATCACACGTTGTCACGGCCAGCGCCTATTAACACAGCGAGATTTACATTGTTATTTTACAGTCTCAACACTACCGCACACCGCTGGTGCGGTACAAATTGGTCCTTCGAAGCCCTGATCCAGTGACGACATCAAGATGCCTACAACACGCTCTGGGAAGGGGAGCGGTCATTCATCACCGGCGCAGATTCGTGATGAAGATTTGAACGTCGCTTTTCCACCGAGGGAGGATGGCGACTCAAGTGACAGCAGCTCATCAAGCAGCACAAGGGAGAAGATACGGCGTATGGAACAAGAAAACGCCGAGCTGAGAAGGATGCTGAAGCAGCAACAAGAAGCGGCCGGTCCTTCAACGTCTTCACCTACCCTTGGCCGCGAGCAATTCACATTGGACTGGGTTACACAAGTCCTCCAGAAGGCGGCCATCCAGTCACCACCTGTCACAACACAGCATCAACTAGCTACGCTACCACAAGGAAGCGCGCCGCTACAAGCTGTGTCACATCAAGAGGTCATACAAGGTGCTTCACTACCACAAGGCGTGTCGCATCAACAGGCCCTGCCTCTACAAGGTGCTTCACTACCACAAGGCGTGTCGCATCAACAGGCCCTGCCTCTACAAGGTGCTTCACTACCACAAGGCGTGTCGCATCAACAGGCCCTGCCTCTACAAGGTGCTTCACTACCACAAGGCGTGTCGTATCAACAGGCCCTACCTCAACAAGGTGCGTCGCTACAAAATGTCGCGTCTCAACAATTCGCGCAACAACAATTCGCGCCGCAGCAGTTCCCGCAGCAACAATACCCGCATCAACAATACGGGCCGCCACAGCACGGGAACGCATACATGACGCCCGCATACCAGCCAAGCCGAGCTCTGATGACCTTCTCCGGTAACCCCCTAGAATGGCTGGCGTTCCGTGGTCAATTCTACGAGTCAACGAAGCTGTGCGGGATAGGGGAAGCAGAGAATCGCAACAGATTGCGATTATACCTAACAGGAGAGGCGCGCGTTCTATGCACGTCTATACTAGACTTCGGCGCTGAAGGTGAAGCAGTGGAAGCTACAATGGCGTTGTTGGAAAATAATTACGGGACAACAGATGAAGTAGTGCAAGCTTTAATAGCGAAAGTACGGAAGTTCCCGCAGATGGTACAACGATACTCAATTGAGGAAGCCAAAGCATTCTACGCTCTACTGAAGAGCACCACAGCGAGTTTGTCCGGTCTGAAGAACCCTGAGTTGGACAAGCTAGCGCTGCGACTGGAGCTAGTACTAAAACTCCCTGAATGGCAATTTAGTGGGTGGTTTCATCAATATAATGAAGACGGCCCTGAAAGAACATTGGAAGACTTTGAAAAATGGTACACGCGGCTCTACAAGGCCCTTCGGGCTGAAAGCACAACAACTCGCCACACCAGGACGAAGAACCGTAAGGATTGTGTCCTGACATTACACGAAGAGGAGGACGAGCTAGATGTTGTGCAAAGAAGCGAACCGAAGATTGTGCAAAGTGTACCTAAAAGTGTAGTGTGTGTACTGTGCAAAGCCAGCCACGGGTTGATTAACTGTGGAGTATACTTAAATAAAAATGTGTCTGGGCGTTGGTCCACAGTGAAAAGAGCGAAGTGTTGTTACGTTTGTCTCAAAGAGAGACACGGGAAGTGTAATAGTGTGTGCACCGTACGTGGATGTAAAAAATCTCACCACTGGACCCTACATAAAGATACACCAGAAACAAACATCCCAGAAGCAAGTAACAACAGCCCGGGGACTAGCGCCAACATCAACTACGTCCACGTAGTAGACACAGTTGCCACCATGCAGCAGACACCACCGGTTCTAATGAAAATACTGCCGGTGGTAGTACAAGGCCCTAACGGAGCGGTGACCCTACACGCCCTCCTAGATGAGGGCAGCGAAGTGAGCCTAATAGACGCCGGCATTGCCCGACAGATAGGCCTAGTAGGAAAGAATAGCCCGATAAGAATAGAAACATTAATGGAAAAGACGGCGCCGGAGTGTGACTCACAGCGGGTCAAATTCACAGTCCGAGGAGACGGCGCCGCATATCCTGCTCGGGCAAATACAATTGAAGATTTCTCGCTGCCTATGCAGAAATATAAAAGAAGTCTTGAAGAACACGGGTTAGTGAAACCGCGGCTACTCATCGGCGCAGACAACGTGATGCTCGCCGTCACCCAAAGGGTGGAGGCACGCAAAGGAGACGCGCATATAATGTCTCGCACAGCCCTGGGCTGGGTCGCACACGGCGGTAGAAGACCCGACGATGAAGATGATATACAAACCGAGTATCCAGCCGTCAACACACTGTCGTCGTCAACAGATAATCCAGTGATCAAGACGGGCGATCAAGGCCTCATTGAGAATGCAAACGGCCGCCTCACACTGGCGACTCAGACGTCACGAGACAACAAGACGACATTCACCTCGGGAGAGGTGTCTAGCCCGGCGCGAAGCGTGCCGTCTACACCGCTAGGTACGTTGATAGACTCACACAAGCCGGGCGTACAATGCGTCAAGAGCGCATCGATACATCGGAGCGTCGAAAATACAATCACCTCAGGAGAGGTGTATCGCCCGGCGAGAAAAATGCAGTCTACACCGCTAGGTGCGGTGATAGACCCACACAAGCCGGGCGATCTACGCATCAAGGATGCGGCCTTTCCTCGTTACGAGGATAAACTCACCTCGGGAGAGGTGTCATGCCCGGCGCGAAGCGTGCCGTCTACATCGCTAGGTGCGGTGATAGACTCACACAAGCCGGGCTATCTACCCATCAAGGATGAGGTCCTACCTCGGTACTCCGAGGATTTACTCACCTCAGGAGAGGTGTTTCACCCGGCGCGAAACTTGCCGTCTACTCCGCTAGCTACAATGATAGACGCACACAAGCCGGGTGAATTGCGCGTCACAGACGCATCAAACCGCCGACAATCAGCGGTTACCAACATTCATCACTGCGAGTTACCTGTCACCTCCAACAAGGAGGCTCTCTCGTCACGAAGGATGTGGTCTCAGCAAACAACAGATGGAGATCCACATCCGACAGGAAGACTACAACTCATCAGCGAATCATCAGGCCGTCTGCAAACAGCGGCACTCATCACTCGTCACAACGAGAACCCAATCACCTCAGGCGAGGTGATACGCCCGGCGCGAAGAATTCCGTCTACACCGCCTGTCGCGGTGGTAGACTCACACAAGTCGGGCGTACAACGCGTCAACAAAGACGTCCCATCATCTCACCCGGCGCGAATAATGCGGGCTCCACCGCTCTTAGAAGTGGAAAGCGCATACAAGCCGGGTGACCAACGCGTCGTAGACGCTGATATTCTCTGGTGCTGCGGAGATCTTCTCACCTCTGGCGAGGTGAATAGCCCGGCGCGAAGCATATGCCCTCCACATCAAAGAGGGCTACAGAAGCCGGGCAACCTACGCGTCAAGGACGCGATCTATCCTCGGAACCTCGAGGTACATATCACCTCTGGCGAGGTGACTACTCCGGCGGGAAGGAAGACGTCTCAACAAACCAATAAAGGTGGAGACTCAACCCGCAAATCGGACAACAAACACGTTATAGACGTTACCACAGCCCACCCGGCGCGAAGAATGTCAGCTCCACCATTCATTCAAGTGGAAAGCGCATACAAGCCGGGCGGTGCATGCGTCACGGACGCTTACTACCCTCACAACTGCGAGGATTACCTCACCTCAGGCGAGGATTTGTCGGCGAGAAGAATGCTGCCTTCACCAGTCATCAAGTTGAAGACCGCACCCCAGCCGAATATACCACGCGTCATGGACGCGGCCATTTCTCATCCCTGCGAGAATTACCTCACCTCAGGCGAGGATTTGTCGGCGAGAAGAATGCTGCCTTCACCAGTCATCAAGTTGAAGACCGCACCCCAGCCGAATATACCACGCGTCATGGACGCGGCCATTTCTCATCCCTGCGAGAATTACCTCACCTCAGGTGAGGGTTTGTCGGCGAGAAGAATGCTGTCTTCGCCAACCATCAAGTCGAAGACCGCACCCCAGCCGAGTACACCACGCGTCATGGACGCGGCTATTTCTCATCTCTGCGAGAATAACAGCACCTCCGGCGAGGTGACACGCCCCTACAGAAGTACGCTGCCTTCATCAACCATCAGGATGAAGATCAGACACACAATGGGCGCGAAATACGTCATGGACGTCAGGAGATTGTTGCTGAACAAGAATCACGCCCGACGCAAAGGACTGGGTACCCTCCACTTGCGGAACACAAGACCCACGAGCCGGGCAGAATCAGCATCTCCGAAGAAGATTACTCTCACTACTACGAGAGCTCAACCACGGGTGGCAAGGAAACCTCCACAGCCGAGAAACACCTGGCCCAGAGAGCGGATCGCCGAAATCATCCCTGCAAAGGACGGGCAAGTGCGGAGAGCCAAAGTAATCACCGCCAAAGGAACTTACACAAGACCAGCGGTGAGGATCATCCGCCTTCCCGTCGAAGAAGAAGCCAACCTGGGATAAAAGCTGAGGAAAGGCGCCGTCCCTAAGAAGGCACCAGTAAGGGAGACCCTCACGGGGGGAGTGTATGGGACGGCGCCCCCCTATATCTATGTAAATATGAAATATGTAGCTATGTAAGCACGAGCCTCCACAGACTAATAAATAAAACGTTAAATATACGTCAACGTCTACGGGAGGCTCGTGCAGGAGTTGATTAACACATTATTTCATTATCATTTCATTGTAATAATATTGTATGTAGAACTCGTTTGTGTGGCGGCTACACCGCTCCGATGCGACTGTCATGTACGGCGGGTCGGAGCGAAATGTGTAGGGTAGCGGGGTGAAGTAATTACTTACGTCGGGCGCTCAGCGTTCCCGAACCCGCGCGCGCCGCCGTCACACGAACGAGATATATTCCCTACAATTTTCATAATAAAGATGATTCGCAATCAATCCGTCGTTTCGTCTCTACCACTTACCACTGCCTGCTCCGGACTTCTCTTGGATTCTCAACACTTTGGACCTTGCTGCATACCGGACTTGACTTTTGGATTACCTCGTACTGACCTTGGCTTGGATACCGGATTTACGCCCCACCATCCACCGACCTTTGGCTTGTACCAGGACATCGAGGCGATCACCTACCGCAGTTGCTACCTTCTACGTGTCTACTAGTAGATCGTACTAGCGAGAATCTACCGGCGTTGGTCCCATAGGGATTGACTAAAGGAGGCTCGTTAGTGCGTTTCGAACGATTCACAAAGGGGTAGTCGCTCGGGAAAGTGATCGTATAGCCGCTGTATAGCGCGCTATACGTCTCACATATTCGACGGAACGAAGCGTTTGCTCCCGCCACACCCCCTTCACCACAGCTACTACGGATCACACGTTGTCACGGCCAGCGCCTATTAACACAGCGAGATTTACATTGTTATTTTACAGTCTCAACACTACCTCACATCGCTGGTGCGGTACAGTCATAAATTCGAATTCGTCACCATCATGAATAAGTATTGGTATTAATCGGTCCCTGCGATCCAAGAGGTTATAAACAATTTTATATCACGCAAAAAGGTCTTTTACCTCAGGCACTATAATAATATTGAGGACCAACTTCGTAATCAAGAAGCGTTTGAGTAATAAAATAACTTTATTGCAAGGAATCTGCTTAATATGTAGGACTCATTAAAACGAGCTACATAATGGGGAGAAAATATATGCAAGGGTCGCAATTACAAATGTTAATGTTGTGTTTTGTCTCTCTGATGTTGAAGGGTTCACGACCTTCCTAAGGACTGTACGCGTACAACCTTACACAATATTTATTTTTGTAGTAAACATTTTATTTAAATACATCCACAGCATCCGCATTCTTATGTCGTTTTAGAATTAATCGGTTCAAATAACGTTTACCACCGGTTCGCGATTATCCTTCACCATTAAAAATTGACAGTAAAGTACAATAATTTGTGATACCTACACAAAGTTTAATACAAAAAAGCGTTGGAGTAAAGAGGGAGAACCTATATTATTGAGTTGTTTAAAAAAAAGTCATTGGAAAACCTATTGCAGACATAACAAAATGTGTTGATTCTATTATATACCTACGAGTAAATTCACATTACTTTAATAAACAATAAATCTACTTACTCGAATTTTAGTAAGAAAAAAAAAACAGCCAGGAAGCACGAGAAAAGTGAGCTAATATTTGAGTTTCAAAATAAAACAATTATTTTTCTATATTTCCTTTTTTTCTGGAACTGGTTCATAAGAACCTAAGAACCTATTTGAAGAATATCAGGAACCATTTAAAATAACTAAAAGGGCCCCGCTCTACACAGGGTTAGAGTTCATTTTGAAGAAAAAAAGTATTGTCATTACAAGCCATCTCAACAGTGTCGGACTGTTCATACAGGAGGTTGGGAGAATTCCCAGTGGGCCGGTGCCCTTTGAGGGCTGCCTTTCAATATTTTCCTAGGCAACCCCCCACCACCGCTTGACAAAATATTCTTGGTCAATGTCAATCGACCCCCCCCCCCAGTCATTAGAAAAAGTAGGCCGCTTTGGAGACATCAAATTCCCAGGCCGAATTTTCTTCCCAGTCCGGCCGGCCCTGCATCTCAATTTCAGGGAAGTTATTTGTTTTCATATAATTCAAATTTGAATAGTGAAGAAATTTCTTCATTATTATCAAAATGTTCTTACCTGTGCTGGTTGTGCAGTGGCGTGCATGGTATATTGCCCCCTAGAGACGGCGACCTTTGGTGGACAGCCACTGGCTGCTGGTCCCCCTGCCTCTCTCTTGCGGCTCGTTCGTTCTGCAATCTAAGAAGGAAAACAAAAATTAACAGAAAAAAATATGTATAAATAATTATTATAGCGAAAAAAAAGCAAGGCATCTAGAAGAAAAAAGTACTTTAATGTGGATAATAAATACGCATTTTAAAGAATCAATACATAAAACATGATAACTATCTACATTTAAAAAAATTTGTATAATATGTCGTAAATTAGTAAATCAGCTTGAAAACGTAACCACCTTTGAGTTTTCACCCATAGATGGCAGCATACTATAAAGCAAACCGCCATCTATACGAGAGTAGCCAAAGTTTTAGACAAAGTTGTAAGAAGAAAACAAAAATATCAAGCTGAATAGAAAATGTGAAGCTGAACAGAGGCATAGTAGAAAAATAGTGAAAATATTTTCAAAAGGTGTCGAAAATATAAAACAAAAGGCGTTCATTTTAATAAAAAATTTAATTGTTTTTTGATTTTGTGGTTTTGATAGAGGCATCTGCTTTTTTTGCCAATGATTTTTATTTTATAAAGCAACAACTAGACTACTGTGCTAAATGAAGCTAGGCGCATTCCGAATGGACTGCTATGGATGTGATTAAGCATCAAATAAAAAGAGACAAACAAGGATCAAAAGAATAATAGAAAAAGAGAAAAATAAGAAAGGTAATACACAGAAAGTTATCTTACATGTATACTTACGTTCACTCCATAGCCATCTTCCCAAACACTGTGTTAGCAAAAGTAATCAAGCATAATAATTTACATTGTTGCCATTAGTGTAAAAAAAAAACAATACAAAGTTACACACACATAACCTAACAATTACTAAATTACAATGAAAACTATATTAGTACAGAATAATATCACTCACTTATAAACATTGATGTGGTAAATTTTATTATTTGGTGTTATAAAATATAAAAAGAGCTATTGTAAGATTTGTACATGTGGAAATTTGACGATTGATTTTGTCAAATATTTCCTATTGATGCATAAAACATCTAAAATTTAATCTCTTTTATGTGGGCACTGAATAACACTATTGAGTATTTTTTCAATATTGAGTATCGCCATAATATTACCAATGATAATATAGTTAACTTATACTAACCCTGAACAGAATTAAATTGGGCACCACTCCTACATTAGTACCGACCACAACTCTATGAGGAGTTTTATGTCAGAATGTATCCTTATTATTACTTTAAACCGAGGCCAAACGCAATAGTTTATCATTCAGGCCCCTCTCAATTGACATTTGACTATGATGACATCACCAAGATTGGGAGAAAAATGTACCTATGGGTAAAAATAATCCGTAGTCCAAGCGTTTGTCACCGATACAAAGTGACGTCACCAATAAGTAAATAAATAAATAAATAAATAAAAACTTTATTGTACATAAATAAACACAAAGGGCGGATTTATCGCCTATTGGCGATTTCTGCCAATCAACCCAAATAAATAAGGGTGGTGATGTTATTCGTATTTCCAGGCTTGAATACTATCCACGGCTTTGTTTAAACGAGAACCATAAAGTAGTTCCACTGAATCATCTGAAAGTTGCCAAGGATTTTTAGTAAAACATTTGACAGGTGCAATGACTTACTTGTTTTTAGACTGTCTCATGAACTGTTGAATTTTCCTTGCAGCTTGGTGTTGCCGTCTCTGTGAATATGTCCTCCTGTGAAACCACAATAACATTACAACACAGAATCAAACAAAAAGTTAAATTTTAAAGTTAAAGCAGATATTTTTTTTATTATACATACTTTAAACTGCTGGGACTCCCTTTTCCTCCAATAATTCTGTTGTAGTTGCCTTGTTGTGATGAACTGTTATTATTGTTGACGGGATTGTTGTTGCTCGATGTGCTGCTCACAGTGTTGCTAGTATTGGGACTGTTATTGTTATTGCTGTTGGCAGAGTTGTTACCACTAGTAGATGGCATCCCCTCTTGCGATATAGTCTTCTTGAACCTCTTGTGGGCACAGTATGACCTGTAACCATGCTGGATAACCATGGCTGCATGTGTCATCTGCTTGAAATATGCATACTGGAAAAATAAAGACACAATATTGTAAACAATATTTTCATCATGTCATACTACAATATCGGTAATTTAGCCTGCATTTCTGAAGGCAAAACAATTACTTTAATAAAATAAAATGCCAATAGAGCACCACCTATCGCTTCCGGGATAAAAAAAAACTTATTTAAACAATAAGAGACCATGTCTATTCAAAATTATTACAAAATTAAGTCAACAACTGAGTATGCACGAAGTCTTTCAGAATTTTTCGGTACAGACAATTTATTATAACTTGGCAGTTGGCTAATCGATTATATCCCTAGTAATTTTATCGTCAAATTCCGCTGAATTTCGACGAATAACTCTGAATTATGATTAGGCATCTAATTTTTTTAACTAGATAACCGTAATATCAAATTTGCTTACTTGTTTGTATCTCCTATAGTAATTCTGAATACAAATAGCTGCAGCCCTCTCCTTGTCCTGTTCCTCCAACTTCTGTCTTCCCTTGTACGACCTGTATGCTTTTTGGATGATTTTTGCCGCTTCGTAAAGTTCCCTTTGCTCGCGATCTGGATAAAAATTAATCATTCATTATTTCAAATCTTCTGAAACAAGTTGCTTCGGAATTAGTTATCTGGACTTCAAAAAAAGTCAATGTTTACCGGAAAGTGTTAAGTTATTGAAATCTCTTTCGCAGAGGTTTGCCGATGCCTGCAGAAACTCGCAGAAGTCTTCCGTCGTTGGAGGAGGTGACGGAGAATCTGCTAAAGGCATGGACCGTGGTGACGGCAGGCAGGAAGATGATGCTGGGGAAAGACTGGAGCATGGAGTGCCCACATCGTAATATCTGGAAGAAGAAATCGATATAATTAAAAATCTCAAAAATGGTAACCTAACTTGACATGACATTGTTACCAAATTGTTACTAATGGACTACCTACATATTAAATGTAACTTCATGTAAAATGTTCTTTGCACAGTACTGAAGATTAATATCACTTGGTTTGTTTGATTGTTCTGGATAGACTCGAGATATAGGGTATACTAACCTATAGTTGTGATCAGAATACTCAAAATTGAACTCAGTGGGTTCAAAATTGACAGCTGGCTGAAGGTCTAAGAGTGGCTCCATAAGACAGTCACTCGGGGCTCCTGGATCAGACATTCCTGGGCTGCCCTCAACAACCATCTCCTCACTCTCATTCTGAAAATAAACATAACTTATTTTAACAACCGTTCACAATATAATATGGTCCAGGTAAATTTATTCTCCTATTGAAGTTTAGTATTCACTACTGCCATCTATTGACGACAAATCAAAGCTATACATTCAAAGTTTCGGTAAGATTTTTTTTTATAAGTATCGTTTTATTTGTTTTACCTTTATTCTGTCAGGCATCGCAGCAATGATTTGCTCAGCAAGTGTGAACACTCTCACGTCTTGCTCCCCTACAAAACAAAATCGATTGCATCAATAAAAAGATGAACATAATATTCAAAACGGTGCTCGCAAACCAAAGACCACATCTAAACTTGCAACAACTAAACATTGAAACACCGATAGCAACACCAAAAATATATAATAGATAATATAATAATAGGTATAAGATAATAACCATTGCAGTAGTTGTAATAAATGTTATAATGAAAATATATTATAGTAAATACAATAATCAATTAGGTATAGTAATTATATTACTGAATAGTACTGTAGTTAGTATCAGTAGAGAGAATAGGACCAAACTATAGTAACTACATGACAAAAATAGAGTAACTCTGTCTTTGATATTGTGTGTATTTTAGATTCATGAAATACGAAACCTTTCAGTAACTATCTTCTTATGTTTATTTATAATATGTTTTATGGTTATTTTTTATCTACATTTATAAGTTTTTACCAATTATTCAAATTTAATTTAGTAGACAAAGATCATAATCACCTACTGGTACTTTAGTTTCAATTATCGTTTTGTCCAACTATGAATGTTAATGTTTCAGTGAAGAATTATTTTTGATATGTGGTAACACTGATTCCAATATCTGGCAATATTCTATACCTACTTAACAATGTCCAAAAAATTGCAAAGATTTTCCGTGCAAATTATTTCTGAAACTAATGTTTTTTTTTATTTTTACTACCTAACTACCTATCTATCATCAGACATTCTCATGGCATAAAATCATAACAATTTATCCTGAGTTAAAGAAATTCGTGAATTCCCTCACTCACGGATCTTTCGCAGTACAGACAAAAAGATCAGACCAATGGCACACTGATCTATCCTCTACGATTAGAGTTGCATCTCTAAAAATTACAAAAACCGGACTTTCGGGTCCCAGGGATGGACGTTAAAAAAAAGGTTTACGACTAAAAAATCAAATAAAACACATTTTATAACAAAATTTTTAAAAACAAAATATTTCGATGCACAATGCGCCCGCCGTCGGGAAACGTGAGACGCGAGTTAATAAGAGAAAATAAAAAGCCTAAACAAATCTGGACAAGAGGTCAAAAAGCCTAACAGTGACGAATGGCAACGAGCTATCTACGATACACACTTCTCTCTTCAATCACATTCATACAGAATTCCAATTTATCATACAAACTTTATACTTTTCTATAGTTAGATTGTGTAGACTGATATTCATTATTAGCTTTGTGATTATGGTAATATTGATTTGTAATTATTGTAATATCAATTTGTAATTATTGTATAATTGATTTGTAATACTTGTAATCCTTAGGTGGTATGATGTAATATACTTAACACTATTAAACCTTACCTGTTGATATGAAAACAAAAATAAAAGCAATATGTGTGTTTGTGGGAGAATCTACGTAGATGATTTTATAAGCAAAGGCTCTAAGAAGCTGCATTTAATCTTCGTAATAGAACATGCATTCGTTGTCAAGAATAATTTCCTTGCTAAAATCACTTTGTCACAATATCCAACTTTTCTTTGTACGTAATCATAAATACCAGCACATTTTTTTATTTATTTTTTTATTTATTTGATAGAACAGATGCAGTCGTAAAAAAATACAAGGTCATCGAAAAAGATGGGCCCTATTTTAAAAAGGTATAACTTTGAAAACATTCATGTTAAATGACAATCACCATTATATTGGAAGGTTATTGTATTGAACATCAAACAAAACTTACATTAATCAGTTACTTTATAGTGAAAGAATCACTCATTTAACATGAATGGCTCCAAAATTATACATATTTAAAATAGGGTCCATGTTTTTTAATGACCCTGTATCTGTATGGATTAGAAAATAATGTACAAAAGTAGGATGAATGACATCTGTTCACAAAAAAACAAACAATTTATATGATGTGAAGTGCTTCAAGGCTAACACACATAAAATGCAAGTGTTTTTAGCAAGAAAATAACAATACCATTATTTTTACTGGTACAATTATAATATTTATGTGGTCAAACTTATAACCTACATTATTAATGATATTATATAACATCAACAAAATAAACATGAAAACATCAAATATATAAAAAGAGATTCAACAAAAATAAATAAATAATAAACAAACAGATAAAAGTAATAACAAAAATATAGAGATAATGAAAAGAAAACGACTAAAGCAACACTGATCCATCACCTATTTAGAAGCTAACACCGACCATGGAAACAATATATTGAGGAAGGGAGTCATCACACAGTTTTACATTATTTCAAGTCTACGATCATCTTTAAAACTTTAACCAACCAATTGATGACAAATTGTTATCTTTGGTTAACAATTTGACAAGTACATAAAGTCTGGCAAAAAAGAGTTGGTGTTCGATGAGGGCGCCACATGTAGCTTTTTGGCAACCATAATGGCAATACTGGTATAATTTCCATACAAGCGGCTTCATTGCCAGCAAACAAATAAATTGTAGTTCCAATTTAATCCGACACCAACTCTTTTTTGACAGACTGTATATTGGACTGCTTTTGTTTTTTTTTGAACGATTGTAGAGAGAAATACCAAAACTGTGAGATTCCACAGGTCTAAAGAATTGTGTTGTGACGTCAGATTTCATAAACTTGTCATGAAAAAATTGTTTTATTATTTTTTATTTAAAAACACCACTAATAAACTACAGGGAATGCACCCTGAACAAGTTTGTACTGATTATGTATTTCAAAGATATCAGCAGAGAACTAAATCCATACTACATGGAATGCGTCATTCAATACATTCATGGAAAAATACCTGTAGCTATAGGGGTGAGCAGTGCAGATATATTACACCTTTTTTGTCTCATATCCACTTATTTAAATCATAGAAATCTACTTATTTTCAGAACTGAAATTGCTGGGGAATGTATACAGTGAATTATTTGTAAAAGCAAAACGAAAATAAAATTGAAGAATTGCAAATGACTCAAGATTTTCCCTATGATTTACATGAGCGAGAATGAGACAAAAAAGGTGTAATATATCTGCACCAGTCTCCCCTATAGACACTGGTATTGAGCTGATGCATTGTTTCCCTAGTAGAAGTGTACCGAGTTCACTAGATTTCATTCTCATATTTTGCTATTTATGATTTCAAAACAATTTTTCCATGGTCACACTATCGTAATCCAACACATGTAGACCTCCGAAGGAAACACAGAGAGACAAACATTTACTAAATAATATATAAATATAATATTATATAATAATAATGTAAATCTTCTTGGAGGGAAAGATGAAGTGAATTTACCATTTTTAAGAAATCTGCAATGAATATAATCACACATACATTAACTAATTGGCAATACAAACATATCATATTCATATGAAACATCAAGTAAGTATGTAGTGAATGATTTAAGATTAAGAGAACAGAAGTGAAAGAGAAAACGTTTATGTTTGTGTTCAGATCATCAACAGATTGTACCTACAGATAAAAACATTTTACATCTCGGTGGCGACTTGATCGAAATATTTAAAATTTTCAATCGAAGATCCCGTCTTAACGAAAATATAATCCTGTGCGGATACACAATGAAACTCTTAACAACACCCTTCTCAACAAATTTTAAAAAGCATTTTTAGAATGGGGTTGGTGAGTGAAATTCACTGCCACAGGAAATTACAGATTCAACATCAAAACAAATTATTTTAAACTGTCGAACGCAGTCATAAAACGTGTGACCGAGAAGGGAGGACTACTGGCTACATTTTATGACTGTGTTCAATAGTTTAAAATAACTTCACTATAATACCGCTATCCATATATCCTATCTATATATCCATTTCTGCGTACACTCTTTGGTGCAAAGGCTGAACGCTGTAATGCCGAAGAGTGTAATATTTTAGTGAAATAAAATAAAATAAAAATAAATAAATATAAAAATTGATTTCAAAAGTAAAATTATATTTTTGAATAAAGCAATGTCTGCGTTTGTGAAGTTGCAGATAGGTGTAAAAATGTTTTTATCTGTTTTGCCTTTTGTAGGATAGTTTAAAAACAAAATCAGAACAAAATATCTTGTACAAGTAAAATGTGAACACATCCAAGTCAAATTTTCATTACTGGTAGATATTTATTTCAAAATAAACTCCTCTCTTTCCAAAAATAAGTAATTTAAATTTGATAATAAAATAACACCAATATATTCATAGCATTTTCTTAAAAAAATCACAGTAAATTCTCAATTTGATATGCGGTTGGTTCATGATCGATTGAAAAAAAAAACTATTCAAAAATCCAGATTTATAGATGAAACTCACACACATTCATAGGAAAATAGGAAGGTAGTTAAGTAGTAATATTAGAACCATTTCACTTAAGACATAGATTTTATAAATAAAAACACTTTCATGTAAGTACTTATCCAAAAATATATCGAACTACACAACATTTATAGTTCATAATTTTTAGTATTCCCATTTTTTTAAGATTCAATTTATAACTTTATCTTAAGAGATATAATTCTAATGGAAAATTAACAAACATAATGTTGAACAACTATTCACAATAATACAGTATTGTGTACTTAAAAAGTTAGTCAAACACATCACATCGGATAAGAAATTAGTAAGTAGGTAATTTTCACACAAAATCAGATTCAGTCTGCGATTTAGACAGCCAAATGATTGTCTTTAATTAAATTAACACAAATTCAACAATGTTAGTTTTAAAGTAACATTAAATTTATTTTTCAAAACAAATAAAGGGACACAAAAAACCTGTAACCAAATTGATTTGTTAACTTAATAATCTCTGAAAACATTCAATCGTCCTTGTCAAGTTTACATTCATAGACCAAACTAATGTTGAATAGATTAGACGTGTTGTGAGAAATGGTCAATCTATTCTTCATAGTATAGTCTTGAAATGTAAACGTGGATAACAACGATTGATTGTATTCGTGGAGTATTTGGATGTAAATACCTGACATGCAACAAGTGATTTATTAACCTAGTGTTGTTAGCAAATAAGTCTACATTTTAGTAATAATACGATTTTAATTTGAATAGATACCACTTTGTATATTAATAATAAAACCATGCAGATTGCTAATTTTCTAATACAAATTTACTTTTGTGAAATTATTGTGAATATTTGCTCTGTTTTCTTTTTGTTTTTCTATACCCCATATTTGGTTAACTGACCTACGACACCGGCTGGTTGTTTCTCATTTCTTTCCATCTCCTCATCCGACATCGCCTCGACATCGATCAACGGACTGTCTGATCTCGGTCCACCAGCCACCTCGCCTACAGATGACGTTCCATCATTCAAACACAAAACCAACGCAACACAAAATAAATCAGAAACGAAAAAAGTAAAAATTAACATTAAAAAAAAATATTCACTTAAAAATTATATTTTCATTACCTCGTGTTATCATCATTTTCACTATGCATATTTTTTTCAGTAAGTTTAATTATTTATAACTATATTCTATAAGTGGCATTTCTTAACTCAAAGCAAAAGAATCTTTACATAGTTGCAACATTGGTTAATGATGAAAAAATATCAATATTCTATAAATATCAAGTACAACATAGTGAATTACTGAATTGGTTAGAATTAATTGTTAGTAGATTGATTATGATTCCAATGAAAAATTATTATGATGTCAAAATGTGTGTAACTTATTAACAATATATAGAACATCCAAATTCTGCAATTTTTACTAATGGTAACATTGTACATTACAAGAATCTTTTAATTCATTCTATTTCAACTTTAAAATCATCCAATAACAAATCACCATAGCAATTCTCACTATTGCCATTGGACGAGTTAAAAAATTTGAATAAAGAACCAAATAATTCTCATCTTGTACACAAGCTGTCAGAATATATGAAGTAAAAATTTAATTAAAAGTTGCTGAAAAACTTCAGGTTTTTTTAACAGCCATTTGATTATGCCAATAGTTTTTGATAAACAAAATCAACATTTACAATATCAGTTAATATAGTTTCTAAAACAAGGACTGAAATACTGAGTCCAATGATATTTTATTTCAAATCGTTGAAATTTTAATAAATAAATACTACTGAAGTCAAAGAAGAAATGCAAAAAATTATAAAGCATTTTGATGATTTAATTATAAAACAAAAAATGATATAAGTAGAAAAAAATATAGGAGCAAAATATTATGGCAATGATGAGCATTTAAAAATGTTAAAATATTGCCAGTAATCAAAAATTATAATATTATCAATAAAGTCTAAGCTAAGAATATAATAGGTAATTATATTGTACTTTTTTAATCAATGCAACTAATTTGTATTATTTTTTTATTAATTATTTATATTTTTAATGATGCATTGTACACTAGAAATATTACAATAAAAAAATAATGCATTATGGGTTAGGAATGAAGATGAGATTAGAATAATAGAAATATGATTAATAAAATAATAAATCCTACATGAATGATATGTTTTCATAACTTTTAAGACTTACACAGGGCGTAATCCATTCTTCGAGATATCATTTGTCTCGTGATGCTATCATTTGAAAGGGCATTTGACGTATCTCCTGGATTGACAGACGATAACGGTAATGACATACTTCTGTCACATCTGAAAATATTTCGCAAAAAAAGGGTTAACTACAAATAATTCCATTTCTGTATTCAATCTACAAATAAATTGAATGCATTTACAAATCACAACTTAAATTCATAACTGGTTTCTAATTAGAGAGAGAACGAAAGAACCGATGTGGCAGAAAGGGTCGCTAGTCTTAAGTGGAACTGGGCTAGACATGTTGCCAGATGCCATGATTCCCATTGGAGTAAAAAGATAATGGATTGCGTCGGCAGACCCCAGGCTAGGCGGCCTGATTATGTAAGGAAATGTGCTGGAGTGAGATGGATCCAGTCTGCACAGGACAGAGAGATATGGAGGATCAAAAGGGAGGCCTATATCCAACAATGTGTAAGAGGCTGAGGAAGAGGAAGATGAAAACTTCGTAGATATTCGTGCTTAGATCAAAATACACTACCTTGAGAGTTTAGGATTTTCTTTTCCATTATTTCTATTCCTAGGTCTCAGTGATGGTAAGCTATCCGTAGACTGAACAGACGTCATGTTGATTCCACTATCCACTGACGATCTCTTCACCAGCTTTTGTGTAGAAAGTGATGAATCATTTCTAAAGCTCTTGTTTGAACTAGGACTACTGGCTCCAGTATCCATAGGAATGCTCATGTCTTTCTCACTAATTGACTTCTGAACTTCAGTCTTATCGGATGGAGAATTTCCATTTGAATGGAGGGTTTTGATTTTTTGGGTTTCACTCCTGAAAATCAAGAACCAAATCAAAAATCTTGTACCTACATCAAACAACATTTAGCAGTACATTGGATAATGTGAAATATTTTTAGATCAATGATTTGAAATAGCTGTGCTGAAGATGTACAAAGAAAGCCGTTATAGCAAAAGTACTGCAGTGCAGCAGTACCTATTTGTGAAAAGTAAACAGAAAGAACTCACTGAGTAAAGACATCACCAGCACACCTATAATTGATATGAAAATTCCTGTTTGGAAGCCAACATCTAGAAATAAAAATTTTACTTCAAACTTGCATATTATTTTATTTGGTCAATAGAAATACAAAATATTCTTGTCACTCCAAAATCCTCAGCAAGGGCTCATAAAGAACGAAGGGCTTCTCAGTTCAATTAAACCTTACTAATAATTTCGGGATCGCCTGACAAGGTCCAATTAAGAAGACCAACTCATTGACTGATAATTTTTACAGTAGCAAAAATACAAACCTTGTAACAGCCCCAGGCCTCAAAAAGACACCATCATGTTGTCTTGTTGAAGAAGCTACAGATGAAAGGGATGAAACAGATGTTGCGGGAGAAATACCAGCGGAAAAATTGGAAGCTCCACTATCAGCTCTCATCATTGTAGACTGTTCACTGCTGTAACTAGGAGCGCTTCCACATTCAGTGATCTCTCTCTTGGTCTCCAGTCTTTTAATCTCTTGCACAAGGCCCTGATGATTATAAAGAGAAGCGCAATCCAGCGCCGATTGAGCCGATCTATTTCGAACATTTAATGCTGTGTGGTTCCAACGGTACAACACCAAAGCTGTTTCATTGTGACCTCTTACACAAGCCCACATCTGAAAAATCATGGAATATAAAAATACAATGCGAACAAAAAAAAATCAGGGCCTAAAATATGTTTAGAAGTATATATACACTTACCAGCGGAGTATATCCATCATCATCTTGACTCAATGCATCAACTTCAGTTTCTAGAAACATGGATGAGTTCTCAGCTCTCCAGTGCAGCATAGCACACACCAACCTTGAGTATCCAAGAGACGCTGCCAAGTGTAACAGAGTCATTCCTCTATGGGCTGATTCTCTTCCCATAGCGTTTTGAATAAAAGAAACTGAAGAAGCATCTTCATTCTTCCACTGCTTATTAATCATAGCTCGACAGAATGTTACCAATCGATCCTCAAAATTTGGTTGGGTAAATAGTGTAGTATCTTCAACCTGGAATAAATCAACAAAAAGGTATATTGTTGTTTGCCATACAAACAGGTAGGTACTTTAAAAATTTCAAAAGTAAGAATGGCAGTACTTACACTATCATTCCCTTCTGGTTCCTCTTTGATCTGAAGTTTTGAGTCCATATCCTGTAGCCGATGCAACAAAGTAAACCTCAGAAGACCTTCAGGTGGAGGACTGACTCCGCAAGCTCCTTTCTCTGATTGCTCCCCAGGTGGTGATTTGTACTCAAAGATGACACTATTTGAGATCACTAAACCATCACAAGCCACTTGAAGAGTAGCCAGTCCGGCTTCGTGAGCTGGAAATAGATTGATTGTCAAACCAAATAATCAAGAGTTGAATCAATAGTAATACTGGTTACTAGGAACTAGGGAAGAATTTACCTGGACAGTAGCACCTCAGAACTCCACTCTGCACTAATGTTGTAGGAACTGGGAATGTATCAAACAAAACTGTGTAAGATGAAGCAGCCGAATGCCATGGGCCAGTCACCAGCACTTTAACCCCACCTTCAGGATATGCCCAATCAGGAGAAAAATCAGTGATGCTCGCAGTGTGGGAAGAACTGGTTCCAGGAGATGGATCATCTGACTGAGGACTGTTTGACTCGTTTTTCCTTGATACAGTGTCGTAGTGAATTATGGAAGACTTGTCTTCAATCTGAAATAAGAAGTATTTTAGTTATTTCAATTCAAGTGCAACAAATAATATTCGTGTGATTAATAAACATTCATACTTACTTGCAATAAACTATGATTTGAAACAGCATTTGGATCGAGAGCTTCTAATTCTGGGAAATCTCCTAACATATCAAAAGCATCCAAATTTACAAACACATCGTCATCGACTACATGTGTGGGTGACACCACTACATCACAGTTCTCTATAAAGTCCATTGGATTGATTTCAGATACAATTACATCATGAGGTGATAATTCCTCTCGGGACACTTGGCCAGTGTCCGTTTTAATCACAACTCTATTAGATTCTATTATGGAATCACCGGCAGCCAGCCGATCTAAGTCTGATGAACACAGTGGCATATTAGCAGAGAGAGTCTTCTGTATATCTTCGTGTGATAAATCTAATGTTTCGTTGAAAAACGCACCGTTGACAACAGAAGAACCGTCACTCTGACTGATTAGAGATCCTCCAGATTCAGTTCCAAACAAAACTAAGGTATCACTATAAATACTGTTGGGTTTCTTATCCATGGAATCATCAGTACTATCAGCAAACTTTGAAGGCGTCGAGGGAGCACTCCCAGCCGAACTTACTCTACTTTGATTCATCTTATCCATACTCCTATCACGCTTCCCATTCGTTAAGGTTTCAAAGAGAACAGTCGACATATTGCTGTCGTTCATGTCTTCTGACCTCGATACCCTGTTGATCATCTTCATGTTTGTGATTGTTCTTGTATTACCACCCACATTATACCCACAGTCTGAGTTATGTCGGCACGATGGAGATGTATTAGTATCCATCACTTCCTGCTTCAATACAAGAGTTCCAGCTTTGTATTGAGCAGTTTCCTTAGGCCTGGAATGATTGTTTCGCGCATTATCACTAGTGTTACAAACGAAAGAAGTAACTGCTAAGGGAGAGACTAAAGACTGGTGCACAACCGAATTTGTAGAAGTATTGCCCGATGAACTATTCAATATGAGTAAACCTCCGCCTCCTTGGATCTGAGAGAGACTCAAAACCAGCGGGGGAGACGTGGTGGTAGTAGGATTTGACTGATTTGACCCATTAGTATTGTGTGTTAAAGCGTGTGAATGATGGACGAGTCTTGAATCTCTGGCATATAATCTTGGATTATGTGTATTAGTGGTGAACAGAATGCTTTGAGACGTCGTGGATGAGACTTGTGAGTTGTTTGTCTGGGGTTGTTGTTGATAGGGCGTCGCTCCTCCACGGGGTCCGAGTCTTCTCACCGGATGGGCGCATGGTTTCCCGTTATCCGGACATCCGCATTCAACTTGCTTGACTAAAGCTGCCTGTCTCGCCTGTCGTTGCTTCTCCATCAGCTGCCCGACGATGGCGTCCACAGTTTCAGCCGTCTGTAAAAAATATTAAACAAGTTAAATACCCACTACGATTTACATATCATAAAGCACAGATACCTAAATTAATTTCCTCAAATTATGTACATACCGATATTTCCAACTCATTGTTAACGTCCGGTTCATCCTCGCTGAAAACTGTAAAGAAAATTAAGATTCTTTAACGACATTTTAATACAAATTAATCGAAGTATGGATGTGGGTGACTAGGATCGTGTGTATAAGTTCGTGATACAGCTGATACTATAGGAGTATAGGCAGTATAATAACAATGTATGTATGTATTATAATAATACTGTACCTATGCCTAAACACCACGACATGCAATAAGTTAGTGATAGGTCGGCTAGCGGGGTAATGGGTTAATTTCATGCAACTGTGTAATATACAAACTGTTCTTAATATAATACCTAGTCGATATTATTATAACAACATCTAATTACTTTTTGTATCGTTAGCCTTACTGTGAAATCTACCTACTTACTTATTATGTATTGCACTATTTTGTTGTTGTTGTTCACAAGTATTAACCGATACATTGTATCGATAATACAATAAAAAAATAATGACGAAACAGCAAAACGCTAGCACAGCTTAGCTATATAATCCGGGTAAATTGTGTTTTTACCAGGAATGTTATGGGGTAGGTTGGATTTCTTTATTATTTTTTTTGGTGCTGAAACCGAACATAGGATTTGGCAACAAAATTTCATACCAAAACATGCAAAAAAGTAAAAAAAAAACTATATTTTGGCAGTTTTTTGCTTAAAACTCGAAAACGATCAACTTTTCGAATGTACATAACTTTCCGATTTAGAATAAAAGCACATAAAATTACCTACAAATTGGGCGTATAAAATTCTGCTCTAAAACAAATATAAGCGGGGAGCTGTCAAGCATCAAAAACTGGTCAAATTTTCGAACTATTTTATTTAAGTTGTGAGATTCGAAAATATGTGGAGAATAGTTAACCTAATTATATTTATCTTATTCTCACAATTTATAGGACATATTTACCTTGTCAAAATCAGCGAATAAGAGAGAATTTCAAAATCAAAGAATATCCAAAAATTGGTAGGCGTTTTTTGATAAGCACACCTTTTTGCTAGAGGGCATTTTGAGCACAAAATTTCTGGACTAATAATACGTTCAGAATCGAACTTGGTACACACTTTACTGCGAAATATCGATAACGAACGTTGGATATTAGATATGTATCATTATTTTGTCTTAGTATTGGGTACAGCATGGCAAAACTACGTTAATGACGACTAAATGATGGCGTGTTTACTTTCTTTATCACACGATTCCATCAAGACACACCCACTTTCAAATAATTTCAAAAACTTGTACCGTTAGTACGGTTTGGCCCCATTATGTTTTTAAGTATTGGTTTCTGGGGTGTAGCGGTTCGTTGTGCAAAAAACGCTTTGGATTACCTTCTATACAATTTTGATTGATGAATGTAGTTAATATTATTTTCAGTGTACTGAAAGTAGACAGTCGAGAGGACACAAAAGAAGCAATATCTTCCTCAGACGTTTCTTAACAGATACTCGTAAAATGGGGCAGATAATAATAGATAAATCTATAACTATGTTCAGTATCCTGGCCTATCCTTCTCGCAGACAAGAAAGAATACACTTTTTCAGTACTAAGATCAAAAAGATCCATACATTTTCTATTCAAACGTGACAAATTGAAACCTATCTATGGGAACAAGGTTCACCCTACGATATAGTACCATATTTTCAAATCAACGCATACATTCTGTTAGCATTCATTTATTAACAAGCAAAAACGTTAATCAATTTTGAAACGCTCTGTACACAAAAGCCGTAAACCGGATAAATATAATTGTAGGTATAACCAGGGTCGTCCTTGGGAATTGTAGGTCACCAAGATGGGGCCTCTCCCTAGTCCCTAGAAGGGGGACTTAGAAAAAAATTTTTGAATTTATTTTTCGAAAATGAAGAGGATAAAATTAGATAGGTAATATAACTAATTCAAAATCATTGCTACGAGTACATGAATTAAACTTGAAAAAAACTTTCACGCGATTCAAGGTTTTTTTGTAGAGCGCCGAAGGTGTAATTACATAATAATCAAACCGAATTATGGCTTTATAAGGGATTAACTCAAATGTATCAGGAAATCTATCGCTTGACAGATCAAATAATGTAAGCTTTACTCTTTTTTTTATATAACCTGTGACTATAAAATTATCACATTAACACACGACATTATCGCGTAGGTATATGACACGTCTTCGAGTGGGCCTTAGGCTACGCCCTACATAGCATGCGAATAAATACGGCCCTGGTTATAACATTAAAAACTTTTTTATATGATAACTAGGTTGGAATTCTCACCAAATAAATTACAATAAAACCTATGTTTTTGACATTTTACTAACCATGGTTAACTAGAACTAGAAAGATAGCATTAGAATCTACATAAATATTATATAGATAACTTCGGAGTATCTTAGTTACTGCTCTTTAGTATCCGACGTAGTCCAGATAAATAAATATCAAGAATAATCAAAAATATACCTAATTTAACCGTGGGGTAGACAGCATGAATAACTTTTTTAAACTATTTAGTAGGTAGGTATTGCTTTCGAATTCCTCGTAAAAGACGGTAAAATAGAAAATACAAATCTCGCCAAATTCATCATTGAAGGAAAATCCCGCAGCCCTAAGGCCTTCCACATCCCCGAGTAGCTCAGGTGCATTAATAGCGACTTCTTTCCCTTTAGGCAAATCTTATAAAGAGGTGGGCCCAGGATTAGTAAACACTTTTTGTCATTACTGTGTCATTGTTTGAATGTCAATTCATGAATCTACTTTTTTAACAGTGAGATCAGAGCGTTGGGAAACACGCGGAGAAAATTAAGACGGATAAATATAATGATAATAGAAAATAATTTATTATTTCAACACGACGTAATTTTACTATGTTGGTAAGTCAGGTATCCTGAAATTATGCAACCTCAGTGTCCTCAGACAAGGCATAACTACATTTTTAATCGATATGAACAAACCCATAATTTCGGCCATTGTGCGTTTTTAACGTCCTACTTACATACATACTCGTAAAACGCAACATGAATATGAATCCTTGCAGATCGAGGCAACAAATTAAAACCCAGATAAAATAAGTTCTTGCACATACAAATAAACATACACACACTCTAAATGAATATAATGTTGATGACGTGGGTTACCAGCAGAGCTGGGCAGAAAAGCGTTAATCCTTCAATCGTTAATTAACGAAGTTAATGTTTTGGTTAATGATTTAACGCTTTTCTCACATCCAAAAATAGTTAACGGATTGATTAACTTCCGTTACATTTTACTTCCGTTAATCAAGTCCGTTGATATTTGATTGTTTATTAAATATGTACTCAGGTGATTATAAAATTTCTATAAGACATTTTACTTCTTATTCAAGAATGAGACTCGCCACCCATTCTGTATGTTTTGTTTGTTGTAGGCACATTGTATGTATTTGTGTACCTGCTTTGTTGGAATACATCGCGATAGTGTGATAGTAGTAGTACTTATGTAAGTTGTTCTATTTCATGCAATTTAACCGCGGTTTTTTACATTAACGCTTTAACGGATCAACGTTAACTTCCGTTACATTTTTCAAAATATAACGCTTTAACGATTAACGAAGTTAACTTTTTAGTTAACGGATAATCGATTAACGAAGGTAACTTTTTGATTAACGGTGACTACCTCTAGTAACTAGTACCGTACCCTACTAACTGATATCTCGTTATTAGGTTTCGTGTGTAAAAGTCAAAACAGCAACACTACACTCGTATAACACAATGACACAATAAAACAGAACTATTAAAATGGCAATATATAAATCTTACACACACGCTACAGTTGTGAGTTCCTTAATTTATGTGCACGCGTTATTATTTACTGAAAACAATTTATTATCCGCCACTTCCGGGGTAGGCAGAAAGAACAGTGCGCCAAATACTTCTCTTCTCTAACATCATTCGCTTCCGTTACGTTCTCATGCCATCCCGTCACGTCATATCATATACCATTTATTTATTAACCTGTTTAATTTTTCTATAGATTTTTATGTACTATTTTTTTGTAGATAATTAGAATAGAGGCAACGTAGGGAATAAGTGTATAAGATTTTTTATATCTTGTATAGATTTCTCAAAAAAAAATTGTGAAAAATACTGATCTTTTTTCCGAAAGATAGCAACTCGTTTCCCTAAAGTTGCTGAGATTTATTTTTTGCATCGATAATATGCAAGGAATGACCGTAAAAGGTTTTTTATTGAAGCAAAATTAACCGCAAAAAATTAAAAAAAACGCAACACCCATTTTATCGTGCGATTTTGAACATTAATGCCGCGGGAAATGACCGCGACGTCATAGTTGGGTCCCCAGTCTTAATACACACCTATCAATTATGTTAGAAGGAACCAAGAAATAAGTAGAAAATGTGCATTGGAAGTATGACGATATCGCAATCACTTCCTGATTACCTTATTCGTTGCTGAAAAACATGGAAAACGTATGAAAAATTTTATACAGTACGGATTTTCACAGGGAAGAAAATAGCTATCCTGATTACGGCACCAAAATATCCCCCTTTAACATAGGCTTCTCAATAAATTGTACGTATGCAAAAATATTAAAAATGGTTGTAGATATAATTATTTTAATGTGATGCATGGTATGCATGTATTTCCTATTCTAGTACATTTTTACGTTTGAACATAAATATTCCGTTAAAATAACGCCCACCTTGGCCAGCGAATAATATGAACCACAAACTATAATACCTACCTATGCAAAACGTATGTATTAAGTCGGTAAATATTCTCAAACTAAAATGAATAACAATATTGGATCCAATAGCAAAATAAACGGACACATTTTTATACAGTACATTGACGGACAATATTGCTGAATTTTTTTTAGCATTTATAAGTATCATTATCATCTTACTCGTGTAAATGATCTTCACGAGTTCAAGTGTCTGAGAAAGGCTTGAAAGATACCATGAATATGCTAAAAGAACTAAACGGACACGAATATGCAAAAAAAAAAAACGAAACGGACAGCCAAAAATACAGAATGAGAAGAATAATTTGGACACGTAGATTATGGAAAAAATTAGCACGCGCTCTTCCTTTGCTGCCGGTTAATCAATTTTGAATGAGAAATTAGATACACGGTATGTACATCGAAAACAAAGAAAAAATATTAAAGACGAAAAGTAGTGTCTGATCAAAACGGGACATTATTTTGACGGTGATTTTTTAATTAGCATACAGATAGTAAGGAAAATTACACGATCCCATATCTAACAAAAAGTTAAAACTATAAACGTCCCCTTTAGGTACGACACTTTTCCAATGTCCGTTAACCGTCCGTTTCTATGAACCGGATAAAAATATTCTTTAAACTGTCCGTTACGTAAAAATTGTGTAAAACGTCTCAAGTTGTTAAACCGTAGATAGGTATTGTGTAATAATAATAACATCGGAATAATATTAAGATTTCAGAAATAGAAAACTTGGAAAACAATTTGATTATGCAATAAAAATATTTCAATCTCAAGTATAAAATATTAATGATGCAATCTGGGAAATGGAGAGAGAGGCTTGTAGGTATAAGAGATAGGTAGGCTGTAGGCACCTACTTTATATATAGAAATAGTAATGTTTTTATACGTTCGGTCGGGCGAATTGAGTTCAAATTTAACTGCAAATAAAAATTTTGGAGAGAATTTATAAATTTGGAACAAAGAAGATATTTCTAAAATTATTACGGACAAGAAAAGCTCGGTCATAAATAATATCGGTGGCAAAAGCTATTTAGTCCGTTACACTTAAAATTGTTTGTATACTTTATTTACTCACACATGGGTTTCAGTTGGCTGACCAGTTCTTCTTTCGTCCATTCCTTCTTATCTCCCCACAGGGCCAGACTGGGTGTGATGACGGCCAACTTGTTGTCATCCGGATACGGCACATTCAGGTAGTGGACCAGCACTATATCGGGGTTCTGAAAAGCATACAAACTTTAAAATATTTGCCAGGACAAATCATGATACAGAAAAAAATACATAATATGTCTGTAGGCTCTATTCTGTTTTATCCCCTCTTGCGGGGTAGACGGACAGAACACATCTCCAGACTTTCCTATCCTTACACGCACGTCTTCCTTCCGTCACATTCATTCGATTCGTCACATACGCTCTCCGATTCCTTTTACTGGTCTTAACCGGTCGACATAGTCAATTCACGTGGTTCATGGACGGCCACGCATCCTTACACCTCTTATTTCACCCAGGTATATTTTCCTTGTAATCCTTTCGTTCTCTCTAAATATCACAACCATCTCAACTTGTTCACTTTCATTCTAGTTGCAACATCCGTTTTATATACAGCTTCTCCTCTCTGATTACTTTATTCTCATTAAGTTGTTGGTACCTAATAAAATTCAAGATTTCTGAAATAATATAGCCTACATATTCGTATTACGTGAACGAAGCGACCAAATGGTCCCTTAAAAACAAAACTTTGTACACGAGAGCTCATTTCAATGACACACTACGTCGATGCCATCATCTACTGAATATTAATATTTGATAAAGATGTTTACGCTGTAGGGATGCCAACACTAAAATTAAATCACGAGACACGACTAAAGCTGCAATCGGGAATTCCCGGAAAAATATTTTCTTAATTTGTGCAAATACACAAATTGACCTAAGTGACATATCACAAACGTTATGTTATTAAAAAAGTAAAAGTTATTAGACAATTATCCAATTTTAAAAAATAATAAGTATAAAAAGCTGTAAATCAAAATGATTCCCATCATACTTTTAAGAGTTTTACCTTTTGAGTATGTAGTAGGTAAGTATAATGTTAAGAATTTCATTGTCTCACGTGGCCCATACATTATTTTAGAAGTATTTCACACACAAAAAGCCATTTTTTTCTCAGTTCAACCATCTTACCATCTCTAAAATTCTAGATGAAACGAACTTTGCATAGTACGGCGTACATACAAGAATATAATTATGAATAGATAAGTAAAATAGATCGACACAATATCCATACCTGTAATAACCAATAGCACCTCCTGTGGAACGTAGGCAGAATGGCTGAGTGGACGTAGCATCCATAAATGCACTGAAACAAATATAATACACCGTGTTATAATAATACATAGTACTACTAACACTTAGGTACTAATAGACCACAGAATACACGTACTAGGTGTGAGTGGCTCAGCTTATAGGGGTAACACAATTTCCTAACGATTACTTCGAAGTTTTAGACAATGCAAAGGACTTTGATTAACACATCGAACAAAAGCTACAAATCTCCTTAATTCAAGTTAGCCTTTGGTGGACTATGTATATAACAAGCAGTTATATCTCAACAGATGCACAGCAAAGGATGGAACCTCCATCAGGCCCATGATCGACAGTCGGCTGGCTTAATGTAATCACTTTACATTAAGATTAACTTTTTTTTATAAAAATTAAGGATCTGGGTTTGCATACACAAACCCAAATACTTTCCTGCACACCTTGCACTAGGCTAAAAGCCTGTATCGCAAAGTGTGGAATACAACAACTCTCTCTGTCTCTGAGCTTGGCTACTCTTCTAGTTACGGCTGTTAATCGCTCCACATCAGCGACGGTCTCTCACGAAGCATGGTGGTGAAAACCGTGTCTTCGCAGTCGTAGAGTTTGGGATCGAATCCCAGATAAAAGATTTACCCTGAAAAATTATTTCCACTACGTGAAGACAACACACATTTGTTAATTCTCTAATGTAAAGTGATGACTTCATTCCGATAGATGTTCATCTTACACTGTACGCCAGTTGAGATATCTACATAATCGTTAAATAAATATGAAACTAATCGCAGCGATGCATGTTATTTTATTGATTGTCAGTAATAAAGATTAATATCGAGTATATAATATCCAGTATAGCCTACAGTGAAACGATATTCGAACTATCCATGCGTGCTGGTGATATATAACACCCATCTACGTTGTTGACAATATTAGCTGGACAATGGACATACTAGAGTACTATGTAGATACATAAATACCAGAATATTATGCAAGCAAGTGGTGGTCGGGGAGCTATGGTAGACACTACATACCTATATTATTATTAGATGGTCTCTATTGACTCTGGCTAGATGAATGTGGAGTAAGCTTAACATAGGTAGGAAAATTTCACCATCCAGGTACATAATAAAACCATCGCTCGCCTTTATATGTTGAGAATGATCACGTCGTTTGTAATAACAAGAAGTCCCGAATAACGATATAAGTTTTTGTATTTCGTGACCATATGCTTTCAGTGAATTCGTCTATCCACTCGCACCATCACGAATTTTACAACTTCATACAGTGACAGGTGTGAGAACGTAGGCGTATATAACACATTTAAAAAAATGCACGACATATGTACTACCTATATCCTCACACAAGAGCACCGTCGCATCTTAAACATAAAAACATTCAAAATAGATGTGAGCGATATTGGTTGATTTTGAAAGATGCTTTTATGGATTATCCACCTTAAGGAGGCGGAGAAACTGGCTTTGAAGAGCGACGTCTTCAGCTTGTTCATAAATGTGGTGATTGTCTGGTCCTTGCGTTAATCCGCGGCAAGTTTGCTCTACCTGACAGAGCCAGCTACATCAAAAGTGTTCTTGTCGTCGCTAAACTTATGTTATTTTGTGACTTGCATTTGGAAAACAGTATTAGGTACATAATGATATAGTGCAAGGGTACACCATAGCTTATGTTATTTTCTATTTATGTAGATCAATTCCTGAAATATACAGTTGGTATGTCAGAACGTACATCATACATTTACGAGTGTATCGATTATCAATCCCGCAATAAATTTCGAAATGTAATTATAATAACTTCAAACCCTGCGGTGATGAATGTAGGTAGACATACCTACATTCATAAATTAAATTTAATCAACAAAATGATACACACTCCATCACTGAACATTTTATAATTATGATTCAGGTCAATATTTTAATACCAATATTTTGAATAATAATTAAAAGCGTGAAATGTACAAAATTAATTAACAAAGAACCTCACTGAGAGAGGAGTGAGAAATAAAATGACATTATCCGTCATATTTGACGAAACGTTACACACAAATAAGTTTAAACCAGAAACTACGGTCGAGACTATGTGTTAAAAAATAGTGTGATATTTTTCACTATAATTTGGCAGTTCGCAAAATGTCTCAAGTAACTATTGTGTGATTGTATTGCTACGAGAGATGTTGCTTCACCTGCACGCCTGTCACTTGTTATGATTCTGTATAGATATAGTCCTCCATCGATCCTTTTTTTGTATCATGCCACTGAATAAAAATGGCGATGATTTTTGGAAGAAACCAGTTTCCAGAACGAGCTGTAAAGCTAAGAATAATAAAGATTACGAGACCTCCAGCATAATTCGCAGAGCACTTCTCGCAAACTGAAAATTTACGGAACCATCTGCACAATGAAAATTATTTCACATGATCCACGAGACTTGAATATTCATCTCAAGGAGTTTAAAATCAATCAACATTTACCTAATCGAACAATTGGAACAAATAATAACATTGTTTCATTAATTATGTAAAACAATAATTACTTAGAAATTATTTGAAAGTTTTGGATTTCGAGATCAAAATATTCTAGAAGTTTCTAATCAAAATTTCGTTCTCAAAATAAACGGATGGTTGGTTTACACAGATTATATACAGAAGATGAATATTTAAGTACCTACCCTCCTTGTTTTATCAAAATACGGACTTTATGAAATTCGAATATTAGTTGTAAATAATTAAGGACTAGAAATTTTGCGATCCAAATATTCAGGTCAAAGGTAGGTAGACATTATTTTAATGAAATAAATTTACATGAAGTACGTATAGATAAGATGCTTCAATAGATCTACGTTATTTTATTTTGTTTACTTTTCAGTACTTACATAAAAAATTAATTTTCCGTCACTGAGCAAAGAAGACAAATTGACATAATTTTTACTATGCCCACCGAACAGGGATCACAAAGTTGAATGCAATATTTTTTTTCTTGTTTCATAGATAAACTCGAGATAGACTTCCACAGCATTTATTAATTTCCATTGCCAACGCCTGGAAGAGTTAGAAAAACCTGCATATTCAACTTTCGCTACCATCATTACATAAAACTAACTTCATATGAAAGTATCGACAACATGAGCTAATATAGGAGGAATTTGTCAAAAAACTGTATCCACCACATGGTTCTTTTAGAACACAAAAAAATATGGAAAAAATCGTTCTGTCATCCTTTATGAGTAACTTTCTCAGATTGTGGATACCTGGACCCAAGTTGGCAAAAGTTTTCACTGAGAAATTATCGTATGTTACAATCATGGAATTAAGTCTATCTATCTATACCCTACGCCACGTCCCTTGCAGGGTAGGCAGAGAGGACAGAGCGCCAGACAGCCCTATCCTTGCACACACTCTTAGCCTCCGTCACATTCATTTCTCATACACGCTCTTCGATTCCTTTTACTCAAAACGCGTCCATGCTTGATGATCCGGTCGACATGATTGGACCAGGTCAGTCTCTTCCTTCTGTAAACTGCGTTATTTTAATTTAAAATAAATTATTTTCGAAAGAATATTACATCGTATAAATTAATTATTTTCGACATCCTCTTTTATTATTTAAAGGCCCCGTCTAAAATTATTTACGAGCGTAGAACGGACGCGACAAAGATGCGAAACGACTATTTGAGTTTTGTCAATTTTTCCCATGACAATTTCCACGAGAGTGGGAAACTCTGCGAGGGGAATTATTGTAACAGAGCACACCGTGACTTATGGGGGAAGTGGGAAGATAGAGGGTTACGGGTGATGGTGCGATCCGAGGGTCACAAAATGTATCCACAGTTAGATTTTTTACTGAATAATACAATGAGAAAAATTTTTCCACACCGATCCATATTATTACCTGACTTTTTTTTAAAGAATATTGCTATCCAGAATTTATACATTCTTAAGCAAACTATTGTGTGTGGTAAGAAACATTGAAAAAAATCGACATCAATCTCCCATTAGAATCTACATAATCCACGAAACTGTAGTATTTTGTCTAATACGACATGATTATTATTCGATGCAATGATTACAGATCTCTTGCAGTATACAATAGTTAGTATATCAATTATGTTATATAGCTTTATCACAAAATGACGTACATTTTCGTTCTATAAATGTGGATTTATCGCTGGTTATAAGCATATACTTCCGTTTAGCGTTATACAGCGGAAGTAACGCCGTGTGAAGTGAGATTTGGTAATGAAAATTTAATTCACAAGGCTACTCGCTCTCAGTATTCGTACTACCTATACCTGTATAAGATGTTTCTGATTTTTATACCTGACCATTCATCAGATTGCAAACATTATAGGCATGTAATGTATGTATACCAAACCAGCATTTCGAACACTCAAGTGTTTATAATTTTATAAGAGAAGGCAGGGAATACACGGTACAATGGTATCTACTTTGAATAATAACTTTGATATAACTTTGTAACATTATTAATTTATTGTATTGTCGGTAGAACTGAAAAATATGTTGTATCTAAATGCTGTCTCAATGGATGGATTTTTGACTTTTGTTTAAAAAGTACCTACCTAGTTGCAATGTACTTGTGCACTGTATTATGTTAGCTACAGTTTCTATTGCTTATGTATGTTGTTAAATATTGATATGATTGGAAGTGTTGTATTTATAAGTTGTAATTATTGGAATTATTATTAGGAATATGTTTCATGCTCCCCTCCCTTTACACAAGTGTCACTTTTTAAGGGAGGGTATAATGTAATTATACTTATTTAAGATAATCACTGTAGAACCTAAAAAAATGTATTGTTATTAATGTCAGAATTTCAATAAAATAAAAAAAAAAAAAAAGAATAGTTCGTCTCAAAACTACATGCCTAACTAGCAGAAACAGATGTCAAATATATATGTGAACATGTACTCTTGCTAGAGTGTCCTGTGAAGTGAAGGAGATAATGTAAGTATGAAAGAAAAAAGAAAGGTTTAAATTACTAAGAATTTTTGTGGTTTCTAATAATCAATTTAGTATAACAACCAAATAATCATTGAATAAGATTGTTTAATTAAGTAGAAGTAATACTACATTCATACCCCACTTGAAAGTCTTTCGAAAATTTCAAACTAAAATTGATTTACAATTTGTAAGTTCACCCTCCTAAAGACTAAGCCATAGTTACACGATTGAGTAGGTACATACCTTCAATCAACAACTTTAAAGTAACATTCAATTTACATTCAATGTTGTATCACTAATATATTTCACAGTTATTTTACGAACACAGTTTTTCACAGTTTTGGATTGCATTTAATAAATAAGTATATACATATGTGCCATGGTAGTCCTTTGTTTTTGACACTATTAATGTAAAAGAAAGGTTCACTTATCGCTTTTTACCAATCTCTTTAGCTTACATACTCGTACATATCAATTGTACGTATTTTACTTAAAACATTTTTAAGATTAAATAACTGTTATTTTAAAAATATCAATTTGTTATTAATTTTCACGACAGTTTACAAACTTACAACCCCAATAAGTGGGTAATACTATTTTGAATTGAAATGTCAATTTCAATCAAACAAAATAAGTACCTACTTAGGTTTTTGACACTTTTTACATGAAAAGGAAGATTAGGGATATAAAGAAATTATGATTTAAGAAGACTGCCGATTTCTGTTAATCTCTTTTCGCAACATAGTTCACTCAATCTCGTTAAATCATGTGTTATATTCTAGTCTATCCCTTGTGGGGTTAGCAGATCGCCAGACATTCCTATCCTTGCAAACTTCTTGCTACCGTCACGTTCATGCAATTTGTCACACACACTCTACGATTTCTTTTATTAAAAAATACCTCCGTGCTTATACAACTGGTCGGCATGGTCAAGCCAAGTGGTGCTTCCTAACACCTCTTCTCTCTCCCAGGTACACTTTCATCATCTCACTACATAAATTATTTATTCATTTGCACTTTAACTTTAATTTGCTGAACAAAATACAAAATTTTATTGACATTACAAATAGATAGTACCTATACCATTTGTTCACCACGGAGAGCCTATCGCAATGCTGCGATTTAACTAACCCCAATTATATCTGAGTCATTTTAAAATTATGACTTTTCTTGAATTATTGCTCTCCAGCTAACCCCAATCATCTCTGAGCCATTTTAAAATTAGGACTTTTCTTGAATTATTGCTCTTACAATCAACTAGATATACACAAATACAACTACATTGATACAAATTAATAATATGAATGAAAATTGGTACAAGACAGACAACAGACATGTTTACCAAAAGTATAAAAATATAACAAAATATTGTCCTAGATTCACTCCTGCACTTCGAACGTCACGTACAGTAGTTCCATCAAGTCAAGAGTAAGAAATCGGTCGTTTGAAACAAAAATCAAATTTCTAAATTGTCTCTCTATGGCAATTTGAGCCACTCGCTATCCGGCCCTGCGAAATTTCAAATTTCAAATAAGGGACATATTATTCCCAAAGTTGAATGAATGTTCTCAAAGCTTGCGAGAACAAAATAAGAAAATTTCTGTTTTTCTCTATCAAAGGCGCGAAAAGGAAATTGTTTGGACATTCTGATCATTTTAAAATTAAGTTTTCGTAGGTAATTAATGTAATGCAGAAATAAGAAACGTTGGGCGTTTTTTTAACGTCACTGTATTCTTATCCACTTTACTTCTAATCTCCTGATGATGAGGATGCGATTCCTTGGACACCGAGTAATAAAAGTCATTACGCGGATTTTGAACTGCATAAAAGTTGTAATGATTGACCTTTAGAAATAAGGAATATTTGGTTTAAAAGATTTGTATGTACTCTAGACGTTTTTCTACCTTTGAAATTTTGACACCTGAGGAACGAAGAGATCTGGACATAAAAGTGCGTATTATTCCTTTTATTGATGGATCTATGGTTGAACGGTATTATTCAACGCTGAAAATGACTAAGGCTTCGGGAAAACAATATTGAGAAAATCTTATTTCAGTCAAATGTAGGAGGTTCGTAGCATTAACAGGAAAATAAAAACCAACTGCTTTATATGGTGAATATAGAAATAGCAATGCTACAACTTAGTAACTACAATAAAAAAAGTATTATAAAATATAATACGGAATAACATCTAGGTACTATCTCTTAGAAAAGAATGATATTATTAATACTGAGGTTTCATTCCTTGTATCGATTGAGAAACGGAGGGTAGTTACTGTATGAGAATTTCCTTCGGATATATTTTGGAACTATGCCAATCCGTTTCTTTTCGATTCAAGAAACCTACTTAGGCTAATACATAAAACGCTTGCAGTCCGTATGTCCGGTTGTAAAAATATTCAATAGAAAGTCTTTCATAGAGTGGTCTTCCAAATTGGAGAAAATAAGTAATAATAAAATACTAATATAGGTAATATTAGTGTCAGTCTTTTCCAAGTTTATACCAATGACTTTAAAATAACTTCAGAAGAAAGTTGATAGATTTTCTCTCTTCTTCTCCTTGGCATTCGTATTACCACATGATGCTAGGGTCTGCCTTTCTATTTTATTTCGCCGCCACTTGGACACATATCTTGTCTATCCTCTGGTACAACGTCGCTCTCCCTCATGTCCTGCCTGACCACCTCATGCCACCTTCCCCGTGTCTTCCTCGGGACCTCTTACCAGGGATTTTTATGCTGGATTTCTTCAACTTTTTAGGTGAGGAATAGCAAATATAGGAGCCACTTATCGTTATTTTTCATACAAATTTTGTGCTAGGTGGCTCCAATGTCCGCTATCCCTCAACTAAAAAGTTGGATAATCCAGCATTAGTGTTCATATGAGTCGGCACATTTTCATAAATAAATTTTCGCTGCCTTGCCGCGAAAAAAAGAAGGAAAAGTGTAAATACATTCGTATGTTTTAAACCACTATTAACTTCTGTTAACGTCTGCCTGTTTAACAGGTCTTTTTAAACACTAGTAGGTATTATACATAGCATACGTGTTCTGTACCAGTATAAAAATATTATATTGTGTATATTAATATATAGGTAGATGGGTATGTACATTCACAAAAATGTTCAATGTATGTGAATGTTTGGAATTCTATTTATACATTTTCATTATTGAATTGTTATTGTTAGGAAAATGTGTCAAGGTGCGTTTTAATGTCTAATTAGAGAATTAATTTCAACTTTTTTTCAAAATGTTGTGAAAACGTACTAATAGAAAAAGTATTGATTTTTTTGCTATGTTCCGTAGTATTCCCCCTTTCATTTCATACTATTTTCCCAGAATATCGACGCCTCAGCAACATACGGAAAATAACACGTTTTCTAATAAGCCGATATAAAATCGAAAAATACACAAGGTTTTTCTAGCGAGACAGACATTACGATAAATCTATGAAAAATATGACATCAATGTACTGATTGATTAAGCCAAAAAAACCTGATTCAATTGGATATAGACTGTTAGGAAAAAAATTGAATATTAAAAACAATCTTCATATTCTTCTTTTTCTGCTACTCTGTCTTCGGCGTTCCTCTTCACATCTATATAGGAGGTGCATATTCATGTAAAACAATAAGAACTTGGAGTCTCTGCAGATGTGAACTTCAAACCACCAAGAGATCTAAGTTTGTTTCCCTTTATTTTTAATCTTACAATAGATACGTTGTAACAATTAGAAATTTAACAAGCCGATATGCGTTTTGTAAATAAACCCATTAGTGTGGTGATTGTTTTTGATAGGTAATTTAAATAGCTAATGGTCATTCACATCGTCACATAGACATTATATTTTTTCCTCGAATTTATCATGTTTTTTTCTATAACTATTGATAATTTTATTACAACTACCTAACTTGTAGACTCCACACCACGTTACTGACACATGCAAACACTACATATTACGGACAATCTAAGTATCTATCTATGCTATACTGTTCACAGAGCAACATTGTAGTAAGGTAGTTTACGTAGGCACGATTGCACAATAATTGTCACTGTTAAAGTTCACCGCATTAAATTACAGGCAGTTATTTAAAATAACTGTTAATTAATGAGTAATAGGTAAGTTCGGAATCTGACCTCTAATCGGGTTTCATAAAGAGAATGCAAGCATCTTTTCATAGTGAGAGTAGACATATTAATTGACGGACACCCTACTAACAGTTGTGCCTTTTTTTTAAATAAAGGATCAGGGCTTGCATACACATTATACAATCCCAAATACTTTTCTGCACACCTTGCACTAGGCTAAAAGCCTGTATGGCAAAGTGTGGAATACATCGCCACCGCCGGGGTTTGAACCTGGCACCTCCCATTTGAGAGACTGCCGCCTCAACCAACTGCGCCAGCCATGTAAACAAGTGAATTACGCATCGAGTACTTCAAGTGAATTAAGCTGACGTGTAAGTGAGTTGAGAGTCACTTTAAAATTACGTGAATTAAACAATATACTGTACCACTCCAGAGGACTAATTCAGTTAGGCCATGAGAACACCAACCGATATTAATTGATGAGATTTTTTTTTTCAATTCCTAAGATTTTGGAAGGTGGAGCACATCGTTCAAAACTATTATATTACTCGTATAAAGAGCAATGGTCAAGTAGTCTAAATGAATTAATATAGGTGAAGATTAAGGAGAGAAAAGGGAATGTTACCGATGAGCAAGGGAGAAAATTGTATCGAACCTGCAGTGGTGATATTTCACTCATCAGATTTTTGTAATCATAGCAACTCTTTTAACTGCTCCTCGAACTGTTCCCTGCAGAAATATGCTACTGTTATTTCCGGAATTCTCGCACCGAAGTGTAGCAGTGTAAAATCAAGAAATGATATTCCCACTTTGGTTTCTTTGCCTGACATTAATGGTAAGACTGCTATTATTTTTCACACACCACCGTCTTTAATAGGATTCAAATGCTAATAATATTGTAATTTCACGATATTATAAATACCAGTATTATTACCGAAACGCCATATTCAAAACAGACAAACAGACGAAATAAGTACACGGCACCAGAAAAATGGAGCGCATGGAACTAATATGTATTTAGAAATTTGCATCACGAACACATACGTACAATATATTACTTGATATTTCTTATTTCTCCTCACAAATTTTCCTACAAATTTTGCCGAGACTTTAGAAAACGCCAACTCAAATTAAGTCTATAAGAATGACATGAGTTAGCCAGTCAATTGACTTAGTTATTGAATAAATTTATTGAATAAATTACTGGTTTTTGCCTTCGTACGCCATCTTGTCCTCTGTTTTTCAGACGCCATTTTATCATACTATTCCATACGCGTGGTCCCCAGGCGTCCACTGAACGCAAAATCAGTAGCCCTCTACCATCCGTCGTGACCGCACGTGTTTCTTCTCGATATTGTCGTTAATACTATTTCGTGTATTCCACCTTCTGTGTCGTTCCTTCAGTGATTTTCCAGTCAAAATCGTGTTTGTGTGTCTTCGAGTGCTTTTACTCAAAACCCACTCAGTGCCGGAATTAATAAGCTTTTTCCCCTAGTATTACTGGTTTTTGCCTTCGTACGCCATCTTGTCCTCTGTTTTTCAGGGCCACTTCCGACGAAAACGCTGACCTTGAGGACTTTCAACGGCTGGTAGTGGGATACTTCTGGTGGTGGTAGTTCTATTTATTCTATTTATATTTCTATTCTTATTATATTATTTTGTATATATATATATTTCTACTAACATGGTGGAGGGAAACCAAGACACGGGACCTATAGGTCCTAAGATGTAAGAAATTAGGTGGTGGTCTTGACGCATGGAGTCGATGAGGCTCGCCACCCATCACGCCGCGTCAAGTACCAGGGAGGGCGCAAAGAGGAGGGCAGAATGCCGGATTGGTGTGTGGAATATAAGAGGAGATATGGAAGGTAAGATGAATGAATTGCGTGATGTTTTGCATGAGAGGAACTTAGATATATTGTGTTTATGTGAGACGAAAAGAAAGGATAGAGATTGTGATGTGGTGAATGGAATGGCAGAGATGTGGTCTGGAGTGCCTGAAAATGAACATGGACGTCAGGGAGTGGGTGCTATATTATCAAAAAGAATGACTGAATGTATGGTGAAGCGTAATGGGTATGGACTGGTAGGACCGAGACTCATCTGGATTCGTTTCAAGGTAGGCATGACCAGGCTGTTCCTTATTATAGGTTACGGTCCAGGGAATGATGCCTTGGATGATGAGAAGGATGAGTTTTGGAACTTAGTGCGGGAGACAGCGGATAAAAGAAGAGCGAATGAAAAAGTAATATTGGCAGGTGATCTGAATGGTTGGGTCGGTGTCAGAAGGAAGAATTTTGAGAGAGTGTTGGGATTGCATGGCGATGATAGGGTGAATGATAACGGGAAAAGAGTGTTAGAAGTATGTTTGGAGTTGGATCTCTTTGTGGCGAACACATTCTTCGCACACAAGGAGATCCACCAGTACACTTGGCAAAGAGAGAGAGTTGATCGTATTGAAAGGTCGATGATTGACTTTGTATGTGTGGACTCTGAGCTCCGGAAGGCGACAAAGGACACCCGGGCATTTCGGGGCGCCGGACTGTGGACGGATCACTTCCTTGTGATAACAAGGATTGATCTTTTCTCCGGTTGGCGCTCGAGGGCTCGGAAGTTGGAGCCTGTCCGGAGAATCAGGGTCGAAAAACTGAAAGAGACGAATGTTAGGGATGAATATGAAAGACTGACTAACGAAAGGCTAGAAGTACATGATGATGAGGAACGCTCAACGAGTGAACTATGGAATGTTATGAAGGAGGTGCTAGTAAAGAGTGCAAGAGAAGTATGTGGAGAAGCGTTGGTAGGAAGGAAAAAAGGTGATGCGTGGTGGGATGATGAGGTGAAGGATGCTATAGTGAGGAAAAAGAAAGCGTGGAATGATGTGCTTGGTGCGAAACCAGATGATGGAGGTGAGAAAGAAAGAAAGAAGAATATATATAAAGCGTGTAGGAAAGAAGTGAAAGAAATGGTTTGCCAGAAAAAGAGAAAACTTGAGGAAGAGGAATGTATGAAATTATCGAGGAACGCCGAGGAGAATTTGAAAATATTCTGGAAGGAAGTAAAAAGAAAGAGATCTGGAAGTGAGAAAAACAGTATGAATTGCATCAAAGATAAGAATGGTGATTTAGTGATGAATGGAGAAGAAGTTGTTGAAAGATGGAAAGAATACTTCGAAGAATTGTATGAAAGTGGTACTAGTACAAACCAGACGAATGTAGCAGATAGTATGAATGTAAATATTGCTGAGGACGAGGAAATACGTATGAATGAAGTTGTGCTTGCATTGAAAAAAGCAAAGAATGGTAAAGCTGCGGGACATGACTGTGTGGCCATAGAGTTCATCAAGCAAGGTGGCCCGAAGATTCTCGAGTGGTGCCTGAGGCTCTTCAACTTGTGCTGGGAGAGTGGCTGCACTCCTGAGGATTGGAGGAGGGCAGTCATCTGCCCTTTGTACAAGGGGAAAGGCTCAAGGTTGGAATGCGGCAGTTATCGGGCTATCAGTTTGCTGAGCTCTGTGGGCAAACTGTATGGAAAGGTATTGATTGAAAGAGTAAGAAAAGTGACTGAAAGTAAAGTATGGGATGTGCAGGGTGCTTTCATGAGTGGCAGGGGGTGCACCGATCAGATCTTCTCCCTACGGATGGTCGTGGAGAAGCTTCTGGCTAAACACCAGAGGCTCTTCTGCGCGTTCGTGGATCTGGAGAAGGCATACGATCGTGTGGACCGAGAAAGACTGTGGCGTGTACTGTCGGAATATGGGGTGAGCGACCGACTGATTGGCGCAATCGCGTCTCTATATACGGAGAGCTCTGCTTGTGTCAGGGTGAATGCTGCGTTGTCGCAGTGGTTCACTCTCACAAAAGGGGTTAAACAGGGTTGCGTCATGTCGCCTTGGTTGTTCAACCTGTTCTTCGACTACTGCATGCGTCCTCTGAATGAGCTGAATGTTGGTGTGGACCTAAATGGAGTGAAAGTATGTGCGTTAATGTTTGCAGATGATTTAGTGTTGATGGCTGATGATGAATGTGAGTTACAACGGATAGTATCCTGTGTGTACGAAAGCTGCGATATGAATGGTATGAAAATGAATGTAAATAAAACGAAAGTATTAGTGTTCGAAAGAGAGGAAATAAGGACAAATTGTGTGATAAAGGTTGGTAATGACTGTCTGGAGCAAGTGGATGAGTATGTATATCTGGGAAGTTTGTTTACTAGAGATGGACGCTGTGATGGAGACATTGAAAGAAGGAAGCTGGCCGGTACTAGGACGAATGGTGCGCTCGGTCCGATTGTTAGTAGTAGCAATGTGTCTATGAAAGCAAAAGTGCTAGTGCACAATGCTGTCTTGGTGCCGACCCTGATGTATGCTAGTGAGACGTGGACGTGGATGAAGAAGGATGAATCAGGGTTGAATGCAGTAGAAATGAGGTCATTAAGAAGAATGTGCGGGAAAACGCTGAGAGATAAGATAAGGAATGAGGTTATTAGGGAAATGAGTGACTGCAAGACTGGTGTAGTGACAAGAATGAAAGTAAACAAACTAAGATGGTTTGGGCATGTTGAGAGAATGAATGATGACAGGATGACAAAAAAGATATATCTGAATGAGCGAAGAGGGGTGAGAAAGCGCGGCCGTCCGAGACTGACCTGGTCCGATCATGTCGACCAGATCCTCAAGGATGGACGCGTTTTGAGTAAAAGGAATCGGAGAGCGTGTATGACTAATTGCATGAATGTGACGGAAGCTAGGAGTGTGTGTAAGGATAGGGCTGTCTGGCGCTCTGTCCTCTCTGCCTACCCTGCAAGGGATGTGGCGTGAGGGTATAGATAGATAGATAGAAAATGTTACGTATATTTTTTTTTATATACACAGCATTTATTAGCTACCCATTATTAAGATATACCGTGATAGTATCAAATTCGACGTATCGTTATCAAAGTACCTACCTGCTTGTCCATTTATGTTGTATCCCCTTTTTCAAATCAGAATGACAAAATATCTTAACCTTACAAAGAGGATAAACAAAATATAACAGTTTTTACCTCTGTCCCTTGAACTTTCAATTTCATGTGATCTTCTCTCGTGGTCTTCCCATCCTTTCTCTTCTTCCAGCAGTAGCCATCTCTCCTGTACCTCACCTTCTTTCTGCTGTACAGTAACATTGAACCACTCTTCGGTCTGAAAATAAAGAAACAACTCTATTAATATCATTTGAAGACACGACCTATAGGAAAGTCGATACTTATTCTATCCCTGAGAGGAGTGTACAAAATATGATAACCGTCAAAGTATGTATGTTCAGATAAGTTTAGTATTTCTGAGATCCTATAGAGTGGATTTATCACATGATCACACAGCAAGAGTACCGTAACTATAGTATAGGGTTCGGTAAAGTTGTCAACGTAAATTTACTTCTAAATTTACTATCCTACATCAAAATTAATTGGTAATTGGGTAGTGTAAACATTATATAATCTAATTTGTATTGACTAATGATTCGGTATTAATTGTATTATTATTACGATAATAACTTAGGAACTCGTAATCATGTACGTAACTTATTAGCAATATCCGAAAATTAAAGACTCTTAGTAATGGAGAGATTTTTTTAAAGTAACTCTTTTCCGTTTTAGCATAGGATAGTGTTGTGCAATGCACTTTTTAATCGAACGAAATTGTTAGACACGGTGGTATTCGTATAAATTCTTATCAGTATTTAGTTGAGTAAACTAGTTACAACAATGTGCGAATCTCATAGTCTCTTTGTAGGGAAGGATTTCGGTTTGGCAAACGTAGTTAATCCGTACTTAGGAGGGGATATTATTTTAGGAAAACATTGTGGCAAATTATTACAAAAGGTAAATTTAGGAGCATAAGGAATTTGATGTGAAAGGTATTATGCCTATTAGGTACATCAAAATAGTATTACTTGAGGGAATTAGGTACAAGCCGGTTGGAAGATATTTTCAAGTTTTTATTTATACGGGATTCTTCATAGATACCTATTTACCTGAAGATTTTAAAATTCCTTTGCTTCAATAGAACAAAATTTTCCTGGTTTTTGTTAACAATACGAAATGAGAGTAGATTATTAAGTCTGACCAGTAGATACATTGATATTTGACGAAAGCTCAATATTATAAGTGTCTAACAATCTGGTCTGCAATTTGAACGAGACGGTTAGTTCTGGGTGTTTTTTAACCCACTTGATAAGAAGGGAGAATGATGAGATCAGTGAAAACTTGATCGGTAAATTCATGTCAATGTACAGTAAGTTAAAACAAAAACGACAAAATGAAAAAACTACAAAGATCAATCGCAGACAGTAGTTTCAATTATTTAGGGCTAGGAATATTCTGGGAGATGATAGATCTACATATTATATTACCTACGACAACGTATACAAGAGTATATATTATAAAAGTTTTGACAATTATTTAGGGCTAGGAATATTCTGGGAGATGATAGATCTACATATTATATTACCTACGACAACGTATACAAGAGTATATATTATAAAAGTTTTGACACGGAAAAGCTGTTTAAAAATGTATTTAAATAAATATTCTCACTAAGAGGTAAATTTCTAACAACGCTGTAAATGTTTTGTAATAATTAAATGCTTTAAACTGGTAACGCAACCAACGCCAACCGGAGAAATGGTCAAAGAGGGAATGAAAATGAAAACAAATTAACGTTCTCAGTATTGTAAAGACTGGAATAATTAAAGAATTTAATTGCAAAGATAATAATACCAAACTTAATAATATGGAGCGTAGATTCAACTGTATAAAGAGAAACACTTCCATTTTTAAAGTTTGTATAAATCCGTATTCTATTGTGTATAAAATGATATGTTACTATCAAATATTGAATTTTATTGCCTTTTGTAATCTAATAAGTAAAGAAAATCACCATAAAACTGGGTATTCCTGGCCAATCAAAAAGTTGGGAACCTAAAAGTAAGTTCCCAAATTTTGTTGATTTTAAGATTTTTAAAATAACGCCAAGACCAGGAACACCCAGTTTTATGATCATCTTGATTATTATACTTATAGTTTTCATTTAATGTTTTTTTTTCTAATAAAAAAAAGTTTGTAGAAAAGGAAGTGATCTTGCTAAGAAAGAAGAAGCTGCTAATAATTGTTTTGTATTATTCACCCCAGCCACCCACCCGAACGGGGTGATTTGTGCGGTAGTAAAATTATTGTGTTAACAATAATTTTTCAGTACTTATTAATTCTCGATACAAAAAGGAAATACATCTCATCAAATCGACACAAATTAATTTCAGTGAACGTCACTTTTTTTACTTTGTCTCCGACGGAGTATTATTGGACGTGGATTAAATCTCACCATAAAAATGTTTCTCCATGGTATCGCTACTCAATTAATTGAGGCTGTAAAATCTTTTATTACATTACACCATAGAAATGTTATTGTCTATGTACTCGTGAAGTCAAGGCTCCTAAATTAAGGTTGATTATAAACATTTGGATGATGAAGCGGAACATAATATTATAATAATAATTCAGGAGTGCCCGGGCCTGATTTCTGGATGGTCTATTAAACACAGGGCAGTCACAAAGCCTCGTCACTCAAAGCAATGTTTTATAAAATAATTATTTCCACGTTACTTATAATAAGGCTATGGTGTTATCATTAGTGGAGTAAAGCAAAGATGTCTCACAATTTTTAATAATACTTGTACAACCAGACCGGAGGATTTCTAAAAACAAGTGGAAGTATGATGTAAAAACTCTATCCTTTCATTATAAAATGGCATTTAAAAAAAAAGTAAAATCAGAATGGCTTTTTAAAAAATGCGCTTACTCTGATTCAGGGTCCATTTTTTCAGCAATTTAGTAAAAGGTCGATTTGGGAGTACATTAAATAATATAAAAAAATAATTAACGGAAAATCACTAACTTATCTCGAAAACTGATTCTTTTGACAATATTAATTGGGCATTTGCAGCTAATAAAAAATTACCCTGTTCGTAAAATCACTGTTTCAGAAAAAGCCTAGTTGGGTTTCCATATGGACACCCTAGGTATTTTTGGGTTTAATTAGTGACGTACAGTATGTATTTTAAAGCTCATTGTCACAGATATTGATAAGTTTGTGAGTATAGTTTATTTACCAGAAAAATAATATTATGGTAGGTAAAAGTAAATATAAGTTCATTAAACATAGGTATTATAATTGTGCATTAAATTGTAGTTGTACACATTAATGAGATTAAAAAGGAAAATTAATGCACCTAACAATTAGGACAAATAAATTGTTGTTATGTAAACTGCACAAACTATAAGTACATATTATGCAACATTTTTCAGAAAACAGTTTAAATAGCACTTTTCACAGTGGGTAATAATACTAATACTTATATCGCAGCCCCTATTTCCAGAGGTAATATGGTATGGGCTGTTCTTAATGCCTGTTTATAGCTTCAGACACCTGAAATAATCTGAAAGTAATCCCCGTGAAAATATCCACTAAAAATATACAGAGGTTTTCAGAAAGTAAATGTTGTCTTTTAATGGTCTTATTTATTTCGGTAGAAAATATCCTGAGGTTTAAAAAAAGTTGCAAACAAAATGAGCCTCCTAAATAATGCATTAATTTACCTAACTAGTACAATAAAATTAGTACATTTGCTTCATTATTTGAACATAAAAATACACAATAGTCCCTGCTATATTCTAGAGGATTGCTAAACCTAATGCAACGGATTTGCATAATGCTGGGTACTTCTTTTATTGGTCGAACTTAGTTCAATGCAATTATAGTACTCCGAAGAAGAAGAAAAAGTCTAACGGTCGCAATGCATTACCGAATTTTATATCTTCTAATGAATAGAATCCCTAGAGTAGCTACCTACCTACAGACTCACTTCCAAATTCCAATAGTAATTTCAAACACACCAGTTTGTACCATAAAAAACTATAACAACTGATTAGTTCGCGTATTTTTTTTTTAAGTTGATCGATTGTTTGACAATATAAACTCGTATTGCGTACGTAGGATATATCTGATAGAGCCAGAGGCATAATAATATTATTCGTATACAGACATAATAAACAGACTCTACGGAATATAATCTATTAGATTTAATAAAAAAAAAAGTGTATTTGATTGTCGGTTTAATAAAATATATATTTCGAATGAATGAGTGAATGAATCGCTATCTGTCACAATAATAATATTATGGAAGCGATTGTGTGTCGTGATTTTTAGTGTCGCGAGAGTTTGTGCCGTAAAATGAAATTTATTTGAATGGAAACGCACATTACACATCGCTGCTGGACACAGGAAGTATGTACTTCGACACAAACACATTATAGGGTAGGTAGTTTATATTATATGTGTGTATATTAAATACGATGTATACTTTTATCCCCTCACGCAAACAATGACTAAAAGTACGTTTTCATAAAAAAAAAAGAATGAAATGAAACAAGAGAAATTTTAATAAAAATAAAATTATATTTTCAACATTAAAGTATTACGCGGGTGATTGAATCGTACCTAATATTTTTTTCTGCGTTTTAACTTTTTTATGACTGATACAACCTGGGTTACTAAATTAAATAGTATGAGTAGTTATCACATAGTTCTTATTAATTGCGATTTTTAGATTTCAGGATAATTGTGATTAAAATAAATACGATTCCGATGTACCATGAAGAAAACCTAAGCAAAAATTGTGATTACTGGAATCCAACTAACCAATCGATGGAAATTAATACTTATTTAGATTATTATACTTATCTTGAAGTGAACTTATCTACAGAAACACATTGATTTAAATCCAAAACAAAATAGAGACGATTGAACTTTGGATTGAAACTCAATATTTGCACAACGGAAATGGAACCCCACATATAAAACAAAAAAATACTATGACACGAGCGACGTCGGAGAAATTTGAGTGAATCAAAAGTCGATAAATAAAAACCTGATACTCATTTTCAACCACTCGTCGTCGTGGAAAAAACAGCCCAATTTTTAATCACCGTATTGATGAGCTTTTTTTCGGAGAACTGAAAATGAAAACTGGTTCAGTCGCTCTTCCTTTCAAAGCTTCAAATAGATATCTAATGTTTGCTCGCACGACATGGACAGGTAGTGAGTTTCAATTTGCTAGATACATGTGTAGATACATTGATTTTTTATATCAAATAAAAAACGTGAAGCAAAATAACAACACACATTGGACATAGGACACTGGACAGAATATACGGGAACGTTACTTTTACTACAATATTCAATACCTACATATGTACATATCTTCTACTAATAATGTTTGCGTGTATTTGAAACAACTACAAGTATTCAAAAGCGAGATTTAATCACCGGAAAATGTACAGATTTTAAAAAATTCACAACAAACTTTTCCCCATTCTTAAGTTCATCACGGGAACATAGAGGTTACAAAGCCTGAAATCTAGAATACAAAATTTATAATCTCTATCTATGTGTCTCTTCACGCCGGGTCCCTTGGGGGATAGGCAGAATAAGACAGAACGCCAGAGCGCCCTATCCTTATATACTCCTTGCTTACTCCTCCTTACATACACAGAAAACAAGTCCGGTTTCTTCGAGAAAGCTTTCTCTGTCGCGGGACCAATCACTTGGAATAGACCGTCGGACGAACTCCGAAAAGACCAGCCCATCACCAGTTCCAGGAGCAAGCTGAAAACCAAGAGTTTTAAAACCAGCTTCCCGCGCCCTTGAGATGGAACACATTAAACAGCGCCAAAAAATCATCCATCATCATCATCATTCAATCACATTAATGCAGTTTTTCATGCACGCTCTCTGATTTATTTCACTCAAAACGCGTCCATCTTTGAGGATCTGGTGGACAAGGTCGTTCCAAGTTAGCCTCCAACGGCCCGCTTCTTCACACCTTTTCGCTCACTGATATTGTATATCTCTTTGATCATGGTGTTGTACAATTCGATTCCACTGAATATTTAAGAAATAAGATTGAAATATGTGGGTATATCACAATGCTTCGCCAAAATTTTCCTTGACGTTTAAAAACAGAAAGAAAAAAAAGCAAAACCGACAATGTCGAAAAGTTTTCTATTCAAATACAGATGAACACGAAGTTTTGTATAAAGATAGGTTAAAGTAGGCATTTATTTCATCCCTGTGATTTTCTCTCGCTATACCACCCCGACACTTATCCGCTTAATGCCTCTTTCAACATTACTTACACTCCCGTCCCTCTGAGCGCCAGGGAAACTTACAAAATGATTTTGACTTCGCTCGGACACTTTGAGAAGCTCAAACTGACTTAAGTTTAGACGTAAAACTTAGTTGAGCTGAAAACCGCCCAAGTAATATACCTTCTCTTCATAAAAAATATACTATTGTTGTGATTGATACGACACTTGATTCCTCAATTTAAAAGGATTTTGAATACAAGATTGATAGCCTATTAAAAATTATATGGATTGTACTATGATTAAGTTTGGACATATTATTAGTAATCACAATGCGTGTCGGTCAGATTTTAAAAGCCAACTCTTTTAATGAGGACAAGCAAGTATTTTTTTTTCAAAATCAAATATAGGTATAATGAAAAAACAAGTTCACGTAATATACGCAATTGGTTTTCAGTGTCAGTCGCCAGATTTCAGTGTTATTCTCGTAGACTCATTTTGTTAATTGATGAGTAAAAGTCGAATATAAAGAACAGAATAAAAACAGTGAGAGTTTTCTCAAAAACTCTAAGAAATAAACAGTTATTATTTGATCATTTCCAGTTATTACAAATTTCAATAAAAAAACCATCAGATACTCAAGGGTTGACAGGAAGGGTAGAAATGACAATGTCATATTATTTAAACAAAGAAATATCTTCCGATTGTTGAACAAAAGTTTCAGGAAATATTATTCAATGACGGAGGCTGAAATTTACGACAAGATACAGAAGTGAACTTGAGTGAAAACTTTCTCGTGATATTATAGTACTACCGCAAGATACACCACTCACTGAAAGTGAATTTGTGGCTTCAATCTTTTATTGTTTTGAATTGGTACTTCAGTATAAAAAAAAACCAAAATAAATGACTTGAAAATATACAAATTTCATACACATAATTTAACACTTGAATAATACGTGTCACCTTGTTGTAACTCTGACGTACATGAGCAATTAAGTGTTAAGTAAAATTTTAAGGGATGCTTGTTGCTATCCAATTTTAGTAACTATATAAACTGAAAACCACATTGTAATTTCATTTATTCGCTTGATAGCAAAAAACCGTCTAGTGTATACACAACGCAGAAAATTAAATTACTTAAATTAACACAATAAGATCTTCAAAGTAAAATAGAAATCGATATTTTTGCATTCAAAAACTTTTATTTTCAAAAGACCTTTCCAATGATAACCCACATGGCCACCTCTTTCCATTTCAATGCCCAAAGTTTAATTCAGATTCGTCTACTTTCAATTGGTTTAATAAACTGAATGTATCACAGTTATTATGATTTTAGGTAGATTTCCAAAAGGAACTCTACCTATTCGTTTTTCCCGTGATGTCGCAGAATTGAAAAATTTCTACTCAGTATCACTAATTAGAACCAGGAGAACCCGAATCCGACCTTGGTTTAAAAGTTTATATATATAAGCCATATATATATATGTCCCTTTTCTTGTGCGCACGTTTGCAGCCAAACTATGCGTCGCAGAAACGTGAAACTTGGGTGGTAGATTTTTGGTAAGTGGTAGATGAACTGATAGGAGATTGGGTGAAATCCATTAAGAGGAAGGTTCACTTTTTAAGGCTTTAAATTCAAAAACAATCATTCTTAGGGGATCCAATGATTGTGAGGGTCTGTGTCTGGTATCGTATGAAAGGTTATTAAATAAGGAATACAGATCAAAAGTCAGATTTTGTCTAGCTCAATTCCTCGGACTACACTGATCGATCGAAAGATCTAGTTAAGTAGTTACCGCATAGGTACTTGCGTGTTTGTTGTTTTAGAAATGTGCTTCACGATACGAGAAGAACTCACATCGTTTTTTCAAATTTTTAGTGCTTAGGTACCGGTACCAATCCATATTATGTGTGGAATGAAAATAATTTGATTATTGGATTAGGTACTTCCTTTGATTATTGAAGTACTTAATCAAATATTTTTTCGTCATACGGTACTTCGATAATCAAAGAATAAACTACATCCATACTACTTCATCACTTCGCTGGTTTATTTGCTGATGATATTGTGATTGTTTTTATTGTACAGATGTACTCTTAAAATTAATAAAATTAATAAATCACTTGAAATCTACCTATGCCTGTGGCGTGCCAAAGGAATTTTTTTAATTGAGCTTTGATGATTTTATTTTTTTTCCTGGAATAAGTCTGCTGTATGAGAAAAATGTCTAATAGTTACTTAATATAGAATAGTTTTATAGTTATAAAATATTATTAGAAAGCCACACAACACGCACTTTATCTATAATTTTCTCTTGAAATTCTGAGACACGGTAAACAGAGACTGTCCAATTCCTATCAAAATAACCTTCTTGTTTGCCATATATGTAGCATCATACGTCCTAAAATCACTCTCTTTAATTGCCTCATTCAGTATTCGATGCAATCTACCGACAACATTGTTTGTTCGGATCGTCGTCATATCCATCAAACCAAATCAAATAAAATATTAAACATCATTTTTCATACATCACTGTAAAAACAAAAATGGGTACCATCCGATAGGACGTAAAATCGATTTAGTTTCTAAATTGTTCATTGTTCCCGGAATGTGTAAGGTATTTGATTGTGGCTATGAAAAATTGTATCATTTAAAGTTGACGGCACAATTAAACAACAAAAAAGCTAAAATAATAACAGTCTTTTACATGGAAATACTTCTGGTATTTCAGTTATTCAGAAATCAGAGAACTTTCAAAGCCAAAGAAATAAATTTTAACGCAAAAATATTTCCTTTCAATCACGATACAGTCTAAATTAATAGGGAAATAATTGAATGTTTGGAAAGTATTCGACACTTCAGTTAAATCAGGTAAAATAGGAATTACATCGCTCTAATAAAATACTAAAATGAAGAAGGAATTTTAATTACGATTAATTTAAGTATTCGCTCACCCCCGAGTTTTCCTGATTACAGAAGATTATGTATATATATAGGTAGGAAATAATAATTAATATTGGAGACTTGGTGATTCGGAAGTAACACGTAAATCAAATAAAGTCCTTAATGAGAGGGTGGGGAAAAACGTCTCAATACGAACACTTTTAGATGGTTTCATTGCGTTCATTTCATTGTATATAAAATTAATGTAGCTGATTCAGTGATCTACTTCCACTAATATAATTATCCCATTTAATGCGATAATTATTCTTATCCCGAAACATACCCTTTTGTACAACATGCGTAAAATTATATTAATTGTAACGATTGAGAAAACGATTTCTTATAGCAGAATGGAATAGGTACGATAAACTCGTCCTTTCTTATATTTTTTTATTGAAATTCTACACGTAGAAAACGAGTGATCTCTAGTGAAGTAAATATTACTCTATCCGGTTTGTTGAAAACGCTTCACGATTGTGACAGTCAATATCTCGCAGTACGTATTTACGGTTAGAAGAAGGGTAATAATGAATTATACTCCCTAATATAATTAACGAGGGGATTTCTTAAGATGAGATCAAGCTATATAATCATTAAACTTAATTCGCCCCGGAAATCGCTATAATTATAAATCGTTAAAAGTATCATTACAATAATTTATTGATGTACTAAAATTACAATAAAAAACTTTAATGCTTTATAGAATGGAGGGTTGAACCAACCATGTTTAGGTTTCGACTTTCTTTGAGTGAGTACGGAAGATGAATCAGATAAAAAAATCAACTTAATAATACCCTGATAACATAAATAATTACAGTCGATTTTATTACATTGTAGGTATTAAATTATATTGAAATTAAACATGAATAGCTCGATGTGTTACGTATACTTGAGATATTTCACTTTGAGAAGACGTACGTTGGTAGGTTAGGTACATGGATATATCTGGAGTAGAAAATCTGTAATAAAGAGAAGGGATTCAACGTAACGTCTTGAATCCCCGCTGTTAGTAGCTCAGCTCCCAGGTGAATAAGAATGCCTCCACCGTCTCTGCTGTTGCCGCCTACTTCTCGCAGACGTTGATGGATAACCTTACATACGTCATCTACTTCTCCATCTAATCATTAAGAGAACACACTCGCAGACGCTAAATTCATACATTTACAATACAGTAAAATACCTAACAACAAAGAACTCATTGTTTTTTATTGTTATTGAATGATACAGTGGTGGTCGGTTGCCTGGTTGGTAACGCGCTCGACTGTTAATCCAGTGGGCGCGGGTTCAATCCCCGACTTACTCCACTTCACAACACCAGCTTTTAAGCTTTCTGTGAAGTGTACAAAGCTGTATTTGGGTTTATTTCGATAAACCCAGATTCATTAAAAAAAATACTTGTAATCGTCAGGTTTACACAAAGAATAAATTTAATAAACTTAACTGCAGGCAAACAGTAAAAAAAAAACAGTTAAGTGCAACGAGAGGAAATTGAAATCAATAAATTACGACTTCTCGACTATGTTGTGTTCGATCAAATGCAGCGACCAAGAAAAATATTTGCTGAACTCATTATCCGTGAAAATATTGACATTTTCATTGGTAAATATCTACACAGATAACCCGAGTGAGAAGTATACTCTTAAATCCCTTTCTGAGTCTCGCGGCTTCAGTGTAGACTTTACACTTCAGCTACAACTTCCAAGTGTCAGCAAGCGTTGGCGCTATGTACGCTGATATCAGAGTGATCTTCAGAAAGTATGAAATTGGGATATATGTATTTATATAACACACTATGTTGCCATCAGTTACAAACGTGTGTTTTTTTAGACAACTATCTAAGTGTATAAATAAGTTGATATCTAATTCACAGTATTTTATCGTAGAAATACAAACCTGAAGATTTGAATCATTTAAAGGTGTTTTTACAATAAAATGGTCTAGTCAATGCCATCACAATTAGGTTTAGTTAAAAATAAATTGATTGTATTCCTAAAAATAAACTACAAAGCTCTGAGCGAAGTATTTATACATCTTGACAAACGTCACTAGTAAATTACTGCTTACACAATAATGATGTGAAAGAGAAAGCTGCTGAAAACGTATTTCAGCTGAAAATAAGTCGTAGCTTAATCCTGGAAGTTGACAGTTCAGCGCTTTGTATCCATCATGGAATAATCTACTGTAAAATGAAATGACGTTCTAAGTATTTAACACGATATTTCAAAGAAGATAAATTTAATAAAACATAGAACTTTTGAATTGTTTACAGAGCATATTGTAAGATGGAAGCCAGACAATTTAAAAAATAATGATAATGACTGGCCGAGTTGAAGTCAGAAGAAGTCGCGGACGTATACCAGTGAGGTGGTCCGACCAGGTGACGGATGCCATTGGAACGACGTTTGCAGAATCATTGCGCCGGGCTGAAGACACACCAGGGTGGGCCAGACTGCTGCGAGAAGTACCGCATCAAGGTCACGATCCTCAGCATTGAGGGACCGATTTGGAAGAAGAAGAATACAAGAAAGTCTCCTGGATACCACAATAAACGCCAGAAAATTTAAAGTTTAAACTATTGTAATATTTGGCTGATTTGGTATACAAATCCAAAGATCTCTAAATATTTTTCTTATTTATTTCTTAGCATTCCAACTTATCATGTTAAATGTAGGATCTACTTGCGGCGTCTTAATTGTTAATTTCTGGGATGCGGAAGATCAACTATTGTCTTCCCATCTCTTTGGTGGACTTTCCGGCAGACGTTTCAATATTTCATAATTTCTACTAAGCAGTTCTCAAAATATATTAGCTACATACTATATTGAAGAATTTTTTATAATCCTAAGCCTAAACATTTAATGTAGAAATCTAATAATTTAACTTGTTATCGAACACGAAACGTTATCGATAAAACTAATCTTTAACCGACATTTTGAAATAATTTGAATATCCAAGACTTGAAAAAAAAACACTTAGGTATAAAAGCATTAGTTGAAATTTTAAATAAAGTTGTGTTAAATGTATTGAAATATATTATTACGACTGTTTTACTTTTCAATAAGGCGCACGATATCAAAACGAAACTATTTGACAAATCACTCATAAGGTACCACGTCCTCTATTACAAAAGCACGACAATATACGTAGGTAGGGTTAATATTTATAATAATAATAATAATAATAATATTTGGACAATTTTAGGCGCCGTTTAGCGATTAAATCGCCCCAAGGGCGCCTTACATTTTTCTTTTCACCATATAGGATCGTCACAAACAGTAAAAATGATAGATAGATTAATCACCACATAGGATCGTCACAACAAAAAATAAAAATGAATCTAATCATATATATATACCTAATCGAGAAACGTTTTAAAAAGTTTCACGGTTAGCCGCCCGTTATAAAAATAATAATTATCATACAAAATAGCGCTAATATAAGAAAACTTTGTAGATACCTACAGTGGAGTACAAACAATAATTTCGTTTAGGTATGTTAGTATGTATGTACGTACACTACTACGGGAACTAGTATTGGACCAGAGAAGTATAATCATAATGAAAGTGAATAAACATAGTTGGTTTGGGCATGTTGAGATAATGATTGACGACAAAAAAGATATATACAGGTGAACGAGGTGTATGGCTAGACTGACTCGGAGCAGTCATGTTGACCAGATCCTCAAGGATGGGCGTGTTTTGCGTAAGAGAAATCGGAAGGCGTGTTTACTAATAACCAGTTGCATGAATGTGACGGAAGGAAGGAGTGTGTGTAAGGATAGGCAGTCTGGCATTCTGTCCTCTCTGCCTACTGCTCTGCAGCGCAAGGGATCAATAGAAGTATGATCAAGTCAAGGTTCATACACTGAGAAATGATCGAATGGAATCTTGGCTTAAGCATGGGCTATAAAAAAGCAATAACCTATAATAGCGGTACAGAGAATGACGATTACAAAATAATAACAGGCAGAAAGTTCAGCAATGATATTCGACACCCATTCTAAATTTGTCTGTAGTTACTGCGAACACTCCAACATATCTTTGCTGATGAATTAAGCCAGGTGTTTTGGTGAATTGAGCCAATATGTTTTTTAGTCAATCAATTTTTATCCGGACTTCGTCGGACACAGGAGCTAGTCATATATGGAAAACTATTTTTAAATTTGTTTGAAAGAACAACAAGACCCATAAAATTAAATATTTCACATCAAAATTATATTGAATGTGTGTACCGGAATATGAAATACTAGCAACTATACCCACGGAATTTCCCCAATGCCTACATTTTCTCTACTCTACGATACTACTAAACGATACCAATAATGCTACATTGAAGGTAACGAACCAAGAAACAGATAGGTATTATAAATTATTATTGTATCTAAAAATATGTTAAAGATATAAAAAAAAAACATGATCAAACAGCGAACATTCCTTGGAATTATGACCAGCATATTCATATTCGTCCATGTTCATACCATTTATACGGCTTTGAGTTGAAATAATGCGAGGCTATATGGATAAAAACATCTTTCATGTCATTTCATTTTTCATTTATTTATTATCCAAAGCATTTTACAAAGAAAGAGACTAAATAAAAAAGTACCGGATTTTATTGCCCCACTAGGCGATAGCCTGTTCCGGGGCAATACTAACCAAAATATAGCTCAAGGTTACATGTATGTACAAAAAAAAAATTGTGACAAAATACTGAATGATAAGCAAACGATTAAAGAGATTTGTATAGTCTATTTTTGTTCCATGGTCCTGAAACTGTTTGAGATCTTTGCGTTTGTGTGGATATACACACATTTTCCTCTGGTCTTTAGTATAGGATACATGACTCTAGACGCTTCCGAAGGTTGAACAGTACTATAGAATTACTACTGTAAAGGAATTGTGGATATGAAAATACAAATACATAAAATGAATATTAGTAAGTACTAAATTATAATATAATAATACTTGGCTAATAATGTATTCCATATTAGCGTTTTTCACGCAATGTCGTTTGGTATAGACTTGGGAAGTATTTTTACACATCACACAAGAAAACTCGCGGTATAGTGAGAAGTCGCGGCGCGGACTTCTTCAGAAAACTTCAAACAACAAACGTCAAGTGAGTAACACAAAAAATAAATACCCGAGTACCACATTCCAGTGGCGTGTCTGGGAATATTGAAAGGATAGCCCAACATTATCAGTTTGAAAACTATCTACGCAGAATATTTTTTCCTGAGTTGTATTGTGTGTAATGTTCACATAAATAATAAATAAAAGTGCACACAACGAACTACCCAAAATTTCTTCAACAGTTTAACTAGTTTTTAGGTTTTAAATTTCTAGGTAATAAATCCAAGCATATCGACATATTAATTTACATCTTAGTGTAATTAACTACATGTGCAGCAGTGAACTGATGATCAAAATATTTTATACCATTAGTTTTCAGACTTCCAACATAATAGAGTGAAAAATCGAGATTTAAATAATAAAATTAAATATGGATTTTTTTACACAAAAAACCCAATGTTAATGCAAAGCATTAATTATTTATTCCACACCACAATATTCATGTTTGTATTCACTTATTATTATAAACACATTATTAAGAGGAATAAAAATGTTAATTATTATTTAAGTACCCACAGTACAATAGCAAGTATTATAAGTTCATGCTAGTCATTGGAATCGCATGCATCTCTTACGAGTAAACTATTTCAACATTTCCAACCGCGAACAACTGAACAACAGCGAAATGTTGTTTATAATAACACAAAACAAAACAATAAAAAATAAACAAGTGAACAGGGAATACAAAATTTATTAAAGCATTCCCATTCGCGAAATGCATACCTAAGTAGGAGGTTAAGGACTTGTTACCAGGAATGACGTCACAGTCATTTCCCACGGCATTAAAGTTCAAAATCGCGTGACAATCGTATGAAAAAATGGTAAAAATAGCGTTTTCTCAATTTTTTGGGGTTAATTTTGCGTCTATCAAAAAACTTTTACGGTTATTCCCTAGATTTTAATGCATATTAACACTACAAAAAAATTTACTCTGCGACTTTCGGGAAACGAGTTTCCGTCTTTCGGAAAAAAGATCTGAGATGTTTTTCACAATTTTTTTTTGAGAAATTTATACAAGATATAAAAATACTTTTACGGTTATTCCCTACATAAATGTTCAATGCATATACTCCATTTTGTTCCAAAGCATATTTAGTAACGGTTGTCGAGATATGAGGTCTCCCGTTTTTAGAATTTTTTGAAATGTTGGTATGCATACTCTTAATAGTGGGTACGAAGTATCTTATCTATACCTATAATATTACAGTTTTCTACACACATAAGACTAAACCAATAAGGATGGCAAATGTAAGTATAGGTACTTCATTTTTAGAAATATTAGTTTGGTAGGCACTAGGCACCCATTATTTTTAGTATACGAACAATAAAAATACTAGGTACTACTGTGAAAATATTTTTGCATCTTTAAGTGAAAAACTTGCATTGTTTTGCGTGCAACACGATACCGAATAGACGAACTTGGTGATATAATATTAGTAGTATTTTTAATAGTTACGGTTAATAATGTTATGATACTACTCGAATTCGTGAATATATTTTCGGACCAGGAATAAAGTTTCATCAAATGGATGTGATTCTATCATAATTCATAATGTACAGACCATTTAGCCTCACCCTTGGCAGTCCGTATGTTATCTGCAAGTAACACGTTACAAAGCTGTATTGTTGGTAGTCCTAACTGTCAAATTTTGTCATAAGAGCTTTCAAAAATCCGTATTTGTCTCATATTGTACTTAATACAAGTGCGTTATAATGCCGAATATTACAGAGCAGTGCTAGAGAAATTATTTTAATGGCAAGAATGTTTTGCAAGAGGGAAAAAGAACATAATGCTCCAATAATTCCTTTGTATAAAGTAGTACCTCGAACTGCCGCAATTACAGGTTTGAAAAATAATGTTGCCAGTTTATTCATACAAAAAAAAAATACATAAATTATTTAAACAACATTCCTAAAATATAATTTGAATGTAGCAAAAAATAAACCGTATCGTTTTATTAGATGGAGCAACACCAAACTCGGTTATACCAATTTTGTTTACAAGCGTCTTCTTAGGCGGGGTAAACTATATAGGAACTTCGTACAGATGAAAGAAAAGAAGATGGCAATCGATAACGATTTAGAGAATTAACGTACACTACACTGTACAACTATTTTCCTTTACTCAATAGTACGAGAAATGTTCCACTTGAAGGATGTTCTCAAAATGTTGAACACTGCGATAGGTACGTATTCTCGTCAAACAACAATTATGACACAAACTTATCATAATAATATAATCCACTTACTTCTAAAACAACCTGACAGGTGAACACGCGTAACGAAGATAATACCTAATACATCTCACTACATTACAATGTAGTTTCTAACAACAACTATTCAATTAGTTAACGAGAAGGAATACGTAGTACATAAACTACAATTAATAATAACAGGTATATCAATTTCAACGGAGATAATAATATCATGACAAGATTTCGTTTTAGCAAACTTTGTAGTTCCGTGAACAAACACGACGGCGCTGCCTGCTGTGCGTAATCTTCAAGTCGAAGTATTCAATTTGGGAGAGATTATAATGGATTAAGGGGGATCGTAAAGGATTATAATGTACGTAGCTAAATAATTACATGACATACTACTATTACACTACCCTCAACAAACTTTCTAACGACTCAACTTGTATCCTTTGACTCCTAACCCGCCCTTCACCCATCATCAGCGTACAATGTTATTATGGTGTCCGGGTTTTAGGGCATCTTATCGCCAAAGACGATGTAGTAATAGTTCGGAGAATTAACAACGTTACCAAAACAATGATATCATTCCGGTAGATAAACATACTTGGTAGGAACTATTAAACTAAAAACTATGTAGATACTCATATGAGTAATTTCAGAGTTCCTAACTTTGTCCCCTACACCAAAATTTATACAATTTACTACACACTCGTATGCCAAATTGGGCAAATTATTTCCATATTGGATAATCAACTAATTCCGAAGCACGGTGCCCCAGTTTTGGGGTGAAGTGCCCATTAGTCCAAAATCCCAAAGCTCATCACCTAAACTAGTAACACACACACTTTGTCCCCAAGGAAACCGTCTCTTCTACATGACTTTAGAATATATTGAGTCTCAGCGATTGAGATAATAATAATATAAGTATGTTTAAATCTGAATGCGATTCATTTTTACAATATGCTATCAGGGTATCTAACATAGAGATATATTTGAAGTTGTATGGTATATCGGTTCAGCACCATTTTTTTACTATTTATTTTTATAAAAATGCAGTAATGAGCAGTACACAATACTTTATTTTTTTGCCTCACTGGAGGATGTGTTCTCCGAGGCAATAATAACATTTATTAGCCAATATTATTACTAATACACAATACTAGAGTTAGTCAATATCACATTGGACTATTAGAGTATAACAACTTTCTTTAGGTAATGTCCAAAAAAAATAATTTCTTATACCCAATGCCCGTGCGTCATTTCCTTGAAGTTAAGATCTTCTTCTTGTCCTTATGTTAGGCCATGTTAGACCTGTTATTTGGGAGTCGTTTGTAAAGATAACTTAAAGTAAGGATAAGCAATAAAAAATGAATAAAGATAAAGATAGGTAGGTATTTTTTTAAATAAGATCATTTCCATTAATACTACTTTCCGAAGTATTCTTACATTATTGTATCTTTGTAGGTACCTATCTACGTCACACAAGACAATATGGAGATACAAATGTAAGGAAATTTGAGAGAGAGAGAACATAATACTAAGAGACCTGTGTGAAATTTGAAATAGTTAATTCGTGTTCAGGGTCACAGCAAAACCGAAACAATTGAATTGGGCTAACAATAAAGTAGTCGGCATACTGATATGTTAGTAGATACCAACCTAAATAATACGTAGAGTAAGTACAATACGTGTTAAGAGAAGACAAACTAAACAGAATTGCATACAAAGCGATGTTGGACATATTACGTACTCGTAGATAGTTGGTAAGGGGAAGATATTTCAAGTCTGCAAAGTAATACTAGTAGAGCAGTTAGAGTTAGAACTTCGTGTTAGAACTGTTATGGACCGAAACGCTTCGGCACATAAATACCAGCCGCACTACCAACGTCACACACGTCTCAGACAAAAGACCTCAGTCGAATATGTTACAAGAGCGAATCGTCACTTTACATTTTATTACCAGGTAGGTACTTCAAGTTGCACGTAGAGAATCGATGTTCCTCAAATTCTAAATTAGCGTTAGGTTAGTTAGCTAATTAGTTATGTAATTATTCAAACACAAAATTAATAGTGTAATGTTTCGCCGTGTGATACTAATTTGATATAATATATGTACCTATTTACTCACACAACACATTCTAATATACTCACGGGGAAATTAATTGTGATTATTTAACTTTGAAAGCTAATTAAAAGTGTTACAAGATAACTACAAAGTACTTTCAGAGTACTTGTCTGTGTAGGTAATTTATTTTGAAAGCACTTGCTTACATAAGCATATTAACGCTTTGAATACAAGAATATCTCTCTTGGTTAGATGGTCACCTCTCAAGCGTATAATCCTCTTTCGAATCTCGATTATCGAATTTCTTGATTAAATTATACTTACTTATTTATTTTCACTTTCGGTTAACAAAATACAGATATATGTTCACATTACAAATATAAATTTAGACATTTGTTCACTAGGGCGAGCTTATCGCAATACTGTGATCTCTACCAGCAAACTCCTTTTATTATATAGATACAACTGTAAAAAACATCCTTCCTTGCATCAATGAGGCATACCTACATCTTTTCCAAGATATAAAATACAATTCAAAATCTAGACACCGGAGAGCGAGGGCTTCTGTTCGTTTCTAAATGTCTCAAAATAGGGGTTAAAATTATAATCCGAGTAAACAGAACGACAAAAGTGTATAAAAAACATAAATTTAGTAGACGCTTCGTAGTGGAAGAGTAGTAGTAAGCATTATGTCAGTAGTATATTTCCCTAATTACTGTCCTCACAGTTATAATGCTAGAGAGAAGATACGCCTCTTGAGATTCACATATAGAGATGTCCCGTGTCCCGTATTATTATTATCATATTCACATAGAAAATACGGGACATAGACAACAAGAACGAGAAGGACAAACAAAAGGAGGATATTATTCCAACACACACACACACGAAAGGTTTTCTATAGGGTACAAGTAATCAACATTATCTGGTATATAGTAAACAATGCAATATAATAATTAATAGGTGTGCAAATGAATTACTGTACAAGTCAGCGAAGCGTAAATTAATGTTTTATCTAAATTAAATAAATCAGCGACAAACTGTCGAAATTACTGAAAATTATTGCAATAAAGGATAAATTGTACTGAAATATATCGTAGTAAGTTATAGAAGGGAGGATCTCTCCCCGTTAATGGTTGTTTCCTCCCACTAACCCTTGGAAGCAAAAAAAAATCTAGTACTTATGCAAACAGGGTTCCAATCTTGTTCATGTGATGAAGAGTTCGAGATTTCTTTGCATCTTTTCGGTGGGCGTCCTTCAGGAATTTCTTGGATAACAAGCATAGGATTCTACGTATTTTTTTATTGGGTATCCTATCTAGAAATTTTCTACTTAAGATGGGTACAGTGTTTTTATTTCGACAACGACGTAATGCTGGCGCCAGACGCTCGCCGACCCTCGCCGACCCTCGCCGAGAATGAGTAAAATGGCGTGTGGATGAAAATGTCTGTCTTGACGTGTACGTAACAGACCGTTGACGCCTTTCTACTCATAAACACCGAGCCTTCGCGACCCTACACGATCATGTGGCGGAAGCATTACAAGTTATTTCTTTAGATTAACGTAAGATATATAATGAAGTATTTCTTTCGGGAAATGAATAACTCACATCCATTATTCGAACTCCAAATCAATAAAATTAAATAATAGAATCAATATAATATTACGAATGCTAGGAAGCATTTAATTAACAATTATTACATCGTTTCTAATTCGATAAACGACAAACCATAAACCACAGAAAGGGTTACTGTAATAGCGGTAACATTGTATTTGAGGTTATTTAACGGATCGTTAATCGTAACGGGTGCATCCGTTGTAAATTATTACAAACTTTTATTAAACTTTCTCTAACGACTGAATAAAACATGAAAGGTTACTTCTTTCACGGAACATCAAACACAGAGACAATGGAAAAAAAAATTGCCCAAGTCCATTGGTGACTTAATTGCTGACAAAATGTCATCCATTAAAAAAACATTAATTTTCCCGTTGATCTTTACAATAAAATATGTCGTAGAAGTCTGACCCTGTGTTTTTTATTTTTGTCATTGTAAATTTATTTATTCTAACATGCGCATGATTTCAGTATAGTCACCAATAAGTGGTAAACATGATCAAATAGTACACGTACACCTTATTCATTCCACATATGTATTCACCTACTCAGGGCTGATTTAATAAAAACATTAAATCAAAATATTTATCTGCCATTATATGAACACTTGTATAACAATAAGGTGTCATTTACTAGACATCCTTTATAATTCCATATATTTCATATTTCGTCTTAACGATGCGTAGGTACCTACTACATGCTACAGACAAGCTGCACCACATATGTCGAGCTGAAGAGAGCTGCGGGAGACAGAGAAGAGTGGAGAACAAGATGTAGGAATTTGCTGCAAACCAATCCGCAGGATTGAAAATAGAGAAGAGATTAAAATTCTTCTTTGACATAGACTACAAAAAACTAGACATCTGTAACGATTACTAAGAATTCACGACGATCGATTATTATTGACAATCGAGCTCACAAACTGTACAAAAATTAAAATCATTATTTGATCGCATCCCTTACGGAGTAGACAAGAAGAACAAAAACCCCAAACATCCATATCCTAAAACACTCCACATTCATACCACCCCTAGTAATAATTTAGCTACTAGATTGGTTCTAGAGCAGTGCTAGAACCGTTCTAGAACCAATCTAGGAGCTAAATAAATTGTTACTAGGGACTCTACGATTAATTCTATTCACGATGTTCATATCATAAAAATTATATTTGTCACTCTATTTCAAATGCATAAGTTACTCGTACGTCACCCAATAATTTTATTTAGAGTGGCGTGCTCCGAATTAGAACCATTCGCAAACCATCTCAATTGGTCCATCCATCAACAATAAAAAATGGACGTGATTGCGAATTTATAACCGAAGATCTTTCACACCAACAAACCACGCGTTTTTTTTATCACTCGGTATTATATTATTTATTCACGGAATCTCACAGACATATTTCAAAATATCCATAAATGTCCATTGGCCATTATTCAAAATTCCAACAAAACAAAAAGAATATTTTCCATCGATAATAATTTATGCATATTGATTCCTATCCACAATCAACTTACATAATTCTCGTCAGTAGCTGGTATGAATGTAACGTAGAACCATGGCAGCTTTTGCAAGTCGTTCGAATATATACGGAATTTACAATCATTTTACGATCACATCGCCATCAGTTATTATCGGAAATTATTTGTATAAGTAATACAATACACTTATTTTTTTGTATGTAATGTGTTTTTAATATTGCGTAATATAATAATTACCTTTTGTTTATCCACCACCTTTGGTAATCATTGATATTACGATCCAGCAATAATGTTTTGAGTAGTTATTGATAGGTGTCGGCATTTTCAGAATTCGCGGCTTTAATTAATTAAATTTACGAGGTTAAACTTTAAGCTCCTTTATGTTAGAGTTGTACATTTTATTTTATAAAGTGTATTGGTAAGTATTGCAGAACAAATATTGTAAAGTAGAATAGAAAATACAAATACTATTCTAACTAAAAATTTAATTTAGCGTAAGAATCTACGTATTGTGACATACATGGTATGAGATGGAAGCAAATGGAGGAGATATTTGTTCAAGAGTTGTCTAGGATGGGCTGATCAACAAAAGATGACGTGTAAGTATAGGGAAGTTTGGCGATCTTTTCTTTCTGCCCACCACGCAAACCACGTCATTTTTGACGAGTTACAGCTAGTATGTGTACAATACTAGTAGATATTTTATAGTACCTATTGTATGTACGTCTAGCAAAGCTAACATTATATCTAGGTACTGGATAAGCAATAGAAAGCCTATTAACCCAATTTGCCAAAAGAAAATATAATTCTTTTAAACTAAACGAAACAGCCGTTTTATTCATTCATACATACATACGTCTACACTCTACAGACATCTCATTATGTTATTATTTTCTTATTATCTTATAATTTTCTTTGTGAAAAAGAAAACGGAATATAATTTAAATGTGAGTAAATTGTTTTCTACGTACAACACTGTACATGTGATTTTTTTCGTGTTCCTCTTGATGTTTATAACCTGATACCAGATTTAGACCACTATTTAGTCATAATCCTCCTCTATCCAAAAGACTATGTAGTTCTTTTACATAGATTCCTACGAAACTCATGTAGCCTCGTCGACCGATGTCAATCATGTTAATGAATTTAGTCAATCTTGATAATGAATTCAGTCAATCTTGATAATGAATTAGTCAATCCTGGTAACGAATTTAGTCAATCTTGATAATGAATTCAGTCAATCCTGATAACGAATTTAGTCAATCTTGATAATGAATTCAGTCAATCCTGATAACGAATTTAGTCAATCTTGATAATGGATGTAGTCTATCTTGATAAATGATGATCTTGATTATCTTAAAAGAAATGTGTTCCAATAAATGAAATGTCAATTAAAGTACTAATTTCCTAAAATCATTCGATCCTTCAATCTATCAGTTCTTCTGGGATCTCGTGCATCACAACTCTGGGAAGTCTTGTCTGGTCCATTCTCTCCAGAACGTCTTCTCTACATGTTTCATCGTACTGGGTATCTCAGCATTGGGTTTTCTGTCTCTGAGAGTACTGTCCCCAATGGGTTTGAGAGTCTTTGGTCTGATGCATTCAAAACTTATATTAACTCATCATAGAAATACGAGAAAAACACATAATAAAGTAAGCGAATGAAATCTGAGATTTGTGATTACACATCTATTCATAGGTTAGCAGTAGTCATACAATATGATACGATATCATGATGTAGGGAGGTACGGCATAATGTCCACTGTATAAAAATATTTTAATATCAGATATACCTATGATGTAGTACTATGTATAGTAGATATTACTTGATACAAAGTAAGACAAAATATTGAATCGGGTGACTCAAACGAGGCGACCAATAATGCCTAGGTAATCTCAATATTTTATTTATTGTAGAATAAAAGCATTGAAGGGACAACAACACAGGTAAATTTAATATAAGAATTATTGCCAATTCCAGTTCGATACTTTGAATACTGAATCTATGAAACTCTATCCATAATCATAAAAAATGCAGTTCTTATACATAAAAATACTGAAATCTAATTTAAATGAGTGAAACCTCATCACTAAACTTCAGATGGTGTACTCAAAAACATAATATCATTAAAAGCCACTATTGTCTCCCGTAACTCAGGGCGTTAAACCAAACTTTTTAGTGTGCACGTAATAAAATAAAGAAGTTTAATAAATTAATGACATATTGGCAATTGAAACAAATAATCCAAATAATACAAATAATCCAAATTGTGTTATTATCGGATGTAATAATAGTGTTATGTCTCAAAACTTTACAGTTTAAATGGGGTCATCGTTTTATCATTAAAACCGGAAAATATTTTTAGTATATCTTTTGATTTTTAAGCCATCCCATACTAAAGTCTCTACCATACGAAGAAACACTCCCAACAGCGCTCGTTACATAAATTTTGCAATAAAACCAAACGATTTCGTCCGTTCGTGAATACAAAATATGTACATGGTCTTTTGGTATAAATATTAATATCAAAATGTACTCCAACTCTCTTCTCTCCATGTAATATATGCACTGTACAATGTACTGAGATGTTCTGTATGGGAAGATGTATGAACGTAAGACGCTTATACTGACTAGAAAAGAAAAAAGTAGGAAATATATTGTACAAGGTCTGCGAATGTGAAACGTGGAGAAATCCACGTATAAGTAGAGATTGTATCGACTAAATTATTATAAGAAAGTTACAATTCTTTGGTTTCTAATAGTTATTTTAAGATTAAGATAATCTTATTTAATTCAGCTAATCATTACAGAAACTGGACGATATAAAGTTGGAGATATCACAATAGCAAGGCTGACAGACGATTGTAGAAGAAAAACGCAACGTTTAATTAAATATTATAAAACGTGGGTCCATTTGACACTTTCTGCACGTGCCTAATGGATACATAGAAAACTATGAAGAAAGATGTGTACCTAATTGTGTACTGTACTATTGGCATTCTATTATGATGCACGCACTGTGCTCTAATCATAACTACGGCGAAAATCATGATTTCAAAATCAGTCATCACATTGATCAACTAGCATCTGACATAAAAAATAAGAATGTTGGAAAAGTTGAAAAATCTGTGTTTTAAAGCTATTTCCAATCAAAAGCTAATACGTTATGTTAATTAAATTAAATATTCAGAAGATAGCTCTCTATACGTTAATTGCCAATAAGCTTTATAAGTTGTATTTGCAAATTCTCTTAGTATGTCAGTAGTAATGCTAGGCACTATAAAGAATATGCTATTAGACAAAGTTAACCGCTACTCTGGTATTCGATTAGCAGTTTCGTTCATCTGATTTCACCAATAATGAAAAAATTTAAAGCATCGGTAAAAGATTGCGACACTTAAAAAAATGGTTCGAATCTTTTCTCGATATTGTCAATGAATTGTAATTCTGTACTACAAAATGATATATTCCCATATAATAATTTAAACGAACTTGTCTACATAATAATTTACTACTTATTTCATTTACCATACTCGTGAAATATGTACGTTGTTCATTGTTTATTTAGTACGTATGATTTTTCAGAAATCATTCACCCGTCCAAAAAAGCTGCTATAATGCAATAGTAACCAATAACTTTTTTAATGAACATATTCTTCTTCTTCTATCGTATGTGAGCGAACATTGTACAGTGTATCTGAGAGTCAAAGCTCCGCGTCAATATTTCTCAAATATTCTATAGCCCTTGACGTCACCTCATGGATTTCCCCAAAATCCCCTTGGAACTTCTTGTTAACACAGTGCCCCACGATGTGATCAATCGACTCGATCTCGTCACACTCGCAGTAAGGATGTTCCCTCTTTCCCCACATGTGGAGGAGGTGTCCACATCTTCCATGTTCGGTTCGAATTCGATTTAGGGTTGTCCATTGCGAGGCAGACCGAAGTCGGGCTGTACAATGTACATATGTAAGCAGTCTTCAAAACCGTGGTCGAATTTTTACGATAATGTATTTTTATTGGCAGTTCAAACAAGCGTTAAACAACACGAGAATAAAAATTAAAATCTCATAGTAATTAATCTTTAAGATGAATGAAAAATTTGTAAAATGAATGTACATAGTAGATACAGTAATGTACATGACATTATTTCAAATTTAATAAATAGTGAAACTAAGGTAAGTAATACGGGAAAACGTATCGTACTGAGAATGTTAAATCATTTATCAAAAAGTGCAGTTTAAAAAAATAAGAAAGTTGACCTCGCTCTTTAGACTATAGGGACTTGAGTTAAGAAGGAGCATGTAAATTACTTTGGCTGATACTTTTAACGATGGTGCTCCTACAAATAGGGCCATATACTCGTATATCCAATAACAATGTGTTAGAAAAGGATAGGATAGTATTTTTAGCAGTAAGGCCACTAGAAAGAGGGACGTCATGGGAATGAGGGACATCTATATCTAATTATAGTGAGTTGGAAAGGGAAGGAGATAGATAACCGAGGCGACAGAGACTAATTATTAAGATTCGTTAAAGTTAACAAGAAGAAGAATAACAAAGTTGTGCCTATGGGATGGTACCTACTTTACTTACTTACCTGAAAAATCAGTGGCTTTAAATAACCCGGCAAACTTTAAGACGGAAACTTTTACACCATGATTAATATTAATAAAGAAACTAAAGACGTACTCTTAGGTAGTACCAAAGTTTTTTTATGAAGGAGCTATCAGAACATGGCAACCCTGAAAAATTCAATATTTCGGAAATATTAATGTGATCCCTCAAAGTGTGTCTCATTCCGTATTTTATAGGGTTTATTTTGATGTCCCTAAATTGAACTTTTCCATTTTCCTATAACAGAACCATCATTATAGAAAATAGACAGTCTTCCAGAAATACAACAACTAATATTTTTTTTTAAATTCAAATATTTCTCAATAATTAAAACGGTGTACCATGACCAAATATTTCTCCTATATCATACTGTATCTCGATTTACTCCTCCTCTGCTCGATTTTGAGTTTTATAAAGGTTTTTGAGTTTGGTATTTGCTGCATGTATTTTTCGCTACTCAAAGAGTACAGTGATTACAATACCGTACCTTATAAATAATTAGAAAGCATGATATCTATTCCATCAAAGTATTATAATTTTCATTGCCAATCCCACTAAGAGAAAGCCTGTATCGATATTAGAAATATTAGACTTAACTTTACCTACAATAAATACGGTCTTATACATTCAAAAGTCAGTCTTAGGTACAAGATACATAATACAAGAAAATAGATTTAATGCAATATAGTTTAAATACAATCTATTTCAATACTCATTTCTTTATTTTTCATTATTTAACACTGTATATATGTAGGTAATTTCATTATACTTAGTAGTAATAGTGTATTGAATGTATTACTGTTATATTTTTCTGAAATAAAATAAATAATAATAAAAAAAATCCTTTTCTCGATGACCTCCCTACGCCACTGTCCAGTTGGAAGATAGTTGAACAGCGGAATACGTGTTTTCGTATTTCACGATTAAAACAAGTGGTCTCTTTTACTTGAAACATAACGACTCGAATCCTACCCCTTACGGGTAATTTCTATTCATATCTAATTAAACTTGTGAAAGAGTTAACTACCAACAGTGAACCACTAACACTTTATCCTCCGATGTTAATTCTCCTCCTAACAAGATACCCACACCTACATTAGTAAACATATTATTTCTGCACTCGTACGGAAATAATTAATTAAGTACTTTAAAAGATTATACAAACATACTACTTGTGATATAATCGTTATGTACGGAATATCAAAAATTAAATGTAAGAGCAAATGTATGAAAATATATCTGTGTCCTACATTCTGGGATTTAAAAGCTGTTAGCTCAACAATTACTATACATTGTACAATATTCATAGAAAGCATAAAGATGAAATTAACATAATTTATTGATTGTTTGAAGATTAACTTTATGGAAGCACATTGTAAAATTATTTGTAAAATAAAAAAACACTGTTTTTTACTTCCACTATTTATTTTGAGTACATACACCAGAGATCTTCCAAAGCCAATGAAATTAACAGTTTTTCGAATTCTAAATATTATGTATTTTTAGCATCTAATCTATACTGGAAGGTATCTCGAAGTATAAAGCACGTAAGATTGTACCTTATTGTGTACTCTAATTAAAACTGATTATTAAAAAATATGTTGTAATTGAAAATATGGTAAGAAATAAAAATAAAACAAAGAACTCTGAAATCGTCAAATCATGTAAACATTGATTTTGAACATGATACACTTACTGATTAATTAATTATCACACATAAATTAGAACACACCGTTGGGCGAATGAGAAAGTCTACTGACTTTTCTATTGTATTACGAACAAAATCATAAACGCTAAAAAGGTTATGTTGTCGTATTAAAAAAACGTTAACCATTTAAGTGTGAATCGCACAAAATTTTTAAAGAAAAATGTACCTTAAAATACGATCTTATGGCTGCATTTATTATTTAAAAAGTTAATGTATAAAGCGAAGTAAAGTAAATATTGAAAAACAACACAAGAATAAGCGAAAAGCAAGTAAGAAAAATATGGAAAAGGGAAACCATAAACAAAACTATAAAGTACCAAACAGTGGAATTTAGAGAGAAAGAAGTATTTAAAAGCTGTAATTTAGTGTTGTTCTCTATAGCCGGACTCTTAAGTGTTAAGTTGTCTTACAGAGTTTTGAGAAGAGAGCAACAACATACAATATAGAACAGTTAGAAAGAGAAAAAATAATATAATCACGTCCGTATAAACTTTGATAGTTAGTGCCAACTTTACGGAGAAAACGTGTTGATTTTTATTTTTTAAAGAAACCCTACGACATTCTAATATATTCAATGAACTCGCGAATGACATATTTTCAACTAATACAAAATTTACATTAATTTCAGATAAATGTCAATACGGGTTCTTGGTTCAACGATGGGTCTGATAACAAACTTAATCCATAAGCAAATTAGTAAAATAATCCTTTTGAATGGCTTTAAAACAGAGGTTCAATATTTTAACAAAAAGTTACAATAAACAACAGATAGGTATTATCTGTTGTCATGTCTTATTATTTTCGCACATTGTTATATTACGCTAAATCATTCTCAAAAGAACTGGAAACAACGGAATGAACATCTACGATTACATCTCACGTAACAAGTTTATGTTTTCAGTTAGTGTACCCAAGCACAGTTGTTAAATAGTGGAAATTTAACATGCATGTTAATTAAAAATGTTTTTTTTTAATGTGGAGTCCACCCTCATTGGGTGATTTGTGCCATAAAATGATTATATTTGATTAACATTTTTACGCAGGTACAACAGATTTATGTTCTATAATGTTCACATAATGAATAGTAATAGCAAAGAACAATAAAGTATCTAAATATATAAATGTTACCATACAGAATCACTCTACTTACTAGTTTTTGTTAAGTTTATTTCACCGATTATATGAACAGCGAATCTGACTAAATTTTAAGTAGAAGCATAATTCTTCGTCGACTTGCGTGGTTAAAAATTTAATCGGAACACATCCAAGTTCCTCGCAACAAAAAAACTGTCACTGAATAAAATTGTAGAAGAAGGGAACTACTGTGGGAATGTAGAGAATGTTGATACATTGTTAGTTCAGATGTAATAATATGTGGATGTAATAAGATGAATTTATTTACTCTGAGGAATAAGGGAGACATGTGAAAAGGAAGATTATTATTCAAAATACTGATAAGTGCGTATGTATGTAAAAAAATAATGTTGTACAAATAAAAATACGTCAAATAAATACCTACATAAGTACAAATGAATGGGATGGAATATGGTGTTATTTCATCGAAAATAATCGCAATCTAAAATTCGATGATAAAACGTAATACATCACCGCTATCGAAATTAAAACATGTACGATAGAAATTTCTGCTTATAGGATTAAAGACATTTTTTTTATTAGTGAATTGAATAGTTAATCACACACTAGGAACTTGCCGCAAACTTTGTTTAATTTGTGATAAAACCATGCTAGCGAGCCTACACAAGCCAAACGCCCTATCCTCACGTTTGAATTTGTGATGGCTTGTCGAGGTTTGGCAAGCGTGTTCACTCGACACTGCTCGATGCTCGGAAGCTTTAATATATTTTTTCATTTAAATTGCAAAAATAAAACCATTTCTACGTATTATTCCGACTGTTTTGCTTAAGGTCTGTACATTTAGTAATACAAAACAGCGAATTAATAATATATGATTTATATATAATGTCTGTTTGATTTCTGTAGATATGATCCCTTTCATCGAAAAAAAGTAATAAACAAAATGTTTTTTCCTCGTGTAGTACACGACAGTATTATTGTTGAACCAAAATTATTTATTCGTTTTAAATTCAAAAGACAGATTGGATTTGGAATAGGGTGAAGCACCCTTGGGAGGAAGTCGGTTATTACTTCGAAAGAAAATTGCGTAACACAAACAGACAAAACGTAATAAAAAGGGATTTAAATTGAGCAGTAGATGTGTTTGGACGTGATGCAATTAATCGTTCCAATCACTCATTCAAAGCACTACTTTGCTCTTATTTGTTCCTCTTCAGAACACAGAGAAGTAACACATGACATATAAAAGCAGGTACCGTAAACTAACATAACTACACGGTTAACTTTGCTGATTGGTCTCTGGATGGTCGGAGTTTAAAGCTCACAACGATAATGTATTCTGCTTTATGTAAAATATGAAGGAAACTATTAACTCGAGTATTCTCTCTCTCTTAAATGGAGATCAGAGGTGATAAAAGAAGTGTTTGAAAGAGGCCGATATCCTCCAATGACGAGACCACATCTATTTCCCGTTACGTGCAGTATCAAATTATGCTAATATTGACAGAATGGCAAAATTTTTCCCTGCCGTGTCATTTTTTGCATAAGTACGTACAGAATTTTTTATTCCCTTACAATTACATTAAATACTAGAGTACTAAGAATTTAAAAATAAAAGTTTATTTAATTATTTTCTGACAAGCGCTGTAAACCAATTACATAATAATTAACACGTAGATACTTTAGGAATATAATTATCTTAATTACAACTTCCCTTTGACACAGGATATCACGACATTAGGAATAAATATTATAAAGCGCCGTAAGGAACAAGACAAATTCATATAAGCCATTAAGTGAGTAAGATGAGAAGATTCAAGATAGCTTTGTAACTTTTGACTTTGAAGTGCCATCTTTTAGAAATATCGTCACCCTACAAACTAAATTTAAATTATTCAAATTTCTTCTAAAGTAATCTCATTTTAAAGCCATGAATACACTGATGAACCCGTGACGTAAACAAAAATACGTATAATTAAGTAAATTAAACAGAGAGTGTAAGGAAAGGTGATGTTCATGTAACACATTACTTTTCATTATCTAATTAAATACAATGTCACTTTTTTAAAGTCACATAATACTTAACATAATGTTTGTTTCCGTCGAGTTGAGGGGTAATGAAAAATAAATGGATAGCATATTATCTATCTTTCCCAAGTTGAACCAACCAACCCGAGCGAGAGAAATAAATTGAACAAAATGATTCAACCGAGTGAAAAGGTCAATTTTAATTACAGATCAAGAGAAAAGTTTACTTTTAAATAAACGGTCGTTTTTTTTTACATTTTACAAAATCGTGAATTTATTTTTAAACCGGAACACGAGAAAAACGACAAAGTTGTTCCAGTAAACCCTTCGTGGTTATTATATCTCAGAGGATGAATTTAATCCTTCGAGGTGTTAAAAGGTTCAGTGTTATAAAAAAAGAAGTTACAAAGTTGCAGAACTGTCGCCACTTAACCAGATTACTTGTCGTAAAATAAAAGTATATTAGTTTGTAACATATTTTAAAATATGCTAAAAGTATCATCACAGCTTTGTGGTATTTTATTTACCCACCTTCTTCCGCCTACTCTCAAATGTTCTCCGTGTAACTTAACAAGCCAAGGAATAATGATGGTAGCCGAATTTCCCAGGTGGACCAATTTACGAATCCACTTATGTTCTTACCATCCATGCCATGCTACATATTCGCAAGGAACTCAGCTTTGGTTTAGTTTTCAATCACTAATATCAGATAATATTTGAAGCAAAGTGGACTTACGTAAGTGCATGCACAGTATTCTGTTCGTAAATACGGGTAGTTAGGTTAGTCAAGTATGTACTAAAACAATGCCTACCAACAAACACAACGCGTATCAGTGGAGTATGGTTATATCCCATGGGTACCAACCACACATTTAAATTACTTTTGTGTTAAGTTTCTTTGGAAATAAGATAAGAACTTATTAAAACTCGCGAGTTTTGTGTCTTTGTCGGTGAACAGACAAAGTAAAGAGAGGTAATTCTAAATAACAGCCCACACTAATCCCTAGAAAATGGTATCAGGGCTAAAACGTCTGTACGTATTTGTTGTGACCTTGAAAATTTAAAGTTCGTATATGGAAGTAATCAATTCCTCTGAGACACGACTTAAGAACGTTAAGTTTAATGTCCTAAGAAGAGAATAATGTTCCAACGGGGACGTTTTGATTACGGAAATAATCGTTAATTATATCTATCAGATTAAGCGTAAAGCACTCGGATCTGACATTTAAATGAACACATTAACGATTTCCTTATTAAAGATTTACATTCGTTCATATAAATTATACAAATTTATACCTATAGTAATTACCCGTGTCTAATTTATTACGTATGCACTATGCAGTTACGTCCAAAATACTTGTATTGTTGAACCAAATATTCAAAAGATAACCCACTAGCTAATTACTTCAAGAGGAAAAGTTACTCCTGAGCTCTATGCAACCTCAATATCGTGCATATTTCACTGTGTATGTAAACACAAAGCCATCCCCGTCCTCTCGAATCTCACTTGGGACTTATTTACTCCTAGAAATAGAAGTAATATGTAGCGTATATTGGAGCTACGATGTTCATTTATCAAATATATCAATGACAATGTACGATGACTGACGTACGTTGAGACACTTCAAATATTGACCTCGCTCTCAAGCCATTGTTAATTAGTGCTTTCCGTGTAAATTAATTTGTGCTATGCTGATGTATTACCTAAGTTAACGGGAGATGTAGCTCAGATTGCTATGCTTTTGAATAATTATACAATCTCCAAAAATCATGAAATTTTCCAACGAAAACCGATGCCAGGACGATAACATGCCGTGCAACAAAAACGTTTTTAGCTGAAAAACCCTAAAAAATCTCATAAAAAAGCATTCGACGATCTCTGGATAGTGATAAAGATACAATTTTGCGATTAGGATTTCTGCCTGTTTACCTTAAGAAAATCCAAAGTTCTTTATTCCATAATAACTATGCTGGTTTATTTTAATACAAGATGATTTTAAAACGTATGTATATATTGTATATTGAGTCTTCAACATCATAATATTACATTATTGCATAGCTTCATCTCTTCCTCTTCTTCCTTCATGTAGATCCGAGGATTTGTTTATGCCGTCGTGTTGGCCTCCTGTGAAATGGACTCCCAGCTGTCAAGCCATCGTTTCGGGGGTATTCCCGGTGGTCTTCTTCCGTTTGGGTCACCATGAAGCACGATACGTGGAAGTCTGTTGTCTTACATTCTATTTACATGTCCATTCCAATGTCTTCTTTGTCTTCCCCATCTGACGATGTCTTCCATAATACACATCCTCCTAATTCTAAGCCTCATCTCATGGATAACAATTATCCATTATAATTTCTGATATTCGTACCAACCTTGATAATACTTGATGTAGATATGATGGCATATTTGGATGTATACATTCACACAATATTGATACGTTTATGATAATGTGATGAGGTTTAACACTCGTAGTAATATCCAAGTATGTTAAGTTGTTGACTGAGAGAAACTAAGGCAAAAGTCCGTTTTATAATAATGTCAGAGCGGTGTTGATAGTAGTTGATAGTTATTCCAGTGTGAAAATGTTGAAATGAGGATGAAATATGAGGGTTTCTGAGCGACTCGGAAACAAAACTATTCCATCATGACAACAGTACGATGGAGAAAGTTTCCTTCAACATATTATACACAACTAGATACATTATTACATTCACACACTAAGAATCGTTCAGATCATACGACGTTCTCGATGTGTTGAATACATTACCTACTACTCCCACTAACTTCAGGAAGTATGGGAAACATACAAATCTGTGTAAATGGGAGAAAACAACATCATATTATTATACCTACTCGTACACCAAAAGTTTTGTGTCTAAATAATATATTTTGTTCAAAGTTTGGTCGTGTTTCTCAAATTTATACGAGCCTTATCGTAATATGAAAAACACTAGAGCATTCAATATGATTAAAATGATCAGAAATTTAATAATTTGAACTCTTAACAACATTAGGAAGTCACCACACATACCCACATAGATATTGTGCAATTCTCTTCCCACGCAATTATTGTATTTGCTGTAGCAAAACTATGACTAATTTGCTTTGATTACGATCCAAATTCTCACACGTAGGAGTAAAAAATAATTTTAAATATATGATATTGATTTCCGGGATATACTCGTACATAAATTATAGCCGCTACATTAAACCACTTATTTCAATTCTTAAAATAAAATCACATCATGAGAACGAGGAATAATATTGTAATTCAAAGAATTAGGGTACGCTTTAATATCTAAACTGCTTAATAAAGATTTTGATATTACGAATTTAAAATATTCCATGCTTGCGGAAAGTCAAAATCCGAGCGTGCATAAAATTCCGGTCTATAACTTCTTACGGGCAATAGAGTAAGAAGTGATTTTCTATTATATTTATGAAGAGATCTCTACGTATTATACCAAGTATGTAGGAAAGGATGAATTTAAGAACAGCCTTATTTCGAGATACACAAAGCTTTCACAATTTTCTTATCGTACGGTTAACCTTTGCCGGCCATTATGCGATTTTGATTATATTATGGAAACCACTATAAATTCAAAAGGTCGTGGCTCGGTTTATACAGAGTGGAGCTGTACGCCAAACATAAAATACTAGTTATAAGATCCTACATCAATCATGTCAGATTGGACTTATCTTGATGTTCTGAATTTACGTGAATAAAACGCACAATGTGAAAACATACAATGGTTTGTTATTACGAAACGAGCATGTTATGTTAGAGCTCGACTGTAGTTGTATTAATAAATCAGTGATTTATATTTATAGGCGAATTTGCAGTCCGTTTTTAGAATTTAATCGATGCATTTCTGCCAAACGTTTGACAGTTACTGACGAATAAATTGTTCACCTTGAAACTGATGTTGGATTCAGAAATTAAATAATTAATTACCTTATTCTCTTTAATAATATAATTTTGCCCAATCTAGGTTAACGAAATTTTGATTTTAGTCAAAGCACATAACTATGAAAATATTGGTATATTTAAGGTAAAAATGAAAACTAGTACATAGTTAAAAAAACACTCAATGACTCAAATTACAGTGTTCGAGGATTCACAGACTTTATCATCAGGCGTTTGACATCTTAAATATTTTCAAACGCCTGATGAGGAGGATGAGAATCCTCAAACACTAGTCAGGTGTGATTGAAGTCATTAAGTGGATCTTAAAATATATACACACTCTTTCAATTGTACCTTAAAAATGGACTTACGCCATTTACCGTCTAATTTAGTCCGAGAGCCCGCTGCTTAATTTATGACGTATCTGTTTTTTGATCGAAATGTGGTACAAATGATAGCTTACCAACAGGGTTTTACATCGCACTAGGGTTGCCTATCAAAATCTTGCCGCAACCCCCCCTGCCCCCCCTTCCCCCGAAAAGGTCCCTCTTCGCGGTTTTTCGCATTTTGTAGGAATATGGTAAGAGATAGAAGAAAGTAGTCCATGACAAAAATAATCCTTGCTAAATTCTCTACAAAAAATGTTAAGTCAATTTTTTCATAGGACTAGTAGTAGATTTTGATAGGCAACCCTAGTGCGATGTAAAACCCTATTGGTAAGCTATCATTTGTACCACATTTCGATCATAAAACAGATACGTCATAAATTAAGCAGCGGGCTCTTGGACTAATTCTTGATATTGGCATATTTGCTTGTTTTGAGTGTCTGTTACAAATTTTGTACATTTTTATATAAATTTACATCTGTTGTTTAAATAAAATGATTAGATATTAAAAAAAATGCCTTTAAAGAAAATAAGTTTAAGAAATAGAAATATCCTTCAATGCAAATAGTTATAATCGGTAGAGTAACTGAAACAGTTGTGCGAAAATCTCACCTGAAGTAAACATCCAATTTTGTATTCAGTGTTTTAAGGTAGACCTCAGTAGCTGGTACTTTCTTGATATGATAAATCTCCCTCTTGGATTCGTCTTCCGCGCCACACCAGGTATAATAATAAAGGCACAGAAAGAGAATGGAGAGAGAGGAAACAATACACAACGTTTCAACATGAATTTTTCATTGATTTAATACTGTAAACAAAAATCAGGTCAGACTTTTTATATCGACCAGACTAGTCGTAATAAGGCGTAGTAGTAGAGGCGACGAGGGGTTGCCTCATCGAGATTTGCGAAACTGAGAATGTGCAAAATACGAAATAATAATCATGATAATAAAGAAAAAGTCACGAGCTTTACCGTAATATTAGGGCGCTCGTTAGCCCACACGAGTGGTACTTTGCATAATAAGAACTCACACACACACACCGCATATTGAAGGGTGATGATGAAATAACTACGATATTACGCAATAAGGAAACACCATTTCAATTCAGATAATTCGTACTACTGCGTAGCCTTGAAAACTCAGAAACAAAGAAAGCGCATTGCCTATTTCGAAATTCATCGTCTTCTTGATAAGAACATTTAAAGTAGAACCGAAAATCAAACTAATATCCTAAAAGGACTCTATATTCTTGATTACATTTAGACCATACTGCCGTCCTAAGAGAGAACACAGTAAGTCGTGATTTTTGCAAAATTGAGTTATGTATGCAGAAATGATCCTTAGTACAAGACGCATCGTTCTGTCTAAGTCTCGTTTCGATATTCGAACTCTATCCACTCTTTTTTGTCATTTAAAAAAAGTCATTTACAGTAAGTCCGTCAAGGGGGTGCCCATACTACTGTAAAACACAGTAAGATAGAGAGATACTGTGGTGTGCCGTAGGATTAGAGCACTCCTATTATACAACGCCGTATGTGGGCACAGTATGTCGCCTTTACTGTACTTTTTAGTAGGAATGTATGGCGAATGGAATACATATTACTTCATGACAAAACAGTATAGGATTTTGTATTGTATTTTGGTCTAGTAAAATATAACTTATATTATTTACTGAATGTAGGTGAAGTGTTGGTATTGTTATTAGAGATTTTAAATAATATATTAAATAAATAACAATAAATTTTGGAAATATGCAACCAGCTAAATATATTTATAGCAAGTAGCTATCTCAACAGATATACAGCAAAGGATGGACCTTCCATCAGGCTTATGACTGATCGTCGGCTGACTTAATGTGACCACTTTACACTTATGTAACATCCACCAATTCTTATAATAATATTCCTAAATAATTCTAATAACTACCTGTTATATTCAACCCTGGGCCCACCTCTTAATAATATTTTGCTAGAAGTGCGGGTAAAGAGGTCGCTATTAATGCGCCTGAGCTACCCGGGGATGTGGAGGGCCTTAAGCCCGCGGTTTTTCCTTCAATATATTCAACTACGACATGTAGAAAATTCCGATGTTCTCTCGAACCATGAATTGTGATTTTCTAAAAATATATTTAAAGCTCTTTTTGAATTAAGGATGAAATAAATGATATAAATAAGTATGTACTTTCGTATAAATTTTGGAAATATGCAACCAGTTAAATATATTCATAGCAAGTAGCTATCTCAACAGATATACAGCAATGGATGGACCTCTTCCATCAGGCTTATGACTGATCGTCGGCTGACTTAATGTGATCACTTTACACTTATGTAACATCCACCAATTCTTATAATAATATTCCTAAATAATTCCAATAACTACCTGTTATATTCAACTATGACATGTAGAAAATTTCGATGTTCTCTCGAAGCATGAATTGTGATTTTCTAAAATTATATTTAAAGCTCTTTTTGAATTAAGGATGAAATAAATAATATAAATAAATACTTTCGTTACGAATTTACGATCATACAATTAGTAATTAAAGATGAACGGATTTTCTACTCAGCTTGTCAATGTGGTCAAGTTATATTGCTCAAATGGTCTCGTTTTGTTTACATCCTGCTGTCTTTAACGACCTTATCTTCCTTACAATCTGTCAAAACCATTTTGGTAATAATACATCTATATGTTTTAAATTGTATAAGTGTTGTGCAATCCATGAATGTTAAGAATCCCGAGAATTATTGGCTATTTTATTATCTATCGAACACCTACTAGAGTTCCGAACCCGGCGAAGTACAATTAATAATTCAAGAATATTTACAAACAACAAAAAACAGAGAAAAGAAAAGGATGAATTTTCTCGATCACTTAGTTTTACAAGAGACTCGTATCCTATTTTGGAATCGATCCTCCAATGTAATTAATATACGAACGTAAATACAAACAAACGGATTAACTTGCTTTAAAGTTTACTTATTATTATTAGTAATAATTTATTAACTATTACATAGCAAAATAGTGAAACATCTGTATTTGTTATTATATTACTTATTATGCATTGTTTTTTTTTATTTTAGTCCATTTTGGAACAAACCAAATTCAGTAGGTACTCGTATTATTAAGAATTTTTAGTCTGCATTATTAAGATGACGTAATGTCATAAATTCTATAGGTACTATTGTTTATTAGAATAGTTTTTAATTTTGTCAGGCCGTCGACTATAAATAATGAAATAAATAAACAAAAAAATGTTATTTTAAAAGATTCTAAATTTAAACACTTTTACAATGAGTTACCATAAATAATAGTAAAGGACCTAGTACAATAAAATAGGTCATAAAATTGTTAAGATTATTTTTATTATGATATTGGTTTCCTTGTTTCATATTTTTTGTTGTTAAATATACACTATCTTTTATGTACTGTTAGGCAATTTTCATTGTTCCTTTTTATGGTCCTGAGAAAGTTGTTAAAGTCTCTACAAACAATACATTTTTTTTCCATTGTTGCTAAAAGGATCTTAACATGATCTTAACAGAAATAGATATATTCTTGTGGTTATTTTATGAAAAGTTTAACTACAATTGATAATTTTAGTCAAACCATAGCTTACCCAGTAGTACCTTTTTCAGAATTCATTGACGTAATAAATAATTGTGAATTGTTGTATTATATGACTGTTTTTAAAGTTAAAAATAAAATAAATACCTTGAAATATTTTTTTATCGCCGCTCTTTTTTTATAAAACCATAAACCAATATTGTACATCACCATGGGACAGTGTATCCCAGTAAAGGTGTAACCAGCAAATGCTGAGTCTATGAAAATGTACAATATTCACAATATTTAACTACTTACTGCACTTCTTTGTTGTTTCAAACCATTTAAATCCACGTCTGTCCTAGTGAAGACTGCAGTATCGCACTCGTACTACAATAGAGTACAGTAAGGCATAGCGATACTGCGTTGTATTGTAGTATCTCTTCATTTCGCCCCGCTACTATACTAAGATAGAACACAGTTCTCGTTATTTTTTATAGTACATGTAAAAAATATTATTTTTTTTAAATAAGAATGTTTACGGATCATCATTTCCTATCATTTAAAGAAATAAACATTCGAATCGGGCCAGTACTTTTTGCACAGGAGATGAAAATATACGCAAAACTTTAATCGCGTTTATCTCAAAACATGGGTTACCCGACTTACTGTGTTTTTCGTTAGGACGGCAGCATAGATCTCATCCGTTATTAGACACTTCTGAGACTTTATTTTTATTTACGCTGTTCATCCATCTCTCTGGTTATTTCATACATAAGACAAACTTAATTATAATAATTCGTTGTTGCACAATAACAATGAATAATTTCGAGTTTTTCAACTAATAAAAAGCATGATGGTATATTATACGAAACGGGATATAAAAAAAACTCCATTGTTGGTACATGAATAATAACTGAAAGCGGAAAACTAAGAGAAATTATTGTAGTGAATATAATGAACATATTTTTTAAGTTCGTAACCTTGAAAATGACACAACAACGATAAAAGTAACAATAATAATATTTAGATAAGTTATAATGTATGTGCAGTAATAATATGGCAACCCTATTCAGAGCTTTCGGGTTCATTTACTAAAAGCTTCCACTGAAAATAGTAGCAGTGAATATTATGATAACAATAATAAAGCCAACTCGCTTCGTGCCGACTACAGCTTTCGCGCAGTAATCGTCAACATTTTTATGTATTTTTAAACAATTAATATAATTTGTCGATATTGACCATAACTTCTTTACTATGTTTTTTTATCAAAAAGTCAGTTTCATGCAAAGTTGACAAAGATGTATTTGTGTTTATTTTGATAGAGCCAAATATACTATAATAATTAAAAAAAGAGCGGGTATATTGAACTGTGAACTGAAAATGTGCTGTATTGACACTTTTTCCTCCGTTTCAAAGTACTTCATAAAAAGAAGGATATTTTATATATTTCAAATCTGTAGTTGAAAATTATGTATATATATAATTTTGTATTTAATGCAGAAAAAATAACGAACATATTTAGCAAATATCTACAAGAGGTGGTCGGTAGCCTGGTTGGTAACGCGCTCGACTGTTAATCCAGAGGGCGCGGGTTCAATCCCCGAGCTACTCCACTTCACAACACAAGCTTTTCAAGCTTTCTGTGAAGTGTACAAAGATGTATTTGGGTTTATTTCGATAAACCCAGATTAATTTTATATATAAAAAAAAAATCTGACTGGACTGTCCATTCTTTTGCATTTTGTGTAAAACTGGTTGATATTATGGTTGGCTGGTAGACATTTCCATTAAGCAATAAGCCCGTCTTTTGCCATAATATTAGAGTACAAGAGTATTTCATTTTATTTGTTTTCTATATTGATAAAGAAGTTCATCGTATGAAAAGTGTTCCACTCCTGCATCGTCGAGTATAGAGATTGATCGCAGTATTTGTGTCGAGTTTAACGAAAATTTTCGACATCAAAAACGTTTCACAGATGAAATAGTGTTAAGAAGTTTATAATGTGTTTGTTATTTCGAGAAATTTTGATAATTTAAATACACGATTTGATAAAAGCGTCAAATAATAATAGCATTAGTACATAATAATAATATATCTCCATTATAAACTGAAAACTGAACTCAATTGAGTAATTTGAAAGAGCAATCATAAAATGGATTATCTGCTCTCTGAATGGATCAACTTTTTTTTATCGTCATAAAAAATATTTATGATCCAAAATATAATATCGCGAAAAAGATTGTGTTACCAAAGTTTTTTGATTTGAAATTAATTTCAATATTTTAAACAAAAGTATAGTGATTTTAACTGCAAATTTCAATGTAAAAATTTTGTTTTGTCCTGGATTAAACCAAGTATGTATTCTATAATTCAGATATAGTCCGAGAGCCCGCTGCTTAATTTATGACGTATCTGTTTTTTGATCGAAATGTGGTATAAACGATAGCTTACCAATAGGGTATTACATTGCACTAGGGTTGTCTATCAAAATCTTGCCGCAACCCCCCCTGCCCCCCCGAAAAGGTCCCTCTTCGCGGTTTTTCGCATTTTATAGGAATATGGTAAGGTATAGGAGAAAGTAGTCAATGACAAAAATAATCCTTGCTAAATTCTCTACAAAAAGTATTAAATCAATTTTTTCATAGGACTAGTAGTTTACCCGTAATGGCCGGTCAAAAAACAGGATATTTTTTGAAAAAATAAAAAAAAAAAATTGATTTTTTTTCTTTCACATTCTTCCACCCATAAATACTAACATTTTATGGAAAAAAAATTGACCTGCGGCGCTATATCACTGGTTATTTTATGAAAAACTAAATATCAATAATTTTCGTCACTGAGTTTTCTTGAAATAACTCCGAAATTATTAGATGTATGAACATAAGTTATAGCTCGTTTTGTAGCTAAGACTATGGTAATTAATTCATTCTTCGACTATTTTCCTGTAGCTCTTATCAATTTTCAACCAATTTAGTTTAAATACATTTTTTTAGTTTTTTAAATGAATTTCGGTTTTGGACCGGCTATTGCGGGTAAACTGCTAGTTCTACGAAAAAATTGGGCTAACATTTTTTGTAGAGAATTTAGCAAGGATTATTTTTGTCATTGACTACTTTCTCCTATCTCTTACCATATTCCTATAAAATGCGAAAAACCGCGAAGAGGGACCTTTTCGGGGGGGGGTAGGGGGGGTTGCGGCAAGATTTTGATAGGCAACCCTAGTGCGATGTAATACCCTATTGGTAAGCTATCATTTATACCACATTTCGATCAAAAAACAGATACGTCATAAATTAAGCAGCGGGCTCTTGGACTAATAGGTTCGTCTGTTTGAATGGTTTATGCGTTAGTGAGCGCGCAATGTGTCTACATTCTGTAGCTCAATTCATCCAAAAAAGATTTTTGTAACAATTAGGAAAGTTTGCTTTTGAATTTTAGTCCCTATATACTTAAATATTATTTGCAAGAATAATAATGTCACTTTCTAACGATTTTCTGTAATTTATAATAAAATTATCTTAAGCAGCGAAATTTTCCCTAATTGAAAATTCGATAAAACCATCCAAGCGAAAGGTGATTGTCTAACATTAATTTTTTTGTTTATCATTCCATTTTCTGATTTCACAAATTTTCATTCAAGTGTGAATGATTTTCTCCTTCATCCTTCCGCTTCATCCACTGAACATAGGGAGCCCATAAGTAATATATCCATTCGAAGAATTTACTACTTAAGATTAAAATCTCATATGTTAATGTCATCTAATATGTTAACATATTTCCATGCACATTCATAAAACCGCTTACGAGTATAGCAAAATTTCTGAAAATTTAGGGAAGTATCGATATTGCTCGAGGCCACCTTCTTTTTCGCTCAAGAACACTTCTTCTGCTTATCTAGGTCGACACTCCTTATCTTCCATGGCCACGTGACCAGTCCAGCTCCATTTCTGAGTGGAAACTCTGTGACTGGAAACCCGGGATATATAAGGTAAATCTCGGGAGGCGGCTGGATGCGATCTACTTGGAATACGGAACCGTGGAGATCAAAGGAGAAGTCCTATGTTCAACAGTGAACGAATGGAGGCAGGTTATGATGACAGGATACACTACTTGGACATACCCAATTACGGATAACCAAGTTTCGATATACCTCAGCGAATTTCAGGTACATTTTCATAATCATCCTCATAATATCATCCTAATATTCCTTCAATTAATCTAGTCGCAACTATATCTCAACTTATTTGCATTATCGAACTCTAGCCACAAGAGCTTATTTATTGAATAACTCATACAAATTATATAAGAATAATTCGCAGTTTGTGACGTGTTTGTAAACAGAATTATCAGGCACATCATGAATTTATACGAGTACATCGATTCCCAAGTCTCTCAGCCGCCCGCTACAATACATTATAATTATTTAGTATATTCGTTGTATTATATCATATTTAATTGCATTTGTGATAATATTCTATGAAAATAATGTATTGGAATTAATGTGAAAATATAGGTCATACGTCACATACAGTGGATTCCAAGTAGTACGATCACATCAAACTATACATTCTCCCCGTGAGATCCCGGTTGTAGAATTGGCCCCCCCATTATTTTTTATCATAATTTTTAATTGGCCTGTAAAAGTAAGAAGCTAAACAGAATGCCAAAATAATTCTAACTTGACTACCTCTCACAGAAACAATTATGATAAGGCCACAAAAATTCGTCAATCAAGTTGTGAGTTTTTTATTTCTGTTGCCATTCGGGATACTTTATTATTTACAAAAAAACTACAGAGTTTTAAATTCAGCTTCAATTAATGTTTATTTATTCTTAATATAAACAAAGTATATACAATGAAAAGTGAAAACATAAAAATCGTCAAGCATTGTTCACTGGGGCAAACTTATCCCAAGCTGCGACTTTTCCAGCTAACCCTACTAGAAATCTGACTAAACATTAACCACTTATAAAGATTTGTATATTTTCACGGTAATTGTTAATCTCTTCTCCATTCTTCTCGGGTGTACCGTGTGTAGATTGTCGATGTTGTCGAGCTTTCGGCCTACTTGCTGAGGCCATCTTCACTACATAAGTCCTTAAGATGGCCTCAGACACGCCTCACACACGGTACACCCGAGAAGAATTGAGAAGAGATACACCACTTATAAATCTTTTACCTACGGGTGGGTTCTCAATGAAGATTTCCTATCTACGTAGTTAGAATCTTCGTATCCGATTAAAATAACCGCTATCGACTGTAAATGAGTGGGTATATTGTTGTACTTAGCATTCCATTATAAGGTTCCATACAAACATTATCTCTCTGTTGTATCGTAAATATATTATATTGAATGGCACTACCTACTATATAATAACATTAATATCTATACAAATTTAATGTAGGTACAATACTCGTACAATAGTGCCATATTATCAAACTACCGTATGCGATATTTTGGCACAAACAGAATGCTTTAAATTATTACTCTCATTATTATAATTATTATAAAATAAATAATAGTCAAATAATATTATAATTTCGTCTATGTACTACATGAATACCTCCATCATTTATAACTACAAACATAATAATATAATAAATTGGGTAATTCAAGGGTTTGTGTATTCAAAGCGTAAATACAATACGTGGAGTTAATTTCTCTATTTTGTTTAAGACAAACGCATTCAAACGAGATAATTTGTGTTTAGCATTGTTGATCAACAAGAGAAGAAAATTTATATTGCCAAAGAACAACAACATTTTGACATGGTAAAGATATTCATATAAAACTAGACATGCTTTCGTGTAATTTCTGGTGGACTGTAAGCTGTAAGACATTGCTTTTTCACTGAGTCCGCCCTTTTGCATACTTCTGTGTCTAATAAGATTTGTTATTTATATTTGGTCTGTGGCTAATAAAGATTCATTTATTTTTATTAAATTTAAAATCCATCCACTCCATAATGCCATTTACCACAACAGTGTGAGGAATCTTATTGCCGGTGTGTATAACCTTAATAAATAATGGACAACAAAGAAGTAGGTACTTTTGTATAGATGAGAGCGCAATCGCCTCATCACACTAAATATAGACATTCAGAAAGTTTTGCAAGCGACAACACCTTCAAACTATGATTAAAGCTCTTGAAAACAAGGTTCTCATGTAGGGAAAGTAAAAATCATCTCAAATTTGAACAATATTTAAACAGTGTTATTCGTAATTGTAGTCACATTTTATTATAAAAAATTGGATTAATAATCTGGTAATTCAGAGCTTAAAAGCTTTTCACAAACTAAAATTTAAAAGTACAAAAACGTAAACAAAAAGTTTTCGACTCTTTTTTATCCTTTTATAAACCCTTTGTTTGATGTTTAAAAAAATGTAAAGTGTATTCAATAATTTAACTAAACGATTTAAAATGTTATAAAAATATATGAGAGGAGTGATAAAATATGAAGAGCACCTCCGTGACATAATATTTATCATGGGTATTCAGACAGACAATGGCAGCGCCGGGACGGATGCATCTGTCAGAAGGCGTCCATCTGTCAAATATTATATCGGGAAAAGAGTGGGAGAAATGTTTCAAAATATTATAAAAAACGAAGCTACAAAAGTTTCACTTTTGAAAATAAATATGTATTTTTTCAGTTCAACTTTTAAAAGTAATGTACCTAGAGGATTTGGTCATAACTAATCACAAAATAATTAGATAAATAAATGAAGCGTTTGAGGTGGTCTGCAGCCGGGTTGGTAGCGCGCTCTACTGTTAATCTGATGGGCGCGGGTTTGATTCCAATGCCGACATACTAAAGTATTACGACACAAGCTTTTCAAGCTTACTGTGAAGTGTAAAAATATGACTATTTTATCCATTAAAAAGAAAAAATATATTAAGCATTTTCACAAATTTGATGTTCCCTATTTTCAACGGCTTCATCTAATACAAAAAAACGTGTTTTACTCTCCGTGAATTTTCGCCTAAACATTAAATTTATAAATACGATGTGGTTACATTTTTTCATTCATTGTCATTATTCCCAATACAAAAATAACAAAACCAAGAAGTTAAATATTCATAATATAAAGTATGGTGTATTTTAAGTCATATTGTGTGTAATATAAAACATATTGACTATGGTCATGTCTGCTATCTGGGAAGGAATCAAATGAACAAAACGTTAGACAAGCGTTATTTAACACGGTAACACAAATTCAGAATAAACAAACTAACACTTAGTATGAGTTGAGTGCCTTGTATTATTATTACATTCTTTCAATGTTGTTACCTCGTGTTACCAAACTGAGCGTGAAATATTGTATTCATAGATTCGTTAAGAATGATAACGGACCACCATAACGGTTGGAAGTAACGAAATAATGGTATAACGGCGAGTCGTTACACTAATGACTTGAATGTTTTGCGAATTTGAATATTTTTCTCTTTATTTTCGTTAGACAATCAATGGCGAAGGATACTTTATATGCATAGACATTTTTTATCCTAGCTACGTAAAGTGCTACCCATTCAAAACAATAGAAAAAGTTTTTTTTTTTTTTAATCGTCAACGTTTAAATATTCATAAATAATGAAGATCTACATCTATCCTTGTAAAATTATAAACGAAACCTATTCAACACAGCATACATAATTATTTTATACCTAACTGAGTATGTATTTAGTATAAACATTGATTTAATTTGATTAATTTTACATCGAAATAGTTACTAGAAACAATGTGATTAAATCAGTGGTGCGATGAATAAGTGATCATTCGATGGTTTCTTTTAGCGGATTTGTCTTTGGATTAATTCACAAGATAAACTAGTGAACTGTGTCTTAGAGATAACCGTGTTCATCTGACAGAGAAACTAAAACACTTAAATAAAGCTGTAAATGTATTAAGCATATTTGACAGATATTCTGTTTAACAGTTTTTATATAATTATGATTCCACAACGTTCATCCAATAGTGCGAGGCGTTTATTGGTTTGTGAAAATAAAATTATTCATAACCCATATTATTAAATTTAATCTATGAAATGATATTATATAAATTGATCATCGATTACGCAGCATGTTACATACAATCATATTAATTTTCACCCTCGTGTTATCTATGATACTATAATATACGCATACATGGTATTACACCACACCTGTATAGTTAGTCACGCGGAGAACGGATTGCCAAATTTCTCCGGTAAATGTAATTTACCAAGCGATAAATCACCACGTGTTTATATAAATTATCAAAAATACTTCTTTGATAATCAGGATACGTATTAAAATTATTTTACAAACCAACTTTTGTGCCTGGCGAGTCTGCTCCTGAATTTAAGGTTCAATGCAACCACTATCACATACCTACATGTTGTTTTGTAGCTGTAGAAATCATTTTTCTCTTTGACCGTAATAATTATTTTATTTTTATAATAGCCTATGTCCTAGTGGGAATTTTATACTCAAAATATGTAGTCTAAGAGTTCTCCCGTATAAAACCCGATTCCCAGTCACAGACGATATAGTATCTATGCAACCTTAGTAAAATATTAAAGTCTTATTCTGGATTTTTTACAGTGTGTTTTACTTATCAAGTCATCTTTCCAAGTTCCTTTACAGATATTTTACAGTGTACCACGCACATACAAAATATTAATATACGCAAATCCCTATATGAAAAAACAAATTTAGAGTTTATAAACGATACCTAATAAATTTACAATTTATATCGTCAATGATTGTCAACAGGGAAATAAGACCATGAACCACAGTCCGATAGGTGGAGTTTCAACCATGCAAGCCAGCAATGGTAAGAAACAAAATAAGTACGTAAAAAATGGAGTTAAATATGTTCAAATTTTCATAAGATCAAAAGTCTTTGAATATCGAGTCAAGGTAGAAATTTTGGCAATCTGTGTTTTCAAGCACTTTTACATAATGTCGAGCGAGATGTACTCATTCTAAAGCTCTACGTTACGTTATATTTTTATAATTGGCATAACGTAGGTCGTATTTTTCCGTAATTACAAAAAAAAAGCAATATTCACACGTTAAAAATCCAATACAGAAATTCCACATTGACAGGCTGTAGGGAACATGGGTACTACAGGAAAATTATTATTGATGATATTTAATATAATAATGGGTGACTTTTTCAAAATTCAATTATTTTTAATTACATACCGTTTATTTTAAGATAAAACCCATATAACGATATTACAAAAGTGGGTCATGCAATAATTCCTCAAAATCATTACATCATCAACCTTTTATTATTTTAGGGTGTGTGCATGTAGTAATAGCAATGAGCAGGGCACACAGCAAAACAAAACGATGGTAGGTGGACACCTAGACTCATAAAAAGGAGACCATGGGCAAAGAAAAGTAGAGTCGGAGGGCCACAGAAAAAATGTATAGACGACATAACCTTGGTATCGGGTGGATTGTATGTACGAAAGGCGAGCAACAGAAAGTGGGCATATATCCAGCAGTGGAGAGACTAGGGCAGTATGTAGATATGTGTTTCCGAATGAGGTGTTCTCAAACTCTAAACTGGTTTCATTGGGACAGCGTTTGTCAGGCCTTATGCTAAACTGAGTTTCACTGCCGCGCCGGCAGGCCCGATTCGACATTTGGGTCCGAATTTTCACTTAGGATATAAGCTGGGTGTAACAACTAGTAATATTACAACCTCACACTATCAATGTAAATATTAATCAGAGTGTGTTTATTTTAGTAGAAAATTGCGACGAAGCACATTTACATCGACAAAATCTGTCATTTAACTACATAATATAATATTATAGAAATCATTGGGGTATTTAGCACTTTGAATCTCAGTGCTTACGAAGTAGGTATTCGGCACTTCACGACAAAAACATATACATTTGGTTTCAAATAACTTGACCACTGGCTACATAGTAATTCTATAGAAAAAGTGTGACAAGTAAGGTGAAACGAAATGTAGCTTACTGTAAGTAATTAGGAGAAATTTGGTTTGTGCACCTATTTTCTTGAAGCGAACATTCTTTCAAAAGATATTAGGGGTAGCATCTACTTGAAGCTCAAATCCTTCATAACTCGACGTCCAACTATTCAAAAAGCTCGCATACTCGTATGCCTACTGAATTTATGATAAAAAGAAAGGTTTTCAAAAAACCGTAGTACGCGAAAATAAATTTCCTCAAATACGAGTCAAATTCATCTTCAGCATTTGCAAACATAAAAATAAAATAACTTGTCGAGAAAATCGTGTTTATTTTTTCGGTAGGCATTATTACTGGGTAGGCACGACCCCGGAACAAACATCCATTACTCTGACCGCTTCACGAGGACCCTCGACGTGGGGTCTCCACGGTATGCAGATTTTATGTTCATTTTTAGTACCGAAGGCTTTGAATTTAATATCGTTCGCCTCTAGGTTTTATTGATTCGTAGACTGTAAGTATTGCTTAGTCAAGAATATAATAAAATAAAAGAACATGCACACACAATACCTACTAGGTAAAATACATGGTGATAGTAAGCACTTTTACCAGACATTTTTCTCGTGAGGGGCCATTAAGTGTTTGAACCTATGGTTCTTCGTGGAAGTTTATCATAATAAAAATAATTTACGAAACTAAATAGAATAATAGACTATTAGACTCGTATTATATTATTTGGGCCAATCGATGGACCCCAAACACAAAGTTTTTCAAATAGAAAGTACTATCTTCTTCTTCTTCCTCAACCTTCCTCCCTCCACTGCAGCTGGACGTAGGCCTCTTAGAAGGTACTATATCTCGAATTATTTAATTTCATTGAAATAGGGTCATTTGGGAGCAAACTACCAAAGACATCTGAGTGGAAGGTTGGCGCAGTTGGTTAAGGCGCGAGTCTGCTGTACGGGAGGTACCGGGTTCGAATCCCAGCACTGCCGACGATGTATGATATATTCTGCATTATTTTCCTGGTAGAAGATTTTAGTACTAGTGCTAAGTGTAGGTACAAGTACCTCAAGTAAAAAAAATATATTTTAATCTAATGTTGAAGAAACTGACTATTTCACATAAGCGTTACTTGTTCTCCTATAAACCAATGAACCCAATCCATGCCATGCTATCCGAATAATTGTGCAATAATCCTTCATTGAGTTACGTTCATGTCAAAAAAAAACGTTTATATATTTATTTACTCTCATAGTTATCTACGAAAAACTATCGTTTTTTTTCCTCATAAAAAGGGAGAGAAAGGTTTTTTTGTACATTAAAAATAAAATATTATTGTTGTGAGGACCATTCAGGTATTGGTCGTCGACTATAGAAAATAAAAATATATCGCTGTTGAGGTACTGAGTAAGCGAGCTCTTTATTATGTAGGGAGTGCAATCATTCTGTTAAGGAAAATACCTATGGAAGAGAAATTACCATGGATTCAAAAAGCATTATCGCGTTTATCGTATTTAGTCTTTTAGTATTTTCTTCTGACACCTATCCAAAATATTTTTATGTTTTCAGTTGATGTCCGTCGATATTTTTCTGAAATCGCTTTACAATATGGCATAGACGCTAACCATTTATTGAATTGATATACGCTTTATTATTAGATAAGCCAAGACAAACCCGCACTAAAAATATATTTTGAATGTATCTTATTTTTTTGTTTTCCATACTTTCCTAAGTATGCGTACAATTTATCTCATTTTAGTGTCACAGGTGTTGTATGGTAGACATTGCCTACGGCAATAAACCCGCCATTTGGTATAATATTTTATATCCAATAAAGATTTTATTTATTTATGATAGCTCACCGCCATCTGTTATCCATCGTATAGACACACAACTTCTGAAATATTCTACTACAAAAAATAGTTCTCTTTTTAAAATTAAACTTTGTAGTACTATAGGAAACATGTACCAAAGCGAACAGACATTATCTGGTTTTTGTTTCGTCGATGGATATACAATATACATACACATCACAAGTCATAAACAAGATACATATTATATAGTGGAAGAACGATTGGATCAAGGAGACGGTATAGAAATATGAAAGATATTTGTCGAAAAAGGCCTCGAAAAAATACGATACATAAATATTATTGATGTTTTATTTCCTGGGATAAGTGTGGGGCAGTAAATAAAACAAGAGATATAGAACACATCTTGTAGGAACACTGGTACGTTATAATATTATGTGTTATTGTATTCCATACTAAAATACGAAGTTTCTTATAAATGCATGAGGGAATAATGGCGTTAAAAATCACATGTCAATCAATCAGTGTTTTTCATAGATTAAATAATATACACGGAATCTAGGAAACCCGAATATCGGGAGTAACTGGATTATATCTCTTGGAGGTCCATTGTTTCAAGAGTCTAAAACTTTACGGGAATTCAGTCGAATGTAAGTAAGTAATGTTTCGACTAAGTGGTTGAATTCCTAAATGAGTTGATAAGGTTAGAAAGTAAAAAAAGTAAGGACAGAATCTTTCACCCATGACATATATATTTTAATGAATCTGTACATCTTTGTACACTTGGAAAAGCTTGTGTCCTAAAATGGGGATCGAACCCTCGCCCACTGGTCAGTCGAGCACGTTAGCAAACCGTCTGCTGACCATATTAAAGTGAATTGAAGAGATGGATAAAAAGAGCTGGCTCTAACAAACATGCGTTTACGCATAGATGACGAGCATATTGTGTGACGACTTGCGTGAATCTGACGGAGCGTATGTAAGGATATGGCAGTCTGCCGTTCTGTAATCTCTTCTCATCCCGCAAAGGAGGTGGCAGATAGAAACATTGATATTTCTAGCAAACACGTATGGTGAAAATTACTCCACGGAATACTTGTTAATTAAAACAGTTGGTTGTAATAATTGAATTAGATAATAGAATAATGTTCGCCCTTGCTTGTCTGATGTAACAATCGTGAAGGGGAGCGAATGGAAATGTATAAATGTACAGTGGAGTAATCTACATAGGTTAGACTAGTAGAGTTTACATGAATGTAAAAGTACAAGACTAAGGCTGGCAGTACAACACATTCAAAAGCAATAAAATGATCAGCAACAAAGACGTCATTGATAAACATTCCTCTATAGGAAATCCTGCTGCCCAAAAGTAGCGAATTTTAAAATACTTTTCTTGGAATTCATAGCAAACACACACCTTTCTGACGAGCTCAATTAAATTATTAAAAAAATTCAAGTTCATTATATCGATTGTTAAATGTATGTTCGAAGATAGAGAATCAAACGATTATTCAATAACAAAAATTCTTTCTCCTCTCCTGTAATTGTTTATTTATTAAAACCAATTTATTCTTTAAGTTAATGATTTAACACGGCTTAATAGTAACTATTTTTTACGACATTTTGCTGACCACAAAAATATTTATTTCAAATATTGTGTAAGCCATCCTTTACTACTGAACAAACTAACCTACATAGTAATATCAATGTGCACCTTTACTATCCTAAATGTATTATTACACGATGCTTCGAGATGATAAAATCTTTCAAGCACGCGAACTTATTCGTGGAATATCATAAATACTTTTTTTACAACAAACACAACGTTTCAACTAATTCTACGTCTATACCTAGTCGTTCTTTGATTCTCTTTAAAACCATTAGAAGTATATGCGTACATTTAGCAAAAAGAGGCACTAGTTGTAGCAGAATGATTCCCTGATTCTTACGAGCGACTGGACACCGTTGTAGATTTAATAATATATACCTACCTATCGAAAGGATTAAACGGAGGTATAATATGATTTAACGTCGGATATTTCTGAATTGTAAATTAACCAAATTTTAAGGACATCTCAAGCTAAGAAGATATACGTACGTACGAATCTTTCAACTCCACACTACCTACTCATATTCTTTCATTCCTGCATTTTTTTTTTCGTTTGTTTCTGTAGAACTCACAATTTACAAAACGTGCACTAAAAAAAAACTTAGAAAAACCTACGGAAAAGAATTTGAAGCACGAATTTCGACAACGTGCTCGGTTTAGAAATAAAATTAGTATTATTATTTCTATGCGAGTCTCATTCACAATACACTAAACAGCTGTTATTCAGTTTTGTTATTATAAAATAATATTATTTGGTACACAATTTTACTACTGACACAAACAACCCGAAACATATTCCACCCTTGACATTTAGATAATAAAAACGCTGTAGAAACATGTTAATGTAGTTTTCATAGTACAATACGACTTCAAAAGTAGTAAAGGTTAATATAACAAAGGAGAATAGGAAACTGCTAGACCAACCTACCTCAAAAATTGATTGAAATTTTACGACCTTTTGCCCGAATACATCCAACCCATAATATTACCATACTATATTATAACTTCACCAATATCAATTTCAATAGATACCTATTATATTTCTACTGTAGACAGCGCAGACCCAATACACCATTACATAATTTTTTAGATAAAAAATGATCAAAAAGGATCGCACTGGCTTTGATATATTAAAGGCAATATAGGGAAATGAATTATTACCAATTACGCAAGGCTTATAATATCACAATAATTTCAAATATGAATACATTAAGGAGAGCTTTTATGAGACACGAAATAAGTAAGATTATTAAATCAATCTTCAATGTGATTGATATCCATTTCCCTGATTTACACAGTAGATGGCCAAGGATATCGAAGGCAAAACTTGTAATAGGGAAAAATGTAGATACGAAAAGAATTGAAAACGAAATGTTTAAACAAAGAAAACGTAGAAAACCTTGAGGAGATTCTAATTGTAAGACAAAGATGAATAGTACCCATACTAGAATTTCGAGTATTTGGCTTATAAACTACTTACAACATACGTAGCGTTCAAAAGGTTGGTGAATATCGAAAAATCTCAGAAATACGTGAAAGTGGTTAATTATAAAAAGGACATAATTCTACATGATTATTATAAGATATATCGATACATGCTTCCGGAGATAAAGAGGAGTTCTCAAGAGCAGTATTTTTTAAAGGGCAGCATGAAAAATGACATCAACCACACTAATACTCTTTTTTTTATTACAGTAGCAATGATCCGACACATTACGTCCAGCACGTAAAGTCCGTCGGACGAGAGTGGCTCATAATATAAAGTCACGCAAAATTAATATATCTCGTACCCTGGAGAGTCGAGGGTAGAAATAATGTTAAGGTAATTATAAAATGTCGCGATGAAATTAAAATTACGTTTTTTTTTTTGTGAGTTCTCCTCTACAGTATAAAAAGGCTGAAAGTTATCGTTAATATTTTAGAGAAAAAAAACGTTACAGACAGTAAATTTCAGTTTAAATTTTAGTTCATTTTAACGTATGTCTACTTAAGCACTATCAATCTATATGAATTACTTTTAGTACTGGAAATTTTTCAAAACGAAAGACATAAAATACAATGTAACGTAGACTAAAGTATCTGTGGATATTTGAACGTAATCTATTTTAAGTATTGAAGTCTTGATGAAGTCTATTACTTGATATTACTTTATGTAGACCATTACGGCCCATTGAGGTAATTTACTAGATAGAGGTAATTCATATTTATAAAGAGAGAAGTTAACCATATCTTGAGAATATCCTTGAAACTTAACGTAATTACCCTTCATAAATCAATTACGCAATTCTATAGTTATTCCACTCCATTCCGTATACCTACGCAGTGTTCTCTAAGAAATTGTCCTACTGTCTTGTTCATTGTGGTCTTATAGATTTTTTCACACACTTTTCCTCTACTAAAATTGAGTATAATTTGTGTGGATTATTAACTCTTATAACGTCACATTTGTACAAGAAACAGACGTAGTCATAGAAAACAAACGAAACATTCGCAAACTACGCAAATATTATGGTAGGAGGGGAAGGTGAACTTTATTTCTGGAAAGATCTGAAATGTCTTCTTCTTCATCATCGTCTTTTCTTAGATCTAGGGATCTGTTTGTTCAAGAAAGCTCTCATTCTTGGGAGGCTGAAGTCCAGCTGTCCCTCCATCGTTTTCGCGGTCTTCCGGGGAGCCGGTGACCAGCTGGGATTTCGTTGGCCACGACATATGGGATTCTGGAGTCATCCATCCTATTTACGTGGCCCTTTCAGAATCTCCTTCTTCTAGAGAAAATTAAGAGCACTGTCTGATCCAATAATTTATTGTAATACAATAAAGTTTTGAAGCCGCTTTCCAGAAACGTATCATAAAATTAAAAAAAAAAAAACAATATTATTTTTTTAAATTTTAATGTATACTTTATGACTAAGTTACATATTGTTGAAAGGTAAAATCGATAAATACTTTATATAGCCACTGTCACAACATCAAAGTGTTGACGACCTTCGTTTCGTTCGTGACATCAACTCAAGGTTTCCACGAACAGTGAACCAACACTGAAATAGACGTAACATTTTCTACCTTCCCACCTCTTGTTTTGACAGCCCAAATCCAGCTAATATAAAATAATAATTGTGTTGTCTGAACGTGCCTTTAAAGTTCTACCTCTACGCACCGTAGCTATATTTACCTAATAAAATTTAAACTCGTAATGTCATATATTTGTTAGGTTGTGTTTTTATATTGTAAAATATGTTTAGATGAGGAAACATAAATTAGGAAATCAGACGCGTGGCAAAAGTGATCGATGTGGTAGATTTCATTGCTAAATTAAAATTGCAATGGTTAGGTTAGGTCATGTTTCCAGACAAGGAATAGACAGACGGGTACCCAGAGTCCTGGAATGGAGACCGTGGGATGTAAAAGAAAGAGGAATAGTCCGACCTCAGAATAGATGAGCCGATGATATTGTCCCCATCGCATTAATGGTAAAAAAAAATATCAAAGACGAGAAGCTTGGGTAAAGATTAGAAGAAGCTTACATCCGGCAGTGGAGAGACGAACTTCATAATTCATTGAGTTCGCAAGGTCTCATCTCGATAACATTCCTGTATTCCAACGACAAAAAGCTAAGACATTTTGACGCAAAGGTTTAGTCAATCATGTATAATTTACAATTAATATAATAATTAAAGACGTAGGTAGTTTGTGTCAATATATTAGGTATTATGTCAGCTACAATGGCTCCATTGTTCATGTAGGTAAGTAGGTAAATTGGATTGATTATTAATGTGACACATTATTATAATTATCAAGGGTGTCAATAACTAATCAATGTATTAATGTAGATAATAAATTATTAATCCGCCAGGCAGGTAGCACATTACCAAATTACTAACACAAATCTATGACGTATGATTTCCATACCCACATGGAGTTAGCCACAGCAAGTATCATGTCCAACATTCTATAGTCATGTTCTGTATATTCCTTACATTTCGATGTACCACTCTCAATGGTTCCTCTTTCTTTACTTATTCCAGCTCTGCACCAGATTTATGGGTGATTCTGCACAGTTCCTCAAATACATATAAAAAAATATGGAACGAGGATCCGATCTCCCAAGTTTACTGCAAAGTATATATATTTTTTTATTTTACCTTCTCACAACGCCGTATCCTTTTAAATGCACATAACACCAACCCTAAATATCAATATTAGCATGTGGTAAAATTCAAAGAAAAAGTTTTTTCAAATTTGACTTCACGCGATGAGATCAACTTTCTTACTAAAAATTGAAAAAGCACAATAGAATGGACCAAAAAAGTTCTCGAATGGGGACCAAGAACAGGCCGAAGAAGTGTTGGGAGGTCCCAGGCAAGATGGTCGGACGACATAAGGAAGGTTGCCGGGGGCGGATGGATGCGGTCGGCACAGGATAGGGAGCAGTGGAAATATAAGGGGGAGGCCTATGACCAACACTGGGCGCGAGAAGGCTGAGAAGAAGAAGAAGAATAGAATAAAACATTTCATACCTTTAACACGAGAAAGAAAAAATAAGAAATTGAAGCATAAGAATAGATCGTAGTAAATACGTAGTATTTTTTATTACTACGATAAGGTGATGTTAATTCGAAAGTCATGACGTATAATAATATCAGCCACGTTAACAAAACGACCATTAACGCCGTCTGGTGGTAGATGTACTCAATCAAGCCACATGTGGGCAATGAGATGACCCCTACGTATTTCATACACTAATAACATAACACAGTACACATGTCATCGTTCATGTGTGATACTTGGTGGTTGGTATAATACACCTAATAGTATAGTACAAAAGTACGTACGTATATTAACTCGGTTAGTTAATTAGTTGACTAATGGTTTCTCCAACTTGATTTGCATAAGTGTGACGGTATAATCCGTGGTTTAACTTGATAACCAAACATCATAATCTACCATTGAGTTACTCCTATATGTACTGAGAAGGACTTAATAAGACATATTATTCATACTACATACCCAGAACATAACATATTATTGTGTTGGTTACATTTCATGGATAAGGACGTACAAAATAGTCGGCAACGCTAAGAAAGATTGACAACCCTTAAAACTGATCGATCTTAAGAGTATATTATCGTCATCGATCATCTTAGAATTCAATTTGATCCAAAATATTATTCTGTTAAGTATGTTAATATTTTAAGACAAAAAGAATTATTTGTTTTTATTCTTGTAATGTTAGTTGTATGTTTATCTTGTGTTGATAAATAAATGATAACGAAATACAAGTAATTTCCTTTTTAAAATCGGTCACAGGTTCGAATCTAGGTGCTGCTATTTGAGAAAATTTGAGTTATCTGAAACTTTCATAATATTTACATAGTGACATTTACATACTTTCAAAAGGAATTATTAATAAAACCTTAAGCTTCTTCCAACGTACTGATCACATATTTGAAAATCATAATAGGATTTATTAATAGGATTCAGTTTTAGATAAAAAGAATTATCGTTGCGTAACTTTAATAATGAGAATATTTCTATAGAAAACTAAAGAGTTACAAACGTTTATTTTATTAGTATTCTATACATACAACGGAAAAGGAAATTTAATTCAATTATATTGTGGCGTACAGTCTGGATATATGATGTCCTTTCATCCATATACCGCATACCACAAGACCCTTTAAATGAATTAATACGTTCCTTTAACATTATTGTGTTCCAGCGATGTATGGCCGTGAAGACTACAATAGAATGTAACTGAAGGTACAGTGAGTCCGCTTCCTGGTTCAGAATAGTTCTGTATAAGAATTTACAGTCGTTAAAAGCAAAAGGAGGACCTTAAATAAACATTTCACTTCTGTAAGTTATGGTGTAATAACAATAGTAATAATAAGTACACAACCAAGGAGACAAATGTACGTCATAAGTTACATCTGGACTTGTTATACAATATGTGTAATCCTCCACTCTTAAACTAATAAAATATCTTGTGCTTATATTAACAAAAGGAATAGGGAATCCTGGCAAATAAAGATACCTTTTACCTCCTATACCCTCCGAGGGTTTGAGTATTAATTAAACGATAGAGTTACTGAAACCTATAGAGTGGATTATATGGAACACACAAAATATTAATATCAAATTTGCGAAGATGACAGGTTTTTAAACGTGTCATTTTATCAACTGTCGACTTTGATTTTTGAAAATCTCATACTCGTACCTATACAAAATTAAACATGATTATACTTTCATCTCACAGTTCTACTCCTTTGTGACAAAACCTAATGTGTGGTAGAATAATGGAAGGCTCTTTCATAAAGCTGTAAAGAAGCATCCTTAATTCAAATGAATGATTTGAAATAATAAAACGTAAAATTCCGAATTGCCATCGAACTGTAACGACATAAATGCCTTGAAAGAATGGTACTGAAAGAGAAATAAGGTTGTTAGGAAATACTCGTAATAACACTCGCAATTAATCAGATTTTGTAAAAAAAAATAACTTCACGCGCCAATAATCACAACTCATCCTAATTGGATAACCAACTAGCGTAATTAAATTTTAATTCGATAAAATCGTGTGAATTCGATACTTTATTTTATTACAAAGTATAAAAAGTAATATTATCATGTTCGAATTATTATTATCGTAATATGTCGAGAGGAAAAATCGGGAGGTGTCTAACGGTTGACCTCACGCAAAATCGAAAGTCAACTCGATTGAAAACAAACAAACCGTTAAATAAAAAGGTTTTATATCGTGTTATACTTCGAGAATCATTTTTATGTTTTGTTTAACGTCGATTATTTCACAACTTTCCAATCCGAACATCCGATAATCGTAAAGAAACTGATATTATAATAAAACGTAATGTTATTGGAGGTTAATATTAGTCAGATAGGGGCAACAACAATGCTTTTCGGGAACTGGGCATCTTAACCTTGGCCGGTGCATATATTCTCGAATGCATGACTTTTGCCCGTAAAAACTTGCCAAACACTCCCCTAAATTCGGAGCAGCACACCTATGACACTCGCCATAAAAATGATGTTCGTGCTGTCAAACATAGGCTGGCAAAGGTCAGCAAAAGCTTTGTATGCCTCAGTGTGCGGATGTACAACAAGCTGCCTGAAGATGTTAGGGCCCTGGGCATGGAGACGTTTCGCACGAGAGTGAAAAAGTATCTCGTCGATAAATCTTTTTATACAATTGACGAAATGCTAAACAGTGGAAGTAACACTCTTAGCATTGATAATTTTTGAAAATATTTTATGTTCAGTTGACGATTTGCAAGTCAGAGCCTTTTGCACTCTGATTTGTAAAGATCTAAATAGTATGTCTTTCATATTTTATTTTATATTGTATTTTATTTTATTGTGTCAACTGAGTGTAATATTTTGTGATAATATTGACGAATCCAAGTGCTCCATTGGAGCCTACGGATGATGATACACAATAAACAATAAACAATAAAGGCAGCGGTATTGGTACCAACATGTCCAAAGAATGAACGCCTCAAGGATACCACATTTGGCACCGCAGATGGACAACGCCAGTCCGAAAGGCCCCCCCAAAGAGATGGAGGGAAAGGTGGAGCTCAGCATCCCAAGAAGAGACTCCTCTTGCTAGAGCAGACTCCTGAGTCTAATGAAAGTGAAGAAGATGAAGCAATTTTATTATTGTTAACAAAATCAACAATACTAAAAAGACCTTGTAAAATTTCGAAGTAGTGCTAATGCTTAAAAATCGTTCAGATCAATTTCATATACATCATCGAGCTGGATTTCTCAATGTTTCCAAAACCATAACAGTTGAGACCCGTGGTTTCACAGTTAAATTGAAGATTTTTGAGAGTACGAAAGATGAAATCAACAATGAAAAATTAGTCTAGAGACATTTTAATGAGAGTTTTTGAAGTGGAAAATTACTTTTAAGTTCACTCAAGACAATTAGTGTACATTTTATTATGTACATTGGTTAAAAGATACTACATATAACCGGTGTTTGTTCCTGTGTTTATTATTGCTGTATCCATTGAATTACACTGTCCGAATAAGAGTGTAAAAATAATCTCACCTGATTTTTACTTCTTTCGACTGCCATTCTGAATGTCTGTCGAAGCTTATCAATATGGCGGCGATTTCCTGAAACAAGAAAAAGAAATCATTAAACCAATTAATTTGTTTTGCAACATAGAGAAAATGGTAGATACAGACAACAAAAATAGAAAAATGTGCCATAAAATATTTAAAAGAAATACGTGTAAAATATCTTCAAAGGGTAAAATGTAACACGGCGTAAAGAACGTACGTTCAATGTATGAAACAAACACCAGAAGGAAAAAGTAAATAAAATACTTTAAAGCAACAACTTATAATATGTAACCGAGTGTTGTATCTTGAAGAAACAACATAAAATTTATAAAAAGGAAAGTAAAATGCAAGAGCATGTTTCTGACAAATGCAGTTGAAACGGAGAGACCCCTCATACATTTACCAAACAGACAAATAACAGTATAATAATATTAGAAAATATGTGGAATTATTGTGTGAAGGACATTAAATAACTTCAACAATAATACGTTCTTGCACTATCCCTTTTTATTTTCTGCAAGCTACAATTAAATGTTCTTATAATTGGTATTTTCTCAGTCAAATAAACCAGAATGCGGAATTAAAAAAAATAATCAATTTGAGTAGGATCTTATGTTTTGTTAGCCACTTTTCTACACAAGTCACACACAGTATGCAAAACTTATTTTCCGAGGTGCATCAAATATTTTCCATCGAAGGATTCTTACATCACTTATCATTCGAAAAAAAAACGATAGTAGGCAATGTTTTACTATTTACATATATACGATGATCTGTACACTGATACAATTTATAAAATTGAGAATTACGCATTTATTTATAGGGTGAATGTTGTATAAAGCAAGCTAACAGAGCAATTCTGTTGATTTCACGCACTGAAAAAATTAACAAAAATGTCAAGGTTTTTTATTTGCGAAAAAAATACTACTCGAAGCTTTGTAACAATATGAGGACCAAAGAAAAAATAGAATGTCGTAACAAAAACTCAGATTCCCAAGGAAGATTATAATCGTCTCCATTGAGGTTTTTGACTCTTTTATAAATATCCCATTTTTCTCCATTCACGATATTTTTTTTTCTCATACCAACACTCATCACTTTATCGAGATAATGACAAAAGTTTTTTCGTTATTTTCCTTTTAACATCGCCTAAATAATCGACAGACGAGAAAAACATATAAGGGCCTGGCACCAAGAATGACGTTACAGTCATTTCCCACGACATTAAGGTTCAAAATCGCGTGAACAATCGCATGATAAAATGGTAAAAATAGCGTTTTTTCCATTTTGAGGGTTAATTTTGCGCCTATAAAAAAACTTTTACGGTTTTTCCCTAGATTTTAATGTACGAGTATATTATGAGTCCAAAAAAATTAACTCCGCGACTTTCGGGAAACGAGTTTCCGTCTTTCGGGAAACTTATCAAAGGTGTTTTAAAATTATTTTTTTGAGAAATCTATACAAGATATAAAAAATCTTTTACGGTTATTCCCTAGATAAAGGTTCAATGCATCTACCCTATTTGTTCCAAAGCATATTTTGTAACGGTTGTCGAGATAGAAGGTCTCCCGTTTTTAGAAATTTTTGAAATGTCGGTATGCATACTCTTAAACGATATGATTACGTCGGTCGGCGCGACGGCCTAAAGAAACATAAAAGTGAAAAGATTAAAAAAGGTTAGATAACTTTCTATGTAGGTTCATTGTTGTGCCAATTTTTGGACGAGAATTTTTAACTCTCTTTGTACAAAGAAGAAATTTGACGAGCATTTAAAATAAACTGAACTTTGAACAATACTGCATGTTAAACATTCACAGAAGTCAGAGTCGGGAGAAGAAAGAGTACTAATAAAAAAATACATAATAGCAATTAGTAAAATTTTGAGGAAATCCAAAACTTAATAGAGTGGCTTTTTATCACAACACGGGGTAATCAAAGAAAGCAGAAAGAGAGCCTACTAAAATGTTGAAGCACTGATGTACCTATGTAGTTATCCTTTTGGAAACTCTGTCACGTGAAAACTATAAATTCAATAAACTACTATTCACATAAACTATGTGAATCTTTGGGTCTAATTTCCTATAGCTTAATTCAGGTTTACTTCTGTTGCCTAATATAATTTTTGTGCTCATAAAATAATTCATAAGATAATAATTCAAAGTAGGTAATGTGTACATTGTAATGCAAAGATACAATTTAAATTTTATCATACTGCTTTGGGGTTAAGAAGCACAAGAACGACATTAGTTATCAGCATGACTCTCCACGAAAATGTTGTTAACAGTAAATTCATGGAAAACAAATCATAACTAATGCAAAACGTAAAAATCTTTGCCAAAGTAAAGTTAAAATATAGAATCGTGTTGTGTTCATATAATAATGTTGTATATTCTGTAGTAGAGATAGTAGTAGTGGAATAAGGAGAGAAAGAAAATATCTCGCAAAGAGAGAGAAATGGAGTAAAATGTGAGGAGTGTAGACTCTAACTAAAATATGTTCGACACGAGAATATTGCGAGAATCGGGAATTGTCATAGGAACTAATAGTCAGTAATGCAACCTGCAACTAACCAAATGGTACGCTTAGTATACTCGTAATTGCTCGTACGTCTAATCAGGCACCAATCTGTAAATTTCACTGACCAATGTTGAGAACAAAATCCCAATTTTTCAGAAAAATTATTCATTTAATTTTCAGAGGTCGCTCCAAAGATTGCTAGTTAGATTGACCAGGTGATCGACGACGCGTGCTGTTGCAGCTACCAAGAAATGAAAGGCTGGCAGGTATATAACAGAGATGGAGTGCTTGGTGCAGTGTAATCTAAGGACTGTGATATAGGACTCTGCCTGCCCACATTGTGTACTGAAAATGATATTAATCGTGGCCAATTTTTGACTGAATCACCGTCGAATATATCTTTTTATATGAGATACCTCACTATGCGTTCATAAATAGAAATTTAGAAAAATAAAGTAGTGATGTTGTGTCAAAGTGAGAATTCCCTATTGTGTATATTTTGTACTTAGAGGTTCGTACAAGAGAAAACATGGACTATTATTAAATATTTGGATGGTCATGTGCTGCTACTAGAGAACATTGGTGGCGGGGTCCAGATGTTGACTACAATTTCTACTCCTAGATACAACACATATCTTATTCTTTTTGAATGCATAAAGCTGCACTTTACACTGCCATTTTCTATACATTTCTAGCAAGCAGGGGCGTCACAAAACCACTATTCCGTTTTTCTGTCCATCTTCTGTTCTCTATATTATGCCCCTACGTTCAGTGGCGGATTATCCATAAGGCAAAGTAGGCACGTGCCTAGGGGCGCGAAGTTACAAAGGGGCGCGCGAGCCGCGCGGTGAATTTTTAAACAAAAACAAAAAAATAGAAAAAATAGTTGTGTAAGTAAGTATGCACCTACTTACACAATATAAAAGATTATATAATTCTATAGAGATGTAGAGTTTCCGAAGCATGTTCCGCCTTCTTGATTATTTCTACATCTCATGATTTTATAATAGAAGTTGGTAAGATACAACTGCAATTGTTGCGAGTTCGTCGCGTCGATACTTAACATTGAATCAACCTTATTACAATCTTTTAACTATGACGATGTTATCGACAACTTCTCAAGACAAAAATGTAGACGCAGATTTTTTTTTAACAGTTGTCATTCAATGTGATTAGTAGATACCAATACTTAAATAAATAATTCATATCCATAATTTTTATTTATCAATCAATTGGGTAACCAATTATTTTATTAATTATCCCTACAATATTATAACTGCGAAAGTGTGAATGTGTTTGTGTATAGGTTACTTCTTCATGAGCAAAAACACTACTTAACTGATTTTGATGAAACTTGGTATGTAGATTTCTGGAGACACAGATTTACACATTTTATCCCAACATTCCCACGAGATGGGGCATCACGATGGGTTAAGCCATGTGGCGCAGCATTAGTTATTATAGTATGTATAACTGCTAGTTAAAATTTATACCTAATATAATATGGACGCTAGAGGGGCGCCGATGAGGTGCTTGCCTAGGGGCGTTCTCAACATTTAATCCGCCTCTGCCTACGTTACATGTTATTATACTCCTTTTATTACATACTGTACTACCTATCCACTCTTCTATCCAAGACGGGGTCTACTCGATGTTTTCAATACTCGCAGAGAATTGAAACAACAATTGAGCAAACAAAATATATTAATTTACTCATATGTTGTCACAACTACTAAGATTATTTCGTCCTATTACCTTCCTCACGGTAGCACAGAAAGGCTACAAGACTTCGTTACTATTATGGCCATTCTGTACAGAGAATCTTATATCACCATTCCTAATATCCTGACAGTATTTTCATAAGAACGTATTGTTAACCCAGAGTAGGTACTTACTTTCATTTCATTTTTTGCGCATCTGTATACGAGAAAAATAAATGGCAGGAATATTTTCATTCTTCTATTCTATTCACTAACCCCACGTTTTGGAGGGTAGGCAAGGAGAACAGAGTGCCAGAAGTAAGGAAATTAATAACACCAAAAATAATCCTATTTTGTTTAGACATTTTGTTACCTAATTAAACTTGTTGGCGTGTTCTCGAGTTTCTTAGAATACTGTGAAATTTACAAACCTTAAAATTTATTTTGTCATTTTAAATCCTGCCCTCTTTTTCTTGTTTCGTTTATACAAAGGAACGAACAGACTCGCCACCAGTCGCTGAGGATTCGCTTCACTATTCCCAAACGGGAAAAACCTGATCAAATATTTACAAAGGCTTCGACATAAACGTCGGTTACCTACCTACTTTATTTGTAGAACTACGCCGACCTCGGGATGTTTACGAGACTATTAATAAACACCTAGAGCAGCAAGTACATGCAATGTGCTGTGCACACATACCGGGACATTATACGCTAGGGTCAGTGTGCCTTCCTCTATAATAGCAATATGATCCTGCTGTAACACCACTGTAGATGTAGTACTAAACTACGAGTACTAACCACACACATGGTGATCGGTAGTTTTCATTGTGAATGCAGTTTTAAGTACCGTAATATAATATGTGGACTAAATACGGTTTAAGTAATTTATATATAGTAAGAAAACATAATATAGGAAGCTCCTTCTTCGAAGAAATTTTAGAACCTATTCTCTACAATGTAGTAGCAAAGTTGACATGAATAAAATAAAATAAAGGATAAAACAGAATGCCAGACTGTCCTATCCTTACAAACACTTCTATCTAGGGGGGGTAAAACGTTATTATATGTATTTTTAAGATCTGTATCCTCAAACACAAATTTAATCTGTCTATTTATTGTAATAACACATGTTTTGAATAAATAAAATATATATATATATATATATATGAGAGGGATGTACCTAAATCATTTAGGTATTAACTGGATTTTTATCTGCATCTCGCAGACTGCATACATTGAGATTTTCCTCAACGAAGGCGTGAGATATCAACATTCGCATAAGTTTGTTATGCGAACTCCCTTGGGGAGGGGAGCAGGATGGATGTCCCGACGCTTACGAGTCGGCTTTGGCTGGCTTAAGTGATCACTTTATGCCCAGGGCAACGTTCACCCATTCCACCACATCCTGCTACCAAAATGAAATTCAAAAAAAAATTGAGGAGCGATGTATATACATCGCTCCTCAACGGATGGCGGTAGTGTCTGAAATTGGGTGCATATGAAATAGGTTGTTGAATATTATATATTCAACAGCCAGAAAATTTCATTTTGGTAGCAGGATGTGGTGGAATGGGTGAACGTTGCCCTGGGCATAAAGTGATCACTTAAGCCAGCCAAAGCCGACTCGTAAGCGTCGGGACATCCATCCTGCTCCCCTCCCCAAGGGAGTTCGCATAATAAACTTATGCGAATGTTGATATCTCACGCCTTCGTTGAGGAAAATCTCAATATATATATATATATATATCTCCCGCCACATTCGTACAATTTGTCATACACGCTCTCCGATTTCTTTTACTCAAACGCGTGCTTCGTCATAATCGGTCCAGTATTCTCTTCATTCACCCAAATATCCTTTTGGTCATCCTGGTGTCATTTATTCTCTCAACATACTCAAACCATCTTAGTTTATTTACACAATACCCGTCGTACAGTCAGTCATTTTCTAATAACCTCTGCTTCTTATCCCTTTCTATGTATGTTTCTCCTTATGTTTTCCAACACGTTCTTTTCAGCGACCTCATTTCAGCAGCATTTAACCCTGGGTCGTCCCTTTTCAGCAAAGTCTCATAATTGAGAAAAATAATATGTTAATTACGTAATAACAATTTTAGCGAATCGATTGAGCTAATTTATATTTAGACTGAAAGAACAATCTGCCCTGTGTGGCAATACTCGGAATATCTGATAGGCATACTATAATATTATGTTCGCGGTATTAAAACAGTTAGTACGTTTATATAGGGCATGCCTTACCTTATGCATAGACGTTAATTTCAGTAACCGTAATAATGTAGGGATTGTAAGAAGAATAACAACAATTTCTAATGACTTAAGGGTTGTCCAAATATTTTGTTAAAAGCAGGCAAGCGTACAAATCGTTTGCAAGGCAAAAATCCCGAAAAATAAAATGAATTAGTATCATTAGTTAAGTTATAAATTTTTGATGGTGATAAGAAAAGTTGTTTTGGTTTGAAACTTGAATATGACATGTAGTTAAATAAATAAACAGTGATTCGTTTTTTAATGTACTTACTACTATTATGTTACTACAGACACCTGTGGTCAAAATAGTAAAAGGTGTTGGAATTTTATACAAAACATATAGTCCGAGAGCCCGCTGCTTAATTTATGACGTATCTGTTTTTTGATCGAAATGTGGTACAAATGATAGCTTACCAATAGGGTATTACATCGCACTAGGGTTGCCTATCAAAATCTTGCCGCAACCCCCCCTGCCCCCCCCCGAAAAGGTCCCTCTTCGCGGTTTTTCGCATTTTGTAGGAATATGGTAAGAGATAGAAGAAAGTAGTCAATGACAAAAATAATCCTTGCTAAATTCTCTACAAAAAATGTTAAGTCAATTTTTTTATAGGACTAGTAGTTTACCCGTAATGACCGGTCGAAAAACAGGATATTTTTTGATAAAAAAAAATAAAATTTTTGATTTTTTTTCCTTAACTTTCTTCCACCCATTATCACTAACATTTTATGGAAAAAAATATTTGGCCTGCGGCGCTATATCGCTGGTTATTTTATGAAAAACTAAATTTTAAGAATTTTCGTCACTGAGTTTTATTACAATAAATCCTAAATTAATTGATGGATGAAAATAAGTTATAGCTCGTTTTGTAGCTAAGACTATGGTAATTAATTCGTTCTTTGACTATTTTCCTGTAGCTCTTATCAATTTTCAACCAATTTAGTTTAAATTCATTTTTTTAGTTTTTTGAATGAAATTCGGTTTTGGACCGGCTATTGCGGGTAAACTGCTAGTTCTACGAAAAAATTGACTTAACATTTTTTATAGAGAATTTAGCGAGGATTATTTTTGTCATTGACTACTTTCTCCTATCTCTTACCATATTCCTATAAAATGCGAAAAACCGCGAAGAGGGACCTTTTCGGGGGGGGCAGGGGGGGTTGCGGCAAGATTTTGATAGGCAACCCTAGTGCGATGTAATACCCTATTGGTAAGCTATCATTTATACCACATTTCGATCAAAAAACAGATACGTCATAAATTAAGCAGCGGGCTCTTGGACTAATAGGACGGCTGACGAAAGAAAGAAGAGAAAACCTCAATCAGGCGCTCAATCGTTAGTCCAGTCATCTTTCTGAACCCCCCGGATCCACGGATGTAGCCCACCCGCTTTTTGAATGCCAGTTCCATATCGGTATTTTTGGAGTACTGCATGAAGTTTTTTTATGAGACCTTTATACATCGAGGCTTACTAAGAAAAAAGATCGGTTAAATTGGTAAAAACGAATTAGTATTAAAATAACGATAAGTTTATTTTTTCAGCTTTCGTTCACCCTATCAAGTTTGTTTTTTTCTTTTTAATATCGACTTCATCCGAGGAAGGAATACAACCGCGGAATAACGGCAATAAATAACCCAGTCTAAACATCAAGGTAGGATACTCGTATAATAATATTGTGTAGTTGGTTGGTAAGTAAAATGTTTAATAGTATTAATATCACTATTGTGTATAGAGAAAGGGGAGAGTAGGTCAATGTCGACAGTTATAATTGTTTGCCAAACCACAGTATTAAATTGTATTAGTTATATTGTGGCAAATTCTGTGCAACGTATTGTATAGAGAGGAGCAAGAACGTGTGTGATGAAAATTGATAAATAATAGGTTTATGCAATCAACATTCTCAGTGATCGTGTATGCATTGATATCAATTCAGTCAATAAAATTTAGATTTCTCGTACGTCATGAAATTCGTAACATTTTTACTATGGGTATAGAAATGAAAATTATATAGTAGATACCTAATAAGAAAAAAATTGATGGAAGAAACAGAGGGTTCGCAAAATAGTATGAAGGGATATATTTTCATTCGTTCTCAGTTTTATGAGTGCCTTGTAGAAGCCAGCTAATAAAAAAAATTAAAGGCAATTAATAATAACATTGAAAAAGTTCAATTATGAGATTCACCGTCCATTTTGAATGTCTATATTAACACACCATGAGATGAAGCATTCAGTAGTACACACCTATCACTTTGGCCCCACATTGCTGGAAATACTGTGGGAATATTTACTTAGGCATTTTTGCATAACCTTTCTAAAGAAAAAGGTGGACATAACTAGGCAATAACTCATAACCAATAAAAACGACGTACTATATTGAGAGAGAACATAGTAACTACGGGAACATAAAACTGAGCAGAACTCTCATAATAAAGAATACATGATAAACAAATCCATGTAAACTGAAAGGCGGAGATATACTGAAATAACATAACTCGGTTCGAATTGTGAACAGTAAAAATGAGGGCATCCCCAATACAAAAAACGGCAGTTTTTTTTTACATAAAGAACATCACAAATTTAATGGAGTTTTTTTATGACTAAATAAAATATGAACTGCGAGCTGGACAGCATAGTACAACTACACCCGAAATGTCCCATTTTTCTGAATAAATAATATATTATTGAAACTGTATCAAAGCGATCGATTTTGACGACGACCCTACAATTTTACAACATTAAGATACAAATGGGCTCGTAAAACCTGAAGTCATGCGCCCTTCTTGATAAAAAAAGGAAAAGTATATTATTTATTTATTAGACATTTTGTAGTAAGATGGTAGTATTCCAAGTAGACAAATTTATAAAACTACGAAACCATTACAATGTTTTGCATAAACATTGGTATACCTGCGATGGATCGACTAAAAAAGTCTTTTGCCCAATCCCACCAACTTTAACCTAGGAAGGAGAGCCCTAAGAAATTTCCATACAAAAACAGAGATAATATTCTATTTATTTAGTAATAGGGCCCCCTGCAACAACAAATTCAAATGAAATGCAACATGAAACTCACCTAATCTGGGCGGAGATATTTGGGCACCTAACGTTAGGTGAGTTTCATGATGCATTTCATATGAATTTATTGCTGCAGGGGGCTCTATTACTAAATAAATATAATATTATCTCTGTTTTTGTATGGAAAATTTCTTAGGGCTCTCCTTCATAGGTTAAAGTTGGTGGGATTGGGCATTTGAATATTATCTAAGATGGCCAAAGACTGAACCAATGCTAAACGCAATAAATAAACCAACTTTACTTTATTTACCTGCTAAAATTCCTATTTTTTACATAACAAAAAACAGTTTAACATACATTGTTCCTACGTAATTAAAAAGTAGGTACGATGAATTCTTCAATCGACAAGCAAAATTTAAAACCAAATCGATGACTGTCGAGAAAAAATCATTATTTCAAGGGTCCTACAAATTTTAATCATAATTATTGATTGGAGAAATTAATCAACATTGAATTCGCCATAAATTCCGTATAGAAAAAATTGGATACGTCAATTCACCTGAAGCTTAGGTAGTGAAATAACAAAGGGGTTTGTACTCAAACAATATGACGTTTAATTATTTTTTTATACTCTAATAGTAGTCCCCTGTTGCGAAGGCGTGTTCTAATTAATTAGCGTATAATTATTACAAAAGTATGTAAACATTAATGGTACTTAAATAATAATGCCAAAATGTGTACATGATATGTCCAAAAACTAAAGACTAATGATAGTACATCACAGACCACAGTGGACATTCAGAAACGAATGTCGTTTTTTTTTAATACGTGAGTTTACCTTTTTTTATTCATTCGTGATTCTCTGTACACCATCGCTTGCCTATAGAGATGTGCGTAAGTCGTATTACTCCTTGTTTCATATAACTTGGCCACTGGCTACATAGTAATTCTATACAAAAAGTGTGACAAGACGGATGAAACGAAAAGTAGCAAGAATTTCAGAGTCGAAAGTCAGAAATCAAAACTCATTGGATTTTGTAGTCTAGTTTTACAAATGGTTCAAAAAATTGTCTATGAAAATGAAATCTGGAATTTATGTATGGAATGGAAGCTGACCAACATGTGTAAAAAGAGTTCAGGAGCGAACAAAAAATATTAAGGATTTGTGATAGCAATCTTAAAGTATGAAATCCTTTTCTGGAATAGGAAATAATGGGTAGGTGGTAATTATTTCAAATAAAAACTTATGTAATATCATAATACAAATTATCCCCGTATAAAATATCCCAATATATTGTAATACCGAAATATATGAACAAGTATTTATAGCTTCTTTCATAAGCATTAATGTCGAAAAGTAAATAAATTATGTTACGAATATTATTAAGATACGTGAACACAAATAAAATTAATGTCGTACATGGAGGCTTCATAACGAAACGAATAAAAAAAATCCACTAAATCCATTCATAAAATCTCGGTGTACTCTTCTTCTTCTTTCAGCAGATATGAGAATATCTAAGCAGGTCACGTTTCGGTATAAAAAAAAAACTGAATACTCAAACCACGATCCTTCCATACGTATATCTTCAATTTTCGAACCATAGAAGAGAGTAGTCAGTGTAGAAAACTTTTGTGAATATAAGGATGTGACACTTGTGTGGTACCGGAAGACACCGCCTCCCCCCTCTCTCTGAGACCTCTTCTTCTTCTTCCTCCCCGTTCACTTCCGATAACGTCTTGGGGCTCCATTGTGCATAATGTGTAAGATTTTATTTGCACACTCTGCGTTCTGTTTACATTTATTCGTATTACAAGGAACATCAAAAGCGGTACGATTTTCCAATGCAAACAAGAAAGCCAATAATAATTGACATTATATACGTAAAGGGTAGGTATTCATTCAATATCAATATAGGGCCTTGATATTTCACAACGTGTATTCGGCTGTTGTACAAATATCCGATACAAACATACTATAAAGAGCTATTGATGTAAAATAATCGAATACCCGAAGAATGAATCAATTACATTATTTATGAAGATATAACCACCTCATATAACCTATGTAGATAGAAATCACCAATTATGATTCAGACGTTTCGACAAACCTACTACTCCGTTAGTCACGGATTTGAGAAATTTTAATTGAAAAAAAAAAATTATACGACAGAAATCCATACAAGATATGAAAGATCTGTTACGGTATTTTACTACAGATAGGTACAATTTATTAATCTACTCCATTTTTATGCAAAGAATCTTCTTCTTCTTCTTATCAGCTTCTTTCCCTCCACTGCTGGATATAGGCCTCTTCCTTTGTCTTCCACCATTCTCTGTTTTGGGCTCTTTGTCTCCACCCATGTCCCACCGACTCGATGATATCATCGGCCCATCTCCTTTGTGGTCTCCCTACACTTCGTTTACTTTCGTAGGGTCTCCAGCTCAGTATTTTGGGCGTCCATCTGCCGTCCTTCTGCCTCGCCACATGACCCGCCCACTGCCATTTTAGTGTCCCTACTCTCTCCGCAACGTCTGAGACCCTTGACCGTCGTCTTATGTCTTCATTTCTTATACGGTCTGTCAAAGAATATTTAGCTATTATTTTACCATCTTTGTGATTACAGCAGATCTAGACTGTGGAACAATATAGTGGACGGTGGGGTGTCCACACAAGAAGTTTGCAGGAATTGTTGAATCCACAAGGAATCCAAGGGCAGTAGACTATTTGAAGAACTGAGGTAATCGTGATGTTTGTTCTGAGAAATACCCTTTTGGCGACACCCACTTTAATGTTAATAGCTAATTCCAACAGGCATTAACGGTGTATGCAACAGAAGATTTCCTGTACTAAAAAGCAAATAAACTCCATCACAGCTCTAATATTAATACAAGCTTATAATATCCACCGTCTCTATGATGCACACAGAGTAGATCTAGATCTATCTAGATATGTATTATTATTATAAGAGCAACCAACTACTAGACTCACTAGCTTAATCCATTTTTCGAAGCGGAAAACTAAATAATTATATTATTATGACTTTACTTTGCGAGCAAGTTTTCAATGAGCGCCAACATTTCACATGCAGCCACTGAAGAAATTATTACTAAGTGCCTACTTAGTTCTATTGCAGTAATTATTATTGTTATATTAATAATAAGTAAAGTAAGTGAGTAGCGACTTACTGAAATGTCGTTACATGAAGTGCATAATCTTCTTAACAAGCGAAAGTTTAAACACTTTGTAACCCTGCATATGAATGGTGAAAGTATGTAAACCACATACCTACCAAAAACGTAGTGTACTTAAGCACACACCTTATTGTAAAACATACAAAGGAAAAAAATATATAGTCACAAATCGAAATTGACTATATTTTCTCAATAATTAGTACGTGTACCTCGACCACTATAAATTAACCTTCTCTCAACACATGTTTCTATGATCAAAAGGCTTTCCCTATTTGGTAGTCGAGCTATACTATTCAGGAACAATGGAAACAGAATCATTTGAATTCATTCATACGGTTGCAATTTTTAGAACGTAGGAAAATAGGTACATACAAAATATTGTTGTTCTCTGATTCAAAATGCATACGACTTCATGTTCGCCATTATTTTTACAGCACTGTATCTGCCAATAATAAACATTAAAATAGCTCCCCGTTAGATAAGAGCGTTTCGTGGAGGTGTTCCGAACACCTGACTTTTACAAAACACTCGAGAAAATATAAAAAATTGTGGGTATCCATTTTACAATCCGGATACCCCACGGAGAAAACGAAGATATTATTGAATATTTTGTTGTCTTCCTACTTTAGCGCCCCAATTTTATCGAAAAAAATATTGTTGGACCTGCGGAAAAACATCGGGTATCTGACTCATAACGAAAATGTTTACATACTCTTACGTATACATTTAAGAACTGCTTATAAGCTGCAATAAAAATGGAACAAATTTTCCGTATTGTATTGTATTTTACTTGTGGTAATGTCGTGCGAGAAGGCTCCTCTCATCAGAGGTCATTTATTTACCTAAAAAGTTGCGTTAAATTTGCTTTTACTGAAAGAATTGCTGGTGTGATGACATACAAATGAAGATTCTGCGAACTTCAATCGGTGGCCTACAAAATTAACATTACAATATCTGGTTTTGTTCACCATACAATATTATGTAGGTATATTCTCTAATTATATGACATTTGTTATAAATTTTAGTACGCCTTTTCGGGCAACAGTTAAAGGTAGGTATAATGATAGGTAAAATATTCTTTTTTTTTTCTTTGAGAATACTCGTACCGTAAAATTCAAGTATTCGTGAAACTTTCATGAGACATTTCGCACCATTTCGGCAGCGAGCTTCGCGCCACTGAAATGAATGTAATATAATAAATGTTTACCCAAAAACAATGTTCTGTGTTTTTGTATGTACACACCGAGTATATTTTGCTGGCTACCCCTGTACTGGAATATAACGTGATATACAGTAATTATAGTATTCTTAGTACATCAATTTAGTGTCATCCTTTACAAATCAAAATGGTTAGTACAAGCTACATATTTTCATACCGATTTTTTACAAGTGTTCAAAATCTCATAAAGGTAAGATGTTGAATCTTCTGTTGAAAAGAGGAATTTTAAACCCAAGAGGGAATTAGTGTAGCGATTCCGATCCAATCATTCGAATCCGCTTTCAATATCGTATTACAGAGACGTTCAAAGGGAAAATAAAAAATGATTATTTATAGCGAGAAGATTTACATTTATGCCACAATATTATTATGTTTATAATATATTAGGAAATAGGTAGGTATATCACACATATATAATTACTCTAGGTGTCAAAGATTTTTCCTATAAACAATTTAATATAACTTAGCGAACCCTATATATCTATTACATAAATTACTAAACATACCTATGTACCTACGTATTTTACGGATTTTTTCGGAAGATCTCGTGTGCACTTGGCTATTGTCTTACATTGTATTTTTTTTTAATATATGACATCCCTTATTAAATTTGTAATATATGCCTACATAAATTTCAAACCTTGTACATTTGTAAATAATTTTAAAGAAAAAAAATAGGAGTTTCTCTTTTCGGACATCTACGATAATTTTCGCAACAACAAATTTTGATAATCCTATTGATTCTACAATAATACGAGTATGTCAGAAATAATGTAGGTAGGTACTCGTACTTAATCTACGAATATATCTACTTAAGTACTAACACACGTCTTATTTGCAAAGTGGTTGTATACAGAAATATATGCATACATAATAATGTACAACTTCTGGAGCGATTTATACATCAAGAATTTTGTATGCAGATTTTTTTACAGCTTCATATAATGTTCCCTTTCAAGAAACTTATGAAAACATGACGTTTTGTGTTATGTAATATTATTGAAAATCCTATGAATAAGTCATGCGTTTGTAGTATACGGTAAATACTAGTTACTATCTACAAGATGTACTATATGACATGACAAGAGGTGAAACTGTTTTCCGCCGCAGTTTTCACTCATCTTTCACCCAGCTCCGAAATGAAGAATCACATACTCGCCAACAACTCGATTGTTTTCAAAACCTATCTCGACCACTTTCTTAAATTCCAAGACACAGTTCTCTCATTCAAACTAAAAAACTGCTTACCTACTATGACAATAATGGACAACCGTATGCCTATTTAATTACTAGAGTAACAATGTACAATTGCATAACTTTTTTCTGATTTACTATATTGAATTATGTATTGTCATTGCACACAAGTAGGTTATGTTAAAAATTACAGGACTGTAATTAATGTTTTTTTTTTGTTGATATGAACAATGTAAAATTTTAAATAAATTTATTCTTCCTTTCAGGTTATTCGGGTGTTGGCCGCGTGTCTTTTGTTCTTCTCTAGCTTTCGGCTTCGACTTCTCTAGCTTCGGCTTTCGACTTCATCCTGAAGATGGCAGAAGTATCGCTGCCGAAAGCTAGAGAAGAACAAAAGACACGCGGCCAACACCCGAATAACCTGAAAGGAAGAATATATATACCATGCTGCGAAAACCTACAACATCATTTAAATAAATTGTTTGCAATTTATTATTTTCCCGAGTTTTGATTATCATCTTATTATTATTTATATCATTGTTGTAATCGTATTGCCAACCAATGTTTTCCGTCATCTCAACGAGAGTGTGAACACTAATAATAGCACTCCACAACCCTACACTCAGTTTGAAATGTTCTAAAATTTGTTTCACGGGCACAAATCGTGCGGACGCATATCAGTCCACAGGCAACTGACTAAACACAAAGAATGTGTCATAAAAAAACGTAAAAAAAGGGTTCGGTCCGGGGGAAGATACTCGCAGTATAATAATATGTACGGAAGATAGTAAAAATAATATAAAATATATGCTGAAACATCCACATTCCTTCAACATGAATTTAGATGGTCCATCAAATTATTCACAAGAATGTAATGAATGTCAATGTGTAGTGTGGCGATGTTTTCCTTTTAGCTGAAGGCCGTTTTATGGTCGAGTTTGTTTGTATTTTAAATCTTTCTTTGTTGACAGAATTATCCTTCATTATACGATATAAATACGATCATTGTAAAAACTGTGCTGGATAAAAAAAAGTACAACTCGCTTTTAGAGAAATTTTCAAATAGTATTGAGGTAATTTAAAAATACTACTACTTGCTTATATTGTACTGGTATTAAAATACAGGCGTCAATTATGGGCATAATAGCCTGCGTTTTTCATAAGGTCCGGAAGACAATAAAACCGTCAAATAAAATACAAATGAAGCTCCTTATATCGGTTACAAAATTATTAAAAATATCTCATGTTCACTTTATATAACACAAATTTAATAATGGTCGACATATGTTATGCCTCATTCACATGCTGGCCGAGCTGTCACGTTTTTTATGTGAATGATTAAAAAGACGTGCGGACGGGGTGATTGTCTTGGATTGTATACGTAACCGACGGTTATCGCCTTCTTACTCATTCACATAAAAAACGTGACAGCTCGGCCAGCATGTAGATGAGGCATTAAAAATTTTTTCCAACGTACGGACAACTGAGTGTCTTTTGAAAAAATACGTTTTTTTTTTGTGATTTAGATTATTTTGTAATTCTAGTTAACGTTGGGGATTGATATTATTTTATGTTTTTTTTTTTACTATTATTACCTACATCGTTTATGTTTTTTGTTAGACACAAATGATAGACAACCGTTGATTTCGTGACCTGGGGATACAGGTATGTTTAAACGATATATGATGTTTCCTTTTCTACTTACATTTTTTCAAGTTCATGCGTAAGTAATGTTAATATCGTAACAACATATATCACCATTTATTATTTTATTATGAGGTACGGGTCATAAATTATCCATTTACATAACTTTTGGGACATTTCGTGTGTTTATTGAAGATTTATGTCCTCGTATGGATATCGTATCGTCGCCTACACGATATTATACTAACATTATAATATTAGGTAATATCACTATGACAATTTCACGTGAGTCATCACTATTTTCATAATAATATATTACCTTCCTGGACTATAATTATATCATCACGCTCACTTTAATATACGCACAATATATCATTAAACTTTAACAGATTTGAACTTTTGAATCTTATTTTATCTTTTTCTTAAATGCGTACTGTTACAAATCGCCCAATTAGGGTGGACTGCCTATTATAAAAAAATACATTGTTATAATTTAATTTGCATTTATTGTGTATAGCATTGTCTAAGTTTTATTTATGTCTTAGTTTTATTTTAAATTGTGTATCTTAGTATTAACTGCTATCTTTTTTCACATCTGTTTTTTTTACTATGTCTTTATTTATTTTTCATTAAAAACTCGACATTCTCTCACAGACTGTACATTAATTGTACCTAGTATTTTTTCAATTTTCAATTTTTCAATTTCAATTCGGTTTATTTCTCAAAATACTTATACATTTGAGTAATTCATGAATGCACAATATTAATTAAAAAATCAACAAATGTTAATTAGCCGCCCCCAGACAGCACATTTATATGAAGCATTTATATGAAGTCTTAATTCTGATATCAACCATATTTGTTTCTCTATTTTTTTTAATATATGTCTAAATATAGAATCCAAGCGATCTTGTGTTATATTAACTTTCAATATAATTTTTCTTTTTGGATAATAAAATTAATGAAAAAAAGTAGCATCGTGGGGACCTAAAATGAAGCATGAATTCTAGAAGACTTTACATGGAGATCATTCTATTTTTTTCACATTTGGTGTCTCTAACAATAAATAAAAGTAAACAATATGTATAACAGTTTTATGCATAAGTATCTTCAGTTCCTTCGAATCAAAAGTAAAATAAATTTAATCATGAGAAATAATGCTATGCCAAGAAAGTTAGAATTGGTCTAGTCTGGTCGGTTGTTCTAACTAAACAGTAGTAGGTACTGTCAGAACATAGTAGTGAATATAGAAATTGGTTTACATTTGGTATTATAATAATATTGTACAGTCCATAATAAAATTATTATAGATGAATTGCAACACACACTACTAGACAATACAACTTACTCGTTCTCAATAATAAGATCAATAATACAATGTATCTTCTGCACATATGTACTTGCCTATAATATAGAGTAATTGTATATTTGTATGTATCTGTATATAGAGTAATTGTATATTAGTACTGTTCCTTATGTTTATAACAAGATCGAGTGTATTGTACTAAATGAACCTAATATACGATGTTGATATCTTTCATGTCTTTCTATTGATCCTATCCTAATTCCAATGTCTGATTCAGCGTCAATCAACCGAATCATATACGAAAATACAATTCTCGTATTAAAAATAGGTAGGTAAGTATCGTTTCTCACGCATCAAAAATGTTTCTTTAGGTACGTATATAAAGAATGTTCCAGAGGTTTTGTAAAACTCAAAACTCATCCTAAACAAACGAGACAACAGATTTCTTTTGAGTTTCATCTTTATGCATTACAATTGGCGAGTCCATCAATAAAATAAAATAAAATCAATAAAATATAGATATCAAGTTTATAATTAGTTTTGTCTCATTGTGGTTTCTTTTATGGGTTGGCTGGTAGAAATTGCCATTTGGCAATAAGCCCGCCCTTTGTATGTTTTGTTTAATGTGCAATAAAGATTGTTTTATTTTAATTTTATTTTTTATTTTAAAAAATTAGTGTTTTAAAATTGTACTTTGCATTCATCGTAAAAGAAGAAACATAAAATTAGGTGTCAAATTCCTTGGTGAATAAATTAGTAGGTACAGAAAAATAATGCACACATACAAAAAAAATACATTTCCCTCCCTGACTTACGTACTAGGTAGATAGTTTAGTTTCCCAACAAACTGATATGTCTGAGGATGATTTAGGAATCCCGTGGGTAACTTTCTGCTCCACTTCACTAGACAGACAAACTGAAAGTAGTAACACACCCTTAATAATATTCTCCGTACAACAATATAAAGACACAACATCTCATAAAAGAGTAACACAAGTATGAAGGGTAATTCCAAACACCCGTACCAGAAAATGTTCTCGGATACGTACTATAAGGTTTTGGAAGCTGAGAAATAATTTCATAACCCAAAACACACGTGCAAAATATATTTTTTTTAAGTTCCTGGGCTTGCAAACACAAACGCAAATACTTTTCCTGACACTTTACACTAGGCTAAAAGCCTGTAAGTATCGCAAAGTGTGGAGTAAGTACATCGCCAGCGCCGGGGTTTGAACCTGGTATCGATTGAATTACTATACTGTCAGAATAAGAGTGTAAAAATAATCCAACCATGTACCATGATATTACCGTTCTTTTTTTTCGGAAATTAAGATCAGGCGTATTTTATTTCATTTTGGGCACTGCTCATGCCTGAATGAAAGTGAAATAAATGAAAGAAAACTTGATAATAACCTCCAAATCTCTCGTTTCATTTTGTATTGACAAAAATAAGCAAGACTTCAAAGTATCGAATATCAAAATCCAAACAAATAAAAAATAATGCCGTGATGGAACGTTGAACAAGCTACAAAAAAAAGATAATCCGTATGTTAAAAATCATAATACGGAGAAAAAAAAACTTATGTTTTTACACCAACGGCAAGTGTGAAAAGACATGGGGGAAGAAGAAAACTCTTTCATGTCATACACGCTGCTTTGAATATGTAAGCATTAAAAGAAGTAAGTTGAATCAAGAAGGAGAACGGGAGAAGTAAGCAAGAAGATTTTCTGAAAACAATATGGCAAACGTATAGAGAGCACGAATACTTGAAAAGTCAAATAAAAGACGAACCGGGAGAGAGTCTTCTGTTTGAAGATTCCCGGGATTGGCATTGGAATCAAACACTCCGCCGTGCTTTGAATGCAAAACGACGGGAAACCTGATAATGAACGGTAATAACTTCGAGTATTGTAAATGAAATGAATAAAGCGATTGACGATGTGCTTTGAAATATGTATGAACTCAAAAATCTACGTTGACTGAAATCACGGGTCAATACTAATCAAAATAATTTCATGACGATATACAACTAAAAACAACTAACAAATTAATAGTAAGTATCTTTTTCAGAGTTGAATGTATTAATATCATATCCCAAAACAAGTTCCTAAAAATTACTGACGAATCACGCAACAAACCATCAAAAGAGGCAAAATTTAAAATGTATATATAAAGAAAAATATGCAGCACTTAAAAGTACTCGGGTAATAAAAAAACAAGAAAGGGAAAATATCTCAACGTTTAGAGTACAATATTTTCGTACTCGCTTGGGTATATCTATGCTGTGCATATACAAATACAAACCACAATATTATTACACTAAGGAAGAGACGGAATGGAATTTCATTTCAAGGTCTAGCGTTTGATGAAATCTTAAAAAATACTGAGGTACATCTGAAGGACGAAGAAATTGCGCGAATTCCAGATGTGCGTATATAAAAATATTGTACAGAATGAGTAAAAGACGAGCCTAGACGAAATTCCACCCATCCTTCGGACAACTATCAAAATAAAAGTAGGACAATATATGAAAGAGTATGTAGAGACACCTTCCTGAAATAAATCTAAACTTTTTCTTTTGTCGCTCCATTTCCCGCGAAGGGAAAGTTTTATCTCATTTTTTTGTAACGAGGGCGAATGTACTCATGTGGTATTTTGTAGATAAAAACCAATAATGGTATCATTGAATCATACTGGGGAAAACCACAAACAAGAATGCTTTTTTCACACACATGTCTTAGCAGTGTTAAGTGAGAAACGTGTCATATGGAAACATAATAGTGTCATCTAATTGGAACTTTATGGAAATCGAAAATGTCTGGATGAAAAAGGAAGTATTAAAAACAAAACGGATAAGAGATGTTGGGATAGTATAAGCTTCTGAAATCTGTGGTAATTGTAGAGAGAGAATGTATTTATAATATCGTTGGAGAGACCAGAGTCAAGATTAAGATGGTATTGAAGTTGCGAATATCTTCCATCGTGCCGCTGAAGCTGTCCTGTGTATCGTGCTGTGAATTCCGTTTATATTATTACTAAGAAATGTGGCAAAGCTAACACCTTATAAGAATAATTTGCAAAAACTAACTCAAGTAAGTAAATAAATAGACTTACGAGTACATTATTAGAAAAACTTATGGTCACTTTGATTACTTAAATATTTGTTATCTAGACGAAAACAGAAACTCGCAATCTTCTTCTTCTTCTTGTTGTGGCATATCAGGTCCCCCTGACGTCGGCGGCGATCACTCTGGCGAAAAGTTTCCTGTCCTGGTCTGCCCGGAACAGACCGTCCACCGTCTTCATTCCGGTCCACTCTTTTATAGGGCATCTGTTTTTTGCCAACTCCCCGTCTTCCCTCAATCTTCTCTCGAAATGAAACTCGCATGGGTAGTTTAAATGTTTTTTCAAGGTAAGTAATATGTTTGAAAATAATAAAAACTGCAATGTACGAGTATTACGTGGAATAAAAATAAATTGATTATAAAATCCTATTAATAGTCGTATTATCAAAGGTTGTCATCAATGCACGTTAGCATTAGCAGCCCGTATGATGACGAGTTATCGCAGTAATCGGAAATTAATTGATCGGAAGTGAAAAAGGTTAACGATAGATAATGGTAATAAAATTGATGTTATGAAGGGTATAAATTGAAAAACATTTACAACCGTTAAATCGTTACCCTCCTATGTATAATAAAGGGTCGTAAATTTCCATTAAATTTACATTTTTTCATTTAAGAGCGTTGAAAAAGTCATATAATGTAGGTAATAGAATAACTATAAAAATATCTCATATTTCCATTATAAAAATTTCAATTGAGGACCTACGGAGTAAACCAGCAATTAAGAAATGACGAACCTTAAACAATTTGATCACTTCAAACTTTATTTATTTATTTTACATATAAGGGACACTGACAGAGAGTTAATAATACATACACAATAAACAAACATAAAATGAGAAACGCGTCAACCCTCCAATTAGAAGTGTCCACAACTTACATAAATTATTATTATCATTATATATCTATAACTAGGTACATACGAGTATATACTTAAATAACATTAATTTACCAATCCCAGTCCATCCACTACCAATTCCATTACCATCCACTACCAGTTCCTCGCCTTAATCAATATATGTACTTGGCAGATAAAATACCGGTGTAACACGTTGGAGGCCTGGGTGCGATTTCTGGACGAGGCAGATAGATGGACTGAACTTGACGTAATGCTTGGCATTTTCAATTAATTTATGTTTCTATATTTATTTAACGTGTAAAGTTTTTGTATCTAATGTCTGATTATTGTGAATCATATAATGTTGTCATATTTGTAAACAGTTTTTTTTTATTTCTATAGGTCCATATTACAAAAAATATACGTTACTGTTCAGTATGTGTACTTAAAGTCAATCTACGCAATTCATAATTCTTTGATCTCAAGATGAAAGAACGACATAAAAGTCGATATGGTTAATTAAAAAATATGGAATATCGGACAAATCCCAATTAGATTCATGAAAAGAAAATTATACAACATGAACAGGGAACAGTATTTTCATAATATTATTTCACCGTGCAATGTGTATATCATAATTTTATAAATTAATAATTACAAATTGAATGATGCGAGAGTAATTCAAATAAAATTTAATTACTACTCATTAATTAAATTAATAATTAAATATAAAAAACATGAAGCGTGTAAAAAGTCAGAGTGTGCATTTTACGTCGCGGTTTTGACATTAAAAATTATAATTTTAAATACGATATTTTTGCAATATATCATCAACTAACTTATAATAACTTTACCTACACAGTTTCAATATAAAATTACCCCGTATAAAAGTTGAACGTTATGGGGTAATAATTATTATTTTAATTTTATTACGATACGCTTGTAGCAAATTACCCTTCAAAGATATCGCAGTGAAATATGGATTATAATGTATTGTGTGGTATTGAAATAGTCAACTCGCTTATGAACTAACGATATGGCGACCCAACTTTCTGTGTGGCGGATCCAAGCCTCTGTTATGTCCTTCCGCTCGATGTTGGGTGTGCCAAAGGCATGGAGGAGTTCGGAAGGTTGCTGAAGACTATTAATTTTTCTTAGGGGTCAGCAAACGATAAGAGTTACACAAAGTATTGCATCACAGTTTTTTTTGCTTTTTTACTCCAAATGTTGCGTCCACTTCTCAGCAGATCGCGTTAGCATCGTAAAATTGGTCCATTGTAAAAGAATTTCCAGCTGTAGCATAAATACAACTTTTGAAAAATTGCACAATTGACAGCAGCATGTGGTGGAATAGGTGATCGTTGCCCTGGGCATAATGTGATCACTCAAACCGGCCTAAGCCGACTCGTAAGCGTCAAAACACCCATTCTGCTTCATCCCCAAGGGAGTTCACATAACGCTACATTATGTGAATGAAAATGCCTCTCCTCTCTGATGAGGAAAAAACTGTAATGTATTTCCGTCTGTGCAATGCAGATAAATTCCGGTTCCATGCCTAAAATAATTTAGGTATATCCCAAGTATTCCATTGTTAGCATGAGCCTTTACGGTGATTAAATCTCTAATTTTTATGGCTAGATAGCTAGTGACGATTCTATATGGTTCTACATCTGCTGTATTCTCTCCCTATGGTATTAATAATTCCATATACAAGAAAGTGCTTCATAATATAAATAACGTTAGGAAAGGTCTTACATAAAAATATGTAATATATTCGAGGGCTAATGAATGTATGAATAGGCACAACATTGTATACCTTCTTCGTAATAATATTTGGAATGAATACTATTAGGTGCTCCTTACTAACCTTCCACTCGAATATTCGGGTAAGAAGAAAAATAATAAAATCAATCACACAAGATGTAAAAGGGAAAAATCTAAATGCTTTCCCAGAGAAATGTTCAAACAAATAATAATATTACGTCCCAAAAAATATATATATGCTTATTGCCTTTTTTACTCTTTCCGTTCACATTTTCATCGACATACAAAGTAGTATATTATATTATGAGCCATTTGAAATTATTATTTCGTCACGGTGTTTGAGTGGAAGAAAGAAAAACGCCAATAAATTTTTTATTATCTGAAGTGTGTTCATAAAGAATGTACGAATAAGCTGGAAGTTAATTTTAAAGGTAAGCCAGATGTAAAATGTTACTATTTATATAATTCAGGGAACATAAAAAATATTGGAATAAATTTACTTCAAATACGGAGTTTGGGGCTTCAGACAATCACGTGTTGTGTGACTGCGGCGCTACCCAGGACGACAGTCACCTACTGAACTAATTTGCCCACTGATGGGAGACAACTGTAGCTCTAGAGTCTAGAGAACTGATTTTGGAAAATGGACAGTAAAAAAGTCTTTATCAATTAATACTGCAAGTCATTCAATGCTATTGTATTCATGAAGCATACGTAATTATAAGTTTTGAGACGTTTTTTAAGATGACAAATATTATATAAATTCATAAAATGTAGGAATTTCTATAGAAAGATTTTAATAAACAGATTCCTTGAGAGAGAACTGTAAAGGTACTTATAAAGATTAATAAAGGCATTACTAAGAAAACAATGTTACCTCGATTATCGTTTGCAGATAAATGTTAGCGTTAAAATGCCAAACGATGTCGTAAAAAAATACCTACAAAATGAAAGAAAGCTTACAATACCTAATTGGTAATTAATACAACATAACGATTATTCATTCAGCGATTGCGGTCAACTAGTAGAGCCGGATTTATTTATTTATTCTTAAAGTGAACAAAATATAGGTATAATAATGGACGGAAAACAGATTATAAAGCACTGTTCACTAGGGCGAATACATTCTTTGGGATACATTAAACATTTTTATAAATATTCTCACAATGATTTTGCTGCCCCAATTATTTCAGTTTGTTTAATCAAGATGATTCAATGAATCAAGAGATTGCTTTAATTTTTACGACAAGCATATATGGAGGTGTATTTCTTTTCCGGGTTGCCTGAAATTTACCTATGGCTTCTGCAAAAAGAGCTATCTCAAGAACATGGGACATGGGATCTAAATGTATAGATACTCATAGAATTTTACACTCTGCTTCAAATGGATAAAATTAAATTATTACGAATCAATTACCTAACAAAGACATATTTCGATTAAAAATATACTCGCAGTACGAAATAACGTAATGCGAGATAAAGCTACAAAGTAGAAAGGAAGTTAGGTGTTGGGGTAGATTCAAGATTTGTGTGATGTCGTTAGTAGAAGAGAAAATAACAAAAGAAAATATTTCGATTGTTTTATTTCCAACAAAAGGAAAAGCAAGAGCTATTGAGTATTGATGGTACTGTTGGGTCAAGTTATAAGAATATTAAGGAGGAAATGAAATTGTCAGGGTGAAAATGAGATATTGAAGATGAACAAACTCACCTGTTTTCCGCTTAGTAATATTCACAGGAAGCCAATCCCGGCTGTTATTTTTTTTTATTCCACGATTTATTCGACAAGTTAATATCTACTAAACTACTTATTAATAAAGGATTGTTTCAAGTGTCACAAACAGTGAAGTAGTTTTTTGAAGTTTTACCTTCGAAAATTTGATTTGCAAAGGGATTTTTGATAAATGAATCTAAGCTAAACTCAAAATGTTATGTGATGGTTGAATAATAAAAAGGAAATTAATTATTTTTGGGCATACTTTCTCTTAATAATGGCATTTTTATTATCATTATTTATTGCCAAAGATAATGTATGTAGTATGTAGAATATAAAAAGAAACTTATTTATAGAGTACCCAAACTCTGACCTAGTCAACATGGAGTAAAGTGTTAGTCAATGGTGACCTCCGATACTGTCCTTCAAACGACTGTTTTATCAACAATTTTATTTTACGTTTTATCAGTTCTCTATTAATTGCCTGTGCAGGTAACAGCGAATTACAGTTCTCTGTGGTAATATTTGATGAGACGAAATAAAACCAGTATTTTGAAATTCGTCTATGAATAAAATATCGTGTTCATAATATATACAAAATAATCCTCTCTCCCATTTTCCCCACTTCAAACTAACCCTCACTACGATGACGGTCGTAATAATAATATGTCTCTACCCATTATTCCGCTGCTCGCTACAACACTCCACAGAAATGCCGGGGAAAATTTAATAATGTCAATTACTATTTTCCTTCCACCGGTATATGGACCATAGAGTATAGACACTATAGACCATAGGTAATAATAATAATATAATAATAAAAGCATAATGTCTATGCTTTGCTCTCACGTTGTTGCAACCTATGGACGACGAAAACATGGCGAAAATTAGAACAGTAGCAAATCGATCGTATCGTATTCAGAAATAATAATAATGAACCGTTTAACCCGTTGTTTCAAACCTCTACATCTGTATTAAACCTGTGTCTCATGCTCAAGTGGTAAATTGCTATGCGATGGAGCGACCAAATCAGAGCTGCTCAGCCACCAATACAACTTTACACGAGGCCGCACATCTGGCCACGGAGAAGACCTCTTGCAGAAGAATGCTTAACTTCATGAGAGGGAGTCACGGCTCACAGTCATAAGGAACAAAGAGCAGTAGCAGCAGCTTCAGGGTTTTAAAAATAATCCGTTTCAAATCCTACTCGTGTTCAATATAAAACTATAATCTCTAAGACACACTCATTATCAAATCTTTTCTTTTGATAAATACTATCTGACTGAAATAACTATCTTCCTTGAGTGTGTGTGTGTGTACCCTTGTTGACATCGTCGAGCATTCAACCACTGTGCCCAAATTATCTTAATGAGTAAAACTTTAGTTTAGCAAAGTCAATGAAAGTTAATACATTATACCCGAAAATATCAATAAAGATTTAGTTAATACGATTCCGAAGATTAACAAGAAGAAGAAAAGAATACAATTCGGAAAAGAGCTGTTATTTTTTGACATTATTATGTGATAATGATTATTATATAAAACCATATCTGTGGTCGACTCGTCCTGACTTGTGGTATATTATGGGATCGTAAAACAGATAATGCACTCGACAACGAAGATTGGAAAATAAACAGCAACTGATGTTTTTGAACACGTCGTTATTACAATAACCAAGTGACTGATATCATTATAGTATAATAATAGTGTCTATAAAAGAAGGAGTACCTACTAGTCTTGTGATTCCGTGAAATACAATACTGAGAAATCAATACTACAATGTTAATTATGTTACCAAACGTAACCAAACCAAAGATACACTGGATAGGTGCTAATGCTTCAATATTCTCAACTTCTTCTTTTATGATTTTCCATAACAACATAAGTGTTTCAGTGTTTTCAGTATTTTGTTGTATATACTTTTTTTTCAATAGTCAGCCCATGTATGTATGCTGTAGACACTCCTAATTGGAGGGTAGTCCTGATTATGTTAATTTTTATTTTGTGAATGTTTTGTCAATCTTCTGTCAGTGGCTCTTCATCGTCAAGTTGTAGATTTTGATTTGTATAAAGGTTTTACGTCAAAAGCTACATTGATGGGTGTATAAAAGTATGTCATATTTAGTCCTCCTTTTGTGTGAATTGTCTTATGTATATTAGACTTTGTTTCTAAAATAAATTAGCAAATACAAGAGATAAAAATTTTTCGAAAGACCACTCTTTCTGAATATTTGTATTAGCGGTGCGATGAGATTATCATGTGTGCATGAATTCTGTGATAAGTTGATACACAGTTGCACTCTCTCACTGGTAGCTCCATATTGATGATAATTATGAAATGAATCCCCGCCACCTAGAAACACCTCACCAAAATACCGAATGATTTATTATACTCGTATTTAAAATGCCCACGCGTTTTGGAGACATTCGGATGATGAAAATTTATACCATGAATTGAAGTCACGCCTTACAAAGGAGTATACAAAGAAAGGAGCAGGATTAAATGTCAATCCCCAATTTGAATTATTAGTCTGACTGATTGTGAAAAGTGTTAAAAGAATCTGATGTCAAGATCAATCAACGAACTTTCGTAAACCATCAGAAGCATTCGTGAAATATTTGGAGGTTGTAAATTTTGATGGAATATATTAATAAACTTGAAAGGTGGACGTAGACGATTTACAGAATTATAATAGTATTTTCAGTAGATGACGTAAGTAACTCCATTATAACTTTTAAAAAATGGTTGGCATGTATGCTAAATACCGAACACAATCTTAGCGGAAGTCGGTAGTACAATGTATCAGCTACCAGCCTTCGTAGAATGGCAGTTAGAATCCTCGTGCATAACGCTAGAGGTCTGGAAGGAAAGTCCATCATTTGCTGTATATCTATTGAGATAACTACTTGTTTTGACTAAGGATTTATGGAGAAGTTATGGGGAATTAATATTCTTCTTCTTCTTCATCAGCCTACCCCGTCCACTCCTGGACGAAGGCCTCCTCCATCTGCCTCCATGTTGTCCTGTCCTGTGCAGACTGCATCCAGGTTGCACCGACATGTCGGACCAGGTCGTCTCTCCATCTCAACTGTGGCCTAATAATAATACCTAATATTAATTCCAATTTGGAAAAATTGAATGATCCTGAAGTGCTTCAGGAGACAAAATGTGGATAGTAGGTGCTGTCCTGTTTCCACGGCCCGTATAGGAAATGGTCACACCTAATGTCCAGTCATGATTCAGTTCAGCTTAGACCAAAAGTCAATGTCGTACAATATCAAAAAAATGTGGGAATAGATAAACGACAAACTTGATACAACACTTGCATTTTAAGTAATCAACACTTTGGCTCTAGAATGACGAAGTGTACGATAATAATTTGGGTATTATTTTCTACTCAGACAAGATTATTTTTGTAAGGAGAGATCTAACCATAATTTCTGCGGTTCTCAAACTGTGTGTACTTACTACGTGTGACAGTCGTCGTATGGAAATTATTATACTGGCGGACGATGGACCGGTATAAAGTAAATATACTTAATATTATGAAAAATGATACTTCACATTGAAGAAGAGAGAAATATAAGTAGAAATAAGTGAGTTAGATAATACAATCTTCACCGTGTATCCAGGGAATATCATATTCTAACTTTTAGAGTTGAAAACAAAATATTACATTATAGTAAAAGTAGTGAAATTATCATAAAGACGTTGTGGTGTCGTATGACAAAGTGCAATTACTCGTAATGTTTTTTTTTTTTGCATATCCGTAATAATAATTATATTTCCCTGCAACACCTTCAATTACGGTTTCTAGATGTCCAATTTTGAACCGATCATCCGGTTTTTATTACGACTGCCCGGTTGAAAAAATATCATAAACCGTACAAAGTTCGACGTTCTTATACGTTCTTATTTTATACCTCATAGGAAAATTACACTTTTCAGACCTCATTAAAAATGTGCGCGGAGCTAATTAGTATACTTTTTAAGAACAAACAAGACGAGTATTATAAAACAACATCCTTTTCTAGTCGGTTCACAAAAACTTTGCCGAAAAAAGCTAGCCCTTGCACACCCACCTCAATAAGTGCTTAAAAGGAGATTAGAATACCTAATAATCTCTCTCTCTTTAGGCAAAGCACCCGGTATCGAGTGATACGAGTAGGTATACCTAAGAATATATCCATCTTTTTTTTAATTATTTGCGTCCCTGTTTAGTTTCTTATAACAACACGTGACGAATGTTTGCATAGAGTAAATTCTCTTACACATACAACTATAGGACATTATTATGATGGGAATAAAATGCTAGAAAATTTGCACCATTTGTCAAAACTAATGTTCCGTTCACACCGTCAGCGTCGTGCAACATTGTCGTTTGCTCTTTATTATTTTTATTATAAACCAGAAGAAACGTGTGACGTGCACCTTAATATTTTTATTAAACGTACGAATGTAGAAAATAAAATGCATGAGGAGCGCATCTTCTATTTCGTGCATAAAATCTCATTACAGTTCAAAAGTTTTTCCGAGACCAACGAAAGTTCACACAATAGAAGCTTATCTATTTTAAAGTACAGGTGAGATATTCACTTGTCTCGTAAAAAAACGTTGAAGGTTTTCACGGTGTGCGATTGACATTGTTACTTGGGTTTTCGGGTGAACCGTGTGTAGATTACCTTGATCGACATTTCGACACTCCTACTCGTGTCATCCTCTTTGGAAGATGTTGAACACACGGTTCACCCGTAAAACCAGGCAACAATCTGTAAAGAAATGTCACGCAAATAGAAAAAAATGTGACTCAATAGTAGCAAACGATTATATAATATCTACAATACCATTTGAAAGAAATGAAGGAATTTCAGTAAAAAAATAATCCCGGGATTATCCATAATGAATACATATCTAATATCACTTTCCATACGAAAAAGCGACTTTTTTGTTATTTTTTCTGAGCGATTCGGAGGATGCTACCATAGTTTTATTAATATACTCCATCCAATGTGGATAGGACATTTTCCTAGGGCAAACGGGTTATATAATTCACAAAAATACAGACAGGAGTGGGAAAAGTCAAGTTATTAGTTACCACAAAGTTGACTTAAACAATATCCTTAATAAGTTTGACAATTATTATATTTGATTTGTGCATCTTATGTACCTATAGATGTATGTCTAGTTTGTAAAAAATAAATAAATAAAACCATTGTATAAGATGTGAGAGTTTGCTAAATTCCAGAAACTAATGGCCGAGAAATTCAGAGGCGTGAAGGTAGAAAGAAAATCGCAATGATAAATGTTTGTTTATTAAAATGAAAATGTTTCTTTCGTATACAAGCTGTATAATATATAGCAAGCTACTTTGATATAATTCAAAAACTTCTGGATCGACGCCCATCCTAAACTCGACCTATTTTCACGTCATCAAAAATATAAAAGTTGGCTGCCGTCATGGTTGCCCTTAAATCTTCCTCTTTACGTTATGGCCCATTCATCATTTCCAACCCTTCGATATTCTCATATCATGTAAGGAAAGTTGAAACTTACATTTTTTCACCACCACGCAGACGATTTATTGGATTATAATTATGTTAGGGTCGAATGTTACACGTCCTTTAACTAAAGAAATAATACGTCACAAAAAATATATTTTATGGGCTTTTGTGTCACCGATTATTTTTTTTTAATATATACCCACCTATTATTTTTAAGTTATTGTAGTGATACTATGGTTAAATTAAAAACTGAACACTTCTCCCACACACAAGTCTTGCTTTAGTGGGAGAATATTAATGAAATCTTATTTTATGTATTAGTTATAAGAAACATTGTACCACTATATTATGCTTCATAAATAAATAAATTGAAATTGAAATAATTTATTACTAGGTAAAATTGGAAAGCAGTTTTATTTTACATCTTAATAATATTTTATGAAAGTATGAAATTATCGTTATTTTACTTTTATACTTTCGACAAGTATAGTCTGTCCAGTCTGATTTATTACATTACGAATATTGTACTTGTGTTTTGATTTTGTATAGACGTGTTCTATGTTCTATTTTTGTGATTAAATGACCTATGCCAACACAAATTTTTAAAAACTTTTGCTGTGGATGTGTAAATAAATAAACCTTTGTCCTTATCTTAAACTTAAATAAGCACTTGAATGTACCTATTTATCTTTACATTATTCTGAGTGATCTACATAAAGATTACTTTGTCGACAGTAAAACACTTTTTAGAACACATAGATCAAAAGTATACGAGTATAAACCAAAAGCGATACAGATATTACACAGATAGCACACCGATAAAGAATTTATCTCGTAGACTGTTGAATACACACTTCAAAATAATAAAGAGATTCAATTGTTCTCCCTCACTTATATTATTTGATCTGTGAGCCGATTTCGAAAAAAATGCTAATCAGTCCAATAAAAGTAAACTGATTTCCGATAAATAGCTGTAGATAGAAAGGTACTGTCGGTTACTAATATGTCCATCTCACTCGTGTAATTCTCTCCCCTCCCCCTAGGTGTGTAGGTATGAGGAGGATACCTACTACATCACAACTCCCGGTTTATATCCATGACCCATCAAATTATCGTAATGACCTAATCCTATTTGCAAAACGGTCCGTCGAGCCATTTTCGTCAGATTGATAACACGTTCACTATGATGCTCATCACCGGCTATATAATATAAAATAGGTGTGGATTTACCTCGACGTTTTCATCGAGGTCAAAAGGCCTATTTCAAATTTTGACATAGTTACAAGACTTTTATAAAAAAAATAAACTCTGAAGTAGATACAGACAGATGTCTAGGTACTTACCTAAAATAGTGATGTTTAGAGTAAGTATTTTTTGTTTTGTTACGGGAAAATTAACACGATGTTGTTCCACCATTAATTGGACTTGAACCTATTGGTCTAACTGTTGTTGAGTCAATTTGTCAGTTAACTAGATTTGTCACATTTCGCGGTTGTAACGATTAAGGTCCCAAACTCACAACATATAGTATTGAAAGGCCAAAGAAAATATGGATAAACGACATAACCAGAATAGCGAGTGGAACTAGGATGTGAATGGCAAGAGTACGGGATGGAAACCTGAAAGAACTCTATATCCCGCGGTGAAGAAAACAGGGCTAAAGAAGTAAAGAGAACATGAGCAATTTGCTCGCTGTATTTGGTACAAATGTGTGGTTATAGTATACGGGGATTCTTAAAGAATACAACGTCTTATATTGTACGAAAATACGTAACAACATTGAACCAAAAGAATATGTTGGAAATATTCTGAAAAAAATAGACTGATAATAACAAAACGTACATAAAATATTCACAAAAATGCGATCAAACCTATCAAAATGCATTTTATTTGAAAGAAGATCAATATCATTTGAATAAAATAACACTTGTACGCTCCTTAATGGCGAATGTAAATGTTCAAAATCAAATTTTCTGAAATGTAATTTTCATAAAACCTTATGTATTTCGCTGCTGAAATACTAAGCCGCGCGTCTCATCACTTAGTTCTCCCATAACACGGCTACAACCATAAAACGGTGACGGGAAATCTGATAGAGATTACAATTTCCACAAGAAAGAAAGCTATCTCTGAAACGGTTTGTAGGTATTAAATAATATTCTGATAAAATGACCTGATTTTTTTATACATAGCATTACTAAAAGAAATCTAAATAACTTTAGAAGCGTAATAATGTAATGTTGGAGGCTCAGTGATGAATTTTGATGAAATTTCAATCAACACAGACCATATCCCAACATTGAGACTTTTTATCACGCAAACCAATTATGAAGTATCGGGAAGATAGCAAATATTATTGTATGATAAAATGTGAAATCGAAATCTTGAACACGAGGCAGAATGGCTGAAGCCTGTGAATAATGTAACTTTGAAGGCGATGTCCCGTATACTTCCAAACAGAGAAAATCATTGAAAAACGAAAGCCACTTTTACATTTGTCAGAAAACAAGAATTATTTCCTTTTCTTCTACCAAAACCGTGATTTTTCCACTGCTGGACTCTGCTGCCTTTTCTGAATCACTCGATTTCCTCTCTCTCCCTCACTTACTAAGTTCAAATGCTTTTGACCGAAATGATCGACCTCTTCTGTGCCTTCTAACACCTCTTCTGTTTGGTCTTCATTTGGTAAGAGACTGAGCGTCTAGCTAGATATTATTATCACGTCTTGCTGTATGTCCTGCTTATAGGTATATAATCCAGCTGAACGACCTATGATAACTACGATTCCGGTTGTACGTCCAGTATTCAATCTCTGAGACAAATACCCACCATTTGTAATTAATTCGCAATTTTATGTAAATATCTCTCCGTCTTTCTCGAAACCATGTTTTGGATTTTCACCTATATTTTCTGTAGGTTATAAGGTAGGTACTTAGACTCAACACACGCGGCTTGTGTCGATACAAATTAATATCGAATTAGGGGTTCTATAAAAAGGCCCACGGAAACGATTTTCCTAATCATGATTAATCAAGATGACTTGCTGTATTTCGGAACATGGTAATAGTCCTACTACTACTACTACTGATTATACTCATACAACGTCTTCTCATGTATAAAACATACTTAGATAAGAACACCATAGGTATACACCATAGGTAGGTATATAACACCATATATTCTTTCTCGTTAAATCTATATGGATTATAGTACTTCAAATAAACATGCGGGGTTTTGTCCTAAGGTTTGGTTTACAAGAATTAAAATACATAAAAGTCGGCGTCTACAGTTTTGTACCTAATACATTACAGCGACGAAGGGTCCTAAGAATACGTTTCCCATCGAGTTACCATTTTGATTTAGGATGATAAAACAATACGTCTTATCTGACATAATGCAATAAAAATTATAGTCCCTCCTAAAGAAATCCACTCTACGCCAATGATACATTATCACAGGAGGTATATCATTATCTTCGCAACGAATGAAATACTAGAACATTTTTTTATTTTTAAAACTGTCGGCCCATGTTGTTTTTGTTGTTAATTGTTGTTTTTTTTTTCAGCAGATTTGCAAGAACTTCCTGCGTAGGCTTGCAGGAATTAAACGATAATTAACTAAAAAATAAAAGTGATAAAATATGGGATTTGACTTGAGTATGAGGAAATGTTTACTACATAGTTCAATAGCATACGTTATCTGATACGACTCATTTGGTAAATCGTATTTTAACAAGCAAAAAAAGTAAAAAAAACTTTTATAAATATTTACAAACACACTGTAGACTTGAGAGTAAAATCTCTCCCGATGTTATTGTCTGAATGCAATTATTACGTATAGGAAATTCTACAAACAATTGTACATTCCATTAAAATAATTTTGCATTTCGTCTCGGCGGATCCAATTAAGATGATGAGTGATTGATTCGAGGAAAGAAGAGCTGCTGGAAGGGAAAGAATGATATTTCCAATAACGAGATTAATAACAATCTCTCTCGGTTTAAATAAACATGACCTCCACTACCGCCTGCTTCGCTGAAATGAGAAAATCATGTAAATTTATCGTGTTCAACTAAGTACTCCTATTAGTATTGTGTAGTGCGACCAAGTGTTTGATTTCATTACAATCGAACTTTTATTGCATATACCTACTCAGTACTCATATTCATCATTTTCGGTGTGAGAACGCCCATTGTACGGGGTATCTAATAATCAAAGCTCCGCATCAACATTTCTCAATTACCCTTGACTTTACCTAATGTATTTCCCTAAAATCCGCCTCGAACTTATTATCTGAACAGTGCCCCACAATGTGATCCACCGACATCATCTCTCGCAATAAGGATATTCCCTTTTTCCCCACCAATGGAGGAGAAGTCCAACTCTCCCATAACCAGTTCGAATCCGATTTTGGTGTGTCTATAATCGGAGATATAGACCGAATCCTGGCTGAAAAAAATTCATGAATCAGTTTTGAAAGATGATACTTACAAGAAAAATGTATGTTTGCATTGACGTAAGTTCTTAGGTGTTTAAACCCCGACGCAAACAACACATCTTTCTATCACTTCTAGACAGGTAAATCATCGAGGCGTCGCGTCGCTCACTCGAATCTACTGATCAAACTTATAAAATTAGTATTCAGAATCAAAATAACATCGTCTTCGTACAAAAAATAAATAAAATGCAAACGACTGTTAAAAAATAATTGGATGTAAGTCAACAGCTATGCAATCCCACTTATAGTACTAGTTAACTACATCAGTAGTAGTCAAAACAAATACGATTGGTTAGCATACTCAGTAAAGTGAAATGTGTATTAAAATCCACTTAATATCATTGATTAATCTGTTCAATTTACTTTGAAAATATCGCTTTCAAGCAAAGTGGTTCCATATCAGATGAAGCAATACTTACATAATTGAAAATATCTTAGTCAGAACATTATTTTAATATGAGAACTTAAACGATAACAATCAAGAAGATTATACGCGTATACCTATCTGTGAAGACAGGTCTTTTCTCTATCGGGCACATTATCTATGTCTATCAATAATAGCTTGGAATTCGAGGGGAAAGAAAAAGCACAACCAAGCTCACAACTAGTTCTTATCAAAAGCCGGAGGTCAAGGTGGACGAGGCAAGACTTTGACCAAAAATCTTACAAAAAGGAAGAGACGAGGGAATCTGGTGCAGGTATACTAATGGTAAGGATAAGGATATAGAGATGGCATGGAGCGGTCTTTTTATATTCGATGATGTAACAAATATTATGAAGAAAAAATTAAGACTTCATCATAAAATCCAATTAGATAATATACCTATATGTAAGATTATTGAGGAAGCAAAAACTTGAGGTAAAGTGTAAGCGTTTATGAATAAAACAAGATAATCTTCTGTTTTTTAAACGAATATAAAATAGAACGATACCTGGAAATTAAAGCTAACAGAGAAAGTCTTTTATTATATTACATTTTATCCGAGAATATAACGCGATAAAATTTTATGGAAAACGGAATAATAAGGTAAATCGAATCACCGAAATAGAAATGGTAAATCCCATTGAAACCGTTTGTGAATAGCTGGCAGACAACATCGTATGTACAAAAAAGGGGTAAATTTTGATTTGAAAAAGGGTCAATGTCGGGTGAATTTAATGTTACCGCACCATTACAAAGAAAAATTAACCCAAATCATAATCTCGACACGTCTAAAAATAGTAACTGTTCGACACAATCCCGACAACGAGAAGCTAATTTTACTGTACCGAATAATCTCTTCGTGATATCCCTGTGTTGCTACGAGAAATATCTTGAGAGGGATTTAATACGCTAAGTTAATATTAAAGCCCATGTTTAACAGATACAGAGGTGATAACTATCGATAAATCCTAAAAACAAACTTATGAGATCGACAGCACTTTTCTGAAAAAGTTCAACGCAGATTTCAGTAGGTTAATATAAAACATAATTTATTTCATACGAATGGTACATAATAATATCATTTTTCAAAGTAATTTAAACTAGGAGAACAGATTCTGATGTAGCATTATTAGCACTAACAATAGTCGACATATACGGACATCCCTTTTTCTCAATGGCACCATGTTAAAATTACCAATTCCTTCTATTATATATCTAACATTACGAAAGGATTCTATGGAATAAATGCTACCTTGTGAATAATATAGGGAGCACCTAATATGATATAATACGAAATCTCGTCGAAGGTTAGCAGGAAGTATTAGATACTTACATAGTAGGCACTACACTAACATAGAACGTAAATGAAAAATGATCCTTTGATACCTTTATCACACTCTACAGGACATAAATAAATCATCCACATTTCTAGGAGCCAGCCCGCGCCTTTGACTAAACATACAAAAGAAAATATCTAGCGTGATTTTTATCTCTATTACCGAAAAAAGTGAAAAAAAGTCCTTGAAAACATTGGTGAAACGTATTTTATTCACAACTAACACAACCTATATGTAAGTAGTCGGTGGTTCCCATTAGAAAGCATTATAAAGTTGTAACTTTTCTGAAGTATCTACTACTATTAACATTCCTACAACGTCACAGAGCTTTTTTGTAAGTAGGTATCGTGAAAGAGTTAAGTTATTTACGGGCATAAAAGCTTCCAAAATAGAATGTAAAGACTTGCTTTTTTTTTACTTATTGTAAACATTTATTTATGTAGTAAACGTTGCTGAATCAATTTTATTAACTCAACAGATTTTGAGTTAAAAATCATCTGTGAATATTTAATTCTCAGTAACCCATCCCAAAACAGTCATAGAACAAATCCCCTACTTCTATTTTCTGTTAACATGTTTTTTTTTTATTTACAGAAGAATCTCTTCAAACATAGATTTAAACTTCAACCATAATGTTTACTTGTGGGCCTTTCATCGGCATAATAAATTAAAAGATATTTTCACGAAAAACATTTAAGTACTAGAAACGAACAATAGATACGATACAACCAAGTTTTCTTTAAGAAACGATCGCTTATACAAGTCAAATGTCCTCAGCACTCCGCAATAATCATATTAGGTAATTTACGTCGTGAAAATTAATACAACTCAACACTGAGATTCGAATCTATGACCTGTAAGTTATTAAGTAAATACAGAGTTCCCACTGGCTAATTATCTTTACATGTCAAAATTATTAAGACCGAAAATTTTGATAAAGGTACGTAAATAAATAATTAGCCATTTTTTTAATCCCTCAAACGAACATCCCAATACGTTGAATGATTTATTAAAAATATAAGTATCCTCCATAAATTAAATTAAACCTAATAGGCCCTCTTCAATGCCCCGAAGGGTGTTTAAACGTATATGTTATAATAAATTATTTAATAATTACTTTTACCCAAAGCGATACCAATCATACGTATTACGTGTTTCCTAATTGAATAAGTATTATTTTATGATCGTTACCAGATGTGTGTATAAAATTGTGGTATTCATTTTTGTTAAGTATCCATCTACTGCTAAATTTCGCAAAAATAGGTTGAGAAATGTTATACAACTGTCTCCGACCAGTATTACTTGATGTCAAAACTTACAAATCGTTAACAAAACTGGATGATTTCATACATAAATGTCCATAAAAAAATTACTAATAGTCGTCAATATTATTTGTCAAAGTCAATTTATGATTTTATTTCGGCCACCTATCCATACCATTCTTCCAATCTAATTTACACGCTGGGCAAGTCGAGGGCCAGCTTGGTCTAGGTTGGGGAAACGTCTTAGTTGGGCAACTTTTAGACTGGATCGGGATGAATCGTATGAAGGGTCTGTTTCCGGTTGCACTACTCGGAGAACAGGCACGACAGGAAGATTACTATAAAGATTCCCACTATTCGTACCAGTACGAGACTATGACGTTTAAGAAAAATGAAAAAACCTACCAAAAATCTTGACTCTTAAATAACAAATACCCAAAAAACAAGGTAGACTGAAATACGAGAAATGCGAAAATTCTAAATAGAAACAAATTTCTTTTAAGCTTATTAATTAAATTTATTAAACACAAAGTATTTTGACAACGGACCAGTTAATTAAAAACCTGTTATATTTTAACAAAATCAATAATTCATTAATTTATTTTACCAATGGCAAACCAAAATATTAAGCTAATTACAATTCATTATTACTGTTATTAAAAACAACAGATAAACCTTTTTTGGGTAAATCGGTTATAAATAATTAATATCAATATTATTTATGAATCCACGAGGCAAACACAATATCTCGTGTATTGGTCGAAACAAGTATGAATTATACATACATACGAGTGTAAAGAGAAAAGTATTTATTCTTGTCTGTTTTCTTTCACTGCCTATATTTTTGGATCTCTAGTAAACAATCATTGAAAACTGTGTAAGGTACGTTATAGGTTAATATTACATACATACATACATCTTCTTCCCCTTCTATCCTTGGTTGGGTCGGGGTTAATAAATTAGATAATTTAAAATCAACTACATCTCTCTATATTTTATATACTAAATTCTATTCTATAGTTAAATTAAAGCAACGTACAAAAAAACGATCGAAATGGTATTCAAATTCATATTACCTCTTGAATATTTTATAATTTGGAATCAAAACTATGATTAGGGTTTAATATTTAGGGCAGACAAAGTTTTTCAAATCCTTTCAATTTCCTTTAAATTGAAAAGAAATAATCGTTGATTTAAAAATATCTCACGTGCTTTCATCAATATTGATGAAGTCCCTATAGAATTAAAAACTCTCATATGAGAGTATATTATACTATGTGTATGTGAACCAAAAATCCAACCAGAGTAAACATGGGTTGAAATATAATAATATAGATAATGATGTATATACTTAAGTTGTACAATATATCTATTGGTACTGTAGGTAATATGTAAGAAGCCGTACATATGGTAGTGTCTGCAAATCCCTTAAGATTGTTGAATGAAACGATACGCGTGCCAAGAACTAGCACCAACATGAACTTATTTTCAATTTGGCTTACTCTCTGTTGTTAACGTTGCATACAAAACTTCAAAGAAGTTGTATGAAAGGAAAAAAACAATACAAGGAAGAAAACAAACATAAGAATTTGATTTATACACCAAGAGTACATAGTAAATATACCTATTTCATCCTATTGTTTATTGTTCATGATCGTCCCTAGGACCTGCTTTCAGGCACTTGGACTCGTCAAATTTACATAGTTAATAATTAATAGGTATGGAATTTATAGAATGTAATCGTATCAATGCCAACAGAGTGTAAAAGGCTATCTTAGCGTTTCGTAGGAAACACACATACAAATAGGTAGGAACAATAAACAATGTTTACAATTAATTCGATGCTGAGGTGAACTCTTAAGTATCATGCCAGTATTTCGTCTACTATTCCAATATTTAATTTGTCATACATAATAGAACATTATTGGGAAAGGACAAGATCATGCATATCACCGTTAGGTATAATATGACCAACTGATAATAATTACAAAACTGATATACTAGAGACCATTCTTAGCTCCAGTTTCTATGATCTGGTCACTTCAGTTTATTACAAGCAACGTTGAATAGATGCTTGTGTATTACAGATTTCCCAAGGGTCTTAGATGTGCAAATTCAAAGGCTGTTCCCGGCATTCAACATTCATGACCTACTTACTTTATACTACGAGAAGCAAAACATATTATTAACGATGTAGAATGATCGAGTATTACTATAAAGGACCACAAATAAACATCCTGAAACTATCATCGAATTACAGTGGCTTGCCATATTATTAGACTTAATACAAAAAAAACAATATTTCTCACTTGTTTTGACTTTTGTGGTAATTTTTTCAATTTTTGTGTTCTTATTTTACGTTATTATTGACCTAGAATAAATTAAACTCAATGTTATATTCAAATATAAATATTTTATTAACCGTACAAAAAAAAAATGGAACATTAAGCTCAGATTTAATATTTAGTATGGTTTCCTTTTGCAGCAATCAATGCCTGAATTCGTCGTGGCATGCTCAAAATACAGTTTTTTACTGTGTTTTGGAGCTCTTCACTATGATTCCAGACATGAATGAGCTTTTCTATTAACTCTTTTTTTGTATTAATGACATTTTTGGCCATTTCTCGCTTCAAAAGCTCCCAAACATTCTCTATTGGATTCATATCCGGAGAATTTCCCGGCCAATCCAAAACATTAATTTTTTTGTCGAATAAAAATTTTGTTACAGACTTGGCCTTGTGGCACGGGGCTCCGTCGTGCATAAATATGTACTCTTGACCATTGGGGAACCACTGGGAAAGTTGTGGTAATAGCCTCTCTTGGAGAATTTCCCGGTATTGATCTTGACGCATCGTGCCTTTGACGATTTGAAGTCGCCCAGTGCCCTGGAAATTTATTACCGACCACACCATGACAGACGTGGGGTGTTTGACTGTTGGCACGATGCAGTCTGGGTGAAATTCTTCACCCACTCTTCTCCTAACAAAACTCGATTTATCCATCATAATTTGGAAAACAGATTCATCCGAAAAGCAAACCTGAAAATACCATACAATAACAAATAATAATAGGACCAAACATCAAAATATGTTAGTAAAAACATAAAAAATAATGGATTTTAAGGTAGAGTTTTTATAATCACCCTTTTCCAGTCGTCCTCGGTGAAATTTTTGTATTTCTTTGCCCATTCAAAACGTTTTTTAATCATGGTTGGTGTTAATTTAGGTTTCCTAGCTGGTCGTCGAGAAGTTAGACCAAATTCCTTTAATCGTCTCTGCACCGTGCGTTGAGATATGTCAATTCCCTGTTCTTTTACTTGCTTGGTCAGCAGATTTACTGGATGTTTCCTATTCTCCAAGCATATATCCCTAATTTTTCTGTCGGTTCTAGGGGTTGTGATTCTTTTTCTCCCACAAGCTCCTTTACGGGCAGATTGCAAAGGTACTCCCAAATCCAATTTTTTCTTTACTCTCTTCACAGTGCTTTGGGAAACTTTGAGAGTCTCTGCTATTTTATACTGAGATATGTCAGTGTTATTCAATAATCCACGAATTTCCCCCAATTTACGTGGAGTGATATCAGAAGTCCTACCCATAACTAAAATAATAAGCGAAAAGTTAAGTTATGTGATTACTTACTGACAACAAAATAAAAAAACGTTTATAATCAAATTGACAATCCACAAAATCCTTTCAAACAAGACAAATGATAAAAACATACCTTTTTAAAGCAAGATAATCCTATTTTACACTCAAATCCTAGCTTCAAAACAAAATATTTTAGTGATAAATTTGTCAAAAACAATACGACGAACCACCGGGAACCACTTGACCGCTTCTAAATACCATAAACAATTAAAATGTGGGGGCATGCGGTATTGCCATCAGTAAAAATATGTTGATAAATATTGCCAGAGTGAAAAAAAATATTATTCCACCAAATTTGGCAAATATACAGACATGTTCTCAAAAGATTTGTGTTAATATTCCACTAAGTCTAATATTATGGCAAGCCACTGTATGTATACGAGGCATTCCTGAGAGAAAAGTAGATAGGAATACTGTGTGTATAATTTTATAATCAATCATGATCAACTTTACATTAAAAAAACAGAAAACAGATGATTTTCTGCCAAATAACTAAATTGTGACGTAAGTTGTATATTATTGTTGTGTAGGAAATTACTTTTTCCATTCGTTGTACGAATGACATACAATACACAAGAAATGCGTAGAAAAAAGAAAATAGATACCTGCTATTACGCAGACATCGAATATTTCCTAAGACCTATCCCCAACCTAAATCCAAATAGTGTCCATATTAAAAGTTTGTGATGAACAAAGCAACAGGAAAAAAGTAGCAAAGTACGCGAGATTTTCTGAAAAAAAACCATTTATTGTCGAGTTGAACAAAACTTACGTTGATAACACAATCTTTCCATTGACACCCTTATTATTACACGAACAAAAAAGGTGTTATTTTTTACGACATCTCACCACAATTGTTGACATCAAGAATGTTCCCAAGTGATTAACGCTGTGTCATCTAGCCGCGTTAATAGCGGCTCTACTGAGAGAAAGACTGACACGGAATTACTTATAATAATACCTACCCACCGCTGATTCTCCAATGTTCACAAAATTTGATGGAGAAAATGATAAATGTATTTTTCATACAGAGAAATAATATGTCACAGGGAGACAGGAAAACTAATACATTTATACTAAATCCATATTACTGTCAGTATTCTGCTGATAGAAGATGACCAAATTCTCTGGAAATAAAGAGCCAGACAATCTAGGAAACGAGCCATTGACCAGTCAAAACCTTGAGGACTCCAACCTCCATATCTCTTTTAAAGAACTGCATTCCACTATACCTTATACCGCTCACGTTAATCGCAATAACAAGAGAAAAGGGAATCAGCTGGAATAAAATTATCAAGTACGATATACAAGTACGTATTCTGACTGAGTTAGGAATAAAAATATATTTAAGAAGGAACATTCTGAAATGACTTTACTATTGGGATACCGTTTTATTTTGCCTCGGACCAATTTGCATCGTTTCGTATTTTTATACCGAGAAGACGGCAGGATTGGGAATTGGGAATCAACCTCTCTTTAACAAAAACAGCTAGGTATCTGTGAAAAACAAATGCTCTAGGGTCCAACCCTGAAATGGGATATCTTTAAAAAAATATATACGTAGTTATTTCATGAAATTTTAAGTTCTACTTCTTCCTAATTCAAATCCCTTTACTACTGAAATTTATGAAACTCTTTCACTATCGTTTATGTTATTTATATTACAACGCATAGTTGTGGTTCTAAGATAAGAAACAAAGTTTAAAGTGTGTTACTGAAAAGTCACAAAAGATCTCACTCAAATGAATGTGAACTTCCACAATGAGTATATCCAGGAAACGCGCTAGAAATTTAGTCAAAGCGATACTTTCAAAATTAAGTGAGTAAACACAATTTCAGTAGAAGAAATATATTTAACCTGATACGTAAATTTTCCTAAAGAACGCAGATTGAGTGCCATATAAACTTTATGGGATAAAGGAAAGGGTGTTTAATTTGCTCCAAAAAAGGTGTTATACCCGACGATAAAGGGTTAAAGAGGGATAATGCCAACACGCCGTTACAATGTTATACTGAGCAATTTCGGTCAAAGATAAACATTTACAGGGGTCGAAGGAAAAAAATACATTTACATTGTACACCCGTCATCACTCCTTTGGTTCTAATTCCTAAAAAGGCTTCACACATATCATTTTATATTTGCAAATAGTCGTATGCTATCACTAATCAAATCCGATGTTTCACCAAAGTGTGGTTGCTTAATCGTTAATGTTTATTCTAAAGAATAAACAATTTCTATTATGCTCACTAAAATAATAGGTATGCAGGGAATTTGCCGACAAAAATATCAATTTAGTTAACCTACAAGTTGTTGTCGGTGAGATTTCTATAAAAAAAGACACGACATAGTACGACAATAAAATCGTCACCAATCCACGAGTTTAGTCAGTTTAGAAGATTTAAACAAAAAAATTGTGATTGACGTTAAAATGTAGTAAAATTTAGGCACAAAAATCGATACGCAGGTAAATATAATGGTAGGTAGTAAAAATGCTTTATCAAAGTATGTAGATTGGTAGGTATGTAGGTATATATTTAACAGAATTTGTGGGAATACAAAGTGGGTAAGTTGAAAGACAAGATATGTGGAAAAACACACACGGAATTGCAAAGTACCAAAGGGAATGGAAGCTATGAGAGAGTAAATATATTATATTGAAAAGTCGACACCTGCTCACTTCAATACATACACTGTGGAGTGTGGAGCTCACATACATGTACAACAGGCTTTACCAATAAAAGTATTCGAGTGGTTTTGGTATACCAAAGTCACTCTCGTACATTGGAAAATAATATGATATTGCTAACACTTTCAATAACACATTACAAGAGAGAAGGAAATGTAACCAATTTATGTGAATTTCGCTTCTTTTTGACGAAGACTTTTTTTTTACCAAATAATAAACAATGTAAGTTCAATATAAAGAAATACTAGAGGGAATTAGGGAAACCCACGAGGTGACGCCCAGGGCAATTGAATACTTGAAAAATATATAGACTCGGAGCTCTGACTCTCAGATCATTTGTACAATGATTGCTTCGCAAAATAAACAAGAAGAAGTGGAATTTTCCACAACAATTTAATATAAAAAAATAATGAAAATTAAAACCTTTTAATATGCAGTTTCAAAAGCACAGAATGGAACGTTTATAAATCTTTTAATAGGAAATGTGAGGAATGAACTTATTTGTAATTTTATATCTTCCGAGTATTTTTGTCGATCAAAGGCCTTTCGATCGTTGATGAATAAAAAGAATTTTCTCGCTTCATTAATATCACCTTTATGAAAAAATTCTTGTCGGGAAATGGTGATAAAACTTTCTTCATTACTGATACGAGTATTAAAAATTAAGGAGTTGTAATAAATATATTTCTATAAACATACTATCTACTTTTCAAAGAGGCGTGTATGTTATGGATACATTTGAAAAGAGTTCCAAAATATTTGTTCGCTCATTAGAGTTATAATTTTGGTGCCATAGGATGTAAGTTGCAACTAGGTTCTACTACTATACCAAATGAAAAAAAGTTACACGTTCCAACATACAATAATAATTTGTGTACATAAAAAAGCACAAAACATTCTGGTGTCCAAATATTAATATGATATATCTACAGAAAGAAAAGTGACATTCATTGCTAAAAAATCTGTAAAATGTCTTATAAAAGTTTTATGAGTACCCGACTCTTAGAGAACACTCTTACAAATATAATAAAAAACTGGAGACTCTGTGTACCTAAGTATTTAACTAACACAGTAAAAAAATACCTCATCTCAAACATCTATGGCGTAATGTATATGATAAGCTGAATATGCTAAAAAATATATTCAACGAAAAGAATTTAGTTCAAAAAACAAAATTACATATAATGTTTGTATGTGGTGTCCAGGAAATAATATTGAAAAAAACAATATTGGTCAAACAGAACCTGACCTAAATGTATCCAGTTTTTTTTTTTTATTTCAACCAACTAGAGCAGTTCCAGTGTGTAAATTCTAAATATGCTGGCAATGTGTGTACAGAACACGTACGGAGCACATTGTGAAAACCACACGAAAAATATTTTACAAAAATAAAATCAGCAAATTTTACAAATTAAAGCAAGTATACCCCAAATGTAAAAGAATTTTCTTTTTTACCAACCCTACTGAAATTTTTAAATTTGTACGAGCAAGTCGAAGGATCAATGGGCGTCTAATTCTAATTTATTTAATTCTAATTAATTTAAATTAGCAAGAAAAACCAACCACCTTTAATTAGATTTCTATATCTGGGGATCGTGGTTATTATGCGAATCCAAAACTGATTTGTGATTGTCACATCAATCGAACAGAAAGTATGCCAATGTGTCACAGGATTTCGATATTTCCACCGCAATCACATCCCATGCCACTAAAAATAGTTCTCAGAAAGTTCAAACTTAGTCTCTGCAGAAGTCAGCTGGACTCGTCTCACTCACTTATGTAGATTTGTCTCATCACTATTTTTAAAGAATTAAATAAATCCTGTTTCAAACTATTCTATTGAAACTAAATAGTTTTCTACGTTCTACCAAGACTCTGAATAAAAAAAATATGTTCGAATAATTGCTCCTTTGTGTATTTTGCAATAAAAATAAACAGATTTTCTCTGAAGCGATAATAATAAACAAATAAATAAAAACAACTTTGAATAAGAATCTCGTGTTTTTAGTTCGCTGAAAATAATTTCCGCATTCCATAAAGTGTTAGCAGATATTTAACGAGCTCATAAAATATTCTTGACTTTTTTCCTAGAGATTCCCCGTAAATAATGTAAGAGTAAAATAGAAAAGACGAAGCTTTGGATAAAATATTACCCCATGGATTATAATAAACAAGAAACAATTTTAGAAAGTGGTTTTCACGCCTACCCGCAATTTTATATTGTGTTAATGTTTTATGAAATATATTTTAAGAGTAGGTACTATTTACCCTACAAATTGAAAACAAAAAGCACTACATAAATGAAAAATATCACATTTGCTGTATAATATATCGATCGATGTGTTGTGTAATGAAAAACATACATTAAATTTCTTACCACAAATGTCTTGTAATAAATAAACTTCCCGTTTAAGTAAGAATGATTTCAGATCCGATTGCACTTGAAACATACCTGGAAATAAAAAAGAAAATTTCATATAATCAACTTTCTAACAAAACAAGACGTCAGATGTGATAATACAAAGAGGGATATTTTTTTTCTATATGTCATCATTTTTGTTAATCGTCGTTCATGAAAGATCTACCAGTATTTGGGTGGAATATCGAATTCTACAAAAAGTGTGCAAGAATAATAGACTTAAACTAGGCATCATCCAGTAACTCGCCAGTAGCTCAAGCTAATCGCATGTGCTGCAATCGCAGTCACACTCAAACCTACAGGTGCCTCTGTCTATCATATGACATTTTATGAAGGAGCTACTCGCTAGCTAGGAGCTACTATTTCAAGTTAAAATCCAAACGCCTCCAAAGGCGATGATCTGAATATCAATTATTTTGTTTTTTTTTTCTCTATTTTCTTAGAGGTATTAATAGTATATTATGCCTGAGCTATTACATAAACACCGCTTATTAAATAACAAATGCACATGACAATGCATGTAATAAATAAAACACGGAAAAGGTGCTGAACATAAAAAAGGGGGAAACGCGTGACAATCAATCAATCGATTAGAAGACCTACAGTGTGAAGTAAAACGTGTAATGTATAGAAAAATATTATGAAATCATATACCTAATACTAAGATACAACATACATAAATTGTACGATCTGTAAACAACAAACAAACAATAAACAACATTAAAGTTTCCATGTTTTGAACAAAAAAAAACACAATATGAAGATAAAAAAAGTGAAAAAACAAACAAAGAGACATCATACAATATAATAGCAATAAATACATTCAACAATAATAATGTATGTGGAAATATATCGTGTAGGATGAAGGGGAATATCGCCATGAAAATTAATAGCGCCAATTAATTCAGGTCTGTCGTTGTATGTCGTAGAGAGGAAGGGCGCAAAAACACGACACTAAATAATTACCTATCTGCTTCTACTACGGCTGCTGGCTGGCTCCGCTTCTGTTTGTTGCCTTCTATCTCATCTGTGTATTGTATACTGTGTACCGTACCCCCATAATACATACGTAATTGTATCGTATCGTATTATACTGTACTCTGTACAACTAGACTCCAACATTTACACAAACAGTAGAACAAGTAGTAAGTAATAGATACGGAGATATATCATTACTCTTATAAATGCATGAAACGACACCCACCCAAATGTTTACCAACCATTTTCCGAAAACTAATAGTAAAAGTTGTGCCTTGTAAGTAATCCGTAAGACTGTGTAAAATCAATCACAAAATACTTCGAAGTGTGACATACTAGTAATTATGTTTGCAATGTTGGACAACATCATGTCATCAATGAGAGTGCCACCGAAGAGAGGTAATCGAATAAAAACAAAATGGATTGAGCGTTTTTATCTAATATAATGAACTGATTCTATGATAACATGATTTACTGTAGGAAATGATAAGGAAGAAAATAAGGGAAATTTAATAAAGAATAATGATAATATGTCGTTTGAGGTCATTTTAGTCTCTATAAACAAGGTACTCTACGTGTGACTATATAAAGCTTTATGAACATTGACGAAAGTCAATTTAATATGTTCCTTTTTGACACCCGTTACAATCGTGTTTCGGTAGATGCATAAACCTTACTCTCATAATACATAGACTCAAACGATATTGTAGTACCGTTTCTCAATGACAAACATAGGAACTTGAATTGCCAGATTTCCGTAATAAACACACTCACACAGTGGAGCAATCGAGCCGAATCAACGACAAGAATTATATCACGAATTTACACTTTACTAAAAAGTGCACAATTAGCTACGGAGTATAAGAATTCGTGAACTATTTACCAGCACAGCAAACATTCGGTTCCGTCACAATACAACCTAAAATAAAGGAGAACAAAGTTAAACATATTATTATCAGAATATTTAGACTGAAAGTATGAAATAATAACATGATTGCGAAGCGCGCCAAGAATTTCGCCTGTAAATCTGTCACGGAAGAAAATCATAAAAGGGATAACTAGTTATTAAAGAGCGTCGACATATTTCACATGAATCAGCTTCATAAAGTATACCAGGCTTTAGTAGAAATAATGTACTACCTACAGTTGAAACACTATTTAGTTATATTACTATGAAATAGGTACACTAGGATATCCATATCACTAGGTATATTAATATAGGTTTAACGATGGTGGCGGCTCGTAGTGACGTCAGCTCTCTCGATAAGTAGGTCACTCGGGAGCTGAAGACGACTATCGCTGGATGTCTGGATGTTTGCTCCATCCACGTTTAGCGCTTTGCAAACTTGAATGAATTGGGAGACCCGTCTCGTGTAAAGTGTTTTCACTATGTTTTCCAAAGGAGAAACGACAACAAATAATATTCCATACTACAGTTTACATCTACAAGTATTTTTATGATGCTTTCAGCTTTTTCTTTCAACGTAATATTATCATATTTTCTTTCACAAACGCACAACCCAGACTGTAGGTTTTTTCCTTATCCGATATCTATAAACCACAGTGTTGTCAGGACAAATTCTACTACATTATCTTTGATAGTCTGATAAAAGCTTTGACCCAAACCTACTACGTATATTATAAGTAACATGTAACGATCTTAGTTTATTACTTTTGTCCATCTCTTGGACAAACATGACAAATAACGTTAAAGAACTGTCTGTCTGGAAAAAAGAAAGAAGATTCATCAAGTATTCAAGTACAATTGCTAATGTTTCATGATTTATTGCTTTTTTTAATGAAGATTCTCAGTTATATTAATTACATATTTTTGTTCCTCATAGTAGACCTCAAAAAGAAACTTTTATTATACTCACAAAAAATACTTATAAGAAATATTAGTACTATAATATAACTTTCGTGAAGGGTAGCTTTTGTTGACCCAGAAAACCCATAAAAAATATTTGACATCACAGAGAATAAATTCAATTAATGTTGTGTTGTTCTTACAGGTATTTTTTCAAAAAATACATTGTTTTTTCTCTGAAAAAGGCAAAATGTTTCCAAATATGTGGTTTAAGAAACACCGATAGCCAAATAACACAACGTAGTAACTTGTATCTAGTTTTGTACGTGTATTGTATGTATTATGTTCGTTTGCCTTTCTATTTGGGGACATGGAGCTGATATAGGTAACGTTAGTGTTTCAAAAAAAAAGGGAAACAAAAATATTCCGTAGTAGACTCCAGTTGTTTTGTATAATGTGATTCTAATGAATTTTCCCACCAAACGGCATTCAGAATAACACTTTTTATTCGTGATTTTTTTGTCCACATTCCTTGAACTGAATATGCGACTAGTGTAAATGTATGCATTCCATTTTGTAAGTACGAACTACTACCAAAACGGTTGTTTATTAAAATCGTTTTTTATCATCCTCCCAGTTCAATTTTTCAACGATAAAATATTATAAGGAAGGCACATACGAGTACATAATTGAATCGAGTTATATGCGTATTATCGTAGGGTTTTGAGTTTTTCCATTATCTACTAAGCTTGCTTCAGATTGAAACAATTCTCACGTCATAAAATGACAAATCAAAATAAATATTAGCTGCAAGATTAACTTGAAGAAATCGCAGGATTGAGATAATCTCTCCCTAGTCAACGGTTTTATGTGATTTGCAGAATGTGTGCTTATATTTTCTCCTAGATTTATATCATAGTTATTTATGTATGCACATGGAACAGACACAGTAAAAAAAAAAAACAAATAATAACAGGTGCATTAGTACAAAAATATACAATACACAAAATCAATAACATTCGTTCACAATAAAAACACACACGCAAAACTAACAGATTACATACTAAATATATCTTATATAATATATAAAATATTTATAGTAGGGAGGGAGTAAGCAATGTAAGCATGGGAAGAGGAAGAATAAAAGGGAAAATGAAGGAAGCAACGAAAGAAACGTTAAGTATTATGTTAGATGATTAGGTACTAGGTAGTCAACTAAAAGCTTGTGTTATGAAGTGCAGAATACATTTGAACTATTCACTTGTAATTTAAATAAATAAAAAAAAAAAAAAATTAAATGACAGATTCGGCATAGAAATGTGCGAGCAAATAGTTAAACCATTTTCCAACAATTAATGTACCTACAAAAATAATCTACAAAAAAACACCAGTATTTTTTGTAGAGTTTTGAAAATTAACATTTCAAAGATTTAATCGAAACATTCAATCACATCAGAGTAGTCGATGTCTATCGAGGGAGCCATTATTGCTACTTGTGCAAATAGTTTAATTAAATTAACAATCACGGAAATAGATACATAATTGGATTCCATCAATATTATCAAGTGAAGCGAAATAACAACATGACTCCAGTTTATAATATATTACTTAATCGTCTGTTGTTCAATGAAGTGCTTATCAATCCCCAATTTCGACATCACGGAATAAATTAACGTCACATCCCAAATCACCGAATAAAATATACCTACAGCACTAAACGTATGTTCAGTCACATATTACTATTATTGGGCGTACGTAGTTGTACGTACGAGTAGTTGCTCCTAAATACCTACAGAGAACAATTCATTTCCGTGTCCAAGAACATGTGAAAGCGTTGCCAAAATATTTCTGTGGATTTCAGCAATTAATCCACAAATACAAGGCACTTTCGACATTTTGATTCAGATTATGATCTATTCAGTGAAGACGAATTCTTATCAACATCACCTAATCTTTATGCAATAAATTTTCAAATAAACACTACTATTATGGTAGCTTCAGAAATAATACCAACTTCTCTTTACTGTTTTCACTTTTTAAAAATCGAAATTGATTCTCTGAAATGTACACGCTCGAGATACACAAAGATAAGAGGAATTGATCTGATAACAAAAGGAGTATACAGCCATCGGATTTTACCTACGATTCTCTATAGGAAAACATCGAACAGGTACAAAAACAAACATTGCATGTCGTTGAGATAAAATATTTAATTTGGTGCTTTGACATTCCTGATTGGTTTAGTTTGTTCTTGTGCATCAGAGAGGGGGGCACGACATCACTATACATAAACTATTCCGGTTTTGGTAAACCTTCAGACCTCTATAAGTTAAACAGAAGATATGTAGCATTGAAATTTGGTAAATGTGATTCTAATCCGTCATATTTTCTCCAATATTTTCGTATTTGTATTGTGAGACTCAGCTATGAGAAAACTAATACGTATGTAGTGAGGAAATACAAATGCAATCCCGACATAGTGTCAGAATATATACCAAAAGCAAAAGTAGGCGTCCTATAAGACATATTTTTTTGGAAGACATGAAACACTTTTACAAAATGAAGCAATGTAATGTAAATTACGTCGATAAATAGATGTCGCAGATTTTAGTAAAATCTAATGGGTTTTGTAACTAAAGCCTTTTTTCCACAAAAGACCTACGCGCATTCAGTATTTTACACATTGGTTACGTTTATAATACAGTGTGAATAAAGACATTAAACCAGAAGAGATTCATTTATATCCTAATAAAATCCACTGAAAATACTAGAGGATTGAAAACGGTCGTAAAAATACAGAAAAAACGTGTACGTAATTGAGACTTTTAAATAAAAAAATGGATCAAAATCTAAAAGAAAAAAGTATAACGATCACATCTTGTCACTGAAAATATTCCAAGTGCAATGTACATATTCACAATTTTTTAATGGAACGATGTCAATAATTTTTCTGACAAACAGATTGCAAGTGTTTTTTTTTTATGAAAACTATTTTTAAATAGTAACCTATCAAAACCATGATCGTAACAGATATTTTAGGATAAGAATCCATCAGACTTATGGCTGAAATAAAGTGAACGATTTGCTTTCACTTCACTAATTATTGCGTTTCATCCTCTTACCTCCATTAGAAAAAAAGCCATTAAAGACAATAATTTTGACGATTTTCACTAGACATCTTCACCCCACGACATGTGGTTCGAATTCAGCAAAGGTGCATCATCGAAAGAAAAATGTCAGGCTACGTTGTCCTTGTAGTTATTTTCAGTATAGCTGCTACGGTAATTTCACAATCTATTACTTTCTCTTTAATTGTTTTTAACAATATAATATTAAATCAATAGGGCAATAACTCATAAACAATCCTACTACAATCTCTGTAGTAAACTCGATGGTTATTATAAAAGCATGAAGCAAATTATACTTCTATTTTAAAGTATTATGTTTTGAATTGCCAGACTGCGATGTTCAACATTTAACTTCTTCACAGCATGCGAAGACGCAATATATTATAATCTTTTCCATCATCTAGCATCGAAATTGACAAATTATTTTTGCGGAGAAAGTCTTTCCTCGTTCCTTATACAATAATATCTTCATTTCTTTTTCAGAGTTTCATATCAACATACTTACGAAAAGAATTAGGATTCGACAGGCTTGAGAAATTAAAGAACATCATGTTATTACGTGATATGCGAAATTGATGGACTACAACTGCAATACACGATTTGAACTTTGGAAACAAACAACGAAAGAAGACAAAGAATTCATAAACATGTACAATACGAGTATAAAATACTATGAATATAAAGTATTGAGGGATTCTTACATCACCAATAAAGACAAGATCTAGAAAATAGTTCCTTGTAATGAGTATCTTAGGATCTTCTCATATTCAGTATATATGATATCGTAAATAACGTTGACGAACTGAGACAGTTTGAAAACCATTCCTTAACCTGATTAATGTTTAAGATCGCGTGTTTCGATCATTGATCGTTTGTTAAATTATGTATAATACGTATACACAATAGTACTATAATATTCTCATGTACACACAACACCATAGACCCTCCATCCTAATATTATATGCCATTTATATCACTCATGTCTAAATCCTTAAGAGTCTCTTCACTACATTATGAAATCATTTGCTATAAGTGACTATCAAATTATCTATAATTTCATTTTATATCTTTAACTAACGTTTAAACAAAAATATACCTCTTTTTCAGCATCAGAAACGATTGTATTAAAAAAACATACGGGTCCAATATTATAGTCTGGTGCTTTCATACAGAGTTATCTCGATCAGGTCGAAAATAGTCATTAGCAACGTCAAAATTGCTTACACGGCAAATTGTCCTGTCACCTTGACTTAGTTTTAAAAGACAAAAATAACTCTCCTATCCCAGCATATGTGTTTTTTCCCTAATTCGTTACCCCCATACGTCCTTCGACGTGACCTAAGTATTAGAGACGAATGGGGTGAATCCATTTGTGTTAAGCTTTGAGACATACGTTTATCCGTATGTCTTCTCATTCGTGGAATTCTTAACTCCGAACTGAAAACGTAACAATCTGACGGCTCAGAGGAAAGTAGAAACATTTCCAGCCAGGTATTCTGAACTTACGCAAGTCTATGTATAATACGAATTATTCCAACTACATTATATAGAATTTAATTTATATGAATCTGGACTTATTGAAGTAAACCACCATACATATTCATATGCCAGAAAATCTTATCTTCGAATTAGAATCAAAATAGCTATGAGCTGTCTACCTAATTAATTTTGTAGATATTCGTGAATGAAATTACAGAGGCGAATAGAACCTAAATGAAAAGTATTTCTAAACTAATAAATAATAACGAAAATCTCAACAATTATTAGTAGTAACGATATTATGAAATACCGCGAATAATTATCTCTCTGCTAGTATCGAATAATTATTTATCAAAGTAATAATAAATTACCAATATAATGTAATACAATTTATAATGTTTTAGCAAAACCAAGAATATTTTAGTAAATTAACATGAATAATTTAGGATTAATAATACCATGATGATCAGATAATACTAATAGTAATTTCGACAATATAATTTACATTATTCCGAGCGCACGTACGCAATAAATAAATACTTTTCAACATATTTAACACCGGGTTTCCTGTATTGTCATAAAACATATAATTTTTAATTGTAATTGGCAACATAACCAGATTGATACAAATTAAACGAGATCACTATATTATTCTACCACTGAAGAAGTACATCGGACTTTTAGGACATAGAAACACAAATTGTAAATAAAAAATTAATAAGAAACTAAATTAGATCTCAGAACGAAAGAGAATCGGGTATCATTTATGGGAAATGGTAATGTTTTTAAGCTAGTAAAAATATTCTTAATGCTGAAGCTTTAATATACAAGAATGTAAAAATATTTCAACCATTATTAAAAGCGTTATATCTTCGTAGTATATACAAATCTTGCCAGTTCATTGTATACTAACTACTTACTTTGTACATTAACAATCCTAAAAAAATTACAACATCAATGAAAAATTTACAAGAACTATACAGATAAACCTGTAATTGAAAAAAGTGTAAAGAGCTGAGTTCAAAATTAAGCCAAATAAAAATCATTTAATATCGATCACAAATAATCAATAGATAGACACAGTTTTATGTTGTCTATGGTTTGCCATGCTTCTGTCGCTGAATTTCTAAAGAAAACTCTGATTAATTTATGAATGAAAAGATTAAGGGTAAGACAATAATTTCTAAATATATCATCTCTAAAAATACTTAAACAAATATTCAATCTACCCACGTTAAATCTGAAGATGAGACAATTCAAATACTTGCTTGAAATATTTATAAATAGGGAACAAAGCGTAAGACAAAGACAATAACTCAGTAAACACAAAATAATGATGATGGAAAACAAATAATAATTCAAATACCAAGTATGTATATTGTATATGACATCCTATAAGATGACAGTGTCTTTCCCTATAAATACCCCATTTGCGTGATTGTTATATAACAATTATGGGATCAAGTTTTTACTTACTAGCTATTTATTGACGAGTAAGTACTTTATTGTATTTCGCGAAACATGGTCGTGAGGTTTCGCGACATAGAGAAATGTTGAATAGCGACCCTTCCTATTTCATTTCTAATGCCCTATGAAAGGATTATCTGACTCCATATTGCTTGCAATGTCTTGATGCTAGTGTGTCTCCTCCGTAAAAAATATTTTAATCTCTTTGTCTTCTGATGAGGCTAACTTAAGGTGGGTGATAGCAAATGATAATAAAATTATTATCATTATAAAACAAATATCTTACATCTGCGGACTGAAAATCAACGCACATTTTTGCTAGATATCTTGACGTCTAACCAAGACTCAAATATAAGAGATACTCGTACGATATTCTACAAAAATGTCTTAGGAGGATCATGTTATAGAACAATTATTATTATATACTGTGTGTAATCTATAATGAACATTGTACCATACCAAAATAATAGCGATAAATTTTCCTATGAATTATGTCAATAGTAATATCGGGTAATATGAAAATGTGCGCTCGCATTATGTAGGTGAGTATACAATAGTCCTATCTACATAATAATAATCTAGCTATTTAGTAATGCAACGCTTCTCTGATGTTTGTATTGATATAATTAATTAGTCTATATCCAGCACTCCCCGTATTAAATGTAAACAGGAGGTAACAGATCGAAACCAGATTCAAATTGAATAAACTAATATTGACAACCCGAACAAAACCAACATCATGGCTAACCCTTTAATTGTTTCGCAAAATGTGTGTTTTAACCTCATTACATAATATTGTTTTATAAAGTAAACATACAAGAAAATATAAATAAACTTTATTGTGTTAAATAACAATAAAATAATTCAATACAATAAACCTTAAACATCCAGAGTGATTAAGGTTTGACTCCCAGATCCTTACACAATGATTATTCACAAACGAAAGAAAAAGAAGCAATGTGAATCGCCAATAACATAGACAAAGATTGACAATGATGAATCACTCGACATCAATGCGTGCAGTGATGACTTTCCCAGATGCACTTTTATAATTTACACACAATATCAAAAATATTACAAGAATGGTGATATTAGTTCTAATGGCTTACGTAATATTACATAGATGGGTACATGGTACTAACTATATGGGCTTCGTACATTAGTAGGCTTTATAAATGATTTCCCATAAACCGTGTCGGACCAAATCCGATAAATTTAACATATTACACCATATCGGAAATTAATCGCGCGCCCGTTGACGGATTATAAACAAACCACCGTTGTACGCGTGAATAGGGTTGACCGAGCTAGGTCACTCGTAGATGTTATGGTGGAAGAGTGGAAATTATCGTATATTATGTACGAGTATAACGACTGAGATCAAACAAATCGATCAAACTTGCGAATAAAATTAAACACAGCAAAAAAGCTTTCTCTAAATATATCCTTCCCTTGATTTTAAAAATAACAAATTAAATAAGATATAATAAAGTAGTGGGAATTCTATATAAAGTGAAGAAAATAATAGTTTTTCTAATAAATAAAAAATAAACAAATAAATAAATATTTACCAATTGAAGCATGTTTGTTTAAAAAAATGAGAAATACAATTTGAAGGTGCCGGGACATTGGGATTTTTAAGATTAAGATTAGAAGATAGAAAAGAAGAAGAGTTCGACAACGAAATTACAAGAATATAAGGCATTTTAAATCAACTTCTTACATACAATATCGCATAATCGTATGAAAAGTGCGAAGTGATAGAAATACTGCATATTGCAAAAGATTTTTACACTTCCTGAAATATTTAACGACAACAATAAGAACGTAAATAAATAAACTGCTCGTTCAAAGGTCAGTGATAGAAATCACGGTTTAACCAAGTTCCCCCGGACACAAACGATGTGTGAAATGAACGGGAAAAGATTAACAATTGGTCGCGACTTCTAACACAAGTATTCGTTATACCTACGTGTAAAAGAGTGACTATGTGGTGCTTTCGGTAGGTATTCTTTTAGTTTATAACAAACGGAGGGTTGTAAAATAAAACTTCATAATAAATAAACGACCGATTAAAAAACATTACTTAATGAACTTCCCCGCGGGATTCCGCGTTGAGAACTGCCCCCCCAATCCTCAATCTTTTTTTATTTTTTCGAGTATCCTCTAAAAGTCAGGTGTTGGAATGGAATATCTTTTTCAGCAATGAGATTCGCGATCCATTCTGCATGTCATATTTAAGCTTGGGCAAAACGAATGTTGGGCGTGCTTTTATACACCTACATGCAACATTTACTGGCTTCCCCATTTTTGGTTTGTACCGTGATAGTTTTATAGTAGTAGTAGTATTACTAAATAATATCTTCGTTCAAACATTTGGGATGGTACCAACGCAGAGTGAACAAAAGTTATTTTTTCTCTACTTTTATAACTTAAGGTATTTTTGGTTAAAATAAATATCCAGTTACTAAATATATGTAGCAAATAAAAATCCTTAAAAAGGGAAATCCTGCGACACCATAACTTCGTGTGTATACAGCATATGAAATTCTAAGGAATACATAAAAAGCATAGGGCACCATAGAATCTTCTAGCACATACACAGTGAATACTACTTAATACTCGGTTAACCCTATGTTTAACTTAAGAAATCTGCCGTTTGTTGTTCTCGTACCTACTTGCTATTACAGCGGAGGTTCAACCCAATTCACATTCTCCCTCGCTTTCTTCTCGGCCGCAGCGTGAGCGTAAATCACGTTAACAATGCTCGGTCACACTACTGCACAGTAATAATACGTATACCTTACCGACATACTAAAATATAAAGATAATACTTCTATAAACACACGTTACCCCACCTATATGGGAAAACATGCACGCGGATACGAAAATAATTACTTTCGTACGTCCTAATTTCTTGAAAACAAAATGTGTGTTTGCTGTTCATAATCACCTCCATTTACCGTCAACGGTACATTCCATACAACGATGGTAATTCCATTTATAATTAGACACGAAACGTAATGAATACATGATAGGGAGTAAATCATTTTACAAATTATTCGTTGTACTTCATAAAAACATTTCCATGATCATAAAAATAACATCGTACGCAAATGTATAGTTTGATATGATGTTCAAAACGTTGACAATCAAAGTATACTTAGGAATAACAGTACTAAATTGATTCACATTACAAGTACCTACTCTGACGATATGAACGATTAACACGTCAATTCATTGCATTTGGTGTGGATGTGTTGTAGTTTGTTTGTGTGATTGGATATTGTTGCTGTGACTTGTAGTTTGTACGTGTGATTGTGTGCTTATTGTTGTGAATGTCATCGTTTTATTTTATTTTTTACAGGGCGTATAATTAACATAATGTTTTATTGTATTCAACATTGATTTTGAATGGCAGATATCCTATGTCTTGTTATACACGATGGTCGCCTGAATACAGGGCCTGCCTAGCGAAGAGATTAGAGACATTTTGGTGGTGTGTCGTTTTAGATTGTTATTGTTGAACTGTCCATTGTTGTACCGAAATATTTATGGAAATAAATGTATTTATTATAAAATGAGGAAGTCATGAACCAGTTCCACTAGTGGTTGACACTCTTCCTTCCAGTCTCAACAATCTTGGTAGGGAAAGTAATCCCAACAGAACAAACCGCTACGTATGTATAAGTATGCAAACTCAAAATATCAAATAAATGAAAAGGGTATAAATTCCATAATCGCTAGGAATAACTACGGTGATAACCCCATACTAAATACTACTGGATACTAAAACAATACAATTTCTCACTGCTAACACTTTATCGCCCCGCAAAATTTAATACACTCACGTTATTTCGAGAAACCACATAAAACACGTAACAAAATATCTACGATATAATAATACACCATAATACGAGTATAGGGTAGAGTATAATACTGTGAAAAAGACAAAAAGGCAAAGCCAAGTGGTTGTAGGTGTAGGTAGTGGATGTAAAGAGAGGAAAAGGACATAAAAATTACATCGTTTGTATACTCGTATGACAATACAACACCATAACAGTACCTTGCATATTATTACTGTAACTTGCAATATCATATAGACAACCATAGGTGTTACCGTGAATATCCAATGTGGAAAAATAACAACTAAGTATCCAACCAACGCTGAGGTGTTGCGAAGGTCTAGAATCGAAAGAAAGTTGCTGTCTATTATAAAGAAGATAAAATGGCATCCATCAATCAAAAGTACGGTGTTCTGCACCTCGTCTTGCAGGCAAAAACTGATTGTAGTCGCGGCTTGGAAGACGGCAGATTTCCTGGCTAGGAAACATCAAAGAATGCACCGGAATCCAGAGGGCGGGGTATTGTTCCGGCTAGCACAGGACAGAAAAGCCTACGCCAGAAAGATAGCCGACATCAAGGGGGCCTAACACAGCACTCCAAGAAGAATCCTTTTCATAATATGAAGATCTCAGCTATGATGTGGGTCATCCGATACCACCCGTCAAATAACAACTTATGTATCTGCATATCAGATCTGTAAATCTAAAATGGGATCGAAATATTAGGAATGACGAGGAAAGAAATGTGCCTACACGGTGCTTTAAACTTCTTTAATATCTCACAAGGAACGTTAGAGGATGTAGTTGCTCAATAAAGGTGAACAGTGTATCATTCACGATGATCGGATTAAATACCCGGAAATTATAGCGACAAGAGTCTCTGGAGAAAAAACCTTGGAATTTTAAATCATTAAGTTTCTGAAGATGTCGCGGCAAATCTTCAGGAAGATTGTGAAAATACAATACGAATGAAAAGGAAGATTAAAAGGTGAAAAACCTTGAAAACACGAAAAACAATTTGACATCACAATGTAGAAGAATTTGAAACAATTAAATAATGGAAATAAAATTAAGTTAAACGAATTTCTTTTTGTTGAGACGGTGTCCCTTTTTACGAAGCATGTCGACGTGAAGAGACTTATTGATCAAAAACTTTCAACAATGACCTTTTTATTTACTTTTATCCCTTCTCTTAATAATAACAACCATTCAACTCGTGAGGTATTCAACAGGTTGTCTCAAAGATACCCTCAAATTTCTTAATCATATTTCACACAAAGCAAATGAATGACCGAAATTCGTAGAATTCTGTTTATTTCAAGAGACTTTTTCATAATAATTAATTGAAATTATGGGAAACTCCATCAGAAACAGTTATTCCTACTTCAACATTACGAAGTTTTGATTGTGGTCAACAAAATAATATGTTGAAAATTTTGCAGCGAATTAACATTCAATGAAGAACTCCTCTCGTGGTTCCACAAAACAGTAACACCACTGAGCGACGTCCTCAATATGTATGCAAATTGGCTTAAAATGCAGCGGGAAATACAAGAAGCTGAAAATGTCCGGCGGGATCGCTTTTTCGGATGAAATTATTCAAAGAGCGGACACTAACTGCCGAGCGTTACAATATACGAGAACCTAATGTATAAGTGTATATCTCTACATTATTATGTAACACATCTATGATTCTATTTAATTATAGGATGTAGAACAGGCATTCTCTAGACTGTGTTATTTATACTTTAATGAAGATTAATACTACGGCCAAATAAACTACACGCTAAATCATTCCACACTTAGGTACTACAGATTTTTTATACACATCAATGAATATCAAAAGTACAAATTCAACTGTTGTATCTCAACTGATATACAACGAGGGTACAGTGGAAACGCAATCACTAGATGACGAGCCGTTTCACTGCGAGATAAATTGCGTATCATTGATGAAGCTTATTATTTACTCATTCGACGAAATACTCATCTAACATATGTTTAGAAATAATTAGCCGAAACGCTTTACAAACAATTTTCTCGTGTTAATTAACTGTAGTACTAACGAGTCTAAGTATCTCAATAAGCCTAAGGACGATTAACAACAAAATAGTCTAGTATACAACCAATTCGACAGCAATAACTAACTGATTACTTTTAAACAGTCTCATTTCAAAATCAAATTTAATTGAAAGTGGTTACAAAAAGATAATAAATATAATCCGTAATACAAGAAGAATCCACTAGTGTCTGAAATCTCTGTACATTAATGTGGGTTAATTCGTTTAGGAACATCCATTGTTTGTCCTTAAGGCCATAAAATCCGGCAGTGTCGAGTGTGTGTGGATCTAACAGAAGGTTTTTGTAATTAAAAAAATAATTTACGATACCGAACGGTGAACAGAGAACACATTTCGCCTGGGGACATGCATCAAGTGAGGTCGTTGTAATATACCTACACACAATAATATTATTACAAAAAGAGGAAAAACAGAGGGAAATGGATAGTGTGGGTATAGTAATCATAGAACGGAACGAATTATAGTGAAACAATGTGAAAATATGGTGCTATTTGTAAAGCATATTTTGATTTGTTGAACGTCGTGATAATATGGTCAAAAATTTAATTTGCACACTACGCCAATTCAACATGTAATGTTGCTACGGTTCGTTTTTGATATATGAATATTTCATTTATAATAGGTTGGTACTCACTTTTTACTTACAGCGTTTTTAAATCTATAGGATAGTAAGTATACGCCTTATCGTTGAAACTTAATTAAGGCCTAGTTGAGCTGTTTAAAGTATGCAAAGGACTTATCGTAAGCTTCTCTTTTGAAGGACTGTTGATATAATGAGATTATGATTATTTCCCCGCTTCCTATATACATTTTTCTTCATTATTTTCGTACTATATTAGGAGTACTTTATTCTTTACAGCTACGTTACAACATTTTGTTGATATTTTTTAACAGGGAAATCGATATTATAATGGAAAATACTGAAATATAAATAGGAATAAATAGGTTGTAAACCCCAATGCACATGCAAACTTGACATAATGTCATGCTAAGCATAGGAAAATTGTGTGAAATGAGTGTAATATGGGCGTGTATGTATGTGTGATCATGCAATGATTTCCAGTGGATAAAAAATATCTAGGTACTCGTATCAAAGAGCGAATTAAAATTTAAAATAAGAGTACAATAATAAAAAATAATAGTGTTATTTTATTGACAGCGGTAGGTAGTTAATAATAGGTAAATAATTCGTATAACAGTGGCGAATAAAACGATTCATTGGCTCCGACAGCATTTTATAAAACGGAAACGAGATCGAGCCGAACGAAGTGAATCGGAATAACGTTTATATTTTTCGAAACCGGAACGGAATCTGGGCCACCAAACATTAAGTACGGATCACATAACCGAATCGCAAACCGTGAGATGTGAAAATATTCTACTCAATGTAATGCCTGGTGCAGCAGAGTACATAGGTATAGGACGTGACAACGTGACTTTATAATGCCGAAATGAATTCAGCATCATTCGGTCAAAACATAATACTGATTGTGTTAGTTTATGTTTTATTGTGTTTCATTAAGCCTAGACAAGCTATTAGAGACTTTTTCACTTCCTTTGTCAAACGCAATATTGTGATCTCACATTCCAAGCTGTCGTTTTGTTTTGAAATTTCTGTTTCATCTCTTCAATAAAGAGCTGTCGATTTAGCGAAAGACACCACATAATAATAGCTTCGAGTCTTCATTGCTCGTAAAAGAATTAATAAAAATCTTCTAGGTATTCTAAAGAAAAATAAGTCACATATTTAAGTCGAAACAGTGAATTAAATGGGGTAGGTAAAAATACATTTTACATTACGCTTTGTTTCAGAGATTTCTACCTTTTTTTCTAAGAAGATAATATCTAAATGATCAAATGTACGAAACATTAATTCCATTAAGATAGAAAATGTAGGTTCCTAAGCGATACCGCTTCCGGATATTTGAGCATCTGTGTTAGGGAAATGGTACCTACCCAGAGAGAGAGAGTATAAAAGTTTGGATGTCATTTGTCATAGAGGCTTTTAATACATTTCCCTGGGACCGTGTCTGGAGCCGGCATTTTGGTTTACGACTGCTCGAGAATCGTTCTCAAACTGTGAAGGGGATACCTACACCCTGTAGTAAAGTGGATCTAAAACGTTTACATCTCTAAGATATGCACGTTAGGGAAAAGTTTCTGAAAATATTATGATATGAAATAATACTTAGGTAGTCGTATTTTATCTTTAATTAACACCAGAAAAACAAATAATTGAACAAATATACGTTTTCTTGCGATACAAGCAAATATCATAAGCAAAGTCCAAAGGGCTATAACCGAAGTATAGTAACGTAGCATCAGATTTCGTCAAATGTCATGTATTCAATAGAGAAAAAACATGAAATCTTTGAGGTTACAAAGAAAAAGGGACTGCTAGAAAACGTCTCCTAAAGACCTGATTGTAATCAACAAGAATGAAAGAGTTATTAAAAATTCAAACTTAAGCGGAACTTAAAACCCAATCGATTCTTTGACGTTGCTTTAACGCGCGTTAGATGATTAGCAAGGAGGTATACGTATATGATTAATTAGTTTCAAAACGACTACTGAAAAGATTTGTTTGGCTAAATAAACTTCTTTTCGACAATTTTAATTAAATATAAGCACAAACAAAAGGCATTGGAGTATCAGACAACTCCCGCTTTGCGAATAATATTATATAACACAAATCCTCTGTACTTAACATTACCACAAGACAATAATATATCTTTATTATCATCGCAGAGTTTGAAGAGTGTAATCTCATAAAAGCCGCTCGAGAAACGTCAGATAAGAGGGCATTCATTCTGTACTACAAAACCTCTCTTGTATTCTCTCTCACTTTCTCTTTCCATCTCATGGTTTAGGCTTGTTGAAACGGAGTTTAAGTGCCGGTATTATATTCTGCTAAGTAATCTCCCTGATAGGTGTAAAATACATATCGCCACCACCAGCACAAATAAAGTGTATTACGTGTTGTACGATTAATGATAATGTTGTTGATTTACCTGACACCTTAATATGCAGGTGGCGAAAGTCCACAGCACAACATCAGTATCTAGTCATACATAATCCTTAAGATGATTCATTTCTAAATATTATTTCTCAAGGATAAAATAATAAGACAAACTGAGTGACTTTAAGATGTTGCATCAAGAATAAAATGTAACTACGATTTGGGAAGGCAGATACAGAAAATCTATGTGGCAATATGTGCGTAGTAGAGCCAGGATATTATAATGCTCCGATCAAATTGTCTTCACTGTGGTAGGTAGATAAAATAATTTCTTCAAAAATACGTAGGTATACCACTTCACAACAGTCATATTCTTATGAATTTCACATCAATCTAGAAACCAGCTTGACCATACATTTTTATAAGTTTTATAATTTTAGATGTACGACGTTATTCTTAAAAAAGAAAATATTTTCAGAAAATATTATTAAAAATTATTAATAATATTTATTAATAAATTATTCAAAGATAAAAGGGTCTGACAAGTCTTCGATTCTCTGTGTCTATTCAGCAAAGAATGCGACGCGGGATGATTGTTGGTGTACAAGAACTTCTTCCGATATTTAAGCAATGTTGCATTTCATTGGTTGTACCTAGATACAAATTTATTCACCGGAAAAGTGTATAGGGTTTTTCTTGTCTTGTTTTATGTTTGTTCCAAGTATTTTCGTTATGCTGAAGACAGACGAGAAATCAAAATTACAAAATGAGAAAATAAACAGCGCTAGAAGTTTCGTGTAATTAGTATTTCATATTTCTTATGCGAATTTAAAATACCTGGCGATTGTCGACCTCAATTCGAAATTACAAACATACACACTTTTTTCATGGTAATTGTCAGAGGACCCACGGCTTTTCAGAACGATTTAGCGCAAATTCGAAATTCTAGTACACAGTATTCCAAACAGATTTGAGCTCTTGGTTCGCTTAAACATTCAATTATAAAAATAAACCAAAACTAATGTTGTACAATCACTCTCAAGGTCTCTTCTTCTTCTTCTTATTTAAATATGGCACGCACCCGTCTGCGGGTGATTTTGCCATTGTCAAGTATTTTGGTTATTTACTTATTTCTCTACACTGAGAGTGACGAATCATAGTATTTTATATTTAGGTAACAAATACTAAATGCAGTGCTATAAAATGTTTCAATATCTTCAACATGTACGACAAACATATTATTTATATAACATCAATGAAAAAACTATTGTATGACAAACACAGAATATATACAACAATATCTCTCTGACCGCACAGCACAGTTATATACAGGCCGTAGGTACACTCAAAAATACAATTCAATTCCAGGAACTACAGGCAAAATTAAACTAAATGGAACATAGAGTCGGGCAAAATGTTTTTTTTTTTTTTTATTTTTTTTTTTTTTAATCAATGTTATGAAAAGGATTTTTTATTTCCCGATTTCAAGTAACCCGTTTTTAAAACACGTTTGGGAGATTTTAATACAAATTACACTTATGATTCCAAAACTCGGTTACACCTTTTTATCATATTTCTTCAAGTGTTTTACAATGAAGTTATTCACTTTCGGAGAATTCAGAGCTAACAGCGATTGAATGTTAATAGGCAAGGTCTTGCACACCCCGCTGATGTCCTTCAGGAATTCGTCGTTCGGCAAAAGGGGACAACCGAAGAATATGTGGTCAACAGTTTCAGCATCTTCTCCACATTCACATAGTGGGGAGCCCACGACATTAATTTTGAAAAGGTGTGCGGCTAAGATGACATGACCAATTCTGAGTCTACACAGTACTGAAACATTTAACTTTGGAAGTTTGCATTTGTTAAACCACGGGTGCGATGGAACAGACGGTTGAATACTCCTATAATGGGAACCAGTAGTAGAATTGGAGTAACACTCATTCCACTCGCTCATGACAGAAAGTTTCGTCACTCTCTGGCAATCCGCAATAGGAAGAGCAAACATAGGAGGGATAATACTACAGCTGCATGCCTGCTTAGCAAGAGCGTCAGCACGCTCATTTCCAGCTATACCAACATGGGAAGGAATCCAACAGACTGTAATGTCTAGTTTACGAGAAGAGGCCACGTAAAGAGATTTCAGAATACTCAAGGTCTCCAAAACGCAAAAAATCTATACCATATCGTCCTTGCTGCGCACAGGTAATATTAATACTACTATATTCAGTTAATTTTGCTAAGTATTTAATTCTTGAATTCGAAACAAACAGAAAAACTTAAATTCCACTTTTATATTGAAATGATGAATATTTCAAGCAACTTTCGAATAACGAAGGTAGTACTACACAAAGACTTTTCATATAAAATAATGTATATTGTACAGGTACAGAGTGTATAAGGTGTATGCTTATTATATACAAATAGACGTACGTACAGTATACTTGTTAATAGTTCTACATAAACCGAATGCCTTAAATAACAAGAAATCACGCTATTTTCCATGGCCCGAGTGTAAAGTGAGGAAATTCCATATGAAATATTATCAAACTAAAATTACAACCTTTGTATTATAATATTGGTATTGAAAGTATGTTCGTTATTACTACTTCGCTACGTAAGTAAATATTTCAATCTTAAGGAATTATTGGAATGATTCGTGTATGTCGATCATACCTACCCAATACATTATAGGTATTATATTTTATAATACCGAATTCACTACTACCTTTATTCTCGTGTGTTGTATTTATCAAATACTCCTCTAGAATACTGTTAAATTAATTTGTGGTTTTCTACATCATAAGATGACCCCTCGAGACAAAAATCATTTTTTTCAGGAGATGGAAAAACGTAGGAAACTCAAACTATACATTATGTATAAAACATATTTTTTTCAGATCCGAGATGTCAATTTATTTAAAATAATAAAGAAAATCGAAATTTTATGAAATGTCAGTTACGAAGGGCCAATTTATGAAAATCGATATTTTGCTCTTTTATTGAAAAATCGGTTTGCGATGCTTCATCAAGGACTATCTGCCTCACTTATATTATTGTCAAATTAAGCTGAAATATATCAGAATGTTGCGATGAGTTAGCTTCAGTTAATTCTATAGAACTATGCTAAAATTGTATAAAATAGATATGTATTGGGGTAGTTATTGTGTGAGAGTGTTCAATACAAAAGTGTAAATAAATTAATACCCGAAACACATTGCTTCAAAAAATAGTTTTTATAAAACTTAGGCCGATGAAATATAATAAAGATACGGCTGCGTAAAAGATAATCGCGCGGACAATTAATTTTCGGTGTAAGGTTTTAATAATGTCTTGTACGAATAAAGATAAACAAGCTGTAAAAACGAAAGTAAAACAAATTGTAACAAAATAATTTTAATTAGGTAGCTTAGTTTGTCAGTAAAAGGCATGTCGACGTTTATACCCGCAGACGTAATATTATAGGTGGACAAATTTAGACCTATTGAAATATGAGTGACGATAATAAGACAAAAAGTGTGTATGTGTTGACTGTAAGATATTGCGTTTGCAATAAGTCCGCTTTTTGGCACACTTATTTGTAATTATATTTGTAATTAATATGCATTTTTGTTTTGGCCAATAAAGATTTATTTATTTATGTGGCAAGAGAGAGAGTTAGAAAACGTGGCCATTAACCATATACTAAGGGACGAGCGTGTACTGAGTAAGAGGAATAGACGGAATGACGAATTACACAAACGTAACGAAAGCAAGAAGTGTGTGTATGGATAGGGCACTATGGCGTTCTTTTCTCTCTGCCGACCCCAAAGGGACGAGACATGGGGGTATAGCATAGTAGATTATATACACAAAAACTTAGATAAAATTTTACTGCGAATTTACAGAGGAAATGTACGTCAAACATGTATAAAAACGAAAAACAGTAAAAAATATATTAGATTTTTTTAAGTACTCGTAGATATACGCGCACATGTCTTAATGTGATGTAATGTTTTGGACAAAACCACAAAAACCAAAGTTTCTCAATCTGATGTAAGATATCACATACACTTTATATTAAATTTATATTATATTATTATTAAACACCAAAACTTGTTTACATCAAACTTTATTACATTCACCAAGTCGTAAACAAGATGCAAAAATGTTGTGTTTTATATTCTACAAGCAATCACCAATTATTGTCAGGAAATCGTTGCAAAAACGTTAAACGAGAAAATACAACAATAAAAAAGAATAAATTTTGATTCGCCTAGCTTTATCGTACTTTTCGGCTTATCTTAAGAAAAAGACTTATGCTGGATTTTACCACCCTTTTTAGGTAAGAATTAAGAAATAGCTGAGATAAGGAGCCACCTTGCCCAAATTTTGTATGTAAAATGGCGATAGGTGGTTCCTATCTCCGCCATTCCTCACCTAAAAAGTTGGTGAAATCCAGCATTAGTCTATATGCAGCATAATTTCTGATGCAGTTTTTTCCAAATCTACAGATGATTGTAAAATCACGACATTTTAGCACGATGCGTCAATTTTTGGGATAATATCAATTAATAAGATCTCGATTTTTGTAAATTATCTAACTTCAGTGATCCAGAGCAGTATGTGATGCACAGGATTAGTTAGCATACAAATCCGTGTTAGTAAATACCTATACTTGTATAGATATACTTGCAATTTTATTCCACTTAATTTCGTCATGTAATTCGCTTTACGGTCATAAGAAAATCCAATTTTTCGTAAACAGAAGGATGTCTGAACTTAGTAATATTTTCACCGCCATAGCTAGCAATATTTTCTAAAAATTATATAGCGGTATGTAAATAAACTTGATAAAATATTATGTAGCCATAATAATTTAATCTCGAAGTAAGAAAGAGAGACATTGGGATGTTTACAACTTTAAATGATTTATTCTTAACGTCTGTGCTCACTTTAAATTGAACAATTTTCCGATGATTTTTCCACTAAACTATGTACCTAATTTCAACACCTCCGAATCATGGGAATAATTTCTCGGAATGATAGATCATCATAAAGAAAACTTTGTACATACCGAGTACTATAATAGGGAACTTTTCATCAGCATCTTAAACTATGTTAAACCTTTGGTTATATTATAAGATACGAAAAATACAAAACTCGTGGTTGGAAGAATGGCCCCTCTGAATCATAAATCTACATAACAAAAAAAGGACTTGGGCATGCATACACAAACCCAAATACTTTCATGCACACCTTGCACTAGGCTAAAAGCCTGTATCGCAAAGTGTGGAATACATCGCCAGCGTCGGGGTTTGAACCTGGCACCTTCCGCTTGAGAGACTGCCGCCTCAACTAACTGCGCCAACAATGTACCTAAATCGGAGGTGTATTTTTTTTCCAATTCACAATTTGTAGTATAATGTTTTTATATATGGAATGGAATAGAATATTCACTTTATGCAAAACCATTGGGCTCTTGGTTAAAAAAAACATCCATCTAGAATGATAAGATATAAAAATACAAGCAGGCATTCTTGAAATGTTACGGGGTCCGTTTTTTATTGCGATCATTAAGTAAAACGAACTAAATTTGAACAAATGGTCGGAAAAACGACGGGAAAAAATGTATTAAAAAAATAATAGAAGTCAAATACTTTTACTATGCCTACGGTGTCCACTTTTTATAAAACTACGAAGGCCTTCAAGAATGTCACGTTCGTACATCTCTCACCAGATGGTGCTAGTAGTAGATAGTTACATAAAGCATTGTTATTCATCATACAGCAATTGTGTAAACAGACATGAAACAATTATTTTATAAATTTATAGAAGCCTCTAAAATAAAATAAAAAGTCATGAATTGTATTCATTGGGTTTTAATGAATGTCATTTATTTAATAAATGCTATAGAATCGAATTCTCGGCTTACAAAAATCGAAGCCCACATTTTTTTCTATAGGGAAAATAATACTTTCACCGTTATAATAAAACAAATACATCAGTTATTATTTCTTAATACGATTTTGTGGATGAGGATATGTGGATGAGGATATCTCCTGTAGCTGTGGAGAGACACAAGATGACGAACACCTCCTCGTCTAACGAGATATGGCGGAGGGGTGTGATAAAGCGGACCTATATAGGGCTAACGACAAAGCAGTTGCTGCTGCAGTGTATTGGGGCGGGTTGGCTTAGTGTAAACGGACTCGTTAAGTAAGTAAGTAATACGATTTTAATAGCCTACAGGAAAAAATCTATGCCAGTATTCCATCTACAATTTTCGTTTCCGTTCATATTCTATTACGTACAAGATGACCTTTTTCGTTACTCATACAAAAAAGAGTATTTGAGTAAAAGTAGTAGTAGTAAGTAGTATGTAAGCATGACGTACGTACGTTAAAAAGAGAGAATCCTAGTTTATTGTCGCTAGTAATAATTCTCCTCATTTTATTAACCACTTAAAACAGTTACACTCACAAAACAATGTCCGATAAAAAAAGGAAAGTAAGAATAAACGGAAAACCGGCCGTCAGACATACTTTTCGCCTTTTTACAATCAAATATAACCGATATTGCTTTCAAGCACGTAGCTCGTAAGCTCGCATTAAGTTCGTATTATAATAAAATTAACACAAAATAATAAAGTTTACAAGATGTAACTGAAGATAAAACTATTGAAAGCAAATGTTAGGAATTAATAATTAAAACGAACAAATTTTAGGCGCTTGTAGTACGACTGAGTCTTAGTGGAAAAACTCCTGATTTACCGCAAACACTTTAGCGCATTTCTCCATGAGAAATGAATCGCGATGTTGTGAGTTTATAAACGCATACAGGATTTACTAGTTACTCCGTTATTGAGATATACCTTGATGGTATAGCAGAGAAAATGAATTACCCCCGTTTTCACCAACTTTTACCTAAGAAGGAGACCCCTAAGAAATTTCCATACAAAAACAGAGATAATATTCTATTTATTGACACGCAGGCCTACCAACCACACCCTAATTCCATACAAAATGCAACACGCAACTCACCTAGCCTGGGCAGAGATATTTGGGCACCTAACGTAGGTGAGTTGCGTGTTGCATTTTGTATGGAATTAGGGTGTGGTTGGTAGGCCTGCGTGTCAATAAATAGAATATTATCTCTGTTTTTGTATGGAAATTTCTTAGGGGTCTCCTTCTTAGGTAAAAGTTGGTGAAAACGGGGGTTAATCTATTACAGCCTTCCAATGTGAAGGTTTGTGTCTTCAAGTTTACTTCTACAGGCTAATTCTGAGGCAGCTACATAGCACAATACTCTATTATTTACATACGAGTACTACCAACATTCGTCGAAATTGGTGTGAATACCTCCGAATTATTTCCTGTTCTTTTGTAAAATATAAGATCTTATTTCTACGGGAAAAAAAACAAGTAATGGCTTTTATATTACAATGCTATCTTATACATGGTTCGTTTTTTTTTTTGCTTTTACAATGACAATCAAATTGTCGACATTTTAGTAATATGGTGGTCATCGAAAAACTTAGAAACCGTTAAAAATTTAACATCCTTCATTAAATGTTTCAGAGAAATAGTAAAAAAGGTCTGCACTAGATCGTAAACGAAAAAGGGACGAAAAAATATAAGTTTCAATAAAAAACATCCCTCTGCCAATATGAATAAATGAGAATTAAAAGGGGAAGCAAAAAATATCTATTCTCATGACGAAGGACTTAGTTTTTCATAAAATTAATTCGCTGAAAATATTCATTTCTTTTAACGGGCCGTATAAAAAAAGAAAGTTTATAGTTTTTTTCCTTTGACTAATAAATTCAATATTGTAGCCTTTTTATTGTTATAATAAAATTAATACCTCAGGATATTCAAATAAGTTAGAAATATTAGTAGTACATAAATGGAAAAAATCTATTTAGTATTCAAGTCTTATTACTGTTATAAAAAGTAAGGAGTAACATTATGAACTTGATGATTTGAATAAGTATATCTGTGAACATTGGGAAACATTTTTGATAGAAAAAGTAGGTATGTAACTGTATTAGTCCATAATACATTTTCTAAACCTCAATAGAGTTAGCATCTGTAGATTGTTATAAAAGGGGGCTTCAATTAACTTCTCGCTCGGGCTCAGATATATTATATAACTTTAATGAATAAAACATGAATAAATAAATAGAGAGATGAAGAACTAGGTCACTAAATATTTACACAATATCCATGACCTCTGGCTAGAATATCAGCTACAAAAATATTACTCTCGCTTGTATAATAACGAAAATAACTTTAGCAGAACTTTCAATCATTTTCATGAAAAAACTTCGGAACACAACACAATCTACCTGCCTGTGTCTGTATAAATGTGGTTGCACTAGCGTGAAACGTATTAAACAAACTTTTTGAAGAATTTTTGTTTCTTTTTTCACCCTATTTAAGGTTCCTCATATCGGTTCCCTTCCCATTCAGTGGAAGTGGCATTTCCCTAGCGTGATACAAGTCCATTTTGAATATTATTCGTTTCACAAACATTTTCAAACTCGTAAAAGTTGTAAAACGCGCCGAAGCTCTCTCATTTCAATGAGCCAAATTAATAAAATTCAATGTAGGTTGGTTAGTTCCGTTGTCTTATGTTTGTACGTACCACACTTCTCATGCACTTCGCGTCTCGCGAAACTTTCAATGTGCATAATAATTTGTACGATGCAAGACTTAAATTTATTTAACAAGAGAAGAAGATCGTTGTTGTTAATGGCCTCGACATTTTTATGTTCGGGAACGTTTTAAGAATATTACTTTACTTAGCGATCGATATAAGAAGGATGGGTACTTACCTACCGAACCAATCGAATTACGAGTATATACATAGTCTAAAAAAAACTAAAACGATCCACACCTTAAACATAACAATAATGAAATAATTTCTTTCCAAATTTTTAGGATGGCAATTGCGTCCTCAAAATATAGATATGTTTTCTAGTGAATCAGTAAACTGATAACAAACAAAGCCGTCCAATTCATCACCAACCAAACAATTGCAGGAATATTATACGGCTTAGTTTATTGAAAGCGAGATATAAGCAAATGGTGTTTCATAAAAATTACATCTGAAATAATATAACGTAGGTAACGTAAGCAACATAAATGGCGGCTGAAAATAACGACGTAGAATATTGAAATTTACTCGTGAAAACAGTCTGAATATAACGTTAGTAAAGCTCTGTTGAAGAATTACGATTGTTGAATAATACTAGACAACTAGAAAAATAAGCAAACATATTGATATCTATGTACGTACACCTACAATGCATACGCCATCTGAACAATTCTTGCCATATTTGTGTAGCATGAAATTATAACAGTGGTGAAGGTATTTTACGAGCAATTTGTAACATACTATGCATTGAGCAAGACAAACAAAGGTAATACAATAATAAACAAAACCAGTGGACAATTAAGCGTTTCAGAAGCTAATGCCACTAATAGTTCATTCGCTTTTTACATTCGAAATGATTTCACAAATAAATAAATACAGAATCTTTTCAGAGTCAACTATTTTTAAAGAAAACTAAAAATACAAAAAATGCTAAACTGACAAAAATAAAATTGCGCACCTACGAACTTGCGAGACGTCAATTACCTCCCTAATTGAGAAAAGACGCGAAGACCCCAAAAATTACGGGATAACATATGCTTTGGTATTTCAATAGAGAGATGAAAAATATTCTAATGAAAAACTTTCTATTTCCAAGACGATTGATGAGCGCTGTTTGACAGAATGAAAATATTACCAAGCATAACTGAATCTACAGCTAGTAATAAACTTACTATAAAATCGAAAACATTTAATGCACAACAAACTATAAAATGAATAAAAACTAAATAAACTTCACCTAATTTTTCAACAAAATAATAACAATTTCACAACAATTTCAACTTTTTCATAATAATAATAATTGTTATTATTAATGTTGCTTCCATTATGATTATTCTCTCAAGTTTTTAGTTTAATGGTTAAAAGTTTTCATAAATTTTCCTCCGTGGAAGTTACAATCAACTAAACGTAGACAATATACAAAAACCTTTGCTAAATTTGTAATGCTGTTTTGATATTAATCACAACACAACATTCTAGTAGCGTGCACAACTTGTAATTCTACTTTTTTGTGTAAGTCACATACCAACTATAAAAAAAAGTATAAATATTTACTATGGACCAGTGTGGACCATGTCTCTTTCTCTATGTAACCAAATTTACTAACAGCGATACATGTATGTAGTTCCTTGCTAGAAACAATAGTGTTTTTTTCAACTACACGCACGAATTAATAATACATGTACCTGTTGTTAGAAATTAGAATAACAAGAAGTAAAATACGCTGCGTCGAAAACATTTTGTATTCAGATTTTTTGTACCCCATTTTTCTGTGCCTCAACTTTTTTACATGATTAACTGAATAATGGTTGCACTATGAATACATTTTTAAATAGTAGAAACTGATTCAATAGCCGTTCTATTTTTTTCGCTAGGTATTGAAGTTTGTGTAAACATTTTATAGATAGAATAATATCAGGTGTAAAATGTTGAACGAAGGCAATAAACTAAGAACGACTCCTTAGTTAGAAACAACATTATCACAAAGAAACCATTAAAATTGTGTTGGTGAAATTCAAAACTTCTGTACACAACCATCAGACATCTCAACTCAACTTAAGAAGAGGTATCGTATTGCACATTTTTAAAAACCTCCACAAGTTAAAAAAAATACTAACATTTCTCTATAACAGCGTCGTCACTGAAAAAATTGGGGGTTGTCTGAAAGAAATTGTTAATTGTTTGATCGATGTAAGAATAGTTATAATAATTAATCACTTCGATTCATACCATTAACTTCATATGTCACAAAATTGCCTTATAAAAAGAGACATCAGTATGGGTAGCGTTAGTTAAATAATTCAAATAAATTCAAAAGACTCGCGTTTCAAATAAAAATAGAAAGAGTTTTGTAATAGTACCTAATACAATTATGATTCCTAAGCGAGCAATTATATCCGCAGGAATTCATACCACAATTTCCCGACTTTGTTACAAAATTAATTTCGTCGAATTATTAATCGGCTAATAAAACATACATCGACCTACAAAACAATCATAAATGAGTACATATATCCACATTATAACGGATTTTACTCGTGGATATTGTGGGGAATCTACGTATAAAAGAAGGTAATCATTGATTATACGAGAACCGTAATGGGATTTATATTGGCACATTGGGTACGTGGATAAAATGGATAGAACCCTAGGGCGGGCGGCGGACGTAGCACATAGTACAACAAATAAGTGTTCCTGCGAGGAAGAAAGTAAAGTGACAAAGTCAAAAAAAATTACCCACCACAATTATAAATGACACTCAGGAAAGCAAAATATCTTACCTACTTACTATTCGCATTAAAATGTAAGATTTCGCTGTATATCTGTTGAGATATAACTACTTGTTAAAATTCACTACAAACATGTAGAAAAATTCCGATGATCTCACAAAAAAAATGTGATTTCAAAAATAATACGATTTCGTTAGTTTATTTTGGAGCTGACCTTATAAAAATTACAACCAATCCAATCAATGTTGATCAAAACTTTGTTCAAGACAACACAGTTTGAACAGTTTAATTTATAGTTGATTTATCCAGTTAACAAAAAAATCAAACATGACAAAAACACAACATATGGGAAGTAAATGTCTAACGGCCTATAGTAACCTGTGCTAAAACAGTCTTTGAAGGATTTTATCAGATGAATTTGTCACTGATATAAAGCCGTCGTCGTTCAAATCATATTTGCTACAGTAGTATACAATATATGTACAGTAGTATCTGTAAAAATTGTAATATGTTTCCATCCTTGGACAAGGACACTGAAGGAATGTATGTTAGGGGTGGGGTTTGTCGGGGGGTTCCCTTCTGGCTAACCCTGAGCCCACCTCTTAAAAAGATTTTGCCAAAAAGTGCGGGTAAAGAGGACGCTTTATGCGCCTGTGCTACCCGGGGATGCGGAGGGCCTTAAGCCCGTGGGAGTCCTTCAATGTAGTAGTATACTGTCATGGTATGAATTCCGTATTCCTCACATGTAAAAAAGAAATATATTTTCACCACTTTTTAACATCGTCCGTTTTTTAACACTACGCTACACGTCGACTTTACTAATTGAAGGAAAAGGAAAAACAAAGGTAAATAAAACAAAACAACGACTTCGGGTGAAATCGGTTAAAGGCATTAAAAATGTATAGGTAATTAAACTGCCTTAGTGGAAGGTCTGTAAGTAAGTAAATAACTAAATGATGAAAATAACAAACCCAGGTAATTCAAAGGAAAGGATTGTGTACTCAGAAACGCCTTGTAGTATTCAATAGCATTGTACTCGTATGTATTACGAATGGATGCAAGTATGTGATGAAACTTAATTATAAAACGAACGCTGCTTACGTGGCAAAAGATACGTAACGGGTTGGATAAAACTATTACATATCAATTTTTGAGATACGAGAATGTAACTCTTTATAAAAATACAACATTTAATTAGGGATTAAGCGATATATTCAGCAGTGGACGGAAAGTGATTATTTTTACAGCTCTCTGAGATTCCGAAAATTTCAGAAAATTAAATAGTTCACGTGGTAATCACAATGTTTTCGTAAATTGCGTCGGTATTAATAAACAAGGTACTTCTTTTCCTGTTTCCTTTGTAATTCCAATACTTGGTATAAAAACTAGAACTCAAAGATATCAAACTCTCAAAAACGTAGGTACATACTCGTAAATATTTATCCGGATCCATTCATCATTAACATCAAGTTTCGAACCCTGTCTTCTTGTTTCTTATGGATGGCTACACTCCAGTCAACTGTTTAAGAATCAAAACTTATAACAATAAAGTGTAGCAAAACAATTATGTATGGATTGAGTTCAAGTAAATTATTAATTGTTCCATTCTCTCTTGTGAAAAAAAAATCTTTCTGAACGGAAACGGAAAGTAAAGTTGGTTAGGAAAAAATCCCCCGTCAAGACAATGAGCAAATCATTTACATATAAAACAAAACCCAAAAGAAACAATACAAGAAGAAAATAAAGAAGTTGACAGAAAAAATAGCAACAAGAGCAAATTGTAAAATAAATTTTCAATATGGCAAGTAGAAGAAGAATCTAGTTAGTGTTTCGGTACGTTTCCATTGTTTCATAATAATAATTTTCTAGCAAGACGTTTACGACCACGACTCCGCTTTATTTGAAAAATGTCAAAAGAAAAAATATTATTCACATTCAAACAATGATAACATACATACAAAATATCACAATGCCAATACTCTCGAATGCTATAAACTTCAAAGCAAAAAAAACTGAAACATTGTTGGAGCGGAATTGTGCCACCAGGGGGCACTGAAAACAAAATAATATCATTGTGAATTCTTGCAGGTGTAATCTGTTGAAATAATGTTGATCAACATAAACAATTACACTTCCATTTCAATAGGTTAATCTGGTTCACGAATGTGTTATTATTACCCTTTTAAATGACGAGTTCATCATTATGGCCATCACATACGTGACCGTTCGTCATATTATTATGAAAATATATACGTACGTTATTACACGGTATAGTATCAATTCAGTATTCCATTTCGTTCTCCGTTGAACAAGATGTCATCCGAGTGAAAGGCGTAAATCAAAATATAGATTCGGATCCATTTTGAAAACGATTCAAACGCCATGAACTCCGACGCTGGAATATTTACGATCTCGACATCTTTCGGATTGAGTTTAAAAATTTGTGATCAATGGTGTGTAGTATGATATGAATCTACTGGTCATAAAAAGCGATTTTACTTGTTAGTAGCTGAAACAAAACTAAAGACAAGATTTAAATCTTTTTGTTTTCCTTGTAAATAAATGACTTAACATAGATTTAAAAGTCACAAGAATAACAATTAATATAAAAAAAACAATGGCCACCCCAGAATTGCCAACAGAATTAGATGACAATGGTGTGACTGCGACTTCAATGATCAGAGGTCATAAAAAACTGGAAGATATAGGTAGCAAATTCTGAAACTACATGACAAAGTTACACAGAAGCTTTGGGTCCCAGATTCAGTCAAAAAAGGGGATAAAAATGGTATGGTACTCACGGGTAAATATGTTGTAGTAAAAATGCCAACGAATAAATTTAGAACGAAATTTTAATATAAAAGTTGCGCCTTTATCGGAGAACGATAATAGAGACGTAAGGTATCTAGTTAAGTATACTTTATTCAAGGAAAGATGAAAACCTCTCTACTATCTCCCATTCCTCAACCCGTCCATTCCGGTCCCAATCATACCTATACAGCTGCCTAGTCATTCTTGTGTCTAGCGCCGTCTGTTATGACCGCACGCGAAATACTAATTTAGACAATATATTTACCCGAATCGAAAAAGCCTTCTCCCTACAACGTTCTCGTCCCTATACCCACTCGAAAAGGGAAGAAAAATGATATTTTTTCATACAAAGTACACAGAAACATGCCTATCAAATTATACCCCTGTGTTTTTTTAGGGCAACGTGTACCTTTACGGTTTTTGTCTACCTATGATTAAGATCATATTTTCTCTTACGGCTACTTGGTAAATGAAATATTTGTGACACAACACAATCTCAAGAATTTTCGGATGATGGTGAGGTTGAGAAAATACAGGACATTCCGCACTTCAACACGTTTCAGAATTCTTAAGAGCGAAGATATATAGACACTCATTTTAAGTATCGACCTTTATTGTTAAATCAATATTCTTTTCATCACGCCTACACCGTAGGTAAACGTTAGAGGCATAAAGAATAACTATTATGGTTAAACTTAGTATAGTTACATATATACAATATAACTTTGTTTATATAGCCGAAAAACTGTTGATTCCCTGTATTCTAATTTCATGAACGACAACGAACCTTTTACGTCGAAATAGAATCACTACCACGCAAATACATCAGAGAAAAAACTAGAGAGGTAGACTTCTATGAGGTAAAAAGAAGGGAGCAGCACTTGTTAACTAATGATCACATACAATTACAGAAAATGATTATGATCCAAGTACTTGACAGAAAAGGGTTTTCAGCCCTCACACAGAATTCTACAAAATAATAATAATGTAACTGTAAGATAATATAAAGACATAAACACTGAGATTTGCCAAATGTCTTGTGAGATTATATTATTATATTATACACATCTATATAATATGTGTGCTGTACCTATATTATATGTTCATGAAAGCTCATTCTGACATTTCTACAGGGACTCTATGTAATAACATAACAGTCAAGTAGTCCCTACTTCTCCCACACTAAGCTCCCTTCTAACATCTTACTGTCACACGGCATGGTATGTTTACACGTGACATGAAAAAAACTATAGATAGGCATGTAATCATATGAATTTAGATTATTAATTTCAAGATAACTTGGAAGTCCACTCTTCGGGAGGTTCAGAAAAAAGTAGGTTGTATGGGTACTGAAAATAATTTTAAATTGTAACATAAGTAAGATTTATAGAAGTATTTTTGTTGTAAGACAAATTTGGAATCCTTCAACTCCATAGGCAATCAAACAATTTGATTTTTTTGCAATCGACCGGGCGTTAGTTTAACGGCCTCTTTAGGCTGACAAAGCTCCAAGGAATTTGCTTAAAGAAAACTCTGTTTACAGTTCTTTTTACGAGAGGCTCGAATCATATTTTACTAAATGACTTTCATCTAAAAAAAACTCACCATATTACTGAGATCTTTAATGTGAAAAGCAGTATTTGTGTACGAATAACTCATCGTCGAGAGTTTAAAACTTTAAGAATTAATAGTACCTATTCATATACTGCCTATGTGAACGACTTATGGGATGGGACTAAGTGGCCAATAATTTTCGAAGCAGAGACATTCGAAGACTTTTACAGGCGAATATAAAATGAATAGCTCGTAGAAAGTAAGACGTAAGTAGTCCAAACGAAGCAAAAAAGCTTTATTTAATACTACACTCGAGAACAAAGACGACAAAAAGAATTTATTATTGTAAGAATTCCTTTCTGCGTAATGTGAAGTATGCCGAACGTAAACAAGACCTTTATAATATAATAATTCCAGAATGTGTAATCACAATAGTTATAACTGCATACATACTCGTATATACCATCTTCCTTCATACTGCCTACTAAATTATAAGATATACTCGTAACGGCTGGTATTCATTTGGTGATAGTATGGTATGTCTTCTATATCACATTAATTAAAATCACATTTCATTCCAGACTAGTATAAAAGTATGCAACATAATATAAAGAACAAAGAGAGCGACAGGTATGACACACCTAATGACATTATTGACCTTGGCGCCATCAGTGTCAGTATAACGTACTTTGCACGAAAATAATAATTACTGTTTTTTTTAATTTAGATGTTTAAATTTTAGGCGACAGCCATTGATGAAAAACCTTGAATGAAATTATCCTATATACGTTATATAGACATGTTGCACAAAGTTTTCCGATAATTGGTTCAATGTCAACAACGATGACAAACATTTCAAAGCGTTTCAGTAGACATGACGCAAGGTCTAAGAATTATGAACGTTTTTTTTTTAATAAGACAATAAAAACATTACATAACACTGAATTATTACTTCACTTATGAAATTAAAAGTTAACATATTTATATTACAAGGGTTAAAAACAAGCATCGTTTGTGCGTAGCTTTAAAAACATTCACTCGAAAATCTACAAAGACCTTTATGTACAATCAAATCGATACGATGTGTATGGAATAATAATTACTTAAATAGAAACTGATAATTAAGTTTCTAACATATAATTATTCAGCATGAAATTGAATTAGGCGATGTACAAAACAGTAATTACATAAATTCAAAGTCGATGAAACTTCAAAATAATTATGTAAATGAAAGCTCTTTTCGCTTTTTGAGATAAAAGGTCTATGAATATACGCGGTTCATCACCCTATTCTAAATATTATTTATAGCAGCTTACTCATTTCCATAGTAACGAGCCTACGATCTAGTAATAAATAGTTGACACAGAATTATATGGCCTACGATTTAATGTTGAATTCTGGAGTCGCCCAATCTTTACACGCGGTCTCTCCAGTCTCGTCTTGTCTCTGCTTCATCTTGAGAATCTCAATTATAGAATTTTCCTGCGTTTGACCTTAGAAGGTATCTGCTTGAATTTTCGTAGAGTATTTTTTTAAGTATTAAATGTCTTGACTTTTTTGTTATTGTTTATTGTATCGTGTGTGCGTATGTATGTATTTTTTCATTTTTGTATTGCTGATATTGTTGTAAAGGAGCTTCCCCTCAGAGCACGAGCTTTGCTCAATTCTGAGGGGAGATTTTACCTTTATATATTTTTGTTTATTTATTTGTATCATAAATGTGTCTTTTTGAGTTTGAAAAAATAAATAAGTTATTATTATTATTACTTCTCGAATACCTATTGATACATATTATCTTTCTTGAAAAAACTGTTTCTATATCTACTAATGTATATTATTGTATTCGTGAAAAATCTTCGACGCATATGTCTAGAGAAACTGGAATAAATTCCTCAGAGTTTACCCTTTAAAGCAGTCATGTCAAAGATACGGCCCGCGGGCCGCATCCGGCCCCCGGGCAGTGTCAATACGGCCCGCGATCGCAATGTATCACAGAAAGAAGAATCATGTTTTTAGACTTCACTCGATTCCTCTACAAATGAACATCTTTTTCTCATCATAATTTTCTAAAATTAGTACGAAAATCCATCAGTTTCATAAAAAAATTGCCTGCAGCGCTATTTTTTTATCGCTTTTTTATAAAAAAATAATTTGCATGCAAAAATTGTGCAAAATATTATATACATTTTCGAATAAACAAACTGCATCATTACTTTCTTCAATATGACTCACAAAAAATTTCGCCTGCGGCGCTATTCAAACGTTTTTTGTGCTATATCAGTTCTTAAAAATTTCATTGTCCCTATAGCTCCGAGGCTGGCGACGCACATAGATTAAATGTTGTAATAACTCAGTACATTTTTTTATTTGAATCTGGCCCGCCTACACATTCTAAATTGAATATATGGCCCTCTGCAAAATTGAGTTTGACACCCCTGCTTTAAAGGATGCGAGTCCGAGAGGAGTAATGAAAATATATAGCCATTCTTATAATAATTGCTACGAGATATTGTTATAATAGTATTACAAAAGTTGAGCATCAAAAGGGGAAGACTATTAAAAAGACAAATAAAACATTTAATGGCTTCTAATGTCTACTAATTGACTTTCTCCTAAAAAGGGACATTGTAAATTTCGCCCAATTAGGAGAAGTTAATTTAACGCGTGTTCCTAACATTTAAAATTTAATTTTGGAACACAAACAAAACGAACGTTAAAATTATTATTAACGCAGCTAGAACGTTCCTTAACATGCGATCCACGAGAAAGGAATATTTCTTTTTCGTTATCAAAACAATAAGCTTCAAGATCATTTTCTATAAAAGTAATCCATATTTGCGTACCCTCAATTAAGAAAATTAGGTACAAGGTCGCCTTAATGAATAATCTTTAATTTAAATATAGAATTAGTACATACCTCAAAAATTTATATTAGGAAAAATAACATGAGAAACATTATCTGAATAATTTAAATAGACTATGAAAATATGCAAAAACTAAATAAACCAAAAGTTATATTATTATTAATAAGCGTTTCTACCCTCAACGCAAATCAGGAACCTTTTTTGTAGGCAAGAAATCCAAATTTGAAATCGTTCCGCGCGTTTCAGGGTAAGCAAATTGCTTGTATAAGTTATATCCCAAAGTTTCAGTTAACAACATCGAGATTCGAGCACACAAATACACTTTTCCGCGGAAGTTTCCGTCCAAATGTGAATACTAAGAAGTGAAAGAGAAAAATCAACCCTTTGATTAAGAAAAGTGATATGACGCTGACATAACAATCTATGCAAATCTATTTGTATTAAAATTATTATAACTACCATCGGCTATGCGAACCTAGCGGTAGAGTTCGGTACTTTTTAACCCAATTTCATCAGCCTAAAAATAAAGCATAATAAATCATAAAAGCAATATTAACTCACAGTCAATTTAAAACATTAAATTAACATTAATATAGACGGAATGGATCTCAATAACTCTAATGTCATTATAAAATGAACAACCAAATTGCTATGAATTTTTTAACGATAGTCATAAAAAATATCTTCACAAACGACAAGAAAACCATTACGAGTTATGAGGCAAAATCAAATTAAGTTGTCATAACAATAATGAAGTTTATTATATGAACCAATAATACAAAACACAACAACTCTCATTCTATTGCATCTTGAGAAATTACTGTGTTATCTAATAGTAGTATGAAATATGAGAGATACAGTATGAAGTCAAAAATCTACATCAATTATCATCATGGCGAGAACGGTGGCATTATCTGCGAAAGCTACTTCAAAAATTATATTAGTATAAAGTGCAGGTAAATTAATAGTTATAATAAAAAAAAAAACTAAGATTGACAGAAAAAGATATGAAATAAGCATCGCACAAACTCACTAAGAAATTCGTTGTCATGTTTCCAAAGAAGTAACAAAAGCAGATATTCTAATTTCTCCCGATGAATATTTTTTTTTGTCACAAAAGAAATTACTAATGCTGTTTGTATAAAAATGCAAGTCTAAACATTCCGACATTACTTTCATATTGTAATTAAAGGGTTCGTGATTATAACGTAGTGTTATCAAACCCTGTTCAGAATTTTCACGTAGTTAGGGCTCGCACACTTCAGTCACATTACTCTAAAAAATAAGCTTCTTTTGAAAACAGCTTCACGAATGTAGCGGAAGAGTAATTTCAAAAGACCTATAAATTAAAAATGACTAACAATCTTGAAATACTAACAAAGAAAAGAAGAAAAACATTGGAAATATGAATCAAATCTGACAATTCTGAATTTCCTATAAAAATATTTTTAAGTACTTTGTGAAAAATAAAAATATCTGAGGGATCTCTTACACAGTTACAAAACAATGTATGTAAGTAGAGGGTACATACTGTCTAACAAATAATAAAAGAAAACGATATAAATAAAACTTATGTTTGTAGGTACTACGTAGCTATTTGGAAAGGTACATGCAAGAAAGCTTCGCGGGCAAGCTGCCCAAACTGGACAATTTTATGTTATGTTGTGTCCGTGAGCCACCACTGAAAAGCACGTCATAAAAATTAAAAATAATAGAATTATTGTTATTCTGGAACGGAGACGCCGCTGGACTCTAAACGAAAAGCAAACTTTTATTGTAAGTATGAATATGAAATGTTATTTTCTTGTTACAATGTTGTATCTAGAAAATAAATTATTACAATATGGAAATCGGTGGTACTGTGGTCAAGATGTTTGACTCAAATCGTTCAAGATAATCATTGCATTAACATAATCTTTGAAACAACAACATTTATTTTCTTAGACCGTTCCACTCGAGAAACTAAGGATAACCAGATTTGATAATTATTCACCGAATAGAAATTCGTCTATCACTCATCGATTGTCGTGTGTATATGACTTCAATTTTTCTTGCTTAACAAAATATGTTCCGTATGTCAAAAAAATTTTTTTTTTTTAATACAATGTACTGAAAAAAACAATCCGTTCATCTATGCTAAAAATGTATAAAAATAAAGTCGAATTTACCTTTCTGGTACAGCATGAATCGGGACTCTTAGTATGAAATCGTGTTAACTTTTATACATTAAAAGCTTCCTCTTACCTGAAAATAAAAAAAAAACAATTGTTTGAAATATTTGTATTACATCCCCAAAAAAATATAAAAAATTGGGTGGTTTTTCGGACACGGGAAGTAAATAAGTAAGTAAAATTTGTATGGCAAAAAAAATAACCGTTATAAAGGCGTCTCACCCTCAGGTAAAGATTTTTTAAAATCAAAACGCAAACTATTTTAGACTGTTGAGATCAATAATTCTAAAGAAACTTCTCAAACTATTTAGCGTTTACTATTTGCAAGCATTTCACATTTACTAAATGTCTTTATTTTGGATAATGCGACCAACTAACTATGAAGGTAGACAACCGCACATCTGTGGCTAGTTATCCCACATTGGAAGAAATGCTCAAATGCTACAAAAACTTTCATTAAGCTCATATTCTCTTGGAACATTCCATGAAACTTTTGTTCTAAAATTTAACAAATAAGGTTAAAAAATCTTGTAAAATAGTGCATGCTGTACAAATCCATACCTAAAGAAAACAGTCTTAAACACTTTCAAAAGTTTTAGTTTAAAAAACATGTGAAAGTCTTTAACTAGTCCTTTTCGTAACTATGATAGTGAAATTTATTATAGAAATTTACAAATAATTTAACGAACGTAGCATTTTTAAAAAATTATACAAAAGCACATAATTAAACGTATGAAGACAATGAATATAATTTTTGTGCTCAACGAATGGAATGCAGCCAAATCTGGACCCCCATTCATAAACTTAACAACCCTATTATGATAAAAATTTCATGTACTACCCTGTTGACAAATATAGAGGGACAATTTATTCCATTCACTACACGAAACGTGGATGCACAAAATACTTAGTTAAACTACTGAATATAACTTCTTCAATAACTTCAAATTGGTTCAGAAAACCATTTATTACTATTTTAATCGATTATGCTCCAAACTACAGTTAATTAATAGTAGTAATCACAAGTTCAAACCATCGTAACAAGTGTAAACCACTAAAACAAGTGTAAACATCGTATAAATAATCCAATATACCGATTCTGCAAATACAAAGGAGAATGCTAAAAAAAAACCCAGGCCCGGCGCAAACGAAATGTAACTCAAATGATAGGTAAAAATAAATAATTAAATACTGCATGGGTGGCATCATCGAAATCAATGGCTTAATGGGTGAAATACCTATTCAAAGTTTAACATTGGTCACACGAATATATAAGAAAAGGAGCATTAAACAGTTACAATTGCGGTCTAAAAGGGTATAATATGATGAGTATAAGGTAGCCTGTCCTCTTCGTCTTCTTCTTCATCAGCCTTGGTCCCTCCACAGCTGGATATAAGCCGAAAGGAAAATGCTCATGAAATATGTAAAAAAAAATCAGGTCCGGCGCAAACGAAACCCAACTCAAATGATAGGTAAAAATGAGTAATTAAATACCGCATAAGAGGAATCATCGAAATCAATGGCTAAATGTGTGAAATACCTATTCGAAGTTGTATAGGGGAAACTTTGAATAGGTATTTCACATATTTAGCCATTGATTTCGATGATGCGACCTATGCAGTATTTAATTACTCATTTTTACCTATTATTTGAGTCACATTGCGTTTGCGCCGGACATGTTTATTTTTTACATAGTTCATGAGCATTTACCTTTAGGCCTACATCCGGCAGTGGAGGGATCAAGGCTGATGAAAAAGAAGAAAAATCAGACAGGCTACCTTACACTCATCATATTATATACTTTTGAATCTCAATTGTAACTGTTTAATGCTCCTTTTCTTATATATTCGTGTGACCAATGTAAAACTTTGAATAGGTATTTCACCCATTAAGCCATTGATTTCGATGATGCCACCCATGCAGTATTTAATTACTAATTATTACCTATCATTTGAGTTACATTTCGTTTGCGCCGGGCCTGGGTTTTTTTCCCATACAAAATGAGCATTCTCCTTTGTCAAGGTAATATTGCCTATGATAAGGTATGGAATCAATTATTATTGACTAATTCCAATTTTAGGCATATTGAAATAAGCAGAATGAAGAGAAACAATAATAAAAGTATCAATAAATGCTGATATTAATAAAAAAAAAGAAAAACGAAATGTTTTATAATCCTGGCGTCAGTACACCCAACAACCGTTAAACAATACATGAATTTAAATGTAATGTCTTTGTTGTAAAAAAAACAGGAAAATGTAAATACGATACTGCGTTTGTTTTTCATTGGTAAACATTTACAACAGTAACCTCCTTTCCGTAGACAAAAAGTCTAAATATCCTTAAGTGAATAAACACATCTTGGTATCTATTACATAAACATTAACCGAAATGAAGTCATTTGTAAGCGGTCGAGTGGTGTGCTTAGGCTCGGAACATAGGATAATATCACTGTTTCAGCTCGAACTAATAGTATCTAATCACGTTCTGTAAAGGTTTATTATTACTCAGCTCAACTGAAGGAGGTTGTGTCTTAAAAAACCTTCATAAAAAACGAGTACGTTAAAGAAAAAACATATTTTAATGAAAACGTGCTTAAATTTCTAAATGCGAACGAGATAAGACAACATTTTTTTTAGTTTCTATTTCATAATAGGAAACATACGATACAAAAACTTTTTTTTATCAATAGATGGAAAACAAATACGGGAAAAAATCTACATTCTCACAAGATACGAGTACAAATGTGTCATTTTAGACTCCCATAAAAAATATTTTATTGGTAATCACTATTTTGTGATTTGGTCTGACTAAAGGATGTTTGTCCTACTGAATGTTCATGTATTTTCCATGATTTTGCTATTATTCTATAATGACTAAGGTCAACAGTAAGCGAAAAATACTTATATGATATTCGTATCTTTCAGAAAATATACGTGAATAATTATTTAGTACAAGGCTCTCAAAGAAGATTTTCTTTTGTATGAATTAAAAAAGTTCGGTAATAAAGATCATTTAGAACTAACGTTGCAAATTCAGAATCTTACCACTCAACCACTGATCTTTTTCATAGTATATGCACAAAATTAGAAAAATACGGAACAAAAATTCTAATTAAATTGGTAATTTAGCCAGTCACTTCCATCCCCGTCTGTGCGTAATGGCGCCGGTACAAGGAGGATATTTGCATACATCAAGACTTTTAATAGCCGAACAGAGCCCCATGCTAATCTCATCATCCTGAATTCTATTGGCAACGAAGCCACTTATAAAGCTATAAATTAATATACTTCAATTAGTGTGTGTACCTATCGTATATTCATTGATATCATAATCTACCTTTTTTTTACAAACTTCGCTGTTTTAAAAAAGGGAATTGAAATTAATTTAATGTACGAGTATTCAGTAACCACCTAAGTTTTTACTACACAGTTCTTTCTATTGAATACGAAACTCGTGGAAATCGATGAAGATTGTTGTAGGCATAGTTAATTCAAAAAGATTATCTTAAAATCAAAGAAAAATCCAGACCATTGACACCTTTCGAAGCAAGCTGAAAACCATTAATTGTTAAGCGAAACGCGATACCATAACTATGTAGGTAATACAACGAATACAACTACTCTAGGTATAAAAGATCTTCAACTTCACAACAGCATTCGTACACTAAATATATTACTCGTTATACCTGCTCCTCATACTTGGAGCTGAAGCGTTGTGCGGAGGACCGGGGGGAGTGGAAAGCGAGGTGTTCTTTGCTGCAAACAAATCCATTGGATTGAAACCTGAGAAGAAGACCTGGAAATGAGGTAAAGGAAGTCGGAAGTAATTCTTTACAGTTATACAACAGTCTTTTTTTCGTCACTTCACAAGCCTATTTCCGAAAAATCCCTAGTACGAGTGCTTGCTCTTCTTTCACTATAATTAAGGGAGGGGAATACAGGATGAGAAATTAGACAAAATTGCTCCCTTTTTGTATTGAACAATGCACATCGCACATACTAACTCACTCGACCTGGATCGATTGATGAATTATTCCAGTTGAACGTGACTGGGATATGTCTCTGCTTGAAATTCCACAAAGTTGTCTAGTTTTGTTTTAAAATTCCACAAATGTTTTAGAATTCAAATTGCTCCTTATTTGTATCAGCACGGTGAATTCAAGATAATTCGAAATTTAACCTCTTCGGCCATATATACGGAATAAAGACATCGCTCAATTTCGATTTAAATTATTACCATCGAGAGCTTCGAAATTGCTGTCCCAAAATAAATAAGTTCCACGAATTATTTTTTTATAAGTCTGAGTGCAAAGTATAATCGGGCTTACAAAAGAAATTTCATGCGTTAATAATTGAATCGATGTTGTTTTGAATAAGTTTTTTATATCATCGGATTCGGAATCTGACAGTGAATTCAACATAAATCTAATATCGACTTTTTTCTGCAGATATGATATGTTCGTATCAGAGAGAAAACCAAGGTAACCGACGTGGCGGAAAGGGTCGCTAGCCTTAAATGGAGCTGGGCTAGGCATATTGCTAGGTGACAAGACTCCCGATGGACCAAGAAGATAATAGAAGGTCGTCTGATGATATTAGGAAATGTGCCGCTGGTGGATGGATGCGGTGTGCCCACGACAGGGAGCTGTGGATGACCAAAGGGGAGGCCTTTGTCCAACAATGAAACTGAGTGGCTGCGGAAGAAGAAAAAGAAGATGATTTGGAGAATCTAATCTCATACAGATCTTTATCTTATACTAATAATTATCGGATCTGAAAACAATACAAGTTTTTATAAAAGTATGATATACACAGGGATTTTACACCTAACTCAATATTCGAATCAGTAGTGGCGATCGATGTAGATACATTTTATAGAGAGGTATTATAGTATTAGGTATAATGGTAGATAGAGCAGTGCAACTCCAAACGGCCGCGGGCCTTAAAACAATATGGCTGCCAACAATTTGGCGGGAACGTGAGGAATTTTCACAAAGAACCTACTGACTTATGTGACGCGCGGTTACGACTGGGAAATACCATATTCCGGTGTCGTTCTTGCCTCCCGTATGACATTCAAATGTTGCTAGAAATTGATATATGGACTAAACCGCATACACTTCCTACTACTTTCTACATACATAAATACACTTTGTAGAACACTCAGCTATACGGACGTATTTGAAATTAAAATAAGAAAGACAGAGCTATAACAAGAAGAAGAGATATTGAATATACGTAGTAATAAATCATTATTGTTTTCCATTTCTATACAACTATTAAGTAACCTACTAGTTCCAATATCGGTACATCTGAGTAATTTGCGCTACCCCAAAAGAAAAGCTAATGATAAGATAAGGATAAAATAAACAGTCGATGCCTGTAAAGAACGTGGCATTTTCGAAACGTAAAATTATGGCAAAATATTAAAAAAAAAAAAAAGATGCATTACATTTTTTTTATACATATAAAAGGATCTGAACTTGCATACACAAACCCAAATACTTCCCTGCACACCTTGCGCTGTGTATCGCAAAGTGTGAAATACATCGCCAGCGCCGGGGTATGAACCTGGCACCTCCCGCTCGAGAGACTGCCGCCTCAACCAACTGCGCCAACCATGTACTCAGCCATGCGCCAACCATGTACATTCCTCTTCATGTTTTAAAAAATTAAAAATTATGGAAAATTGTTGCTTGAAAAATTAAACGAATTTTAATATCAACAAACGATTCATATAGAAAACGTATATAAACTGTAGAATATTTTATCTCACGACTGATAACTCGGATATTCGCTTTATCATTTCAATTCTTGAAAGAAAATTATAGGAAATCTGCTGGAATAAAAAGGAAACTCCATATCTTCATAACTATATACAGTTGTCTAATATCCTCGTTTGAAAATATGATAAACGACTTGTATCTTGAGTATTTTCAAATAAAATCCTTACCAAACTTTTGACAGAATTTTTAAAGTGTTAAAACTTTTACGTTCACCACGGTATGCTTATGTTTACAATCGTTTATAGGTTAAGTAAAGTATGCTAGTTGGCATGGTGTTCTTCCTTATGCTATGTGTATGATGTCATGAACCTAGATTGAATATGTAATACCTATTACATTATTACAAAATTTTGAATTTCTAATGTTATTTAGGTATGTTAAAAAGGTAACGATTCTTTGCCATGTGAACGAATGATTATTTTATTAAATGATGAGAAATTTATTTTGTAGAACTCCGTTATTAATTAATAAAACACTTTAAATGACACATGAATAATTTATATTAAATTATTTGTGTAGATCATACCTACAGGCATTACAAAATATTCTAAGATACAGCACATTTTCCCTTAATATACCCAAATTTTCTGCTCGATCGGGCTTGTTTTTCATACTTATTTTCCTTTCGAAATGTCGGACCTATTAGCTTGTTCTTGAAACTTCTTCTTAATGATTCTTTACAAAATCGGCACACAGCAATGAAGTATGTTAAAAATCTTCCAATACTTCATATTTTCCACTTTCCTTAATAACTCTTATTGCTCTTCTTGATATTTCCATTAAAATGCAGCGTCTATAATATTTCGTACACACAAACTATTAATATTGCGAAAAGTCCACACAAAATGTATCGAGATAATGGAAATTAAATCCAGCAAAATGAGAAGATTACGTTGGCGCTTATATTGTAAAAACAGCAAACAATATTTTCCATTATTTTACAATAATCCGAAGCTATTAGAAACAAAGCACAACTGCACTTCTCACTGTGCCGTGAAATAGTTTCTTGGGATGAAATCATAGATACATTATCAATCACAGAGGCCTCGACTTATTCCACCACACAATATATATTATTTATAACCATTTCCTTATTATTATAAAGATGTTACCAGGGCATATAATTGAAATGTATTCGTCCAACCAATCATAACTTTACAACTATCCGCACAATACTTATAAGATAACCAACGACAAGTTTAGTGAGCGGCTATGCATCACCTTGCCTTTGATGCGATAACTATATTTATTTATCGTATAATCAAACAAGGGCTGGGCACGTGGAGAGAATGAATGAGGAAAGAGTTCCAAAGAAAATCCTCCATACAAGGCCACAAGGTAGGCGTAGCATGGGAAGACCCAAACTCCGTTGGATGGATGGAGTGCAGAAGGATGTGGATGCAGTTGGCATTAGGGACTGGAGGAGTGCATGCCAAGATAGAGGGAGATGGAGGCGAACGCTGGAGGAGGCCAAGGCTCATAACGGGCTGTAGAGCCACTGATGATGATGATAATCAAACAAGTAAATCACTTCTTTCAGAGTAAAGGTTTCAAGATTGTACATTGGGTAATGATTAATTTCGCAAGCAAGCATGGTAGTCAAAAGTTAAGTTGATAAAATAATATTTTTACTTTTAATTAAATGCTACTTTATGTTAAGTAATATTCGAGCTTTAATGAGTTGAACTCGCAGTACTACAGCCACAGAAGGTTTTTCCCAATCGACGACGGACCCAAAGGCTTCAACCCCATCAAAATCCACAAATCAACAACAGTTTTATTGATCATCGTGAAAATCTTTGCATAAATATTGTATATAATGATTGTATTGCCATTGGAAATGAGCAATTGTGAAAAGTTCGTATCTCTAGTAATATCAGATATACTTGTTTCTATTCTACTGACATACATATTATTGCATTGTTGTTATGACGTACGTCGTATGTGGGCAGAATGGGAAATATAAGTGATGATTATTTGCATAAAACCGGGAGTAAATGGTAATTAATTTTATTATAATATTATATCACAACAATACAACAATGATACAGTGAGATGTATAAAGAAACATACCATAACGTTACGTACATTTTATATGCATTACGAAAGCTTCAACTGCTTAATGTTAATTTGAACGTAATAGTTAAATAAAGTTTATCCGTAACGTTAATTACCCAAATACAACAAACTGCATATTATTATAATTATATCGTCATATTATAATTATAACTACCATACTGATTATACCACACTCACTCTCTTGTTCATTTAGAATCAACCCAATTCAGTCATAGACAAACTTTTACTAAAACACAGAAACCGAATAATACTATAGCAAGGCTGATTCAGTTAAGAGTATGCATACCGACATTTTAATAATTTCTAAAAACGGGAGACCTTATATCTCGACAACCGTTACTAAATATACTTTGAAACAAATAGGGAGATGCATTGAAACTTTATCTAGGGAATAACCGTGAAAGATTTTTTATATCTTGTATAGATATCTCAAAAAAAATGTATAAACACCTCTGATCTTTTTTCCGAAAGACGGAAACTCGTTTCCGGAATATCGCGGACTTTTTTTTTCTGTACTGATAATATTATGCATTAAAATCTAGGGAATAACCGTAAAGGTTTTTTGATTGACGCAAAATAAACCTCAAAAAATGGAAAAAAAACGCTATTTTTACCATTTTATCATGCGATTGTACACGCGATTTTGAACCTTAATGCCGTGGGAAATGACTGTGACGTCATTCTTGGTGCCAAGACCTTAACTACACAACAACTGTTCTAATCGTTTATGATTGCATCTAAAACTGTGTATTAGTTATTGGTATATAAGTAACTTAAATTCAGCTTCACTCTTTCCCCAATCTTTAAAAAACGTTTTTGAAAATTTCGTTTCAGACTTTTTGAAGAGATAAATCAAAATTTACCATTCATAAAAATGAACCAAATGATTATTACACGATGGATCGAACTCTTTAGGTCGACATTAGTTCCAATTCTGTACAGATGTATGTGTTTTAAATTTATTTTACTGTCTAATAATTGAAAAAATAATGTCTCATTTTGGTTAAGACGTACTTAATTAGTTACGAAATTTACCCCATTTTCTCTTGAATAAGAATTATGGATTTTCGTTTATTATTATTGTACATCAATTTATTCTATAACTTACAATAATTCTTTACTAGATAGCTTGACTAGACATTTATTAATTTATTTGATAATAATATCATTGTGTGGCATTACAGTGTAAAACAACTTTGCGCCACACAATGTGAGGTTACAATCTTTTTTATGCTAATTACAAAATACAATCATATAGAGAGCATCGTAATATCTGCATCCAATCGGATTACAGACACAATTCGATGCGGGCAACAAATTCACTAAATACCATATTAAACATATCCAGGCCATTGCTAAACAGCTCATTTAATAGACGAACTGCCGTACTGATCGGAGAGTCAATGTAAACAATACAAAATCTGTTGCTTTGAAATTCATGTGTAATTGTGAAATCATTGATTTCATATCACTCTGCTAGTTGAAGATTTTGTACCAATTCGGAAATGTTCGGAAAATCTTTAACGATGTACGACCAATGAGTTTTCTTGGTGTGTTATATGAAATACTCACCGCTAGGTATAATAACATTACACGTAGATGTACATACGAATTCGTTATGTTAAACAAAATTATTATAATGCGATGTTGATGAGATAAACGGCCAAATTATAATGATATGCTCCAGAAACACGGCATTTTAGAAAACACCTTCTTCTAGTTTAGTAGGTTGATTGTTGTAGGTACTAGATACATACATTGAATAAATATTATTCGCTTATAATACTTACTAGCGTGATAAGATTATTTGAACAACTGTACAAAAATATTTATGCACGTAATTAAAGGAGAATGGGCAAATTTGTATGGAGCCTGGTCCATCCGCGGCCAGAAATAATTTTGATATTTTCTAGTATATTTTATACCTACAATTACTGTGTAGAAGTTTTATCGCCGTGGTTGACATAGGAAGTGAGTAAATCGCATTTAAGTTTTAGAGCTTTTGCATCGTTTTACTAAGTAATCTGGCTTCTTTAAAGGGCAAAAATGAAAAATTAAAATGAAATAACACAAATAGAATATATTTATTTCAATTAAGTACGTTTTACTACTACTACCATCACGGTATATCCCAATTGTCTATTGTTTATTGTTTATTTTCGTCCTTGACGTCATATTAGGCACCTGGCATATCAGACACATCAAAGATATACAATATGGTAAATGTACTAACAATATATGCATTTACAAGAATAGTAGAAATATAACAAACCCTAAAGTATATAATTCAAGGACCAACAGAGTGTAAAGTGCTCTGTTGGCCTGACGTTTTTCTTTTTATTCAGTTACAGGTTTGGTCAAATGAACAGCAGAGTAAGAGACAACATACATACAATAATATAACATAAACAAAATATCGAAAGAGTTTATCATATTATCATTGAGTTAGGAGACAGGACAAAAAATAAAGGGGTAATCAACGAACGCTGTGTGCATAAAAAATACGCGGACTCTTAGGCGTATATTTCTCTGAGGAATTACTTTAAGAATTAAGTGTAACAATAACAGCACTTTGAGGCAAGCCTTTTATTGTGTCTTTTAGAGTAAAAATAAGTAGATTTTAGTGATGTACAGTGATCGGATGTAGTGAAAATAGTAAGATTAGGGTTTAGGGCATATGTACTGTTTATTTTTATTATTTATCTCTACAAAACATTTATAATTAGGATCGCGTTAGTAGTTTTTTGATTATCCCTTTAACGGGCAAACATCCCTTAATACTACCTTTCCCTGATGGATTACAGCGTAACGTCCATAGTAAAAGTTAGTCCTTAGGATGTGTACTTTCATTTGACATACCTTTCGTTGATGGCCGCCGATGGACCAAAATGCCCATTCTCCTTTAAATTGTATAATAATTAATTGATAAATAAACAATAATAATTAACACAATAATTAGTTCATAAATATGCATTTCACTTCATCCGTTCGTATTGTTTCTGCAAACCTATAATTCACTGACAACTTGAGTCACTCACGTGTATGTTTTGTTTTTTAGATGGTACAAAACACTTCTAATCTCATTATCATACGAAAATGTAAAAGACGGTGAGCATTTGGCCCTCACTAAGCTCTGTAGTCAATCATTAATTGCACCCATCACTATTGTACAGTTAGTAGTCGCATCCTTAAATATAGTACATCCAGATTCAGTCTTAGAGACAGATAGAAAAACAATGAAATACCACACATGTAAAACGGCATCTTCCGATGCGTTTCCTAACGTCACTGTAACTGGAAGGCTGAAAGGTGAATAATTACATAAAGCCCACCAGACTGCCTAAAAATTGTAAGTCTAACATAATCCTCAAAACATCGAAGCATTATAACTAAAGTAAGGAGAATATATATATTGGCAGACTGAACAAAATTCTTAAAAATATTGAATTGATATTCATCAACGATTATCAGAGCGTGCTCTAGATATACGATCTGTATAGTGGAATATTTAGAATAAGAAATATGCATCAAAATGATTCTCATAGTTGTAATTGTCCAAATTATTAAATGTTTTTTTGGCATTTGACAATATACAAATTAGGATCTAATAAAAATTCTCAAACACCTACGTAAATAGAAATATTAAATTGGAATTGTCTTTATAATATATTTAGGTATCGATGAAGGACCTAAACTGCACGAATAAATACAGATATGTTTTGATAAAACTGCCAACTGATAAATAATCATAAAATACTCAGAATACATATATATCGTAATACAGAGCAGATAATAATATCCGCCATCATTTGGATTATAGGAAAAAACTGTTTAGTAAAAAGCGTATTATGGAAGAATGACGATTGAAAATGCAGGAATCCAGGAAAAATACTTCAATAAGCAGGTATAAACAATGTTTATGAAGGAATCGATTATGACCGACATTGGAGATGCAAGCAAATGTAACACAGTCACGTTTATTTATATATTTATTTATTCATTATTACTTATAACAGGTTTTTATCAATTATTCTGGTAAGAGTATGTAATTGAAGCATAAATAGTTGAATAGTGAATGCGTGTATGTAATGTGTAACAATACGTCGACAGTACGCACCTTTAACAACAGAATTGTTAGCAGTATGCACTATAGAGTGACCTACTAAGTAATATTATAAGATGGCTAAAACATATTAAAAAAAAAAAATCTTTATTGTACTGAAAATAATCATACAACGGGCGGACTTATTGCCAAATGGCAATTTCTGCCAGCCAACCCATAACAGAGACTAAAATGAGATAAACCTAATTATAAATTTAGTACCAAAAGGGTACCTTAACTAAACAATCTTAACATCTTCATTAACGATTTCTTGGACATTATTTTTCATTATTTAATTTTATCGATTCTGTTATGAAATGTTTTTTGCTTGCAGGTTTTCTCGCAACACAATTATTACGTTTCAATACAGAAAAGTATTCGTTAATAATCAAAACTTGAGAATTTAAAAAATACTGTATTGTATTGTTCAACCATTCAGATATCGTTACGTTTATGACAATGTATTGAAAATTATGATAATGTGCATTGTGCATTACCTTATCAACAATTATTGCACGATACATGTGAGTCATTACAAGTGTGTTGATTTGATATGAATTTGTTATAACGTAATATGATATAATATCGACACAATACATATTAATAAAATTATTGTACCATGAGAGGAACAAACCATACACAAAAATTAGTTGCATTAAATGTATTATTTATGTTCGCTCCCAGGACAGACCAGATGAGTATGAAAGATGCATTAGAAATAAACAAAAATAATGTCATTGTAGAAACGTTCATGGGATAGGATTCGTAATAATTTAATAAAATATTGCATAAGCAGCGAATGCCGTATCTTGGTGGCTCTATCCGAAGACGCGTCGAGATTCCGCGATATTCATATCCATGGTAATAGATTTATGCTCCAAGCCTAAAGCACATGCTTTGCATAAAGAATCTTTAGCTATGTTTTATGGGAACGGACGTTCACGCGAATTCCAACAATCTGAGTTATACTATATTGTTTTATATGTACGTTCATCGTACATTTCATTGTATTTACAACTAGCTACTGTGCCCGGCAAGTCAGATCCAACGGACTAACATCTTCATATTTTTCACTACGAATACTGCAACTTCCCAATTATAAATATAGCATCCCAAATATTACTCTCCACGAGAAGAAAGACATAGACTGACATAGCTCATTTATAACAAAATACTTAGAAAATTTGGTTTCATTCTGCCCAAGAAGCATGTTTTCGTAAACTGTTTGGTTATGAGATAGCATTTTGGTATAAACGTAGATTTTCTTAAAGTCCCCTCAATGTTTACTTTACTTCGCTGTAAGATTGTGTGGGCAGATAAAGAAAACAGACACACTGGTCTAAAAAGAGTAAATCATTTAAACAGAAAAATTTATCAGTTACTAGAGAATATCGCTGAATGCTGAATACCTACTTGGAGAAAATTTACACACAAATACAAAATATTTTACTAGTAGGTGTGTTATAATAACACAAAATCCAGGGGATTTCTTGAAACAGGAGAATTCTCAACTAATATCTACGTAATACTACAGCAATGCCACCAACCGCGGGTGCAGTATTATTGCTCACCTATCAGTGTAATACACTACATAATCTTCATACATTTGGAACTTCCACTTTCTAACTCATGCTACAGCCTCTGTATCAAGCATTTGTATTACAAAGCTAAGAGAGCACAAAGTTTGGATATTTTGTATTCTCCTCAGAGCCGAATTCGCAATTGCTAAGCAATTCTAACTCCCTAGTGGCCTAGACCATGTAGTTGTAGAATGTAGGTACTTATTAATTATAGGCTTGCCGTTGCCGTCGACAATTTATTTTATGGAAACCATTATGCCAAAAATCTTTATCAATCACTATAGACTATTGCTTGTTAGTAATTTATAATTAAGAACTTTTTTATATTCTACCAAAAACATACATTGGTACTGTTTATCAATGTATCTATCCAATATTTAGGTGCGTTTTTAAGCCTCATTGCGTATATAATACACGTGTACATAACTATGGGCTCGTATATAAAAAATGGATATAAATTATTTAGATTTATATCATTGTCACTATGTACTCGCATGTGTACTTACAAATAATTATTATATTATTTACTTGAGTACGAATCTACCTATAGGTTTTATTGTACAAACATGGCGTAGTAAAAAATAACATTGAAAATATTACATATACACCAATAAATACAATATCGATAAGTATTCAATTGATGTTAGAAATACTCACGAAAAGAATTCATACATAAATAAAATGTTTTCTTTTTTCTTAGTCTGTGTATTTTTAAGATCATAGAAACCCGATTAAAACAGTGTAATTACTAGACAGTGGACACTCAAATGGAAGGAGAAGAGTGGGAAGATCTAGACCGAGATGGGAGGATGTATCAAGAAAGGATGCGGCGTAACTTCCCCAAGTGGCGAACTGAGAGTAGGTAGAACAATACAGGGGGAGTTGGCGGCGAATGTTTCAGGAGGCCATGGCTGGATTTGGACTGTAGCGCCATCAGAGAGAGAGAATTTAAAATAGTTACTTGTGTTGCATCTAGATTTGAACGCACTACTTTTTGAGAGAAGTGGTCTCTCTATCTGCTCAATATAGATTAGTTTATTTTATTTTAAGTAGTACAACAATGATACCTGTATTTGTGGAATTCATTTGCAAAGTTAGAAACATACTTGCAATAAGAATAATAACTATAAAATGACCCCCTTACTTACAGTGGTGTCACATCTTAAGGGATATAAAACATTATGCGCGCAGTTTCAATTCAAGGCAGTATAATTTATTGTTCTCTTGCATCGTAGGAAGCAGCCAAGTTTTAAGGCCATAGTAATATTAGCACAATAACATTGTTTGCGAAATAGAACGTACACAATAGGTAGTAGGCATTAATGAAATAATCAAAACAATAGAAAATTTTAACAACCGTAATACAACTAGAGTTCCTCTGATAATCAGCCATATTATACATTCATAGAATTCGCCACTTGCTTGAACTGCTGGGAAGCACTCCGATGTACATACGAACCAGATCTAACTGGTTTAAATGATCGCTAGTGGATGGATATAGATGGGTGAAGTGATCACATTATTCGGTCGGCCATTCCACTACATCATGGTATATATCCATTTTGTATTAATTTCAGATTATATTTTTTCCTCAGGTTTTGAAACAATTTAATGGAAACAAAAATAAAATTAAAAGTAAATAGTTTATTCAATAAAATGTATACATGGATAATCGTTTTAAAGTAGACTCTCGATGTTCTTCTTAAGATCTATTAACCAATTTCAGCACCAAAAGTGTATGTGTTTTACCAAGAAAAATATTCGAATATAAATGTATATATTTGATCAACAAAAAATGGTTAACTGGAAGGTATCGCCGAATAGCGATATTCTAACCCTATGGAACATTTTCTGGTTATGCATAATAATATGTTTTATTACTCGGGAACGGGTGGAGGCCTTTATAGAAATAAGAAGAAAACATTTTATAACAGAAATGTTCACTTAAATAGTGAATAAGAAAAATTAAGAGTAAATTTATTTTGAACTTCTATCTGTCATATATACCTATCTTTCTCTCAAATACATCCATCTATCTGTCAAACTTATCTATCTGACTAAGTTAGAAAATCGTATCACGACCCACTGGTAGGGTTATTTGTTCATGTTAAATCTAATCGTTTCTAGTCATTTAGTACGTTGTTCTAGCAAGCTGGATGTCCATTGTACATCTCCCACCAATCATGCATGTTACTGTAACTCTTCGATTGTAAATGTTTGTCATGTAACATCTCACAAAGTTTACAGAAAGGAAGTATATTATACGGAAGGTAATCAATGAGAGATGCTCTATAAAAATCTTTCCACCAAAAGTATTTCAAATATTCATCAGGATTATCAATGAGATATTGTAGTTTCTCACCCAACTCCTTTGTACTCATTTCTCTCGCATCTATATACGAATGAGGAGGAGCGAACATGCTCATGTTCGCCCCACCGTAATATATTGGTACGACGTCATTAAGAAAACCGTTCAACATTTTTTCGGTAACGTATTCAGCACAATTAGAATTTTCGTAACTCAAATAAAAATAATAATCAGTTTTGAGCATATTAAAGCACGTCTCTCTATTTTTCATTGAACATGTCATGTCACCGCATTTTCCGTAAATATCAACATCGATATATTTCTTCAACTCACGCCCTCGTTGTAGTCTATCGTTTACTCTAACACAATCCGAAACAAACCAAGCTACAGCTTTTCTTTTAGTTTTCAATATAATCTCTTTATTGCGTTTTAGTGAACTACGTTTCACAGTTGCATCAATCCATCTGGCGTTATGTGAAGGGGACACTATTTGGTTTGTTTTCAAATCAATGAAGGAATAATAATAATACAGAATATCAGAATCGAGACGATATGTCATTGTCCAATTGTAAAAATTAGGATACTCCTCGAGAAGGGGATACATTTGCGGAGATTCTTGATTAAAAAAGACAAATCTTTGATCTGGGGAACGTTTAGACGGATAATCACGATATCCTAAAGTGGGAGCATGAAAAAGTACAGCGTCACACTTATCAATATAATTCTCCCGTCTGTAATAATGCATGTAGCATTCACTCACACCACAATTTTTGAATCCGTCGACACCTCTTCCAACGTTATAATAAGGATTGCCCCAAAACGTGTTCCACGTACAAATCACTTTCACATTTTTGGTTGAACTTATTTCCAACAAAATCCTATCTGAATTGATACCTTCTATGTAAATGTATGCCAAGAAGGTAAATAACAAACACAGATAGAATCCAATGATGACTCGTGTATAGTATATCCTTTTTCCGCGATGCCAATTGGTTGAAAATAATAACAATCGATTATAAATGTTCTTAAGCCATCTGCATTTCGACATCATTACAATTCTCTACATCCATTTATACAATACATGGAAACAGTTGTAACTGCATCTTGTTGCCTGCAAAATAATAATACCTGTATTTTATTACACAACATTGCCCAGATTATTAATTTTCTTATATTTTTTAAGCAATCTGCCTGATATAGAGTAAATTATGATTCAAGTAGACAACTGAAAACTCCCAAATAAAAGCTTGTTTCGGGAAAAATTACATTGGAATCTTTTTTAAGATAGACAACCAGTGCAAAACTTATTAATCTCATTATATTTCCATTGATTTATGAATGTTTTTAACACCCACGAGTAAAATAATACATATTGGAAGAGATTTCCTCTCGGCAATAAGCACGCCCATTGTGCGTATTTTTTATGTCAGTAAAGAGTTTATTATCATTATATTCACAATTTAAATAGTCAAACGATAAATATTACAGCACTTTCATTTCACTAACTCCTATTAATAACTACTAAACCATCCCCTTAGTAGAATTCACTGTAGTACAGAAATGGATTCTAAAATACTTATATACACTGAATTTTGGGTTTACTATAAGATATTGCCCTTGTTATACTCGTGAGTCTGCCTGTTAGCACTTTACTTACTATCTTCTTATTTTGTACATTGTGAACATTTGTTGCTAATAAAGATTTATTTATTTAATTTATAATACTTACAGGAATGGGTAATATTCAATATTAGCGGTTGATTTACAGTTTAATACAATAAGACTAGGCATAACATTCGACAGGTTTATCTTCTATAGATATACATTCGTATGGCCATCAGTATCTTATCTGTACCAATAGATAAAACTAAATTATGTGTTTCATCGTGAAATGAGATAAATAAATGATAACGAGAATATCAATATACTGTTATCAATAGTACGCAACTGGGTAGGTTCCGGAGATTTGTGGGCCCCCAAATTGGGTCAGACTTCATACAATATGTAAAAAAACGTTATATTGTGCATAATTATTAACATGTTTTCAATAATACCACATATCTAAAAAAAATCACCTATATTTTCTGGTACGTTAATTAGAGTGAGGGCCCCATAATCTGTTGTTGCGTAGGGCCCCTCGAATGTCTTAATCCGACACTAAACAAATACACATTATTTGCTGTGGGGGGGGGTTTGTGCATAGGCCCCGGCATGTCTTGAGACGGCCCTGGATCTCACCCGTAGACAAGTGTTTGGCGGTACACCAAAAAAAGATAACCTCACATCCATATCTATTACTAAGTATCTACGCTTGTTTTCGACTATGTAAAATTACACGTTTTCGTTTGTATAGGATATTTAAATATTTAATAACCAGTGTCTTCCGGTGACAAAAATAAATGCTTATATGTAAACCGAACCATCGAGGTTAACGTACTTTTCATTCCTTCAATCTCACCAAAAAATACTAATGCCCGATCCCACCAACTACCACCTAGGAAGCAGACCCCTAAGGAATTTCCATACAAAACCACAGATAATTTGAGTGATTATTATAACTGTCATAACCTTTAAGATATAAATCCATACAAAATACAGCATGCAGCTCTACTTAGTTAGGTGGCCAAATATCTCGGCCCAGAATCTCCCTCACTTAAGTAGCTGCATACTGTATTTTGTATGGATTTATATCTTAAAGGTTATGACAGTTATAATAATCACTCAAATTATCTGTGGTTTTGTATGGAAATTCCTTAGGGGTCTGCTTCCTAGGTGGTAGTTGGTGGGATCGGGCATAAGTATTTTTTAATTTCGCTGCAAAGCATACTCTATATATTTCTCAAATACTTTAATAGAATCAGAATGTGTACAAGTACTTAATAAATAGAAAAATAAAACAATTTTTTATAATGCATATATTTTATTAACTTATAAAGAAATGTTTAAAGACAATAAATAATTGCACAAAAACACATAATACATATTAATACTCACATCAACAGTAATTATTTTCTAGTAATAATCAAAGTAGTACTGGACAACTCATTCCTGCTTTCGTATGTGATAAATATTACAAAATGATAATAAATAAATAGAATATTTCAATTAATAAAGTCTAGATCTAGAATAATGTTTTCACTTTCCATATATTGCATTTCCCTTCACCAACCAGTTTATACCAGACCTACTTAACATGGGCGTCGCCAGCTTCGAAGCTAGGGGGGGGAAGGGGCGACCAAAATTAACAAAATTGAGATAGGATGAAAAAACGCGTAAATAGCGCCGCAGACGAAATTTTTTTGTGAGACATGGTGAAGTAGGCCGCGATGTGGCTTGGTTTATTTGAAAATGTATATAATAATTTGCACAAAAAATGTTTTCTATAAAAAGTAATAAAAAAATAGCGCCACAGGCAATTTTTTTTAAAACAATTGTATTTTGATAGATTTTCTATACCAATCGTACAAAATTTATGACATGGTAAGAAAATGTGCGGTAAAAGTGTGATTTTTTGTGAGATTTTATCATTTAGTATGAAAAAATATATATCTATTCCAATCTCTGGGGGGGAGCTGCCCCCCTCCCTGCCGACGCCCATGCTACCTAATATAATAGGTACAATGTTTTGTAATGATTTTTCTTACGCTCAAGCAGACTTTCAATATTAATTTACACACGTAATTACATAAGTTCATAATTTATTTTAAAGTGTATTAATTAATTAAGGCACATGCATCAAACTATTCCAACCCAAAAAAATATTTGTTAACACTACAATATTTGTTTTTTTTTAACCATAATTTTATTATTCATTCGTATATGTGCGCCTTCAGAATAAGTTTCGGTTAGATACCGTATGCAGGTCACGTGGCTAGAGATCCAGACGATAAGTGGTCGAAGAGGGTAAACTCAAAACGACTATCAGGAGTGTAGGAAGAACACCACTACGATGGAGAGACGACTACGTCAAATACGTGGGTGCCAACTGGATCCAGAAAACCCAGGATAGAGCGGCTTGGAAGCAGGAGTGGACGGAAGTAGGCTGACGAAGAAGAAGAAGGTACCATATAGTTGGGTGAACTATTTGTGCTTACAAATTACTATATACAAACATATATCACTTTATCAAAGTTAGCTAAAAATTCACTACAGAATATTGATAATAAATACGGTAGGTTTTTTGTAAGTACGCCCACATCAGTCTTTTTTACATATTTTCGAAATCATCTGAACAAATATTACATTAAATAATAATAGGTTATACTAATATACACAAAAATCAAGGTGTTTACATTTTTATATGTACAAATCTTACGAAATTTCCAAATATGTTATATGGATACACTGTACTTACAAATGGAAATATCGTGACATTGGAAGAAAGAAAATGATCTAAAAGACAATTATTACTTATGAAACAAATGGCTATCTACTGACCGAATGCTAACCCAAATGTTCAATTTTGAGAGTTTAAGACACCAATTATTAAGAGCATGCATACCGACATTTCATTAATTTCTAAAAACGGGAGACCTAATATCTCGACAACCGTTACTAAATATGCTTTGGAACAAAATAGGGTAGATGCATTGAACCTTTATCTAGGGAATAACCGTAAAAGATTTCTTAAATCTTGTATAGATATCTAAAAAAAAAATTAAAACACCTCTGATCATTTTCCGAAAGACAGAAACTCGTTTCCCGAAAGTCGCGGATTTTTTTTTTTGTACTGATAATATTATGCATTTAAATCTAGGGAATAACCTTAAAAGTTTTTTGATAGAAGCAAAATTAACCTCAAAAAATGGAAAAAACGCTATTTTTACCATTTTACCATGCGATTGTTCACGCGATTTTGAACCCTAATGCCGTGGGAAATGACTGTGACGTCATTCTTGGTGCCAAGCCCTTAAGTACAAATGCATTTAGGTATATTATACGAAAAACCAGCGTGGTAACGTATACTTATAACTATTTAACTGAATGTTGCAATGCTTTTCAGTTTGTCTGTTAAAACTGTTTCAATTCACGTGTAGGTTCTAATATAAAGAACAAACAGGTGATTGAGTTCATTTGCCAAACGAAACTAAAAGTGATTCACACGTATTTATTATAGAAAAAGGAAAACTCAATTCAATATCTATACAATAATGGAAATAATAATGTTATGTAAGTCTCACATCGTTAAATGATTGTTTAAAAACATTTTCTTAATCTAATCTATGGCAATCTCTTACATACAAAATAATTACTTAAAAATATTGTTTCACTTTGGTAGATTGATAATTATAATTATCAGGGAGCTATGAAGAGGAAGATGCTAGTAAGTGTCGCCAGTCTTAAGTGGAGCTAGGCTGGACATGTCAGAATGGATAGGTACTTAAATAACATTACAAAAAGAGCTGCCTTTGAAAATAGGCATCAGGCATTTTCTTATCACTGAAGTTGATTTTCCTTAAAATGTTGAGATAGAAGGAAGACCCTAATCCTAATTCAACAGTTGTAACACATTATCAGACTTTATATTATCATTAAATAGTCATCACTAGATAATACTAATCGTTATAAATACTAAAATTTTAATGAATCTGAAAGACTAATCGATGTAATATATTTCACTAAACAAGACAACTGTACAAAACACAAAGTACCAAGTATTCTTATTCCATCATCATATAGTCATGGTCATGAATTCTTGCTACATGCACTGTGACCGTCGTAAGTATTCCACCATTCAACTATTTTCCCATAAGTTTTTACGGGTAAACTTTCGTCGTGGAGTAATTCACACAATTTACAGAATGGTTTGTAATTAGCCACGTCTCTAGTGTCGAGTCTATAGAAGTCTTTCCACCAAAAGTATTCCAAATACTCCGCGGGATGACTGATAAGATAATTCATCTTATCAGCTAAATCTTTAGCACTCATCTCCCTCGCATCGATGTAAGAGTGAGGAGGTAAAAACTTTGTTAAATTTGCACCTCCATAGAAAATAGGAACAACGTCATTTAAATAAGCAGTCGTCAGTTTTTCAGTAACATAGTCCTCGCAGTTAGAATTCTCAAAACTCAAGTAAAAGTAATAATCAGACTTTAACATTTTATTGCACGACGCCGAGTCATCTCGTGAACACATTAATTTTCCACATTTTCCGTAGACATCCACGTCGATATGAGTTTGTAAGTCTTTAACGACTACATCTCTTTTATTAGAGCTGTGACAATTAGACACAAACCAAGCCACAGGTTTCTTCTTGATCTTTAACGAAGGCTCTCGTATTTTTAAACTTTCAGCATTAACAGTCTTTTCCTCCCACTGTGGGGCTTTCGTGTGAGACACCATTTGATTAGTCACAATATCGTAAAAAGCAAAATATATCACAAGGACTTCCGAATCGAGTCTGTAAGTCATCGTCCAGTTGAAGAAATTGTCGAGTTTACTTGTCACCGGTCTAGTGAGGGGGGATTCCATTGAAAAATAAACATATCGTTGAAACGGTGATCGTTTCGCTGGGAAGTCCTTTGGTTGCGAGGGATGATACTCTGGTCCATGGAATACTACAGCATCGTAATTTTCAACATCACTTCTGTCCTGATTATAAACAATTGTACATTCTTGTACACTGCAGTTGTGTATTCGGAATGGATCCTCCCCCAAACCAAACTCATATGTTTGATCTCCAAAAAACGTATTCCACAAATAAATTAACTTATTTTTTCTATAAACGCCATCCAGTTCAATATTAAGTTTTTTCTGTTCTCTAATATTATTGACTGTGTACGTGTATGATAATAAAAACACTAAGATAGCTATTACGAAGACACATAAATATTTTACACTATTAGTATTGCTATAATTATATCTATTTTTTGTAGAATTTAATTGTACATACATTTTTACGATAAAGAAATAGTAATTTTATGAGTTATGTTATTGTAATAATTCGTTACACGCGTCCATTGTTTGATGGTCTATAAGTTAATACTACACTGCGACAGTTTAGTATTATCAAACGTATCCACATTTTATCGTAGGTACTAAGTGTTATTAATATAAGGCTGGTAATAAAACGCTCAGTAAACAACTAGCCCAACCAACCAACGATGTCTACGAAACATTGTTCAAGTCTTCACTCGACAGTTAAAAACAAACTAATAATAATGTTATCGATTCACCGAAGGTATTTTTACTAATCGCCATTGTCACTTCACTTTGGGGGTGTGATAATTTATTATTAATTCACTTATACACCAGGCATCCTTTCATTCAGTACGCACTAATCGATTAAATGTATTTCTCCACCACTACGTCCATTGGTTACTTTATTATTTTGACAAAATCATTGCACGCTATACAAAAACTAACTCACTTCTATCAAACGATAAAATGATTAGTACAATATACAGCACTATGGCTTGTACTACATACGTCTATTCAAGATATAAACAGAACAAAGGGGGCGGTTCTTTAATAAAATATAAGCACTATTATTATCAGTACCAACGGATAAATTTCAATTGTAACTAGTAGGTACCCGTAAAAATTTACGGAGATTTTAAAACCCATTTTTAGTTGAACAACAGGTTGGTTTTTTAGTTGAACAACTTACAAATATTTTTAACTATTTTATTACAAATCTTCGGACAAATCTATTCTTTACTACTGATTATCAGTGTGCTTAATACCAATTTTAAAACTGTTTTTTTTTTCTTTTCATACTTAATAAAAGCAATAGATGAAGCAGAAAAAACCTAGATTTTTCCGTGGATTTTAGACGTCTTAAAGTAATTATTTTACGTTATGTTTCATACATTTTTCAGGAAATGGGAGATAGAGAGTAAATAAATAACTATGTGATTAAAAAATATTCCACAAAATTTATTGAACTCCTCGCATGACTTTTTACAATGTTTTCGTCTAAAATTATTTAAAAAACCGAGCCATTGTATCATAGAGTAAAACAACTATCCAAGTCCATTTTCTCTTATCAGTATCGTGTCCACAAAACAAACATAAGAAATAAAACAAATAGAAAAAAATTACATCAGGTAAAAAAAACGTAGTACCACGTATGCATACATTATATTGTTGAAATTTGATCCATAATGCCTTTATGGCCGAAACAACGAAAAAAACGTGTTATCTTATCTATAAGTTAATAGATAACAGAGTGTATACGAATATTAATACCAGCTTGCTAAAATTCAATAACACGTACGTCTGCTGTGCGTTCATCATACAAGTGTTATATTTTTTTTGTTTATTTAACACTTCCTATCTCAGAATCTTCATAATTTATATTTATTTTTCTCTAGCAACGTAATGTCAAGTTTGCTGACAAATATGTAATTTTATTTGCTTTCCGATTAGGCCATCTTCACGTCTACTATCAGCAACTCTGTGAAGGCAAAAAGTTTTTATATAAGATTTTGTTTATTTTTCTTCTAATTTTGGATAGATTTTTAACAATATTCCTGACCAGATAGACCCTTAAACTTTTCAGTAATGGTCTATTCTCATTGCAATATTCAATACTTATTTACGAGAAAAAATACGTTTCTCAATGTACATACCTACAACGGTCTTTTTAGACTCCGTATGGAATTTTTTAATTTTTTACTCAATGGTAAACAAATAGAACGCGTACACACATTTAAGTACCTTGGTAGTGTGATAACAGATAACTTGGATCCCGAAAAAGAAGTGAGGTGCAGAATAGAGATTGCGAGGGCTGCATTCAACAATATGAGACCATTCTTCTGTAATGATAATATTAATCTAAAATTAAGACAGAGAATGATCAAATGCTACATCTGGTCCATATTATTATACAGAGTAGAGACTTGGACCCTCAAAGCAAACATAATGAACCGTATAGAGGCATTTGAAATGTGGCTCCATCGCAGAATGTTGCGCATCCCGTGGACTGATATGGTCACCAACATTGAGGTGTTGCGACGGGCAAGGTCAAACAGAGAATTGCTGTCCAGTATCAAGACAAGAAAAATGGCATACTTGGGACACATTCTCCGCAACCAAAAATATGATCTGCTTCACATCATTATGGAGGGGAAAATTGAAGGAAGTCGCGGCGTGGGGAGAAGGCAAATGTCCTGGTTAAGAAATATAAGGCAATGGACCGGAATCCAGAGGGTGGGGGAGCTGTTCCGGCTGGCACAGGACAGGGAGGCCTACGCCAGAGTGATAGCCGACGTCGGGGGGACCTGACATGGCACCCAAAGAAGAAGATGGAATTTTTTTATGTCATTTTGAATGTTGAAGTTACCCCTTAGCACAAGTTTTACTTTATAAGGGGGGGTGAAACGTTATAATATGTAGTTTAAGATCCATATTCTCAAATGTAAATTTAATCTGTCAACTTGACACACTTAACACATGTTCTAAATAAAATTTAAAACACAAATTATGGAACGTTGAAGGGCGAAGTAGAAAAACAAAATGAAATTTTAAAAATACGAAAACTGGACTTGTCCGGTTTTCAATCACATCCCCCACCATGGTATAATTTCGTCACTATCAATACCTGTTTGAAACAAATTATTATAAATCAATACCAATGTAATAATATTAGATACATTAGTGTATATGTTACAGTTAAAGCTTAAACAGCAGCTAATGTATGCATTCACTAGTCAATGTATACATTAACTGATGATTTTAGTCAACGTATTAACTCCGTATAAAAATTAACGCTATATAACTAGTGAGTGTACACATTCACTAGTCAATGCATGCATTAACTACTGTGGATTTGTTAAAGCATAAACAACAACCAACATGATATTTTTTCATAGATTTAGGGTGTATTTTCGAATAGTATTCCTGATTAATATGAGAGTTTTGTTAAAGAAATGTATATTTATTGAGATAATTCTGATAAGAAACATGAAATCAATCAAATATAATTCTCACTAACACTGACAATGAGTATACAGTATAACAGCTTGACACAGTACTATGTGGGTGGGTGTGTGTGTGAAACAAAACAATAAATATGATTTAAAATTACTTACATTTATTGGTCCAAAATACACAACTCACAATAACACAAAACGACAATTAACTACGAACTAATAATTATTCCTATTACTAGTTATATTAAAACTAAATTAATCTACAAATCGTTCGAGCTATCACTAAGTTTATTTAAATTAATGCACTGTTCGATTATCATAACAACACTTGGCCTTTTTAATAAACAAAAGAAAAAAACACTATATTTTTAACGACGTTATTACGCATTGCCGCATATCCAACGATGAATGTTCAAGCGGCGCTCTCATAGAATCCGTTCTAGAGGCGCTGGCTTGAATGATGGCGGTGATTTGGGTTGATGAGCGCGGTAACCAGACTCTGATAAAGGTCCCGAAGCTGTGTTTCCGTACTTTGTTAGTACGATTCGATCCTGCTCTCTGAACGAGACACGGACAGGTCAAATTTGTGAATACTAGAGCCCTATCGTGGCAGCTCACGTATCGCACTGACGGGGCGAAGGCTCTTCTTATTTCAACGTCGGAGGTATCACAATAGACGACACACACACGAAGATAATTATGTGTTATTCACTGACTGTTACGAGAGACAACCGAACTATCTCGTATTTCGACCGCTGTTTCCACAAATCAAGTGTCAACTAACTTCTTCCTTCAGCGACAGGTCCCTTTATAGAATAGGCTTTAACCCCTGGGAAGAGGCGGTCCTAATCGATGAGGCCCTGCTGCCATTGGCTTAGACCATTTCTCGTCCGATATGTCGTGTGCTAGCCACGCCTTCACCTGGTCCAATTGGAAACCAATTAATGTCCTTGAAGAATTTTCAAATCCACGTGGCACATAGTATTTTTCGTCATACAGTCCAAATTAAAATTATACATGATTGATATGGATTAATTCAGTAATCAACTGTCCATGCTACATTAATTGATAAGTATAAATGTCTATTCACAACTATCTTACAATTAATTACAAATCATATGCCTACATACACTATTTACAAATTGAACAATATGATATAATGATTTTCATGATTTGTATCTCTACCTAAGCTTAAGATAACACGACACATACTCCTAGTAGCGTAGTCAATTCGCTGGTTACTTCCTAATCATAATCTTAATATTAATTATTCTACAAAACAATATTTCCTCATGCTAACACGTGTTAAATATTTCTATATACATACAACAATTGGAGCTGGCAACGTTGCATCTTTAATGAACGCAGACAGCTAGAGCAAGACAATATTCGCTTCCTAGAATTTCGCCTGGTAAGGCTTCCATTGTTTTAGTTACGGCGAGGCGATAACAATAGCCGCAGGTATGCCTACACTTGTTTATCAGGTAAATATTGTAACACTCGAAACAAAATAATACTTCGTTAACTAAAATATTTACGTATGCTGCTTATAATTTTGAGTCGTAGATTTTTTTATGTTTAGGATACATGATACAGAGAATATTATTCTTGTCAAAAATATTATACCTAAATATACCATAGGTAGGTATATATCAAGCTGTTAGAGGATGGCGACCATTTTAGTTGTTAAAAACATTTTGCAAGCTTTGACTGAATCTTCTTCTTAAATGTATGCACTAACTAGTCAAAGGGTAGACTAGAATGATTGTGAACACATTAACTGAGCGTGTCAGTCAATGTATGCATTGGCTAGTTAGTGTATGCATTCTCTAAAATAATGCTTTAGCTGTAACATATATCTGTACGTATACAAGATAATAATACACATACCTCATTATTACCTTTTGCTATGGAGCGTGAACCTACTCAGCCTGATTCCGGTAGAAAATGTTATACATACTCATAGCAGTACAATCAACTATCTATGTAAGTATTATGCAATTAGCACCACAATGCTACAAGAGTCGGATGTTAAACGAAGATAATAGCATAAATCTAGGAAATAATTGTTATTATTGATTCAATTGATCAAACGTATGAACTGACAAAATATTTCATTGCATTACAACACGAGTAATACTTTATTCATTTATTTATACTTTTGGTGAACAAAATACAGAATTATGTTGACATTATATTATAACATTTGTTCAGTCTTCTTCTCCTTCTTCTTGTGGCCTTAAACCCGCACATCCAGCTCATCCAACCATCGTACGGCTGCCTCCGAGGCGTCATGCAGCTCACTTAGTCCCCCGTCAAAGGAGTATAGGAGGCACTGTTCCATTATATGGTCCATGCTCTGGGTTTCCCCGCATGGGCAGGTGGGGGAGTCAACCATCCCCCACTGGTGCATGTTTGCCGTCGAGCAGCCGACTCCTGTCCTGAATCCTCTGGGGATATCTGCTGTAAGTTTATCGCAATGCTGCGACCTCTGAATTACTATTATCGTTTGGCATCAGCCACTGAAAGGTGGCGTCGTCAGAAGATAAGAGAGTCAAAGAATTTTTCGCTGTTACATCCAGGAGACACTAGAGATCATATCGTGGAGACGTGCCCACGAGGTTGAGTTATTACCCATCTTCCGTAGATCCATCCGGACACTTGACTCGTCAGTTACAGTTTAGGTATATTTTGGGCGTAATAAAAATGTTTGCACAAAGATAATGTTCTGTTCTTTATTGCATATTTTTTGAGATATCAAAAAATAATATCAGTTAGTCAGACATGGTAAACCTGAATATCTACGAAAATGACTAAACTGTTATCAATTTCAGCAAAAAACCTGTTGCATTATCATTCGTTATCAATAATTATTATGTAAACTTGTTAGTAACTGGGTCGCAACACACTATATTCATACAGTCATAATACAAAAAAAATGCCTTCATAATGTCTGTAATGAGTAATGTCTGTCTATAATGAGTAATAACGTGATGATTTTTCTCATATTGCATATATTGCAAAAATCTGAAAATCAGAAAAATCAGAACTGCGACAAATATGATACAGCATAGAACAAACATATATTGCAAAAATCTGGCGAATTATTGGCAAGCTATCTCAACAGGTATACAGAAAGGATGGACTTTTCATCAGGCTTCTAACTGATCATCGGCTGGTTTAATGTGGTCACTTTACACTAAAGTAACATTCACCAATTCATCTTTCCATAAATCATGTAGAAAATCCTTTATTTCTCGTAAAAAAATAGTTGTGACATTAAAAAAATAAGGCAAGGACTCTAGATTCTGTGGATGTTAGCAACAGAAGATCTTGTCGAAAAGTAAATAAACCCGAAAAACTCGAAAATTGGTAAACCTATTGTGAAAATTTCTAACATGGTTTGATATCGTGAAAACCCTGAGATAAGATATATATTAGGTACAAGACACAACTAAATCATCTAGGCACCTATATTTAGTCGCTATTAAGTACTTATCATTCATGTCATTACAATAAAAAAAGTAATAAATTACGATATTGCATACATTTTTATATAATTTTTATTATTATATTTTATTTTATTATTCTTTAAAGTACAAATTACAAATGCATTGTATAGATATACAATATACATTGTACACTGTAATAAAACACGTAATTACATATTACAATGTACATGTATACATTTATACATATGCACAAACAGCAAAAAGCAAACCACCAAGGGGTGAATTAGTTAATTAAACATAACAAGGAATGAAAAAAAAATCAGTAAAATAAAGGCCACAGGTCCATAGGGTATACTGGGAAGGTCAACATTACTTAATCTTAAAATTATTTTTATACAAAATTATTAAAACTAAAGCTTGCCGACTCGTGCATCATTTTGACTTTTTTTCCGATAATTAATTCGAAATTTTCAGAAAGAGACCAACAATGTACATATATTGTCGATTACCAAAATTACTCAATGACTGAGGAAACAGGGGATAAAATAAATGGCGCAAGAAGAACGTCGTTCAACAATTAAGTGGCCCAGTTTGGAATATCAGATGGAAGCAACTCTGATCATATTGAGCCGTAATTAAAAAGAGTGCCGAGAAATTCTTGCTAACTTTAAAAAAATGCATTTCAAATTCAAATTCAAATAAATTTATTAGTAACTAATATCTTACATTTAATACATACATATAAAACTAATTACAATATTTACAATTTTCCATACTGCCCTCCAATGTGAGGAGACCTCGTGTATTGGAGGGGAGTTCCGGGGTTTTCATCGATTTCAACACACAACATCAACAAAAAGACAATGACACATTTTTTACAAATTATAAAAGAAAAAAATAACAACAGATTCATTAATAAATTGGATTCATGCTATCATCTACGCGCTTCATTATTAACATCAACGTTTGGTTACGTACTTACATGCTGCTTCATGTAATTCATTGGTGCCTACTTAACTCATAAGACTACTACGGAGAAAAATTACAGTGGTTTGATTGCTGTAGCCAGTGAAGGCATTAGCGTTACATATTCAATAAAAAAAATACAGTCGTACCTACATAAACATAATGCAAAACATGGGTAATATGCTAGTACCATTATTATAAAAACATTAATTGACATACTAACAACCTGTAGACGTGTACAGGTGGATAGATAGTCAGTATCATACATAATATTTTCAGTCTTTGTACATTTGTGTGTACATCCGGAATTAAACACATAAACATTAAAGTATGCTCAAAACAAGTGTTTTGAATGTTAAGTTTGCAGAAATTTTTCAAGATTATTTTTGTAAAGGGGTTATTATTGCTATCCATATGATCTTACTGTATTAGTATGTGTTACTATTGCGATATCAGCTACCTAAAACTATGCCTGCAAATAGTATAATGTAAATATCTTTCTTTTAATTTTAACTGTTTTCAGTATTTTGTTGTATATACTTTTTCTTTTTTTTTCAATATTCAGCCTATGTATGTATGCTGTAGAGACTCCTAATTGGAGGGTTGACATGATTTTTATGTTTTTATTTTTATTTTGTAAATGTGTTGTCAACCATCTGTCAGTTTCTCTTACAATAAATAAATTGCTTACAGTTATTTTACAAAGATTCCCACGACATTCCTAATAGTCTTATCCGTTTGTAACAGTAACGGTATACAATGAAAGAAGATCTTACACGGTTTGTCAGGTCAACCAACAGAGATCTTAATCATTGTTTGAAATATACGAAGGAGTATTGGCTTTGCATAAAAGTACCAAGTACTAAATGAAATAAATAAAAATCATAATGCATGAAAATTTCCCCGTTATTTTTCATATTATAGAAAATTAAATTTTCTAAAAAGTTATGTCTTTTATATGTTTGTTAGTCTATATTTCTATACCTGGGCAATGCCGAATACACAAAAAGCTAGTGCAAAATGATGGAAAACTAGTCGTACCTGAAGGCATTTATGTGGGTAGTTAGTTAAATATTTGTACCTATCTAATAATCTACATAGCAACATCATTCACGTAGTAATGAACTCTTAACCAATTTAAGGTGAGACAAAATCGCTATATAAATCACTATAATTCTAATTCTAATTCTCTTGCTGTCCATAAGTCCTGTTGTAAAAAAATTCAATGTCGGTATTAATTTGATAGAATTTTCCATTATTTTATGCAAAATCAAATTTATTTTATCTTCGGTGTTGAATGACTATGTCACTAACACCATGACGAAAAATAATTTGATTAGGTACTTCAATAATCTTACACAATATACTTAGATGAAGTCAAATTATTCGCAAGGAACCAGGAATTGCCAATACTTTTGCATGTGCATTGAAGGAAAATCTCGCGGACTTAAGGCCCTCCACATCCCCGGGTAGCTCAGGCGCATTAAGAGCGACCTCTTTACCCGCAGTTCTAGGCCAATCTTATTAAGAGGTGGGCCCATATGTAGCAATCCTTTGTAGAAAATAATGTTAAGGCCCTATTAAACGAGCGGCAAATCATACGTTGCTGTCCAGTGTCCATAGCAAAATTTTAGCTACGCTGCCCTTGCGTCGCTACTTTTCTTATTCCTTTGAATCAACATGGTTAATATCTACGATTCTGAGTTTGCATAGTAAAAATCACTGTCATTCACAAATTTTTAATTTGCACATAAACAAATTAACAAGATATTCTGACTAACCTAACACACCAATGTCTATAAATACACGTTTGGGCGTATATACAATACACTCAGCATAAAATATAACAATGCTTTAAATACATGCATACATGGGTTTTACTATCAAACAAAATCAATAGGTATTTTAAGGTCGTAAAAATGTTATCAAAGGAAGTACCAAGAGGAAACTGTAGTTATTTTAACATACATAGTTATGCCACGACTTCCTTTGAGGAAATTCCAATTTATAAATATTCCATTTCAGAGTGTCTTGTGGTAAATTTAAAGCATTATCTACTCAAAAGATATCGTGTTAATATTACTCATAAGGGAAATTCACTGATTCATGTTCGTATGACATTTGATGACAATATTATCAATGGGTTGGTGCATTGAAATCTTAATACTACATATACTATACCTACTAAGGACTTTCATTATCGCGCCGTTTCGTGGAGCTAGACCACCTCAAGGGCGCATTCTAAGCTAAGGTTGTTCCAAGCAAAAGTACCGGCTGAGCTAAAAGTCCAATTGAGGCATCTCGGCCAATTGACGTTGTTCCGCTCTACCAACCTGTTTACAACATCTGTGTATGACCTGAGACTACCGTGCCTATGCTTTAATTTTCATTTCATTTATCGTATGGCCAACATCACGCCTTTACCATATAACATTCGTTATGTCAAAGTGTAAAAATAAAGTCAAAAGCGCAGAGTGAACTGCTTGTCAGAGACTTAAATCTAGATTTCTTATGTATTGTATTGCTTCGTCGCTAAGGGTTAGGAAGTCTGATGCATTGCCACTGTACGCTCTGAGTGCACACCCGGTAACTATGTGTTGAATGGTCTGCCTGTCGGCTCCGCAATCGCATTCAGGGGACTCTCGCCATCCACACTTGTGGGAAAAATCTGCGCACCTGCCATGACCAGTTCGGATTCTGTTTAGGGCCGACCAGATCCTTCTCGGTTGATTGAATCCAGGCGGCGTCTCTGTAATGCAGGGCAGGGAGTTGGATGGTGTGTTTCCCGTGCAGCTTTGCCACTCAGTGGTCCATGCCTCCGTGATGTTATACTGGTTTTCGAGTAGGTTAGACGCTGTTCGAAGTGGAGGGTTTCTGGACTTGAGTCTGTTTCTCTGCAGAAGGTGGTCAAGATCTGTGTTGGCTGGCATTGCAGGATTCTCAGCGAGTTTGGTGTATTCCCTGGTTAGAGCATTCTGTCTTCGGAGATCAGGTGGCGGGATGTGACTTAATACGGGCAGCCAGTGCGTGGGCGTGGATCTTATGGTTCCCGTAATTATGCGCATGGTGTAATTTAACTGGGTATCCACCTGGCCAGTGTGGGAGCTGTTCAGCCATACGGGGGATGCATATTCAGCTGCCGAGTAGACAAGGCTTAGTGCCGATATGCGTAATGTTTCCGCTGTAGATCCCCATGTGGTACCGCAGAGTTTTTGTATGATGTTGTTCCTTGTCTTCACTTTTGCTGCTAGTTTACTGAGGTGTTCCTTGAAGGACAGTGTTCTATCGAGGGTGACTCCCAGATATTTCGGGAAACTACTGTGAGTGAGTGTTTTTCCCTCAAAGACCACCTTGAGCTCTCTTTTAGCTTCCCTGTTATTCAAGTGGAAACAGGAGACCTCTGTCTTGGAAGCATTAGGTATAAGTCTCCAGTCTCTTAAGTATTTACTCATTGCTTCTAGGTCCGATGTGAGATCACGTTCAGCCTTTTCAAAGCTGTGGTGTTGAGTCGCCAGGGTCCAGTCATCGGCATATCCGAATTTACGTGATTTAGTTTCTGGCATATCTGCAATGTAGAGACTGAAGAGGAGCGGGGCCAAGACAGAGCCCTGCGGTAAGCCATTGTTCAGTTTTTTGACGCCACTTTTTAAAGATCCCATTGTTACTGTGAAAGTTCTGCCGGTGAGCATGCTGTCAATTAGCGATATGGTTGCCTTACAGGGTATTATTCTAGCCAATTTATAAACCAGCCCCTGTCTCCAGACCGTGTCGTAAGCAGCGGAGAGGTCTATAAAGGCGGCGCCCGTCTTCAAGTTCTTTTCGAAGCCACTTTCAATGAATGTGGTTAGCGCCAGTATTTGGTCGCAGCAACTGCGATTTGGACGGAAGCCTGCCTGCTCCACCGGTATCTTCTCCAGGATTTGGGGAGCGATTCGATTGTATGTTGCTCTTTCAAGTAGTTTGAAGGTGGTATTTAAGAGGGCAATGGGTCTGTAACTTTTAGCTTCGTCAGGCGGCTTTCCTGGTTTTAGCAGTGCGATAATCTTTGCTCGCTTCAATTTATCAGGTATGTTTCCTGTCTTTGTTATATCTGTTAGGAAGAGGGTCAGCCATTTTATTGCATATTTGCCGCAATGGATCAAAAACTCCGAATGGATCCCATCATATCCAGGGGCTTTTCCGGGCTTCATATCTTTTATTGCCTTTGATATTTCCTCTATTGTGAACGGAGCAGACATGGTTCCATCGTTTTTGAGTGATCTTTTCAGTAGTTTAAGCTCATGTTTGATCTTTCTAGTGTGTTCTTTTTCGCTAGGGACCCTAGATGTGAGGGCTATGTGTGTTGCCACTTCTTTCGGGGTGATTAGTGATTCAGCCCCTTTTGGGCAGTTGCTACCACCCAGTTTACGCAGCAGAGACCATGCCTTCCTGCTCGAGGTTTTAAAGTCCAGTGTTTCTACAGTTTGAATCCATTTCTGGCGGCGGGAGGCATCCAGGCTGTTCAGCAGGTCTGTCTAATAATTGTCGATGGCAAAGTTCTGAAATCTATTTTGAAGCCAAATTAAGTAGTGCTTTGGAAACTATGAGATATAATTCGAATTGATCGTCTTACCTAAAAATATTATGAATAAAATTTCCAACTCATTCACCCCACACTGTAGGATATATCGTGATGCTGTGGAAGGATGGATAAAGTGTTTTTATACAGAATTGAATCCTAGATTTTTTGTGGGAGGAGGCGAGTTTAATGTACCTTTGGGCACAGTAATTGACAGCAGATTATTTAATGGTCAATTATGATTGCGATTTTACTTGAATCACATCAATAATTAGGAAATGTTTAGTTGGTTTCTGAGTGTTAAAACAGTCATTTATATTTAATTAACGCTTGCTATCGAGTGGTATAATGAAGCAGTGTTGCGTATCAAATTTTCTACATTTTACTTTTTCCATTTAAAGGTTCTTTTTTTACAGAAACTGCGGTTAATCAAAGTGCGATTACTCTAGTGAATGATTGGCATTAAAAAACCAATAAGTGTCAGTGGTCTCAATGGTAATTCCACGATCCGCAGGTTAACCACAAAGAATCTTATAAATAAAAATATTTTTATAAAAAGGAAAAAAGATATTGGAATATATAAAGAGCCATCTATCTAAAAAGCCGTTATTCAAATTGTAAAGTGAATCATCGTGTAATTATGATGCGAACCTTATCACAAACTAACATTTTACCTACACTACGTATTTTAAACGATGCTCAATTATTCATTATACATAAACGTAAACGTAGATGTGTGATGATTTCATATTAAATTAAAATCGAAACAGAGGGCGGTAAATCGAATGGCCTTTAATAGAAATTTGTACTAAATAAACGAATAGGCAGTTGACGCAGTTATTTTTCCAAGCGGGGTTCAAATCGAAATCACTTGGTAGGCGGCGAAAAACGCGCTCAAGGTTGTAGAATCTGGAGGCTTTGTTAGGTCCTCATATTCCACTTAAGAAGCTAAATACGTCACTTAATAGACAACGTTACCCGGCATTTAGGAAGTGCTAAAAGATAATTCTGTTCCTATAGTTCCTATCTATCTAGCTATCACTCATGAACTGCACGAGAGAGAAGAAAACTGCACGATAGTTGTACGCCCATAAGTACACAATAAAAAATACGTATTTCCACAGCTGTAGTAGACAGTGTAGTAGACAATTCACACCCACCCCAGAGGTTTAGCAGAGTGAATTTAGCTGACGTTTGCACACTTAGTTACTCATCTCCTCCCACGTACAAAGCAAAGTGTGACCATGAATCCGAGACATTGAAAAACACTTTAAAATAAAGCGTGCATAAGGCATATTCGACGTGAGAATACTAATAGAGAAGTTATTGAACAAAAAATAATAGAGTGAAATCTCAGGTCTAGCAAAACTGAAATTAGTTTACAGTTGCAACCCAGACACTCCTGAATTTATACTAACGGGTTGTTTTTTAATCCCTATAGATACTCTGGGTAATATGTCAATGCCATGTCTCTCACACAATAGGTCCAATTATGTAACTTTTCGAACTAAGAATCTATTAAGGTCAAATATAAATAAAATTTAATAAAAACTTAAGAAAATAAGTGTGTTTTAAAGGAGAATGCTCATTTTGTATGGGAAAAAAACCCAGGCCCGGCGCAAACGAAATGTACCTCAAATGATAGGTAATAATTAGTAATTAAATACTGCATAGGGGGCATCATCGAAATCAATGGCTTAATGGGTGAAATACCTATTCGAAGTTTCACATTGGTCACACGAATATATAAGAAAAGGAGTATTAAACCGTTACAATTGCGATTCGAAAGTATATAATATGATGAGTGTAAGGTAGCCTGTCTGATTTTTCTTCTTCTTCAGCAGCCTTGATCCCTACACTGCCGGATGTAGGCCTAAAAGTAAATGCTCATGAATTATGTAAAAAATAAACATGTCCGGCGCAAACGCAATGCGACTCAAATGATAGGTAAAAATGAGTAATTAAATACTGCATAGATGGCATCATCAAAATCAATGGCTAAATATGTGAAATACCTATTCAAAGTTTCCCCTGTACAACTTCGAATAGGTATTTCACACATTTAGCCATCGATTTCGATGATTCCTCTTATGCAGTATTTAATGACTCATTTTTACCTATCATTTGAGTTAGGTTTAGTTTGCGCCGGACCTGATTTTTTTTTACATATTTCATGAGCATTTTCCTTTCGGCTTATATCCAGCGTGGAGGGACCAAGGCTGATGAAGAAGAAGATAAAGAGGACGGGCTACCTTATACTCATCATATTATACCCTTTTAGACCGCAATTGTAACTGTCTAATGCTCCTTTTCTTATATATTCGTGAGACCAATGTAAAACTTCGAATAGGTATTTCACCCATTAAGCCATTGATTTCGATGATGCCACCCATGCAGTATTTAATTACTTATTTTTACCTATCATTTGAGTTACATTTCGTTTGCGCCGGGCCTGGGTTTTTTTTGAGCATTCTCCTTTATTTCTCTATGCACTATCAGAAAAAAGTTCTAATTAAATCAGTCAACAAACAAAGTTCGTTATCAACGAGTGTTATATAATAATTAGGAGAAAAATGACGTGTAGCCTAATTAAATTAACATAAATTTAGACCAGACATCAACAGCACAGAAGCCTTTGTGATAAGAAATGATAACAAAAATGCGAGTTTTACGAGTATATTTTAATAATTTAAATTACTGATCGAAATTCAAGGCATGATGAAAAGACGCATGTAATGTAAGAACCACGTTCTATATGAGAAGCATCCGCCTTACTGTTCGTTCTTCCAGATTAAAAGAACAAGTAGAATACATGCAATTATTTATCTTGAAGAACAACTCTGAAAGTTGCGAAACAAACAGAAACGACTTCGTAAATTTTACGACATCAACTTATACCGAGTGACAAGACATGTATTTTAATTAGATGAATCGCGTTTTAGAGAAAACTTGCATTGTCAATCGTCAATAATGAAACAGTAGAAACAGTACAATCATAAAATGATTTCTCTGCTGTTTTAAAAATGTGAAATCTTCCAGTTATCTTTGCTGAACCTAACTGACCTTTCATTTCATAATAAGTAAACTTTCATTTACTACCCATCAATGTACCGAGTTAATCTACTCGTAAACCTATTCAATGAAAGTATAGCTAATCCAAATGAGTTGGTAGTTTAAATTTTTACATTCACAATTCAATGAGTTCATTAGGTACCTTTTCATTCATCATATAAAATCCCCTATTCAAAAGTAATCAATGATTTCATTGCTTCTTACGAATTTAATGAATAGTAACGGTTTTAAAGATGATTGGCTTTAGATTACGAATAGTAAAACGTATATATCTATGAGAAAGAAAAAAGATTGATCAGCTAATAAATCATTACGCTTCATTTAAATAGGAAAATCTTTATAACATGGAATTAAGCTTTCATATTGACATTAGAGTATCCGATCAGATTTTGCCAGAGAAATATAAAAAAGCTCTAAAAGTTATATGACATTGTAATGTTTATTTATCGTACATAATTTTTATTTCTGATACTTTAGATTTATTACGTATCCATTGTCTGTTTCTGCTGCTTTATTCGGGTGATTGACAATAAAATAATATGTGTGTATGTCGATTATTTCTAATACGTACGTTGTTTTTGATAGGAGACTAATGCCCAATCCCACTCACCTAGTTGGGCGGAGATATTTGGGCACCTAACGTAGGAGAGTTGCATGTTGCATTTCATATGGAATTAGGCTCCGCTGGCACTACTAAATAATGTTCTTTCTTCAATAAATGAAATATTATCTCTGTTTTTGTATGGAAATTACTTAGGGCTCTCCTTCCTAGGTCGAAGTTGGTGGGATTGGGCATGACGGGCAAGGTATTTTCTGAATTCAGCTTAAAATGAGTGACCTTTAAATTAATGAAAGTAAACAGCCATCATGAGCAGAATTTCACGCTTCTTTTTGTATTACGCGGCGTTATTTTTAATTTGTCCATTAATATGTTAGACAAACTTTCCCAATTTACCTACCCAACCATTAATATTATTATTCCCGTACACAACTTTTGCGGTCGTTGTGATGTCGGGTTAAAAGCTAAGGCAATTAAGAGAAATTTATTTCAATGTGTGTTGTTTCACTTGAATGTATAAAGAGAAACACAATCGCAATACAACATCTACACACTAAACGTTATTATAACCAATCTTTTTTACCAATCTCGCCCAAATTTTATTGTTCCCTAAATTATAAAGCATTCCATACACAAGAGAGAAGAAATTTGCAGGACACTCACGGACATATTAAGACACTAAAACCAATGTTAATCATTGTTAAGATCTCTACTACCTTTATTATATGAGGATCGTAAATGTATTCATCAGACAGACAGAGAAATTAACTTCTCTAACTGGAATATTCATTAGTTGTTCAGATATAAAGAAATACTACCCTATAGTGTCAATAAAAGCGTTTATAACTTCAACGGCATGCAAGAATTAATTAAATAAGCAGTTAATTATTTAGTTATCTCAGTCATGTCTTCTATAGCTCCTCGTACCCAAACAATCAGAAATACAATGCCTAATATATGTACTATATGAATTCAACTGGGCGGGTACAGTATCAAGTTAGTTCTTATTCAATATTTCCTAACTTAAAGGATTGGTATTGGTATGATATTATCCATAAATTCTAGTCAGGAAAAATCAGTCGTGGTACATAGCATCTTTCAGATATGTCTCCTTCTTCGTGTTTTAGTCATAAAATTGACAACTCGGAACAATTAACATTATTTCGTGAAGGAATTCATCGCCAAATAACCAATTAATCAACCCAAATAATAAATTTTCAAATACTAACTTTATTTACTAACTTATTTTTGGTTTTTAGTCTATTAAACACTTAGGTAATCATTGAGTCAAACGCCACCGCATTACCTTGATATTTTAATTACAACTACAGTGGCACTCAACAATTATACACCTTCTCTCGTTAAGGAATAAAACAATACAAACAAAGCAATATATCACATTACCATGACTCGAAACAAGGTTCATAACGATACAAATTCAAAGTCACTTCCCTATATAACTTGCATAGAGGAAAAAACGGGTTCTAAGAGCAAGTGATATGAAATACTTTTGATCCTACAATAGCGGCTTTTGGCAGTAAAAGAGTATATCTGCTTAATTTAATCTCTTTCAGTTTCTCTGCATTTTTTTTTTGTTCTTTTACAGTTACTTTCTTTTCTTTTCCGACTGATGTCCGTTTTCTTTTTCTACTTTTTCTATACATCCTTTTCCTTCAGCATCGAATAGATCTAGGAGTAAGTATCTAGGTACAAAACATCGCGCGCCGACTGGCACAGAGGGACAGAGCGAAAGAAGAAAGTGTTTGAAATTCCTTTTGATTAATTAACGTGTTAAAATGATTTTATTTCTCTACAACTCCTATTCTCCTACTCCTCGAGAGATAGAGATATTGTACGTTTAATTAAAATGCATGGAAAGGACGCCTCATTCTTTATCAAAGAGACTTTACTGAATATTACTCAGTCTTTCGCTAGCATCTGAAAATCAATATTTTTTTAGATAGTATATTACAGCAGAACCCATGAATCAAACATACTTCTTCTTCTTCCTCTTGTATTAGGTCGGGTGACTTGTTTGTGACGGCGGGCTGTCCTGACTCAAACATACAATCTTTAATAATATTGACAATCACAAAGTAAAATATAAAACTACGGAATAAAATGTCGAATCCACCGTTTGAGTGGGAGTCCACAGGAATTCGATTCTTCTATACCATATAGATACGTTTCGCATGAGTCGTCCAATATAGGCACAAAGGTTCATTCTAAAAGACTGATAACATGAATACATTTTATCTGGATAGTTGTCGACTGGTCAACCAAATGGTCGACGTTAGAATCTCGGTAAACTTCATTACAAAAAGTTAGTATTCATATTTGAACACTATGTCTAAATAATTGTGTAAAAATATATCTTACTTAATCATAAAAAACTTGAATTAATTATTAGATACTATAACCCTCAACCGACCACGAAGGGACGGATAAACAAACATTTACGAAATGTCTTTATCAAAAGGCTAACCGAGTCTTTTTAATTATGTTTCTAGGTTAATTGGTCTTTAAAAATTGTATTAACGAGAACAAGAAAGTCGTTAAAAACTTGTTGAAGAATTAAAAAACCTGGATATTAAAGATCTTACCTCATTTGTGTTCCACCTGTGTCGTTGTACTGGAAAGTTCTCTGCCTTTGGGAGCGTTTCAAGATTCTCTGGCAGTTTGATTGGTTCACCATCTGAAAATAAACATAAAATACATACATTAATTTGATTCGATATTTATTTTATAGAACTCCTCCAGTATTACTTTAATGAAAGACTGTGAGATCAACGTACATAGTAGATATATTTTAATTATTTCTGTTACATGTTTTGGTTTCTTAAGCCATTGCCCATTTGTAGTATGCAATAGGCCACGGTGATAAATGTGCATAGATTTTACACACATTTTGAGTGTTTCATTAAATTAATAAAATACGTACATTTAAAATCCAACTTTTATCCCTGATTTATTCGAATAATATTTTTGACAATATACGCTTGGTCTGCAATGACGATCAAAGTCCGTAGACTACAAAGATTCGCGAAGTCAAAATAATATGGGCCCATCGCATCGTGGAAGACACTCGAAAATGCTTGATTTTAAAACAGATCAAACTTACTTATGGAAAATTAAAGTTGATTTCAATATTGAACAAAACATTATTAAATTTTCATTTCCAATGCAAACGAACGTGTTTAATTACTAGAGCGGATAATAATTAACTCATTGAAGCAGGGTGTGATAAACTTAATACATAATAGTTAAGCGACAAACTAATAAGGAATAGAAAGGTTAACAATGAAATATTTAAGATAGTTAGTGAAGTAGGTAAAGTAAGCAGTAAGTAATGTAAGTAGTATCACTGCACGCCTTGGCACGCAGCATATTTGCCCAGCAGGGTAATTTATATCGCAATAGACCCTTTAAACTCACAATTTATTTTATTTATGACTCTATTCTCAACAATGAATTCTATGGTAGTTTCATTACCATTGTGAACTATAAAGAGCGTAATACTAAAAAGTAAAATGTAAGGAGACAAGTAGATAGATATACGTAGTTGCACTGAATCAAGGGAAGTAGCATTCCTCGACAATGTAATTTACAGACTCCTGTAGAGCAAGAGACCACGTCTTTCAGAAGTTTTTCTCACTCAGTGCACCTTACACCCTTATACTAATTAAAATCTAAAGAGATTTGCCTAGTAAGTACAGGAAGTGCATTCATGGTACTGTGTTAGTTTTAACTGAAGACGTAATTAGACAACCTGAGCAACAATTTAGCTCCTAGATTGGTTCTAGAACGGTTTTAGAACTTTTCTAGAACCAATCTAGGAGCTAAATTGTTACTAGGATCACATAATTCCTAGTACAGAAATTCACATTTTACTGTGACTACTTCTAATCTGATTACTTCATCACTCCTAGTAAATATGAATGCATACTTTCAATTTGTTTAAAAAAAACTATTGATAGCCTTCAATTTATTGATTCTTTAAGTAGTAAAACAGTTGTTCACTTTCTGCATCATCACATAAGCAATTTGCATTGGTTTGAAGAACTTACTTATGAATACCATTCGAATCGTCTACTGCCTAACTTTCTTTCAAGTAGACAGCTAATTTTACATCTTCACCCTTACTAGAGAATGGCACAATAAAATAATTTTTCAAACAAACTTTCAAATACGAAACTTGATGCAATTTTAGGTGCGTATAAAAAATAGCCACCGCCTGAAAAGAAACGAAAAGATCAAAGGAAGGATATTTAAGGAAATTGTTTGAGAAGAAAACAAAAAGGTTTTTCAACAGACGTTTAAAAAGATCCTTCAATATATACAAGCAATAAGAAAACTTTTTAATAGTATTCTTAAACTTAACCCCTATTTCTGAAACAGCATTTTACGTAAATATGTAAAAGTTTCCTAACAAATTTAATCCATTTTATCTATAAAGTACATCATAAAAAATGAGAATTCAGGGGACACCCTCAAAGTATGGTACTAACAAGAGTTTTTCTAACTCGCTTTAAGAATTTTATTACATCTGATATTATGTCAGTCCTTTAATTTCCATTAACTTATCCTAGATAGAATGCAATGCGTACAGTTTTGTGATAACCCAGACCACATCCTTGTTAATCCAAGATCACAGCTGCTTCTTTTCTGCATATAAAATTGCAAGCTGCTTATAAAAACCTTAGTCTTGAATGAAAATTCAGTATCGTGCTCATCACTAGTTCAGTTGTGGAAATATATCTTGTAACTTAAATGTTGGATTATTGCATAAATACGACCAACTCTAATTTGATTTTAAATCTCATTATTTTTACTTACAAGTGGAGAGTTTAAAGTTTAAGTAGTTGATGTTTATACCCTGTAAAAATATTTAATAGGTGCAAACGTATTACCAGCGAAGTAACATCCAAAAGAGAGAAATAATTTTCGTTAAAAATCTTTTATTATTCTTATAATATTCTGTTCTTGTCTTCGGCCACTTGGCTACTTACCAAAATTTCTTTATTTTGCTTCGCAATTTTGTCAATATTTATTTCACTATCTTGATTTCCTAGAGGTGTTGGAATATTCCTTTCATAGAGTTGAAATGTCTGGCCAAATATCAACTTTTGCTACCTCCTCGCTCTCAATCCATCCATTCTCCTGTATCTTTAATTCATAAACCATCTTGGAATCTCCACTGTGTAACGATTTATAAAAATAAGTGGACTATACTATTGAAATAATAAGATATTAAAGAGAATTATTGAATAACATCCCAATAGATTGCAGAATCAATCGAACGCATTTTACAGGTCATGAAACGACTAATTTCTTCAATCTTCATTGCCTGATGAATCTTTCTTCGTGAAAACATAGATTGATACAGTAATATAAAATAAATAGTAAGTTATACAATGATTTCTTTTTTAAATACTTAACGAAATACTTTAGTTACTATCGCTAACTTGTAATCGGAAAAACTCTGGTTCAATTATGTCTTCATTGTTTTCAAATTTGACCAATAATGAATACCACATTGTATGCAATTTTAAGCAATTAAAGTAAAAATAATCCTTTGATTAGTGATTCGCATATTATATTATTATTCAATATTCAATACTGATGAAAATTGTATTTATTAATCGTAAAGAAACAATATAACGAATAATTACTATCAATTCATATAGATATAACAGTATTACTACTGCACGATTAGCTTTATTATTCGAAGTACGTGAATCAGTAAACACTAAAAATCTATATTACGAGTTTATACATTAACGTATGATATTTTCCAGTCAATGTTGAACAACGTTTGTACAGGTGGTTTTAATGCAAGTATTAAAAACACGGACGATGTGGCATTTCAACTTCAAATGTCGTTGGACAACGTTATGCCAACATGCCTCATGTTTTATATTAAAATTTCCCTTCTCGTTCCCTTAAATGGTCTTTTAAAAATTAATGGGTAGATCTGTAAGGTTCTCACACTGATAGAACTTCAGCGTAGAAACAACCGAAGGATTGTAACAACGGACATTCTTAGAACAGCTGAAGAACGAATAGGTGTTTGGTACTTACATGAATTAATAAACTCCCAACCCAATTTAAAGAGAAAATATCGGGCAACTTTATGAAATTTAATAGAACCAGTGAGATGTTGGATAATCAAGGAGATATTAAAATAAAAATGAGCAAATAAACAGAACATTACAACATGTAGGTATATTTTAGAGGAACCAATTTTCAGACTACAAAGTAATATTAAGTACAGTGGGTGCCTACATATAATTATAAATTCAGTAATAATTAATTCCTTACAATATGATAAATAGAAAATTAAAAGAAACTTAATATTTAATTGACTCATTGACAACACTACTAATCTCATCAGTAATACTAAAAGGTATCTAATATTTATTCGAGCTCCAAAGTTATAGAGCCCTCTTGCTCTTATAATTATACTCTTCCTTTGAAAATGAGATCAGAGTGTTACAAGCAAAAGAGCGGAGTAAAAGTAAATTTTAAAAATAACAAAGTAAGACAGGTAACTAATTAATTTCAGTAGTGTTTCCAAGGTGCAAGAGTCTTTATTTTAAACTTAGTAATACCAATAACAAAAGGTGGCATGGTTTGCTATAGTACAACGTTGATGAATAATAAGATGAGGAGTTTTAAATATTGATAAGTGTTGCCATCAGCCTAAGAATGATTTTTTATTGAATAAACTCATACCTAAGTGCCTACTTATTGCTTTCATTTCCTTCTTTCGTATTTGAAACGTCAGTCTTACTCGTCTCTTCTAATTCAGTCTCATCCTGAACAAGTTTTTGGTATATCTTTTTAGGGATTAATATATTCACAGACTTTTGCAACAGTTCCGTAAATATACAAGTCCCTAAAAATAAGAGAAGGGTGCCGAACCAATGAGCGGGTGTAAAGGGATTTTTAAAATACAATATTGAAAATATCAGAGAGGCAAATTTTCTCAAAGTCACAGTCAAAGTAACGGTCAGAGAAGTGCACTCGCTTGTCAAAACATAAACAGAAGCAATACATAGACACTGGGTTATAGCATTCACTAAAAGATAAACTCGAATACTAGGTATTGGTAACATTTCAAGAAAAGGCTCACTCTGTCCACTCTCCACCCAATGATTGTAAAGATTCGGTGCAATCGCCAAAAAAAGAGGAAGTGGTAATATGTGTGTATAAAATAAAGCTTCGGACGGATGTTTACCATACTTCGCGTACAGAGTCTCCTGAAATATTCCCATTCTGGCTGAGAGGAATAGTGCCACAGTGAGAATGGTTACTCCGACACTCAACCAAAATACATCATCAGAATATAAGCTACTTTTTGAAGGCGTCACAATAGATTCCGTTACATTAATACTTTTGGATTCATTATTAATAATACTAGCTTTAGTAACGTTTTGAGCACTCTCGTGTTTAATTTGACTTCCGGTCTGGAAAGTACATATAATAATACCTATGGTTATCATGATAACAGACAAGTATTTAGAAATAGGATATTTCTTCTCTAGAATAAAAACACCTAAGACCATGTTAGCCATCAAGGAGCCGGATCTAAATATCATGTGTAATGGCATAGGAACATTAAAATTAAACGCGTAATTATTTAGAAAGGAACTAAAGAAAAATAGAAACACTAAAGTGGAATACTTTCTCAGTGGAATCTGTCGTTTGACTCTGCCGAATTTATAAGTGAAAAATAATCCGTGTAAACTGAAGAAGAGAAACTGAACGAACGTCACTAAATTCCCAATCCCAGGATCATCTCTTACAAGAACTTCTAAGAAATAAATGTTTGAACAACAAAATAGAAACACACCAGTGAAGGCACATATTGTTCTGGTGTTCATCTTCACTGAATTCACTAATTACTACTACCAAGGAACACAAAACTGCTAATGACGTTGTGAGATATCTTGCACCATATATTGTATAGTATTATTATCAATCTCATGATCCTCTGATGTCAATGTTTCCCATTTTATGATAACAGATGAACTCTGAGATGTGTTCTTGTTAACCTTGATAATAACGTCAAATAACATTGAAGGTGTAGAGAATAGTAGTGTACTGGTACAAACCCTATAAAAAACAACAAACAAAACACATTATGTAGCAAAATTAAATGATTTTGGATAATTATTGACCGATTTAATCTTATTAATATGTAGATCACTTACATATGTTTTGATATACTTTTTCTCAAGTCTTTGAGATATTTTATTTAATAATTATTCTCAATAATTAAGATTTCTTCACCTTGAACGTTATCACCAAACGATTTGTCCACATCACTATACCTACTAACACATCATTTGAAACATCTATCCATCGCGGCACTAAGTATTTTAATATTAACATTAATGAAAAGTACACTGCTATCAACAGCTAGTCTATTTATGAAATGAAAATGAGTACAACATCATATTTTCACAATAAAAGTAAATAAATGCTATCAAAATTGCCGTGTGTAAATATTGAAATTATAGGTACGTGTGTGTACCTAATGTAGTCAATTTACGAAAACCTCGAAGCTGTTTTAGGTAGATTTCCAAAAGAAATTCTACCTATTCGTTTCTCCCGTGATGTCGCAGAATTGAAAAATTTCTACTCAGGATCATTAATTAGGACCAGGAGAACCCGAATCCGACCTTGGTTTAAAAGTTTATATATATAAGCCATATATATATATGTCCCTTTTCTTGTGCGCACGTTTGCGGTCAAACTATGCGTCGCAGAAACGTGAAACTTGGGTGGTAGATTTTTGGTAAGTGGTAGATGAACTGATATGAGATTGGTTGAAATCCATTAAGAGGAAGGTTCACTTTTTAAGGCTTTAAATACAAAAACAATAATTCTGAGGGGATCCAATGATTGTGAGGGTCCCTGTCTGGTATCGTATGAAAGGGCATTAAATAAGGAATACAGATCAATTTACAGATTTTGTCTAGCTCAATTCCTTGGACGACAATGATCGATCGAAAGATCTAGTTAAGTAGTTACCGCATAGGTACTTAGCGTGTTTGTTGTCTTAGAAAAGTGCTTCACGATACGAGTAGAACTCACATCTTTTTTTCAAATTTCTAGTGCTTAGGTACCGGTACCAATCCGTATATTATATGAGTGGAATGAAAATAATTTGATTATTATTTGATTAGGTACTTCGAAAATCAAAGAATAGACTACATCCATACTACTCATCACTTCGCTGGTTTATTTGGTGATGATATTGTGATTGTTTTTATTATACATATGTACAGATGTACTCTTAAAATTAATAAGATAAATAAATCACTTGAAATCTACCTATGCCTGCGGCGTGCCAAAGGAATTTTTTTTATTGCTTACTTTAATACTCGTTGTTTTACAATGTCTTATCAACAGTCGACAGAAAAGTAATACTCGTATAATAAAGTGGTGTAGAGGACAAAACATTAGTAACGAAAACTTAACACGTTGATTCTAAAACTGCACTGATTTATTTGTAACAAAAGAATAAGCGTGCTAAAAAAACTTATTTAAATATCGTAATTATTTTGGATTTTTAACCGTCCCACCGACCTATATTACAATCTATATCAAAAATTCAGTGCTGCCCGAACTTTTATTATGCCAAATCGCGGTGTTTGGTATAATAATCAATAGTTTTATAAATTAAAACACATCTGTTACTAAATTGTGGAATCACACGTCACCTTGATCTACGTTGAATAAATTTAATGAGAACGAATGTGGGTTTGGGTATGTATCGGTTCTGAGTGGATTGCCCGAATAGAGAATAAGGAAAAGAATAAAGTCGTGTGGGCGGAAAAATGAACAAAAATGGTTACATAGTAAAAGATTTTTTTATAGGTTCAATTTTATTTCTGACGACCACAGTTGTTTGCGAAATTGATCATTCCCCAATGTCCAGTATACTTCTTTTGACCATACGATATTAAAATTAAATAAATATACTTATTATAAATATGTTTCTCTGAATTGATTCTCAATATTTCACCAGCTATATCGTCCCTAATATATATCCACAAAACATAAACCCCTGATGACATTACAGTATTGAAAACTTCATAAAAATTATCATTATAAAGATAGGTAGTATAGGCACTTATAGTAAAACAGTACGTACCTATTTTTTGTTATTTAATCACTGCAATGTTTAATGCTGTATAGTTTCAATATGTGAACATCCATTAATATTACTAGGGAGGGTGTTAGTGAAAAAGATAAGGCAAAGAAACCTCTAGGTACGAATCTTCGATGAAGACCCGAAATTTTGACCAGTAAATGGATATCGTTTACAGAACAGTAGGAGAGATTTGGATACTAAAAATGTAGGAACTGAGAAATAGAACGCAATCCGTACAAATATTTTAGCACATTTATAGGTACACCAGACATAAGAGTCACACCATAAGTCACAAGTACGATTATACCCATTAATTAATAGTTAAAAACCTACTTTCACTATACTATCGAGTTATTTTCGTAATACAGAGTATTATTTTATATACCGTAAGTTAGGCCACCAGGCGAGTTTATTGAGAGATTTCTACCAACTAACCCATCTAAAATTCATATATAATTCTCTACTTCCAACGCGTTCAGTATTGTACATTTTTTCCGGTTGACATAACATGTTAAATACCAATATTGTCACCTCGGACAATATTATGCAGCAGTAGTAGTAGTTTACATGACATGTAACATGCTCTCCATACAATACCCACTGAAAATATTTATTTTTTACACATATTTGAACGTACTGTACTTACACAATTAAACACCAATCTGTACCTACGTGTGAACTATCATGCAAGAGTGAACATATTATGATACATTGTAATAGGTTACGTCTGCAGGCAGAAAAATAGTGTAATATCCTGCAATATCAAAGTGCAAACATTCTACCAAATTAATTAAATAGTGCTGCCATATATCCATATCCGAGAATCTACCTTGTGGATAATAAAACTAAAAAGTCTTTTTACTTTGATGTGAACGATAGATTAATCTTAAACAATACTATTCAGATTTACATGCAATACTCATAAGGTGAGTCAATCAAACTATAAATAGGTAACAGTTAAAATTCTGTGATTATTATAAGGATGACAAAATATAGGTACCACTTGTACCTCATATTTATTTTTTTCTTCTTCTTTATCATCCTTAGTATCAATTAGTAATAGACCACGCTGGTCTGCTTATCAAGAGATTTGCTCTTCTCGTGGATGGACTCCCTCTGCTGTAACACAAACTGTCCTTCCATCTTTTAGGAGGTCTTCTGCAAGGACGAGTATGGAGTGAGTTTCATGAGACTATTAGTGCAGCGCGATATAAGGGAGTCTAGTCGTGTCCATTTTTCGGAAACGTTGATACGACTCCCTCCTTCTTGTCTGCTCCATCGAACAATGTCTTCAGCCTCACAGATTTCTCTTATTCTCAAATTAATACTTAAAATATGATTCGCTTTTGAATAAACAAAAACCTCCAATAAAACAGTGTTCCGAACAACGCCATCTGTACAAGACATCAGTAAACATTATAACATTACAGTATCACTCATGACTGATTAAATTAATCGTTTCAGGTTAGTAGATTTTCCACGTAGAATCTAATAAACTCACCCAGACTACTTTTGCTCAGTATCCTGTATAGTCCATAGTCCACTGATGAAAATAATGCATGTTTTTTTTAATTCGTCGTAGTGAGTATGAAATAAAACACTGAATAATAAGATCAATAAAATATCATAAATTTAATTAAAATTTACAGGTAGATACATAATACAATATATAACAATAATAAATACAATTACGATACGTAATTATTATTGAATATAAGCTGTACAAAGCAATAAATAATTAGTAGAAATTAATTAATAAAAAACACTATTGACAAAAATATTGTTATTACGTAAAGCATCTAGTGTTAGTCAACCTAGTCCCTACTACATAGCTTTCATGGTGAGTTTTAAAAACGTTAATAATTCAATTAATAAAAATTAATTTCACCAGACTTTGCGGTTCTAAAAATAGTAAACTGAAAGATTTATCCTTCTAACTCAGCGAAAGTCTGAAAAAACTCATATAAATCACCATTATTATAATAACCGGTGGGCGGTTAAAAAATATATTTAAAAAGTGGGCGGCAGGTGTATAAATGTTGACTACCCCTAATGTAGATGTTTCTATAATATAAGTTTCGATTATAATGTAAGTTTTTTCACGATCAATTACATACTCGTGTATACATAAATATTGTCGCTGAAAATCAATCAATCAAGTCAGAACGACAATAAATACAACCACTGAAGGTATAATATGTACAATAAATAATTCGCGAGGCGAGATCCTCTTTTTCCTTCCTTTTTTCAGGTCTTGAAATATACAAATATATTAGTATTTTTTTTTAATCAGAGCTTGCGTGAACGTAAATTCAGATACTTTATGCACCTGCAGAGGAAGCTAATAGCTTGAATCGCGAAGTGCCAACAAAAAAGTAATATTTTATGTTATTAATTTAAAGTCACATAGTTTTGTGATTAAAGAGACACTCAAAAACCTTAAAGGAGACAAAATGTGGCGAATTTGACAGGTAGTTCAAATTAACTTAAACGGAGACCCAATTAGGACTCTCCTAACCATTGATTAACTTAAGAATTGGTAAAGGGTCTAATGTCTTAGCTAACTAAATTAATCTTACTTTGTATACTCATACATTACATCGATATGATAAATCATTCAACGCGAACTTCTACCAAAGACAATAATAACGTCTAATCACAAAATGCTATGCTTAACCAATTAATTATAATATCAATATTTCTGAATTAGGTAACTTGGATAAAATATCCAGTAGGTAAGTTCTTAATATTAAATCTTTATGAGCAAATCGTTATTACAAAGCTGCTTCGGCATTTCTGACTAAATTTCGTCAATATCACATTAGTCTTAGTCTATAATAAAAAATACGTAACATAGTAATAAAATTTCCCAATGTCTCTGAACACAAATATACTCGACATATAAGTGAACATAAAAAGGAAACAGGTATTTATGACGCCTTCTCCTTTTTCTGCCGCGGTAATAAGTAGACAACGAATTTTTGAAGAAGTTCTGTAAATATCATAGTGCCAATAAATACCATCAATGTTCCAGTCCAGTGAGCTAATGTGAACGGATTCCTAAAATAGATTATAGAAAAGATGAGGGAAATAAATTTCCTCAAAGTGACAGTTAACGTCACAGTCAATGAAGCACACTCAGTTGTCAAAATATAAACACTGCCTATACACATCCACTGCGTTATCACATTCCCAAGAAGGTAGTATCGCGCTGAAGGAAGACCAAAGAATTCCTCCATAGGCTCCGATGCGCCGCTTAACACCCAATGATGCCACAAGTTGGGAGCTAACAGAAGAAACAGTGGAAGAGGAATGGCATGCGCGTAATACAAAGCTTCCCAAGGATGCTTTCCGTATTTTGAGTACAATGTCTCCTGGAAGATTCCCATCCTTGCAGACAAGAACAGAGCAAAGGTGAGAATGGCAATTCCGATAATCCACCAAAATACATCCGTAGCTTTTAAAGCCTCGTTTTCTTCCGCAGTCCTCTTCTCGTGTCCGTGCCCCTTGACATCAGATCCTGATTGTAATGTACATATGATGATCCCTGCTGTGATCATTATAACTGAAAGATACTTCAAGGGAGTGTATTTCTTCTTCAAAATTAATATCCCCATTACCATGTTCGCCATCAAAGATCCCGCTCTGAATATCATATGTAAAGGCATAGGAATATTGAAATTAAATGCGTAGTTATTTGCTACACTAGTTAAGAAGAAAAACACAACTAGAGTCAAATACGATTTAAAGGGTATATTTCTCTTTGCAGTGCCAAATCTTGATGTGAAGATGAATCCAATAATCGCAATGAATAAAAATTGTGCAAAGGTGATGAGGTTTCCCGACCCTGGATCTTCTTTAATGAGCCTCTCCAGGTAGTAGACATTGGAACAGCAGCCGATGAAGACACCGGCCACTCCAACTACAGCCATAACATTCATATCGGCTTAATGTGTAAACTCTTTATGATTAAACCTAAAACAAATTAACAAAATAAGATTATACAAAAATGCATTTAACAAGTACAATGTGAAAGGGCAATTTAACCTCTTTTTTAAAAATTAAGAATCGTTCTTAATTCGCAGATACGTCCCAAAAAAATATTTAGTGTTAATACATACGGTGATTAAATATTAATAATTAAATGGCAAAAATGGTTCACCACATCCGATTTCACAAACAATATTTGCGAAAATCCTTGAGTAATGAGACAATAATTTATTCACAGTGCGGAGAAACACAATGCATTTACTTCATTGCTTCGAAGTCACAAGTGAATAATTTAAACGAATAAGTTATTGTAAAACTAATAAAACTTCACAATCACACAACAACTGATTAGATGAAATACGTAATGGAAGAATAAGAAACATAATTGACATCACTGATACTACAAATCTAAACAAATACATCATATTGACTAATACACTGAACATCTTATTTCACATACATACCTACTTACACTGACAGATTATTTCACTACCAACCGTCAACTAAGAAACACATGAACTGAAATTATAATTCGCAATCTATAATGACCTACTCAAAAAACTCATCTGCCTACATTTTTTTATCAGTTCATTGGTGTATCGCCGTGTGACACATATCGCACAGCTGTAACAGAATTTAGCATGAAACGGTTGAATTGAAATGATATGATAATATCAACAACTTATACGTAAACAATTATGATGCGTGAGAAAAGTAATTATGAAATTAATTTCTATAAGAGTCAGAATAAAAAAGTAAGAAAACTGTAGCATATATACGACCCCTACACTCTGTTTTTACTTATCTCATGGCAAAACAACACTATTTCAAAGCCAACAGATAGGCAAAGGCACTGACAAACATTTTCATTCTAAAAGAGCTAAACATAGATGACAGACTCTCCTCCATCTGTTTGAAGCGAATCCTTTAGTTTTTTGGATATATTGTCGGAGGAATCGATAACAGTCTTGAAAAATTAATGTTCATGGGAGGAGCGGAAGGCGGTTAAGCAAGAGGAAAATCCCCCCAGATGGACTGACCAAATCAAGGCTGCCACAGGTAGTTGGAGAGAAGAGCACGGCGATGTGTCGAAAGAGGTGGAGGACAACAAATCAACCCAGAACATATTGAGGACAAGGAGAGAGGACGGTCACGACTCCCAGCAATGAGGTTAACGCCGCAAAAGAAGATAGACATGAGAACATGGTTGGCGCAGTTGGTTGGAGCGGCGGTCTCCCAAACACAGGACACCGGGTTCGAACCCCGGCGCTGGCGATATATTCCACACTTTGGGAATGTTTGTTTGGGTTTGTGCAAGCAAATAATACCCAAAGCCAGCAGTTATCAACCCAGCAAGGAAAGTATTATCAAAAATGTGTGAATAAGTTACTAGTAACTAGGCGTGTTGTGACTCTTTTCTCGCGTTGCCTGTAAAATATTGCATTTGCGACAAGTCCGCCCTTTAGTACAGTACTATCTTCTTGTTTCTTAACCTCTTCAAGCTAATATAGATTTATTAAGTCTACATAATATACCTAGTTAAATGCCTACGCAATAATACAATATGAGAATCTCAGCTGTATACGATTAATTAATTTAAATTAAAAGGAAGCCTTTTGCAGAATATTAATTACAATAAATGAGTAATAGAATTGGCAGCAGGCAATGCGAACGCAAAGAATTGCATGCATAACATAACTATTTTATTGATTTGTGTAGAATAATAATTTATTGTAACCCTTGCTTGAAGCACGATACTCCGACGAATGACAACCTACTATTGTTGCTTCGTCTGTGTGTCTCCAGAAACATAAAAAATTCACTTCTCTTAATACATTTTTTTCTACAAATAATTGTCAGTATTTTGTAATCACGAAAACAACACATCTAAATATGGACGATTAATGTTTAAAACACTTAAAAATTAAACTAGTAGGTATAAACAATCATGCCAGTACCGCCACGTTGTCTGATTGGAAGATTTTTTTCACAAAAAATACCAACCAAAAGTTATACCTCATTTTTGTAAGCTAAATGAAAAAAAATGCCAGAATAAAAATTCAATAGTTAAATAATAATATCGAAAAACAGTAATAGATAAGCAATAAAATCAAAACAAATTCATAGAAAACCACTGAAGATAAGGCAATAAGCTTTGAAAGATCTCTGGTGTATGTACTCAAAATAAATAGTGGAAGTAAGAAACAGCGTTTTTTTATTTTACAAATAATAAATAAAATCCATTATGTAATGTTCTTCTATCATACCTGACCATGATTGTCTAATTATTAAATAATGTTATGATTAAGTAATCTTATCATCAACGTTATATTATTAATTGGAAATTATAAATTACTATTTTTTATGTATTAATAACCTTAATATCAGATACATAGTAATACCAGCATACCATGGCTACTACATTATTCATAGAGTCATCATTACATCACACATATTATATGCAAGTCATTCTTGAGCCTTCAACATTGAAATGGAATCACCATGAATATGTGAATTAGATTATTAATATTAGTAATAACCATAACTTAGCAATATATCCCTGAAGTCAAGCAGAAACCTGAAAGGCCCGAATGGTATGAGTGCAATCAGTTGAGCCAGGATACAAGGACTCAACCATATTATGTTTCACACAGAAAGTGAGCATGAGGATGTACATATTTATTTTATTTTATTGTTCCATAGAGCACAAACAGTTAAATACAACTAAATATTACTGACAAGCAAACCAGCAAAGGCTCCAGACTCAACAGATTACATTACAAAGTTTGAGAAACAAAATAAAAAACATAACATGTATGTATGTGTGTAATACACAAGAAGAAGCTAAAGACACGATTATAACTCGCTCATTTGAACCAGTATCACAAGTCAACAACACATTATTAGAATAATAATGATTGACAATTATGTAGTCCCTCAACTCCGTCACAAATATATTTGGCGTCTACTGTCTCAGAACAGACTCCGGTCTAGTGAGGCAGTAAAATATTTCCAGATAGTTGAGCGACTGGTGCCGCGCGGCATTTTGTATTTATTTATGTCTATATATGTGTATATCAAAATTAATTGTTTTTGTAAGCTGTATGTACATATCTGGAAAAATAAACTTTTCATTCATTCATTCATTCATTCAACTAATGAACAGTGTAACATGGGCATGCTGGACTGACGACCCGCCATCGCTCGGTTTAGGTGATCACTTTGCTGTCCGCTAGATGGCAGTGAAAGGTTGGCCTTTATAATCGTCAAGCTCAGTGATCAGTCAAAAGTGAATAAAAAAATCATAGCATAGTATTCAAGATTTAACTAAGTGGACCGCAGTGACGAAGAGTGGATTTCTGTAAGAGAATAGTCAGGGCTAGCTTTTTTACTGGATGGAAATTGTATTTACATGTATGTTTTCCAATGGTGGACCAAAACTAATAATATATATAGTACCTAAACTATTCAGTACTATTGTGGCCCCATCCGCAGGCGCACATATAAAGTCATAGAAAAAAATACTACAATAAGCCTGTTTTTTGAGCGCCAAAAGCCAATTGTAATTTTGCTCTGACTACCTAGACTAAAAAAAACACACTAAGAATCAGTAAAATAACAATCATACAATATTGACAACTATACTTAGAATACCATAGGTATATTTCTATTCTCATACCAATATTCTCTAACCTAACTTATTAAGAAGATATGTTATTATGTATTGTGTATACTATCAACTTCTTATGTAGGTACTACACATAATATTAATTATTATATTTTACCGTTTTACTACAAGGTAAATAAAAATAACAACCTCCAAAGCACTATTTACATAATTTAAGATGTAATAAATACATAATACATAAGTATTATTTGGGACCTTGAACGTTCAACAAGCAATTAGTAAGAATGGCTTAGAGGTTAGATCGCAAACTTTCACAAAATACACGTATAAGATTTATAGTATTACTTCATAACTATGAAATATAACATGTCGTACTTACCAAATAATCAATAATGTCAATAAACCACAGTTTTAGACCAATAAACCGTCTACTTTTATCGGAAAACACGCACAAACGTCAACCCCGCTCAGCTGTCAACCCAAAATATTTCACGGCGAGCGCGCTAGAGGCGCTGCTGTAGACGTCAAGATTCAGAACTACCAACTGTGAAAATACAATACATGTACTGAAGTGCGGGAAACACGAATGAAAATGTACAGCGGTAGCTACCTATGTACCTACCACATCGTAGTTTCAAGCGCTGTGAAGAAAAACGGCGGGGATTTTAATAGCATTGAATTCAACGCGCTTGAGATTAGATATTATTTAGTAACAGGTATCGTTATAAAAGTCAACATTAATTAAATTCAGTTTATCTCAAATACCTACCTCCGTGTGGTTTACTGTTTCCCTCGTATCGTTGTAATATACATTACATCGTTATTATGTAATAGGTACATATATATGAAGCTACTATTAATGTACTGCCTACATAGATACCTACAAATTTTTGATTAGGTACTATTAAGCATAATAGTGTTTTTACTTGACCCAAATTTTCGATACCAGGTATTATTTTTATCATAAGATATCTGCTCAATCAAATTCTGCATAACATTTGTATTTGGACTCGCTAAGAGATAACAAGCTCCTGAAAATCCTAAAAAAGTAAGTCGTTGGTAGGTAGTAGGTACTTACTTGCGTTGAGAGGCGTGGCAGCAACATGCGCCTGCATCGCTGCATGATGATGGTGCTGTGCATGTCCGTGGTGATGGTGATGATGAGAGTAGGGGGCGCGCGCCCCAGCTGCGCCTCCGCCCCCGCCCCCGGCCCCCGCGCGCCCGAACCCCGCCACGGCCACTCACCTGCGCGCACCGCCGCCCCTCCACGGGACTCCACCGGCGCTCATCGCGCACCCACCACCCACGACCACCAACAGTGAAGGACGAGCCGACGACGTCACGATTGCTGCTCGGTAACTCGGTAGCACACGAGAACCGGTCGACGTCGTATGACCCTTCGGTTCGACTTTCAAAATTTTTAGACCAATTTTGACGTCTTTCTACAAACTCTCAATAAAGCTGAACCTCAAAATACAAAAATAAACCCTCTACTTGGGGTTACTTTAGTAAGGGAAGAACACAACACAACAATTCAATGCGTTTTATGTTACTCTTCAGTGATATTCATACTTTGCTGTCTCACTATAATATTATCACTTTGTAATATTGCACTACCGTAGTTACTATAATAGTTTTGATCTTCTTGTCTACGTAATAAAATCTTAATGAGAGCAATAACATTAATTACTACAATAATTGTACCATAAGCACGCCAATATAATACTTAATTATTCTAATCTCACACATGATTCTGAAGTAACTTCATACACATAGCAAGACAAACAAAATCATAGACGATAAACAATAATAATCATGTCATCTACCTAACTTACGCCTACATTTCGTTTCATCCGTCTTGTCACACTTTTTGTATAGAATTACTATGTAGCCAGTGGCCAAGTTATATGAAACAAGGAGTACGTTATCAATAAAGATCTTTCTATTCCCAATGAGAAAGAAAATCCTCCTTTGGTAGAAATACGTAAAAGATATTTCTTTGAAGGTAGCACCACTTTACTACGCTATTTATCAAAATTTCCTGAAACGGCATTGTACACGAATGAACGAAAATGCCTTGGTATCCGATCAGCAGTCTACCCGTAAATCAGTAATTTGATTTACGGAAATGGGAAATATTCAAAGAAACCTTTTACTAGAATGGTTCTATATGTTTTCCCAACAGTTATTTGAAAACCGATTTTTATCCTTTAATAAATAAGTAATTTAAGTATACCTTTTTATCGACAAATTTTAACGAAGGAAGCAAATTTGGACCAAAACAAGACAAAATATTCTGAAAAAAAATTGCGACAACCAAATTCTCAGACGTATGAGTGGGTCAGAAGATACCGTTTGGAAAATGGGAGTTGCGTCATAACATGAATAGATTTCAGTATGTAAATTCTTTCGTACAAAGTAGGTACGTAACACTGAAGATGGCGACGCAAATTTTTGAATCATAATAATATCTAAGATTGTTGAGGCAAACATTTGGCCTACCAAATGTTATCTTTTCTGTTCATTGTTTTATCATGAATCAGCATTGTAAACTATAATACTTTGGTACATAGCGATGCCCAATAATTTTATGTCTTTAAATAGTATATACAAACAAAAAATTAAAACTTTAAGATTAACATTATAATATCAGTTAAGTATATCATATTCAGTAGATATGTGAAGTAACGTCAGAACCTTGTATGAGAGTAAATAAATGATAGTATTATTTTTGGTAAATACGAGCAAATAATGATATTCGTAAGGCTGAATTGTCGTACTAGTTTTCATTAACAATGGTGCCAGCGGTTATCTGCGAACAATAGAAAAATATATTAGTTTTTTAAATATAATTAAACACAAAACATTTTAAAAAATTGACATTATATAAGGAAAAGTGTTATAAAATAGTACGTAATTTACGTACAACCATACTTTAACGAATCTATAGCAGTCAATGTGTACATTCACGACTCACAAGAAGACACACTGACTTGTTAATTTTAATACAAAAAATGGTTTAATTCAATACAGTCACAGCTCTCTAAGATTTCACTGTAACATATCCACACCTTCAAACCGTTGAAATCTTATTTGATATAAAGTTAAATGACTTAACAATGCCTATTGCCTAGTCAGCTATAGATTAAACCTACATACTCGTTTGTAAAATCCATCTATCGTTATTTTCAGACAACTTCTCAGCGATTACATGAAAGCTAAGTCTATAATAATCTTACGATCTATTTATTAGCCGAAGCCTTACAAAATAACATCATACGGAAATGTTGTTATGTGTGGATTTACCACAAAGACATTATTATACATCATGCATTTTCCATGTCGGAATCAAACTAAATAACAAATAAATACAAAATGATAAAAATCGCGGGTTTTTAAAGCATTCTGTTCACCAACTCAGAAAAAATACTCACTCCTAGAACACAAAAATCTAGTATTTTTATAGAAGAATTTTATGTCATTTTATTAGAATTATCCATGGAGAAACTTACTTATGTCCATCAAGACTTTTTTAAAGGACAGAAGTATGTGTATGCCCACATAACTGCCTTCTAGATTCTTACATAGAGGCATTCAGAATGGGTGGTGAAAGCCATTGCTGAACGGAAATGCTAAAAGAAGTGAATCATTTATATGACCTCAGACAAACATACGGTGTATCCGATAAAATTAATATCGGGTACATGGTTGGCGCAGTTGGTTGAGGCGGGAGTCCCTCGAGCGGGAGGTGCCAGGTTCAAACCCCGGCGCTGGCGATGTATTCCACACTTTGCGATACAGGCTTTTAGCTTAGTGCAAGGTGTGCAAGGAAGTATTTGGGCTTGTGTATGCAAGCTCAGATCCTTTAAAAAAAAACTATAGTATACCATACTACTTCTTCGCCCCCTAACGTTTTTCGAGGGAACACAGGGAGGTCCAGGTCCGCCACTCAAAGCAATAATTTTACGTGGCGTATGTCTCGCCCAACACAACGAATAATACTATGACATCGAATGAAAAACAGACACATTACGAACTCGGGAATGAGTGGCTATTGACTTTTGTTCTCCAACGAACGCTAAAAGTTGTCTGAAAATTATATTATGTATACCTACTATTTGATATTTATATATACAAAGACTTGTTGTAAATGTTGTAAACCTCAGGAAAATGAAAACTGTTAGCCGGGGTTAAATCGGTTCCCCGGAGTTTGATAATATGAATATTATGTACGAGAGCAAAACATACAACTGGTATCAACTACCTACTACTCCGTTGTAGGCCTCTAAGGAATATTAATAACTTTACTGTTTTAACTTTATTATAATAGTAGTAGTACTATTTGATATTAATATACAACAATTAACAAACACGTAATACACATGTTTACTGTGCTAAAAGCAACTTGAATATAGGTACACAAAAAGCATTCGGTTCGCGCGAACCGATGACGAGTTTTTTACGTAACCTAAAAAAAATATGTGTGCCTACCAAATTAAATGTGTAGATATGCTAGAATCTTAAGTGCAGTAATTTTTCAGCATATAAGGCAAAATCGGTTACATAAATAGTAGATACTTGGTTATCAATTCCAAAGTTTTGGTGTAGATCAAATGGAAATCCATATTACTTACCTTACATTTTATTTGGAATCAATATTACACGCCCATATTTCAAAGACATGTAATTTCCTCATATCCTGTCGATGCAACATTTCCCCCACAATATGAACCAAATCTGATCCTGTCCAATGAAAAACTATTTGCATTACTTAATTATACCAGAGAAAAATCTTCATCTCCCTCAGAAAGTTTTAAATTCAAAACTAAAAGAATGTCGCTACAAAGTGTGACGAACTCAGGAAGCTTGTATTACAATATACACTCAGTTTATCTGTGTCTATTATGTGAGACACAAAACAAGAGTTAATTGGTTTATCGATTCTCAATAGTAAATGACAAATTGAGAAAAGACAAATTTCCAATACAAAAGACAGACGGGATGACAGGAAATAAATGTAACAGAAGACAATCCAATCTAGTATTAAGTACATGGAAGTCGACTGATAAAAGTGAGCGTTAAAGTATTTATTAACAAAGTTATGTAGTAAGTTTGTTGAATATTATTAGCGAACGTAACGATTCACAATTATTATGAAAACACACGACATGTTCGTTTATTCGTTTGGAATAACAATAAATGATTTTACAATCAAAATGAGAGTCGAAACTAGAAACTGCACTCATCGCCAAACGCGGGATGCCAAAGTTTCCTAACATAATTCAATTATCCGGTTCCTTTTTGGAGTAAAGCGCACATCTACTCGCAATAATAATGTGTATCAAGCAAGCATGTAGTATAAAAGTATTGGGAAATAAGAGACACACAGAGAGAGAGAAATACCACGTTTATTGACCATGGAAATAATAATTTTTTGGCAATAATATTGCTGATTGCTATGTGGGCATCGAAAATGGGAGCATTTAATCAACATTCGGTTCACATAGATGCCCGTTGCAATAATATATTATTGCCGTCACACACTGCTTCAAAATGTTCAAATGGTGCCTTAGTCCAAAACAAAATGCAACGAGAATAATTTAAACGCTTTTTACCGATTTTTTGCTCCTCCATTATTTGCTTTACGAGTAAGTCCGAATAAAATTGGCAACATCTCATTGTTTGCTTTCGTTTTCGTTCCTGATGGTGAAATGTTTTTCATGTTGCGTTTCCACACTTTTATTCCGAAAATGTGTAGTAATGAGAAACAGTTCTATACACACAATTAAATACCGACAAATAAACCCGTATGTTTATCTCATTTTATATATCCCGACCGAGCAAAGAGTAAACAATCGTAGATCTCGCAAAGTATTCACGACTGCATCTTACAGGAAATTATTTTTAAAAGCTCTCAACATTAAGTATGAACCGTAAAAAGCAAAACGGAATATTATACTTCAGCCATCTTCCATCAGTCCAATATAGCATTAATAAAAGATTATTAAAAATCTATATAGAGATCTACCGTCAGAAGATGATGCCGTAAAATTTTGATAGGATACCAGCAGCATGAAATAAATGCATTAAATACGCTATTAATAAGTGAGGCTTGTTAAGATATTTACTTCACTTACCAGCGGAGTGATAAAACAGACATAAAGCTAACATCATTATAGAAAGAACTTACTCGGCAGGGTACTTATAAGGCACTGTGCGATGCGAATGACCCTTATAGAATACTCTTAGGTGTGCCGAAATATTTAGCCCACTATATGTCGTAGTAGTAGAAAAATACTATAATTCCTTCAAGAGTTCTCGGTCTTCGATAACCGACCGATTGAAAATTTTAAGCTCTATTTTGGAAGTATTCAGATGAAAAAAATGAAACATACATTAGTAATTTCAATTGATATAGATTAAAGAGATGACATAAAAGGGCGACAGAGTTTGGTATACATACTTTGGAACAGATTTACAAAAATTAACCAAAATAATCAGGTACTCGTATAAATAGTATGTAGACTTAATGACTTTTCCCTGACAACCCTTTCTGGTAATTTCACCTAATTCCACATTGAAATTTCACATCTGGAGTTAATTTCGCACATTCGCCGGAATTTGTTATAGAAATAATATTATTATCTATGACGGAGGTCACCAAACTTCAGGAAATGACAGATTACCTACTCCTGAATACCTTAACGTATGAAATATTATACGAGATGTTCCTGTAAATGTTCACCCACCCACACATTACAGGCGTGGTACTTTATATTTTCACATTCATCATAAAGTTATACTATTTTGAAATAATAAATGAGTGCATTCTGTGCTCATCAAACTTATCCACGGAACATTGTTTCAGATGGCTAAATATAATATGTACCAACCTACTCAGTAAACATAATGCCAATAGGATATTTTATTGTTCATTTTATAGGCACAATGCTTAAGATATAGATACAGGAGAAAAATGGGGTAATAAACGGTTATATCTTATCGAATGGACGATGTCAAACTGATGCAAGTGTCAATGGACTGAGGAGCTGGAGGGCAGCGGTCCTCAGAAGGACATTTGAAGAGGAGAGGCCTAGGCCTCTCCAGGGCCTCTCGGCCAGGGCTGTCGAGATAGTGATGATAATAAATTATGAGTACCTAATGGCATTTTGTTTTGACTTCGAAGTTTTACAATCTAATAAGAAAGGAGAACTGATATCATAGAGGTGATAAGCACATCGTCATTCTAGTATCTTTCTACAATCCAATGAATAAGACACTTTTTTAAATGCCTGGTAGAAGGGGGTGACTCGAAGAAAAGCATCTGATACAAATTTTACAAAGTTCTCAATGGGCAATGACTCAGAACATTGTGGCTTCATTCATTCACCACAGGAATAAAAGGGCAAATGTAAATAATTATAAAGGATTAACATTAATTATTAAGTCTAGCTGTGTACTCGTAGTATGTGATGTAGGTACTAAAATTAATTTATGGTAGGGAATAGAGTTTTGCTATAAAGGTTATTTATGGACGCGCGGTTGCAATATTATCATATACTTTTCCTCAGAGGATTATAGCCTTATAATAAATACACTTATAATTATTACTAGGTATATGAAAACTGCAAATGCCTCAATTACTGACGGTATAATCAACTGCAAATGCCGATTATTTTAGAACAACTTCTTGATTATCAAACTTAGAAACAAAGCATATTTATTATCTAAATTTTAATCTTCGTAACTGTGTATTTGCTTGCTAATTATTCGTACATTATTTCGTGAAACATATTCGCATACCAGAAATGAATTCCGAAAAGCAGATCTAAGTTCTAAATATAGCGGAAGAAGATTGGATAAAGGATAGGATTCCTTCTTGGACTTATCAACATGACTATTCATCGAGATTATTTTATTATACGTATAATTATATAGTCCTCGAGGAATCTATTTACGATGTAAAGGATCCTCGAAGTCAGAAACGCAGTAGGTATGTATACAATGGACGTTCACATATGAATGCAGATGAACCATAACACTATACTTACCTAATTGTCAAATTTAATATCGGACATAAAAATATTTTATTAAAGTACCTCTCTTTATTTCGTTGGTTTTAAAATAAAACCCACTTCCCACATTTTATTCATCAGATGGTTGCTATTCAAGAACAAACAACAAGAAGTGAAATGAGATACAGAATTTAATACTATCATACCATACCATAAACAATACTTATTCAAAATAATAATACACGTATGTACCTAGTGGGTAGGTACTTGACTAAACTAAGCTGAAGGCTGAATACACCCCGCGTATCTACAATCTACATACATATAACCTAAGTATATTTATGTAAATTAACCAACAGCCAACGTAAAATGGTACGTATTCATGAATATCTTTAGTTTAATGACATACAATGCGATATGAAATAAATGAAAATTCAATGAAAGTAACCGCAGAAACAAGATGTTACGTATAATTTATAGAAAACACAAAACTAGGGTTAATAAGTTGTTGTTGTATAACTTAGCTTTTCCTTTTCGCTTCGATCATCAGCGTTCATAATAAAGCGGATAGAATACCGGTGTGTTAGGCTGGAGGTCTGGGTTCGATTCCCGACCGCGGCAGATGGATGGACTGGAATACGTTAATATTACTTGAGTTTAAACCAGCTGACAATCAGTCATAAGGCTTGAAGTCCATCCTTTGCTGTATATCTGTTGAGATAGCTACTTTTTACTTAAAAACAATTTAGAGATAGTAAAGGATTGTAAGATGGATGAAAAGAGAGATTATAAGAATAGGTAACTCAAATTGTCGAGCAGAATTGGACGGTAGGTACTAGGAGATGCATGAACGTCACGGAAGAAAGAACTGTATGTAATGATTCGGTATGGTTTGGTGTTCTGTCCTACCCGCCTGCTGTCGAACCTGTTACTGGGGCAATTTTCAAGACTGAATCTTCCGTGACTGAACTGTTCGGAACAAAATAATTAGCCACACAGATCACTTACAAAGAAATCCTCGATGACCAACGATCCTGAAAATTGACTTTTACTTCATCTTTTACCGCTCCTCTCGGGAACGCAAGAAAGTCACAAAGCGCACGCGGTGAAGTTTCATGCGGAACGTATCACCACCTCTCACATCATTCATAACGCTCTAATGTCGTGAGAACGGTGTATAGTGAAAAAAGGCCCGTCAACTACTTAATTTAAATTTACGTCTGTCGATATTTCCCCACTGATAAAACCCAATATAATACCATAAGACAGAATATCGAAAACGATACTGGAAAAATAAAATGACAAATTTTTATACTAGTATTGTTACCCTCGACAATAACGTAGCAAATGTATGACGTTTATTATGGAAGTAAATAGTAACGTAGCATGAAACATTATCTATATACTCGTAATATGAAACATATTATGTATATAATTTGTGGTAAATAAAATATTGTAATACATATTGTATTGGTATGGAAAATCGATAGGGAATGAAATGGTATAATTTGTTTTTTTCTGTGGTACATTTTACTACAATACTAGTGTTCAAAACTGTGCTCTAAACAGGCGAAAATATTGGCATCAAAATTTCACGGAATCTAGGTACACACGGAAACACATTTCGAGCATTTTATGTGCCCGAAGTACCTGCCTATAAAGAAATTTCTTTTCTATTAAAGTAGAAAGACGTTTTGGGAAAAGTGTTCTTCTCATATAAAATTACAAAAAAATCATCTTCATATATCCAAATTTGTGGTCCGATAATTCCCATGAAATCATTAACCTAAAAACATAAGGGTATATATTTGTAACAAATTCTCTCGAAATAATATTCTTCAGGTACTAACAACACTCCTTAAGAATGTTAGTTTGGACGGAGGTTTGAGCAAAACTTCAAAATTATGTAAACGATCCTACTACGAGTATCACTAACCCATAGAATAATGTGTAAGAAAAGACCGACATTCACTATCGCACAATCCAGTCCAACATATTGCGGAAATTAGAAGGATAAGGTTCCTCTCAACTCCCAATAATTTAGAAGTACGTTGCTCTAGTACAATGTTTCACAATCTTCTATAATGCTCCTATTTAATAAGGTTTTTCTTACAGAAACGAATCTCATTCAAAACCCCCATACTATTATTAGGTAACCCTAATAACTACAACATAATAATTTCTTATTTCTCGTGAAAGATTATAAGAACGAAAAAAATCCCATCTATTTAAAACTGGTTTTCCCTGAAAGAATATTTTTTTTGAAGATGTTGATGACCGTAACCAATTAACATTTCTTAAGATTTCTTTTCGCAATTCTTAGTTTTTAACACATTTAGTTCCAATCAATGAACACCCACATTTCTGGCACCGTCGATTAACCAAATCTCTCACAAAATGAAATCCCCGATTCACATTTTGCTGTTACTGCTCAGTTCATTCATTTTAAAATGACGTATGCAGTACAATAATAAAATAGAATCCAATTCCCTATAGTATTCACCACTCTTTTAAAGTATCGTTCAAAAACCATTTAAAGATCATTGAAAATTGCATAGCAAAATTGTCAAGAGTATCTGAAAGCCCTACAAGCGACCAAAACAAAACGCAAAGTTTGAATTAATTATTGGTCACTATCAGATTATTTTACAACTACAATTTAAAATCAATTTCCTCTACTCCGGTTGGTAGTGATGTCAACTAGACGACAAGTTGGTAACACAGTTTGCAAACAACCAACCATTATTCTATTAGGCTGCAGCGCTTTCAGAGTATTCACAGAAGGACCACTTAAAATAATATCTACACAAATACTATGAACTCACCTGAACGAGTACGGGTACACTTAGATATGTTAATATGAAATAGCAATCACTCTAAGTGTCATATCAAAAATAACAGCTTCCAAGCAAACAACTCAATTTAATCAACTAGATTGACAAGATGACACAAGTGAGTCTCTGTGAAGTCTTAAAGAAATCTCTTCAGAATCTCGTTTTCAAAAGAGTTGGGATGAAAGATAGTATGAAAGATGGAGATCCTAACGCCCAAAAGAAGCGAATGATAATAATACACTCTTCTATAACTGACGAGTGAGTTTTTAAGACGTTTTTACTGTATGATTGCAAAGCACAAACAATGAAAGAACTTAGGTTCAATCACGGGTACTAAAAAATCTTCTAAGAGTAAAGTTTACGAGCCAGGTAGTAAGAGTATAATGTTCATCAGAAAAGAAGATTCGTTTAACACATTCGTTTAATTATCTTACAGATGATTTATTGTTTACGATGAAGTAAACTATAATTAAGTATGAAGATCCTTAGATAAGGTTAGTGTCAAAAGAAATTCAAGCAGCGAGACTCTACCGTATTTAAAATCTCAAGCTCGTTGAGTACAGTAGTTAAAAGTCCCGAGTGAAAAATGAAAAGGTCTTTGGGATTGAAGCGATAGTTTACTCTCATTTTTTCTCACAATTATTTAAAGGAAGTAACATGCAGTAGTTCTAATTTTTCGCTGTGAATTTTCACTACAGAACATGCAAAGATAAATCACAATTGCAGCGCCTGAAACCTCAATCCACGATTACCCTCCTCTTTATCAGTTATCCTACCTTTACTTTGACTTGGAACAATAACCGAATAGACATTTAGTGACATATCCCCTTTGAATATTCTACATCTACATTCATATTCCAACCTTCACAAACAAACCGCACCTATATCGTGTCGTTACATATGTAGAGTAGATACTATTTGTTATGAAAACATCACTTCAGTCCTGGATTGTATTTTGAATACATAATAATATTGTTGTATTGTCTCTTCTGTGAGAGAGATCGACGCTAACAGAATCACTTTTGATATTACGAGTATCGTATGATGGAAGTTACGGTCTGATTCTATTTTCATTCCAATACTTCTCGACTAATGAACGTATTCCCTCTATTCGACTGAAGATTTAACATTCGGCCTACAGCAATACTGTTAACAAAACTATGAATGCAAATAAAAAATACAATGGAACTACAAACGATGGAGTCATTTTGTTTTATCGATTGATGAGTAAGCAAAGATAAGATTTCAATGAGAATATTTGTCGGCATTCTTTTCCCATCTCTATTTGAGATTAAAAACTAACAGTGAGTAATAATATCTAAGTATATACCTAGAGATAAAACAAGTTAAGTATGAGTATATCTACTGTATTGATTTTAGTAAACAAGATAAGAATGTGTATGTAGAGAGAGGAAAACAAAAATTGGAAAAGTCATTCGACTGTAAACTTCAAGAAATTTTACTCTTCTGGGACGCAACCAAATAACAAGTTAGGCAATGAACGAAAATATGTATGTATTTTTGACTTATATTTGTGTACGTTAAAAATAGTATGTATTATAATTTTAATGGGCCAATAAATTTATAATGCAAATATTTCAGAATATGTGGGAATATTTAGTCCAAAGATATGAAGAATATGAAGAAGGAAATAATCGTAGGGACTTCCCATTGAAAATGCAAAGACAAAGTCCTTGTGAAGTATAAAATTTAAATCCAAAAAACACAGAAATACATCGGAAGATTTCCAAGTATAATATCGATCTGATTAAAGAAATTTTGGATACAGCCTAGGTAATTATACCTCGCGTAAATAAATGTATACGTCGATAGGTAGTTAATCGTTTACTAAATAAAAAAAAAGAAGTACAAAACATGAATCAAATATGAATATATTTACCTACTACGAATATAATTTGTTGAAATAAGTATACCTTCGCCAATACAGGTGAGTACCTACCTAGGTATGAAGCAGCCGTCGATTGCTATTGTTTTGATTTAATAATACGTTTAAAATAGATTTTCCAAGTATGAAATTCTGTTTTTCATACGATGTTATGTTTTCATTATAGAGTTACACCCAACTCCAATAATTGTACCACGCACGCTCGAGTAACGGGAGCAATTTATACGCTGGCAAAATCAAAATAATCAACATCCTAAAAACTGTCAAAATGTCATTCAAATATTATCGATAAATCTTATCTAAATTATACACAAAACCACGTCGCTTCAGGCCAAATGTCAGACGAGCATTTGACCTGATTATTAGCAATAACCAAAAATACATTTCCACTTACCTATTGTCATAACGTACTAACTATAAAACAACTATTATGAGTTTATATACGGTTATTAATACGAGAAACATACGGTGCACAAAAGTAAACAAATTATTTAACTTACAACTGCACACACACATACAAACATCAATCAAAATACACTGCTTTGACAACAAAATCATAACACATAACCTCACTTTTATCTGTCATTCCTTTATACATTTCATTTTTCATATCTACCTACAAACTTCGTAGACATTATATACACAGTACGTATGTACGTTATTTCGTTCCGGCGGCAGGCTGGCCAACAGAAGCAACAAAAATCATTCGTCTACACTAGATAACAAAAATATATCAACACTTGAAATGAATTGAAAAATCAATATTAAATTCATGCACTTGGTCCACCAGACCATACGATAGTATTAAATTGTCTCAAAACCCAATATTCTTCGTATTTTAACAATAAAAATGAAATATTTTTGTATACTCTTTTATAAAAAAAGTAACAACCAATTTATACCAAAGTCATGACAAAAACTTTTTCTAGAGTTCTAGGATTTATATTTTAGTAAGAATTGGTTCAATGAAATTTACGAAAAATAATATGCCTACTGAAAAAAACAAATATTGTCGTATGCAAATTTATTATTGACTCCTAAAACTTTTATCATAATATGGGTATGCAAAAAAATGGAAGCTAAGGATATTTCAAAGGATTGGAAAGACTTATAAATACATTTTATAGCCTCGAATAAGATTTCTATATTCGGTATAATCTGTGTTAAATTAAAAATAAATATCGTATTGTGAAGCAGTGTTATCTTTAGAAGTTGACCCGTTCTAGACAACTCGGCGTCGGAAAATTATAACTTAGTGAAGAAAGGAAAACTTTATCAAAAGCGTGTCACCTACTCGCGTGAAGTGTAGAGATGTACTTTGTTATATATTCATATCATATTATTAGCTTATGTGTATAAAGACAGATAGGTCAATAAAAATATAGGAAATGCCAAAGAGCACGTGATATTCAGAGAATGAAAAACTATAATCTTCTTTTAACATGTGATATTAGTAGAAGAAGTGAATCGATCAACAATAAATTACCTATCCGTGGACTGGTTACTTCTATCCACAGATATACTTATTATAATCCATGTGACTACATAATATCCTGAGGATCCAGACATGTGGCACTAGTCGTACTTAATAAAAGCAATACTACACACCTACAATTGAAAACCAAAGTCTGAAAACTATTTCAATCCTATTTGTTCCCCCATTGTTAAAACACTAAAATAACGATTCAGAATTTTTAGCTATAACAAGCCATGTATCTAAAAAAATTGTATTGTGCAAAAAAAGCGAAGAGTTCTAAATAGCCTACATCAAAACCAAAGTGTTGTGCAGATCAAAACAAACGTACCTTTACACCAAGCATCACTTTTCTTCAAATTTTTCAAATATTTATTCATTTTTCATTATTCCCGTCTCGAAAACCAATGAAGCTATAAAGCTTTTTCGGCACGGGGAGATTTGATCTGTTCACGTAATAACGTTTTATTGTTTTAAATTGTAAAATAAAGTTACTAATTGAATAAAAAAATGTAAGCAAACAAGACATATGTATGTAGGTACTGAATAAAATATTTCACTAATTGGCAATACAAAAATATCTATAAACTGTGATCATCACAACAAAATAAGCCGAATTTTGGTGAAATAAAATAAACAACATAATTATATGTCAGCAAAAATAATATTGGACACATAAATGTTAGGTACATGTTGAATACAAGTGGGTACTTTGTATCAAAAGTAAGTGAGTAAAGAGGCGTGAACGGTCGGTTACCGCCCCATCCACACGCCTTTTTACTCATGAACAGCCGCTCGGTCCATAGATTGCCAAGCGTTTGGCGCTCGCATAATGTCCAAATTTAGTATAAACCCAATATTCCAGAAACGAATAGAACCATATCTCCAACCATGGGCGTAGGCAGGAAGGGGAGTGGGTTGCGAAAATCCTCGGCCAACCCATCATTTTTTACATAGGAGAAATTAATCACATTATTACCATATCGTTTTTTCATCGCATCATGAATTTTCAATCATTATTGTAAAAATCCACTAGATCGCAGTGGCTTTATTAAAAAAATTTGCCTGCGGCGCAAATCTAGTTAAGGTGATGGTTTGTTCATAAAAAATAAACTACCTTTTTATGTTTTATGACAAAATTTTCGCCTGGGGCGCTAGTGGTTTATCTTGTTCATTAGGTAATTCAACCGTTCTTGAAAAAAAATCTCAAAAAGGCGCAATTTATTCGTTTTTATTCCATTAGGAAATATCAAATTTTCCAGGCCTCGAACCCTCCCGCAAATTAATTCCTGGCTACGGCCTTGCTCAATAGTCAAAACAACGAAGTCTTACGTTCCAGTAATAACTAGTAATATTCTTATCAAGGTATTTCGACAGCTCTGTGTATATAAAAAAAATATTTGATAAGTATTTGAAGTTGTATTTAAGTTTGTTAAGAGTCTCCTCCAACGTTGTTCTGTACAAAACCGAAAGCGTGGGTGATGATACTTTCGGTGAGTGCCTTGTATAAAAAGGATATTACCAATCATATCTAGCCATGGGGTGACTATTTCTTGTGATTATTTCTTTTTATAGAAAATAAATGTGTTTACACCACGACTTTCTTTGCTCAATCTCACAAAAATAGCCGCCTGCGCCTGCGGCGCTCTTTACGAATTTTTCTTCCACACTCGTACTACAATATTTTTTTTTTGCAGACGTAGGGGTGACCATAAAATATAATACATAATATGAAAAACTAATTTTAATCAGTATTTTTTATTGTTAATGCTGGAGCACAGTAGCCAATTAAGTTGTTAAGCCCTCTAGAACAAAAAACAACGTATTCCATGAAATTTCGACACAGCCTGGAAGCGAAAAGTGGAGTAGTTATAATTAAAATCATTATATTTATTTTTATAAACCTCGCATGAAGATATGAAACAAGACAGATGATCGATCAGAAATTAAACGATATTAGATGCCGTGGATCCGAATAGGAGAGTGGACTAGGTTTCAATGATATCGACAAATTGTTTCAAAGCTCGTTAATAGTTAGAACATGTTCAGATATTAATTAAATTTGATATTAAAAAGTTATTAAAAAGTACATATAAGGATACCCCTACGGTAATTTTTTTTAGAATATCATAAATTCCCATACATCGCTTTGCATGGGGTGCCTGATGGTCAACGCCCCCCAGGAAGAGCACCGAAGCGATGGAGAGACAGCTGGAGTTCCACATTTCAGCAGAACAATCCTGTCAATACAGACTCGCTGAGTCTAGACAAAGTTTAAGAAGAAGAGAAGATATTAGTTATTTCGTTAATTTCTTATCGTCAAATAAAATCAAATCTCTCCCAAATCACAATTACCCATTCAAAAATAACCCGTCATCAATCTGGTAAAAACTTCTATTCACTTCTTGTATCGACAAGAAACTTCCCCCAAATCTTTCAAATACAATGTTCATTAATAAGATATTAAGCAAGATTCGTCGAATGTGAATAGTTTCAATAGCTGGAACTTTTCAATCAATAAAAAACTAGGAAAATCTAGAAAGATTAAAGTATGCGGTATTCTTCTGAAGTTAATGATAATTTAATTTCTTATGCTCCAGACAAAAAACTTTTGAGACAATGAAAACTCTCCTTACATATTAAACAGAAAGGACTCGAAAGAACCGCACGTAAATTCCTCTGTCAAAAAAGCAATTATGGAGACATTCTAGGAATAACTACCAGGCATAATTAAATTTGACAATTCTCGTGCCTGTAATTCCATAAGTCATTTCGAGAAGAGAAATATTGTAGGAATTTGAGGAAAGATCCAAGTGGTATTAATTTATTATTGTATTGCTTTGAAATTTGTATTTTTTATAGTATTAAATATTAAAAACCTATTTAAAGACAGAGCTTTAAAACACCAAGTTATATTACTTAATTTGGTTTCATTCTATGGGTATTTCACACACCGAGGGCGTATCCCCCTCCCCCCTCCGAAAAGAAAAATAATTATTTAACAAGTTATTTTAAAACATTTATATTTACTCCCTGCCATCGCTTCACCTATTTTTTTTAAATATTCGCCTGCAGCGCTATTTTTCTATTTACTGCATTTTTTGTACACATCAATTTTAATACCAATCTGAAGCACGTCATATATTTATTTTTATTTATTTATTTAAACTTAAAGTAAACAACAAACACATATAAATATACAAAATGGACATAGTACAGATTATAAAAGGTTGTTTACTAGGGCGAACTTATCGCAGAACTGCGATTTCTTCCAGTTAACCCCAGGACAAAACAGAAAAAAAAGGAGTTGAACAAAAATATAGGAAAAAACAGAAAAAATTGAATAAAAAAAGATATATTGACGATACATATAAAATATATTGCACTTACCTCCACAAAAAAAATTACGCTATTATTAAAATTTAAACGCTATCACTTAATACGAATGGATCGGTCCCCTCCGAAATGAAAAGCTGTATACGCCACTGATACACACCTCACGTGAGATTTATGTAAATTGGGAAATTATTATTGAGGTACAAAAATAGATTCCTTTAAATAATATTCCAAATGTTTTAAGTGAAAATGTGAGAGGTTCAATATTGAGATGATCAAAGGAGTTTTTTGAAGTATTTTATTTATTGAAAACTTGATGCTTGCGTATTTTGACTATTTTCTATTACCGAACGTCAAAACGATTGATGCTGAAAAAATCTACTATTGGGTACTAACCAACGTGTGGAGGGGGGCTATGCCATATTAAAGACACATCCTTTTGCATAAAATCTATCACATAACTGCATTCATCACTATACATAGGCGACTTTACTTTACTTTAAGAGCCACTTATTTTACCAAAATAATATACATGGAATTTTTTAAAAGCATAGTTAAAATTTTGAAAAACTTAAAATATGTATTTTTCTAAAGGAAAATTCATTTTTTATGCCAGAAAAAATTCCGTGGGAAGCATACTTCCCACCTAGTGTATTTTGTAAACCGATGACCGAATCTTTTTTTTTTCTTTTTTTAATTTCATTAAATAAGTTAAACTGAGCTTATCACACAGAATAATTACAGATAACACTGCTTAAAAAAATTGCCCACGAAAGGGTTAATATTCAGAACAGTTGGTAATTAAATTATCATTTAATATTATTGTCTCATTATTTTTTTAAGTTTTTTTAAGCAGTGGATTAGTTTTTCTCGTCATATTTTAAAAAACAATGTTTTCGACAGTACAGTACGAGTCGCGTAGACGGAAATACAAAAGGCGAAATAACAATTCATCGTTCAGAAAGGAGCTTTCAACATTGATTAATTAATATCCCGTTTTAATAACAAGACTAATTTCTATCTATTTAATATATAATTTGCAATGCATTCATTATACTGTTCTGGTAATGAAAGTTACCCCAATTTATTTATGTCACCACAAAACAGTGTCCCCTCCTGTGGCTTAAAGATTTATGTCTTTATCTTCGGTATCCCGCCCAAGATTGTCTTGGATTTGAATCGAATAATCCTACTTCCTGTTACAATAAAAGACCCACAATTATTTATTGGATATTTAATAAAGATTGGACCAAAATATCAAGTCCACTAGAAACTGATAAAAACACTATAATCCAACACATTCGTTACTAGACCGAGTTGACTTACAAGCAATTTCAGTAAGCTTACGATTAAATTCAGGTGATCATCTCAAAAAACATACAATGAATGACAAACTTCTATTAAGCTTATGACTGATGATCGTCAGCTGAGTTAATATTGTTACATTCACCATTTCCAGCGACCCTTTTTTTCTTCAGCGACATCTCCCGAAACGCGGGGGTAGTTTTTATGTACATACCATCAACCATCTTCACGATTGTCTGTCATCGTCTTAATTAGGTCAGTTAGACTAGATGGCATCTACGATCAGTCATAAGCTTGATGAAAGTTCATCAATCACTACGTATGCTCGTATCTGTTGTACAAAATATACAAAAACAATAATTTCACAGATGAAAGAAGAACCTTTATTCAGTAATGAAGTTCAGTAAATATTGAACACCAAAGATGCTCCAAGTTCTTCTCAATATTGTGAAAAGTTGGTAGAAACTTCCTTCCTAGAGGCCAGTAAAGGCAAGATGAGACAGTCATGTAAACATATTCGCTCATATATATGTCATTATTGTCGGCTGTCTGTACCTGCAAATTAGTCTTTACAAACCATTTCTCATGTACTTTTGATCTCATAATTTATGTTTTTGTCAATGTTTCAGATGTACCTTAACTTACTTGTTTTTGTTGTTGCTTATATTGTACTTGTTATTATTAGTATTCATGTTAAAGGCTTGCGCCGTGAATAAAATAAATAAATAAATATAAAGTTGTACAAATTATCTAGGTATTTCTTTATGTAATATCTCCTAATACTCGTTACAAAGACGCTCAAATACCGGGTACTTCCTACACAACCAAGTAATGTTGGGAATGATAAATAACTAAAACATAATAATTGGTAAGGATTTTAATTAATTTCCAATGAACATTAAATAAATAGTAATTATTCATTGCAAATAACATTTCCTAGAACACATACAAATTACATTTTAATTTCAATCATATCCATTAATTGATACTTATTGGAAATTTATTACGAAATCGGTAAACAAACACAATATATTCAAAATGTATTCAAACGGAATACCGGTATTATACTCAAAACATCGAAGCACTGTTAGAAACTTGATGTTTTATTTTTAGCACTAATATTTTTGAAGAAACACTAAAAAAATTGAGAGTGGAAAAATCGGAGACTCCCAGGAAGACTACAAAAAACCAGCTCCGACGGGACGCAATCCTAGACAAAGCGAGGATTGCGAGGAAGGATGAAGAAGGACTAAATTAGATTCTGATTTCAAGCAGGTTTTCATTAAGTTCAATGTTTTTAATGTTTTGATGGAAGCTCAATACGAATGTGTTTTTATTTCATCCAATTATGTACATCTTTTTTATCAATCTCTATTTTAAGTACCCTAATTAACAAATTTGAGACCCTCGGCCGTGCAATATCTAATGCACTTGCATAAATTTTACCTAAACAGGTTCGCCAAAATACTACGTAAAACCATTCACGGCTAAGTTAGACTAGTATCGTGAAAGCAGTGGCATGCCATGGGGGAGCGGTCCGCCCCGGGCTGCACTTTTTAGGGGACGGCATTTTTGCGCAAAATTTCAAAAATCTATTGAATCACATTTATTTCATTGAAAACTCCAAAAATTTAACCTGCGGCGCTATTTTCTCTCTTTTTGTACCACGAAAATACCAAAATTTTAGTTTTCCCACTCCAGTTTCGAAATTCTTTAGAAGTCCAGTAAAGTTTAAGACGTCTGGATATAATTGCCTAAACAAGGGGAGGTACGGATTTGGCTTCCGCCCCGGGTGGCAGAAACCCACGCTACGCCACTCCGTGAAAGGACGATGATTTCGCGATGTCCCGAATAATCGGACGATGCTTTCACAATTTCCCAACACTAATTACCAATGAATTAGTTATGTTGATTTACAATAATTATTGTTACAATACAAGAGTAATTTCATTATATGAATATACTTGTAGATAGGGAGCTGTTATTACTCTTATAATAAATTTACATATAATTGCTACTGAAGCTCTTCCCTTCCACCAGTACAATTGTTAAGGGTCTTTAATTTGCAACGAATCTTTACAATGTAACCCGAATATTTCATACCAAATCACAAAACCCTTGGAAATTAACAAAGCGATAAAATTATTTATCATATTATTATTATTTAAATGTCAAATATCAAATAATACTCACAACCCATTTTATGGTTCTTTGTACCAAAAGGTGAGATTGTATTATTTTAGGTACTAATTTCAAAAAAAAAACAATCAATGTTCTTTTATGAACTTTTACTTATTCTCCTAAGCACGCGACAAATCGCGTCGGGAAAAGTAAGATTACTCAGCTGATTAATACCAAAATGATTCATTCTAAAAAAAATATTTTTTATTTTATTTTATTTTCTTATCGGAATCAAACAGTCACAACAGCAAATAACATAAATTAACATATCACTTATAAACAGACCAACAAAGATTCCATATTTTACCTACAATATAACAAACACAAAAAAATAAAAAAAAAAGAGAAAAACAAAGAAGAAAACCCTCAAGTATGCATGAACTAAAAATATTGGAATATAATTATCACTTTGGTCTAGAGAAGCCGCTCTAGTTGAAAGGCACTCAAATAAGAAGGAGGACAAGAAAAATATAGGAAGTTTTCAGTAAGACGTAAATTATGTATAATAAAATGGCTTCAAACAAAGTCAAACGTACTTTATACTAAAAAATTGATTAATATGTGTGCAAATTGATAAAAATATTGAATTATTTGAAAAAGTTTGCAAAGGAAAAGCTGCTTTAACATAAATAAGTATATTATACCCTGTGCTATAAAAAAAAAAAAATGATGACGCGGAGCGGAAGTATTTTTCCGAGTCATGGTCGCTGATTCCTCAAACCACAAAAGAACGCCCCAGATTGTATTGTTCCATACCCTAACTAGACCTGACGCTTAGTTCTCCAATTTTTATGGATCGTTATCTCGTGTCAGAAAGGTTGAAAGGTATTCTGAAGGATGGGTAGGAAATTTAGTCTTATAAAGTTTTTTTTATAATACAAGTTTATGCGTTTGAATAAAATGTAAGACTCTAACGACTTTGTTAGGTTTTTCTTCAATTTTCTCCATTATTGTTTCCAGTAAACAAATTTTACCTCAACGGAATCAGATAACATGGCGAGAATTCTTAGAATAAATGCAATATGAAAAATATAGTGATTTTCTTTCTTCAGAATTATGTGTTTTCAGTACAATTTTCATTTTCATAGACATAATTTCCATGCCAATGCTTCGTTATCGAAGTAACTCCTATGTCTTGAGGTCCTCTATCATTCAAATTTGCTTGAATACAACTACACAGTACACCCTGAACTCAATTTTGAAAAACTAAACTTGCACACGGAACTCAACGTTATTTGCGTTTGCAAAATTATGAATCGGCCTTTTAGTTTGAGATATTTTTAGAAATCCTCTCAACTCCTAGCATCAACTATCTTTTATTACATTGTAGCCTCAAACAATAAATTTGCAAAATCCGTAAACGAAAAGAGGAATTCTGGCGACGTCATGTGAAGAAACGGGTGATAATAATAAATTTGAAATGACAATCAAAAAGGTTCTGCTCCATTCATGGGACAGGAAATAGAAAATTATATCATATATCTAGGAAAGAAAATTGGGCTTGTATTGAAAAGATATAAATTTAACCAAGTCATCATGTATCCGGAAGTAGGTATTGGGCATCTGACAGTGAGGTCGCTTAGACAGATAGATCCATATACAAAATATTAAAAGGCATTGAAAGTAGTCCAAATCACTAGCATTTCTGTTTATGTCTCGGAATATTATACAAGTTCAATAATGGGAAAAATATAGATAATTTAAATACAGGTCTTTAAAAGGAAATCTTTCCTCTTCAAGCCTAACTATAAATGATAATGTAAACTTAGGATATTTCTCTAATGAACCTTGACAATTGTTGTTCTCCGACGGTATCCAAAAAAATATTCATACTTTCGCTGAATCATAATATTTTCAGATCCGAGCTCGATTTTAAATTCTAATGCTGCTGCCAATCTTCCTAAAAGAGTTTTCAATATTCTGTTGCATAATTCTATAAATAATGTGTTCTTAAAACACCTCCATCTTAAACTAGGCATGTATATTTTGTTGAACGCACCATTGAAACACGAACATTGGTAGGTATAAAAAAAATACTTTTCGATAAGTGTTAGAACTTTCAAAATCAACATGATAAAATCACATGATGGATTTCTCATTCAACTGACTGACTTTTATCAAAATATGAACAATTTGAGTTGTTTCCTAGAAATAACGCATTTCCATATTTTATTTAAAGTATTCCACTGAATATGATGGAAGTTCAAGCATAAACATTAGATACGTTCTGACAATTTGGTGAATAAACAATTTATCGAAGACAGACTGATCAAAACGTTTCAAACAACGCGGGAATCAATTTGTACCTATCAATTAATATTGATAATCTGAAGTGCTTTGTAGTTTCCTTCTGTTCCTGAGAGAAAAGATAAAGGGCGAAACATTACGGAGTATTATACAATATTTTACAATAATAATAATGCAATATTTTATTACGATAATACAAAAAAAAATACCGGAAATGCAAAATTTCCCATCACAGAATGAACTTGCAAAAATACCTACCAACCTGATGCCACCGTCATTTGAAAGACATTCTTTTTTTTAAAACGCGGGTAATACAGATGAAGAAATAAGTAGATTTAGGGAAGCAATTGTACCTAAATATCATCAAGTTTCTCTAGTTAACAATATTTCTTGTAGGAAAAAAAACTCTTAAAACTACGTTGTTACAACTTCTTGCTGGGTGTATGGAGAGAAAATTAACAGATGAACATTGTTTTCTACTGATTTTAATGAACTGTAAAATTGACGTCAATATTTACAAAAAATATGAGCAAAAACATTTAAAACTCAATTATACAGAACTTATCATGAAACTGAATAAAAAAACGTAACAAAAGATGGATGTAAGTAATAAAAGAACTAGAAATAATACATTGAATATTTTATATAGGTAATGTGCCTCTCAGCTTAAAGAAATTCCTCTTTGATTATATTACCTCTCGCTACGAACAATAAAATTGAAATATTCATACAAATTGCAAAGGTAATTTGCAACGTGAAACTAGGTTAAAAGGGATTAAATGACTTGTAGCTTAATACAGAATGTAGAATGTAGTAAACACGTGCATTCACTCCATGGGAAATAGAACAACCCTTCGTGAAGTAAACACACAAACAAAATACAACCTTACCCTTATATTCGATTACATCAAATAACGTCAAAACAACAAAACCATTACGTAAACAAACTCAAAACATAACCATTAATATATACAAACATGCTGTAGGCAACAATACAAATGTAAGATTAGAGAATTAATGATAAAAATGACACTTACGTTTGTTGAAACTCGTTGACATAAATACACAAAATTATAATATTTCCCGACGAGTTGAGTGACTTTTAATCACAGTGTCCCGTTTGGAATCGAATCTTGAACTCAGGGAAACACCAAAACTTGATTTCCTATAAATCTACAGTGTGCTACGGAGCGTATAATGTATTAATTTTATTTAATGTTATGTACTAAGCTACGCGACGAAGCCTACTTTGATCCGGAACTAAACAACTGAAATGTGAGAAAATAAGCTGTACCTTATCACAAGATAAAGACCAAATATTTTGTAATATTTCGTGAATAATGAACGCTGAACGTTTGTTGTTTATATCCAAACGTTATTTAGCGTTGTATACTTGATTTTTTCTCAGTGTCTGTTGTATATTTCGGAGGGGTTTCGTTCAATTAAAGACGAGAAAACGCTATGTGAAAGCGTCCTACCCCCACGATATTCCGGCTGACACTGGATGTATTGCGCACGCCTTCCGGCCGTCTCGACGCCCCTAGCGGTGGAAGCAACAAACAGCCTAACTGCCAACAACTAGGACGTCGAGTTTTCATAATTTAAATTAGGGGAAACAAAAGGAAAGTAATTCAGTCTGAACATTTTATAAAATAATAAGCTCTAATGGATTAAGAACGTATTTCATACTGTCTACTATTCAATTCCACTATTATTATAAATCTCATAAGATTAAACAGAACCTCAGCAGTAGGTACCTACAACTTTTTTAGAAAAGCTTCCGGTATCAATTCTGGTCTATCTGTATTTACATCATACCTACATACCTACGTCATCTTCTTCCCCTTATCCTTGGCTGGGCCAGGGGCTCCAAACATCAGTGTATTTTTTCCAGAGGTCCATTTGTCTTTCAGTTTTCAAGCCACCCCAACCAGAGTCTTTCAGTCTCTACTTTGTACGAGACTGTCCTGGACCGATTGCGATTCTGAAGGATGGACGCGTTGTGGATTTAAAAAATCGGAGAGCGTGTATGCCATATTGCATGAATGTATCAGAGGCTGTGTGTAGGGATAGGGAGGTCTGGGGTCCATCTGTTCTCTCTGCCTAGCCCGCAAACAACGCAGCGTGAGAGGATAGATAGATATCGCATTATGTAAAGGGCCGATGAATCTACCTACTTACCAAGATTTCTTTCAACGCATAAATATTTTGACATTGTCAATCTTGAAGTCCATAGAATTTATTTGTTGCATGTAATTGATAGATTCTGTTTCCAATTCATCTCCTGAATGCGGATTACAGGAGATTAGTTTCCTATATGATGCCATCAATATTATTCTCTTTGTGTCTTCAATAATATAATCTACCATCGACTTAGTATAACTACTTACATAACTATGGATTTTGGAATAAGATGAGCTTTCTACGTTGTTAAATAAATGTATTACCAATTATTCTCACAAATTTTCTTATACTTATGTAGTAATGTCTAATGAAGTAAGTAATGGGAAATATTTGTTATGAATATTACAATTATTTATTTACGAATGTAATGTTTGTATTTCTCATTGAATTTTCATAATAATTTTTAAGTATATAATTTATAGTATTCGGTATAATTTTTCCGTAATGATATGTAACAGAACGGAGAAGTATCTTATGAATGAAAATAATGAAGTCGATACATATATATTTTTTAAATAAATGACATTCACCCTTGCCAGTCTCAAGTACCAAAAGGGTTTGCAGTTCGTCAGTTGTCTATAAATAAAAACAATGATGTTTGTTTTAAAAAAATAGGCTTATTTCCCTTGTAGACCAATTAGGTACATATAGCTTAGTTATTCTGCTCTATAGACTAAATTAAATTATCAAAAATTAGTATAAAATATTACATAATCATTTGCATACATCACTCAAAATATTCTCGATTCAGCTATCAAACTTATTGTACCACTTGTAACTAATCTATGCGAGGTATGTTTTCATGAATCGCTGCTGCCTCCACCTAATAGAAGAAGATGGATGAATTTCCAATACAAACAAAGGTATTAGAGTGAGTTGGAGAATGTATAAAGTCCACATTTATTCTTATCTTTAATTATTATTGCGGCCCAAGGTTTTCCCATCCTCTGTCCATAAATTCTCTTGCGAATACATTGTTCAAGCCTCGCAACAAACGGACATACATAATACATAAATAGGTTATACTACAAACCTAATAATAATACACACCGTGTGGACCAAACAAAGCGAGCTACTGAAACTGAAATTACTGAAAAATTCGTAGGTAACAAGAGTCTTGCCGCTCAGAGACACAATTAAAGCTCACAGTTCCTATGTCATCCAGTTTTATCACGTAAAAAATATTATGTTTTTCACTCACTCACAGTTTTCCGAAAGAACTCCCCTCAACAAACTCCTCCCGTCCTTCTTATTCCATGGAGGGGACTCTCATCGTAAAGATCTACACGTTCCTACAAATATTTTCATAGAAACTAGGATCTTACAGATACATATACCAGATACACACGTACCAGATCTTAATCTAGATGACATGTAGGGAGTATGAACACCCCCTATCTAGGTATACAGTTCGTCAACACTTTTTTTGCGCTATATTTTTGTAGATCACTTCGGGATGTCTCCACTTTAGTGTAAGGCAATACTTTAGGTATCAGAAGGTTAAATAATAAAATGCGTATTGTTGCGACCAAGGTTTATTCAGGACTGGTTTATGAAATGATGGTTAGAAGGATATATACAAATGTCTTAGGATCTAGTGTACCTAAATAGTTATAACTAGGTAAGGGGTGTTCATACTCCCTACAGACAACATGGATGTACGCAATGTATTTTACCTCTACCCACATCATTACTGCTCAGTGTCATAATAACGAAAGAGGATCCTCGATCCAAGCATACATAAAAGCTACATTTTAAGTAAAGTGGAGAAAGTCGGACTCTGTCATTTTGCAAACCCCAGTACTGACCACCACAAAAGAAAAACTATGCAACGCTAACTTTAAATTTCTTAGATAGTTTTTGAAGAGAAACATTTTTTGGTCCACCGTATAGGTACAAGACAGGATATAGGCCTGGTTTGATCGTACCGCCTGTGTACCTAATGTATTCTAGAATTACAGTACTGAAGGTAAGTAGGTAATGCTACAATACAAGTCTGTACTAACTGATACATACGTATAAAGTTTATTTGGTAATAAAACCTATAACGATCGTATAACGGGTTAGGGGCAAATACACACACATATTATGTGTATTGCTATAATGGTTTGTGCGAATCAATGTTTATACACACAAAGTAATTGTGTAAGCGTGGAACTCTAAACTACAATACCTACTATTAATTTAGATTAAAATAATGCAATTATTTTTTTCCAATTAAATAATAATTTTGATGGTGATGTTTATTTCTGTACAACTCCTCTACAGAAAGCCTTCCTATCTCCAGCAATAGACATTCAAAACGTTCAGCACGCCCAGTTTAATGCCTTCTTCTTGGGAGATTTCTCTTTAGACACCTTGCCCGGATGACATCGTCAATCAGACGCTGCCTTGATCTTCCCAGCGAACTTTTACCTATAAGATTTTTGTGGGTCATTCGTCTCCAGATCTGATGACATTCCCTACCCAGGCCAATCTTCACAGACAATATACTGTTAGACAATTTATTCTGGACAACATTTCGATGCTTATTCCTAACTCCCTGGAAAACATCGCCGAAAAAATATATCTTTATATTACCCGTAGACCTCTTAGTTTCGGTTAGAAACCACTTCACTTTACTTTAGCTTCGTCTAAATATGGAAGTATTAGATAATAAATATATTCCTTCTTTTAAATGTGATAATTTGTAACTGCGTTGACATGTTATTATGACAATAAATACTTGGAGGGAGGAAAAGCAACAGAAAACATATTACAAGTCATAATAAATGATGCAATCCAAACACGCACATACTTGTAATATGCAAATACCTAATATACCTTCAGTAGATATCTTCACTCACGAATAACTTCATTTCCACTTAACAATTTTGCTTTTATTGTTATTGTCATATTATTTTGTCTTCTTACTTTGCATTTTATTAAGTTTCGATTGAAAATACTTATAACGTTCACGTTCAGCAAATTAGTTTTACGTCAAGGTAGGTCTACAAACAGAAGGTTTAGGTTGGCACACAGATGGAATGACATCTGGACTGACAATGCTATCAAACTATCAAAACACACTCTAAAAACGATCCAGATACTCACGCGAGATTTTACGAAGTAGGTGCCATTATTGAGAGAGGCCCTCCTGATGGCTTTTGTATAAAAACTTAAACTCACCACGTAAGCTTCGAGTGAGATCGTTTACGGGGAGAGATTTCAAAGTATGAGAGTGAGATGGTTTGCAAATTAACGTCGTTTATAAAACGTATATTGAGTGACTTGAGGAACGAAGTAGCATTTAAAAAAAAAAGGATCTGGGCTAGTTGCATACCCAAACCCAAATATACTTTCCTGCACACCTTGCACTAGGCTAAAAGCTTGTATCGCAAAGTGTAAAATTCATCTCAATACAAGAGAGAATCGTCTTGAAACTGAAGACAGTGATAGATGAAAGTATAGACATGGTATAGACAACAGATTGACTATTTTAGAATTACACTATTTAAAAATTCTTTGAATAAAAAAATATTCCCTCGTAATTTGTTCCCAGGCTCTTCAAAAAAGGTAAAATTTACATTGTCGCTTACGTTATTCTTATTTCGCGCTAACTTTCTCATACAAAATTTGAAAAAGTTGAAGCGAAAATAGAACGATTTTTTGCTCAGTGCATATAGGCCCTTAAGCACAATTGCTCACTAGGGCGACCATATTGCAACGCTATGATTTGTTTCAGTAAACTCCATTCTTATTCTTCTTCCTATCAGGCTGTGTCCCTCCATGCACTGCTCTTTGCAAACCTCTTCGAAATTCTTCCTTTCCGTCTGTTCTTCGCGTTTTGGCAATTCACGTTGCGCGAGTCCAACAGTAACGGGGTGAAGAAAATGACGTAACTACGTAAATAACGTAAATTAAGACGTAAATACGTACTTACTAAATACTAAATAGAGTTAACTTTCTTTTTTAACTTTGATTCAATACACTTTCCCACACGACTTTAATTTATTTCGTGGATTTAAAAAAAATAGGTACTAATTACTAATTAGTAATGCGTGTTGAGCTAGAGAAATCTCAGAGCGTGTATGAGGAAGGCTACGAACATTATGAAAGATGTACGTAAAGAATAAGGATGGAAGTGTGCAGCGCTCTGTCCTCTTTCCCTACCCCGCTAGCGATACGACGCGATAGGATAGATATCTAAAAATGACAAAAAATGAAATAGTACCTAATTATAATGTATTTCGGTTACACATACCAGGGCCGTCCGAAGTACGTTTTACATTGCATATACATACTTAGGGAGGCAGTTTTTTTTTGCACAACGTAGTGAATAAATTATTAACCATACATCACGTAACTTTCAAGGCTTTCTATTATAATATGAAAGATGTAAGTATGTTGCAATGTCTTGGTAAAAATTAAAAGCAACCTACTTTATGAGAAACTTTGTTAATAAATCGTTTTATCTTCAAACTCTAACCAGAGCGACCTGGTACAATATAAACCACTAACATTCATTATTGAAAAATTCATAAAAATACACATTTTCACCCTTTTTTATCTCGCTCTAAAATCAAACGTATTTTATTCTTATCCTACATTTCTATCATGCATCCCTCTCGTTGGCAATATTGTAGATATTATAAAGGCAATATTATTATGAAACGAGTTGCACGGAATAGGTAATGATTCCGTTCATGTAGTTTTTTTATTCATAGAAAGCAATTAGGTAGGTAAATCCAGCGCCGAGCAATACTTGAAATTCTTAACACGCGAGGGAAGTTTAGATTTGTTACAAAAGTGTCAATCTGTACCATGGAAGGAGCACGCGAACATTAAGCTTAGCTTAGACTAGTTAGTAGGCACTAGGCACATATAAATAATGATAATAATAACATCGTTATAAATGCCGTTTGCTCTAAATAACCTTACCCTACCATTATAAAAAATTATCGTGGAAACTCATCCTGACTTTACTTATACTTTATAATCACTATGTAGCAGGTGTGTTTACAAGACAAGTAGATAGGTAGATACCTACTTAGATATGTAGAAACGAATGCAAAGATACCTACCTAAGAATAGGTAGGATTCCCATCGAGTTACCTTCTGGTTTAGGATGATATTTACTTTACTGTTACAGAACACTGTGAATTTTTTTGACCCGAACATTCAGCCACACAAACAGCCCCCACATTCGCCAATAGTTCAAACCTGGAAGTGCATGGCACTCCTGTTTGGGGACATGAAAACTATTGACTGTGGTCCTGCACAACACCACACTTGACCACACTCACAGATGTCTTCCTCTATGTAACCCTACTTTTTGAGGTTACAATAACAACGGGAGACACCTGTCCCCGAATTGAAGTGACCTCCATGTTGGCAGTCCCTGACCAAAAAACCATCCATCGGAGGAATCGTCTCCAAGAAGTTCTTCCTCCACTTAAGTCTGCAGGGAATGTGGATTATAAATTAATATGTATAAGAATGCATCAATAAATGTTAGCACAGCTTCTCCGCTACACAATTCCACCCTTCGTCACTGGTATGTAATAATTTCAACCAGTCCACAAATAGCTGCGTCTGTTGAATTCCCAAATTTCTTCCAGCTCAAGAGTGTCATTAAAAAGTGCAGTCTTTAGTAATAAAACACAAGTGTTTGATACTAACATGATTATATTAATAATATAACATTCAGATTACATAGTCTGTATAATAGTTCTTAGGAATATTTACCTACAATTATCTATGCATATATGAATACACAATACTACTACCATATTATAATATCATCCATAAACAGAAATTTACATCTATTTTATCCGAGAATATCAGAGTTGGTTTGACTGTAGTAAGATATTCCTTTTGCAATAAGTTCGCCCATTAGCACACGCTATTATACATACTGTCTTGTTTTGTAACTCTTGATGATTATTTTGCTTATAAAGATTTATTTATTTAATAATATAGAAATTATTCCATTTATTTTACTTAACTAAATACTCTCTTTCAATACTTACATTAACTTGCATTTCATTCAATAATTAGATTATATTTCAAACAAAAAAAAAAAGGACTTTGAGTTTCTAAATCTACAAACATAAATACTTTCATGCACACTTGACAGCAAGCAAAAACAGCTTGTATCATGAAGTTCAGAGTGAATCGTAGCAAACACTACACAACAGTAGAAATATGTACAGCTTCGCTCAATTGCGGACAATGTTACTTTCAAACCTAGGAATCAAAAATGAGATTTTTCTACTTCTCACATACAATCAAAGAAACAAGCTTACACTTCTATTTTTTTTTTTTTTTTTTTTTTGAGAACACTTTATTGCAACAATAATAACAATATTAACATACACATACATTGCAACAACTGTGAAATATTTACCAATTACATCAAGCAGTGTACAGTATGCATGTTGATATACAGAGTCACGCCAAACCTTATCCAGGTTTGTCGGCGCGTACTCATTACATCAACATTGCACACCACAAAAATACTTAATTTAATACATTTAATTTCAATAATGGCTTCATTTTTAAGATTGCCGCTATTTTGTATGGAAACGTCAGGGGCTGTGTGTTTTACTATTGTTATATTTGATTGTAGTCACATTACACAAATAGAACATACTTAAGAGTAGGAATAATAAATGATAACATTATATTTAGGAGGAATGATTAACACGATACATAATATACTATACATACATTGTATTACAAGAGAACTTATCAATATGATACTAACATAATACATATTATACTCCGTTATGTTGCAACTTCTTTGCGCAAAGACTCCATTAATTGCATCAAAATGGACACACGGATTTTTCAGAGGTGCACAGAAAACTAATAGAACGAACATTGGTATTGAAAAAAACATCCCAAAGAGATTCTACATACCTATGTATGTGGTTAGCCTTATTCAATAACCCTGTATTTACAAAACAAATAAAAATAATGCATAGAGGTATATTTAAATAATTTCATTCAAAGTAGTACAACAAATACCCACATATTAAAAATAAAATAGTAGTACTTCAAAACAGTTTTCAAAACTGCGAATAAGACAATTCATCAATGGATAATTCCAGGTGCTTCAAATGATAATGGGACCAACTGATGAATACTAAAATTGATCATTATTAAGGTTAACAACATTATGATGCATTGAAGCGATCAACAATTGCTTTAATTTGATTCTACACGTCGTAAAATATGCTGTTATCCTTAACAGAAACAATATTTTATTTGACTTAATTCTAAGGATAATCGAGCAAGGACAATGTTATAGAAATAAACATTCTCTTGAGTATTCAATTTTTTTTTTATCAGCAGAAATCTGCTGCATACAATCAAAGCATTTGTTTTTCCTTGCCATAAGATATTACGTAATTTCTCTGATGCTGGATTATACTAAAATAGCGGAGATGAGAACCACCTAGCACAAATTTTGTATGAAAAGTAATGATAAGTGGCTCCTATCTCCGCTATTCCTCACCTAAGAAGTTGGTGAAATCCAGCATGAGTGTACTAAGTATCAAATTCAAACTAAAAGATATTAAAGAACACGGTAATTTTCCGCAAAATATAATTTTAGCCTAACGTTTTTGCTAACCGTGATACTAACAACATCCCCTAGTGAAAACATTCAGCAAATCAGTCATATGTTGTAGAAAATTAGTGGCTTTTATGTACCTTTAGTTGATGTAATACAAATGTTCACTCAGTCAACACAAAAACTTTGGGTTTATAAAAAGGTTGAAATTTCTTACAACAGGATTCAATGTATCTTTTCTCACAGCATCCCTGCTCATGATTATCACTTTATTTATGTGTATTACATAAATCTAATATTTTTTGCTTACATATTAATATAAACAATTACAATAAATCATTGTGTCTCCTTATTTATTAAAAAAAAAAGGATCTGGGCTTGTATACGCAAACCCAAATACTTTCTGCACTCCAAAATACATCGTCGGCGCTGGGATTCAAACCCAATACCTCGTTATTAGAAGTCCGCGCTCCAACCAACCGCTGTTGAAAGGATAATGAACTAATCTTTAAGGACTGTCAAGTTATATCGGTTGTTTAAATTGAGTTCATTTGAATTTTGAAAACCATTGCAAATAACGCATTCCTGGCCCATGCACCAACCATGTACTCGTTGTATATAAACATATAGGCTTACAATTATATTACTAATATACATCTTTATGGTTTTATTTGAACAAAACAACTGTCATGACTCGTGAGAAAATTTATACAAAATTATTTAATGTTTTTATCTATATAAATAGTAGTAACAACATGATGATAGAGAATCGTAAAGAGAAAGCGATACTTTTGGGTATTACCGGAAGTTACTGTAGAAAATTTTGCTGTAATGCAAAAAATACAGTTAGGAAAAATATTCATTGTGAAGTTAAATGAAGTTAAATACTTTTTGAAATTCAACAGCCAAAATCACCAGACTTCATAACTCTACTGAAAACAAATATAAAATATCTAATAAGACCACGATCAACTTAAAGAAATAATAAAAAACAAACTAAGTGTGTAAAATATGAATGAGAAAATGTTTTTAAAATCATAGAAAACATAATAAGAATGGTGAATAGATGAATGAAGGATGATGACTACTATGAAGTCTGGAACATCTGACTGTGAGTCGCACGACAGAATGAATGTAATATAATAGGAGCCTCTTAACATCTGGTCTCATAAAGTCCACTTTTGCCAATGTATCTAACCCATTTAATTACATCGTGGTCAGAGTAATTAAGTTTAGGTTCAAACACCTTCAAATAGCGCACCTGAAAAACAAAAAGAATAAAACATTACAAACATTATCACCTTCACATCTCTCTTGTACCTATAATACGGTTACATGATAAAATCACACAGGAAAAAATATCACGGGAAAAATCTCACATGGAAAGAATATCACAAGAAGAAATAACACATTTTTATAAAATAATAAATAATAACTGTTGAAGTTTTATTCAACAGTTAATATGCTTGATGATTTGGACGTTGCACTCGAAAATCTCCTTGAATGTAGCAGAAAATCTTAGAATCTTAGATTCTCTATATTCTGACGACGCCACCTTTAATTATACAACTTGTTTTTTTCTTTTTTACATTTTTTTTGATAAAATTTGTAATTTTTATAATGACAGATTAGATAGATCATTAAATTTAACCATAAAATATCAATTAAGTGTCTTACAAGTCAATAACAAATTTTGCTTAAAAATAAAAATGTGTTATTTCTTTTTGTGAGATTTTTTCCTGTAAGATTTCCTCCGTGTGATTTAAGATGTAACCATTCGAAAGCTATAGGAGTTACGATATTTACCTTAAATCCAGATGGAGCAAACGGAACTTCAAAGTTCATAGATATTGGAGGTCGAGTCCATTTCTTCTTTGTGTCAGTTTCCAACAACTCGATTTCAGCGGACAATTGCGTTTCCTTCATACCAGCCATGCGCTTGATTCTAAAAACAAAGAATACCATAAAGAGGGGGTGTAGGTGGCAGCATACGAAAATCTATACTAGTATTGAATCCATAGTTTTCAGTCTAGATGAGATGAATAGTGACACTCCCGGCACCCATAAGTGTGAAAAGGTTGGAAATAGATTTTTATCTGACAAATTTTTTTTTCACATTTCATAATCAACTTTTTCAAGGACTCATGAAATTTTAGGCGTATCAAAGCACAGAGGGTACAGCTAGTTGTGGAATAGTAAAAGAGCAATGATATCATAGCGGAACTTACTTCCAAACGATGGCATTTTCCGACGCTTTATATTTGGCCTTCCCCTTCAGGCAAATCAACTGGACTCCGGACGTATTGAGGGGTGTTGGGATCTTAACCTCAATCTTCTGACCCAGTAGAGACGGCCTGAAGTTACTCTTGAGCACTACCTTCACCTCCATCTTCGTACGGCCGACTTCACGCACCAGAGGAATCACCCGGAAGGGCAGGCTGATATCTTTAGTTGTCCGATATCTAAGATTTACCCAATTGCAATCAGAATTATAAACTACGATAAACGTACATCTACAAGCTACATGTATAATAACTACAGACATTCCTAACTAAAAACAAAATACTAAAGCAATCAAAAAACCATAAAAAAATTAAATCGTCAATTAAACACTCTTTCATAAAACAACTAGATGAATGTTAATGTACTCTGAGTTCATTGAATAATTCCATGCTTTTTTCTTTCTTTGAATGCCCACCACTCACCCGTGAATGATCTAGTCATGCTCCTTTATACATCAACTAAATCAGAATAGGGAGTGCAATAATTCTACTAACATGGATGCATTTTCTACACAAAAAAAAACGACTCCACAGATTTCAAAATTTTCCACTAAAATCTCCATGCTTTCTTAATAAAGTCAGATTGAAGTAATATTCTGATTAGCGTAAATACATTGAAACGTGTTTATTTACACACGACTGAATGCTGTGCAATGTTGTGACTATCAAATTATTAAGTACTATAAAACTTTGTAACTAGGGATGGAAAATTGCACCTTATTGATATTTTCTAGCACTACAATGACTAATGTAACTTTCACACAATGATTCTAAATACACAATGACAGTATGTACAATAGTTTCATGAATAAAAACTGACGTTAACCTTTAATTAGGCGCACCATAAATCTTATGTTGATAGTCGCGCGGGGTCTGCAGTTACCCCAATGTGACAGGGGTTAAGTGAAAACTATTTAACCTGTACTGTTCTCTATTTACTTACTGCATATTTAACTTCTAGTAATTAGCAAAAAAAACGGTGGAAGATATTTTGACAATAAAAAATAAATTGTTTTTTAGAAGTACAAAGTAAATTAACAATTATAACAAATTTTGACACATTTATGGCATTTCATAGTTGTTTTTCTGCCACTACCCTGGGTGCCTAACTAAAGGTTAAACACAGATAAATGCTACATGACTTTAAAATTAAATTTGTACATTACTCGCCACTCTTCGTTATAATATGGTAATGTATTAACTGTAGTAATGTTAACATACCTCATTAGTTCAAACTCTCCATCGGGAGGTATGAAAGAAATGGAATGTTCCGTCTCAAACTTGCTCAACTTAACACACTGATGAAATTGACAATCGTCAATGACTACCATTGGTTTCCCAGTACGCGTTGCATCGTCTGTGTTTCCAGATATGCCTCCTGCAAAAGTGTCTTGACATATACAGAATACTGTCAGTATATTTCATCCTCATATATTTGTCCACTACCAATGAATTGATTAATAATGGACTAATGCATTATAACAAAATGGTTTGAAAACAACCACGGGTTTCTACCAATGACACGACATTGATAAACATAGGAAAATTGTTATTCATTGATTGTTTTATCATCCAGGCTTGTGAGCCGTGGTGTGTAGAGTGACTCGCACTGTGAGCCACAGCCTACAAACCTAGAAGATAAAGCAATCAATTATAACACAGGCTGTGAAAGCCTGAGAACTTTCGTCAAATTATTTTCATTTGCAGGTAACATGTCTCAGTATAAAGCATTCAAACCAATTTATTAAAACACACGACAACAATGAATGGATGATTTTTACTAATTAAATAAGAATATAGTAAATATACCTGAATTCTACCCAAGGAAATAAATTCAAGCAAAACACACAACATTTCATTTGCATTCATAAACTAATGACACTAAATAGTAACACATTTATAATGAGACTGGTGGCTGCAAAACTATGGATAAACATTTCATAGTATCTTTCTTAATATTCATCTTGTGGCCATCAGTTGTGTAGTAATGAGAGAAATAACACTTATATCTCTCTGGTAGAAATTGCTCGTCTCACTAATCATGCATAATATCTTTAGATGTATGTATTATCTCGTTGAATATTTACCAGAAATCTCAGAAAAAAGATTGCACACATGATTATAAAAGAAGGTGATCATATAAATTGATACAAGTATGTGAAAGATTGTAATGTCAGATGAAATAAATGATGTATATTGATATAATTGTATTCACCATTGCCCTTTCCTTTCGCCTCCATGACGAGTTTGTCATTGATGCCGAACTTGCATTCGGGCATACCCGAGAGGTAGGACTTCATCACGACCTTACCAGCCACGTGAGCCGAGAGGACCTGACCTGGAAATAATAAATTACAAGCGTCAATATTGGCATATTTGCCTGCATTTTTCATTAGTGCCCTGAAGGCAAAGTAACTACTTAATTACGTGGAGGTTAAATAAAATAAAATACAAATAAAGCAGCATCTATCCCTTCACAAATTATTAAAAAAAAATAGGTCTACTTATACAGGTATTATAATTTCAGTAGGGGGCGACACATCTATAAAAAATTACAGACAAAAACCGAGTGTGCACGAAGTCCTTCAAAATTTTTCGGTACAGATCATTTACTATAACTTGGCAGTCGGGTACTTGATTATATCCCTAGTAACTCTATCATCAAATATTGTATCTATGGTGATCCATATAACTCTGAACAGGGATTGGATGTACTCATGTCTGATTATGTAATAGATGATCCAAATATTATTATACGAATAGTTCTCATACCTTGTGGCGACATCAACAAGTTAACATATTCCAATACATCGAGGAATAATTCATTTCTCCTGTACTTGATACCCTCTCTTCTCCATCCTATTTGACCAGTAACCTGAGATGTGATCTGAGCTTGCTCTTCTTTGGAGGCAGACTTGATGCCCTGTTGAGTTATGAACGTCTTCAAGACACCCGTGTCTGAGTTCTGAGGATAACCAAAGTCCAAAATTTCTGTGAAAAAGAAATGTTAAACACGGTATAATCACACTTATTCACATTAAGTATGACTATTTTTTAATATAACACAATATCATATGTATTATGTTTTACCATCCAACAACTCATAGATGAGAACAAAGTTGTTCTTGATGTTTTCTTCCGATATCTTTCCAAAGTATGACTGCATCACTTCGATAATCTTCAGCAGAAACTCAAATACCATAGCGGCGTTCACATTCTGCTTTGTCACAGCTGCCAGCCAGATGTTTGCTCGCTACAAAAATACATAAATAAACAATAAATTTCTGATATAATCATTTATAATTTGGCATCAGCTATTGAATGGTGGAATCGTCAGGAGAAAAAAGTGAATAAGAAGTTTGATGTCAGATGCGGAGAGAAATATCTAGGCTCTGCAATCATTCACAATTTGTATTGCTTTGTATTGAAACAAATGAATTTCTTCACATCTATGTCAAATGGAATAATAATTATTATCATTATCTGTGCATCTAAGTCACCAAGCCACTGCAAGGCATTTGGAGTAACAAAAAAAATTGTATTACCTTAATGTGAAAGAACGATGTCCTGGCAATGTTGGTTACTGGAGATCGCACCTGTTGCCTGGCGTGAATGACATTAACACGGAATGCATCCACGGCATTACGGCCGATATCATCTCGGTACACCCGAGATATCAACACCTCTCCCTTATGGTTGTACACAAACAGCCCACCTATCATTGTAAGGCCGGCTTAACACCTACAAAAAACACACAACAAATCATTACAGTACTAAATACAGTTTATTAATGCTAACATGTGTTACAGTTAAAGCATTCATTCAGTGATGCATGCACTAACTAGACAATGTACACATTGACTAACACGCTCAGTTAACGTCTTCACGATCATTCTAATTTACGCTCTGACTAGTTAGCGCGTACATTTACAAAGGAGAATCAGTCAAAGCGTACACACTGTTTTGAGTGAGTATAAAATGGCAGCCATTCGCAAACAGCTGTTATCCTAAACAAACTGTTGTCAGCTGTCAGTGAGTTATGTTTGACTGATTTCATACAACTTGGCAGGATTACCTCAATATTTTTAATCTAGAATACTCTTCGAAATGCATCTTGAACCTATAAAAAATATCCTGTTGGTTGTTGTATAGCATAAGCTTTAACGAATCCACAATAGTTGATGCATACATTGACTAGTGAATACGTACACTCACTAGTTATAGCATTAATTTTTATATGGAGTTAATACTTTGACTAAAATCATGAGTTAATGCATAAACCCACTAGTGAATGCATATGCTAACGGTTGTTTAAGCTTTAACTATAACATATGTACCAGGAATGTTTGGCTCCATCTATTTCATTATTATTTTTCATTGTGCTTTTCAGATATCACACTTTTCCTTATTATTTTTTTGTCTCGTGCCACACACTCTTATACTATGAACAACAAAAACCTGAGTGAGGATTGATGTGCAATTAACACTTAATCGTATGTCATCATTATTACATTCAAGAGTTTCTTGTAACAAATTACTTAACTTAAAACTGTCACGAACCACAACTTCTATTAACATGGCATCAATTCAATTTAGTTACAGCATTTGGCAGCAAATCAACTAAGTAGTAGATAATTATGTTACTATACAATCTGTGTCTATTCATCTGTCTATGAAATGTACACATTGTTGTATTTGATTTATTTGAAACAATCCTTACATTATTACTTGTAGAAATGTTAACCTAATCCTCTTGTTTTAAAAGAACTGATTGATTTATGAGTAATTAATTGATGGCAGTGTTAACACTGTTGTGTGAGTAATCAGCATTGACACATTGATTGAAATTTTGACCAAGTTCTAAATTATGAATAGGAAACATACATAAAACTGACACATTTTGTGATAAATAATTACCGAGCTCGTATTACGATAATACCGATGACAGATTCTTCCGCAACCATCTAAAAGGAACGGAAACAGGAATATGGGATGCAGAAAATTGATAAGCTGTCCCTATCGGTGACTGATTAACGAAAAATACGAATTGATTACAATCTCCATCTGAACACAAAAACTGGTCACTCACCTTCTTCTCTCAACTGCACTCAAAACGTAGAATAATTTTCATGTAAATCCGCCTCTATTTAGCCATCAAAAGCAAGATTTTATCGAAAAATTGCAGACACTCCGCCTCCAGCGCAAAACGCCTTGTCAAAATTACGGACGACTGTGTTGCAAGATTTAAAAAATGGCAGACATATATGGTATGTATGTAAGGTATCTCAAATATTTTAGATCAATATTTTGAAGTCTGTGATGTTTTGCAACATCGTGAAAAATAACCCACTCGTTTAAACATGAATTTTAAGAAAGAACGCTGAAAATTGATCTCGTAAAAATATTTAGTTCACACTTAGGTATTTTTAATTTTGCAAGGATTTTCTACGTTCACCACTTTATTATTCTAGCAACCCTAAAAAAATGACCATTGATCATTTTCTCATTGTCAATTGTTTCTTCTTCTTTTCAGTTTCGTTGGTTTCGTTTCGAGAGCGAAGTTGAACAAAATTGACAGAATTTGATCGGATTTGGACGTATTCCTCGCTAAATAGTCTTCATTTTTAAATGAATTGATTAAATTAATCTTAAATAACATCGTGTAATTAAGTCTTGTGATCACAGAATCACTGAAAGTACGTCAACTCTATGATTCATATTAATTTGTGCATTTGGTGATTTATGTATTTATTAGCCATGTCTTCAAACAACACCGACAATTTAAGTCTTCGAGAAGAATTGGTAAGTGCTGTTGACTTTGTTTTATTAAATTCCAGTCTCACTACGGAATAAGCTTCAATTTCGGCGCGAGTTCATTATTTGCCCAACTGAAATTGGGACTTTGTACTTAGGCTTATTTTGAAAGAGTTATATACCTATTTGTTAATTCTTTGGATTGGAGTATTTTTATATTCTCTTTCTGATGGCTTTTATTGCTCTTTTATCGTTCTGTTTAACTGTTGCAATGCGATAGGTACATATGTAAATTGCATGAAATTGGAGGAAACTTTTTCATATAAATTGACATTGACAACAGTGGTAATATCGATGTGGTATTGATATACCAGCTTAAAGTAGCAATTTAACACTTTGCTTCAAGGTCTAAAAATCATTGAGGTAATTGATTTATAATGTCTGAATTTTCCTCTTGTGCTTAAAATGTTTCTAATGACATGTACACCGCAATTTGAAACTGATGTTTGTAGTAATTAATACCTTAATGTCTGGCTGTAATTAAATATCTTATGTAAAAACAAGCTTCTCATATTCCTACATGTTAATTGTAAAATTGAGAAATACATTAGAAACTCAATTATCTTTTTGGAAAAAATGGAGAATGAAAAATCTGTTTTAAAAAATAATGGTGATCATGCACATATTCCAATCCGCAGTTGTATTGCGAATGTACTAACAAATACTTACAGAGAAATGCTATTAATTTATGATACTTATCACACTCAGCCATTTTTTGTACTTTCTATCTTGACAATTCACCATAAGCTCCTTGCCAGTTTAATGGACAAAAGAGAACTTCTTAACAATGTATGTTTTGCGCTGGTTTGCTCACATGTTTATTTAATTTTTTCATGTCGTAAAGAGGAATTAACATAAGAAAAGAAACAAGCAAGACATCAAATTAAACAAACATTATAAACACATAACACCATTACATTAGTTGCAATTTCATTTGATTGTAGTATTGTTAAACTCTACACAATGAGAAATAAACATGACTGACTAACCCAAATGGCTGTATTATTGCATGGTCAGCTCCTAAGGGCCAATCAATCCACAGTTCCAGAAGTCACAAATTAGAAACAAAATTATTGTATGTCAGTTTCTTCACCCTGTAGTTGGAATCATCTAAAACGTCAAAATGAAAACCCAAATCATTAGCCTGTAAGTGCATTGTTTCTGAACAGATGAAAATATCGTTTTCAGATTTCGACTGCTGTGAAATTCTTGTCAAATCCAAATATTCAAAGAAGTCCGCTAGAACAAAAAGAAAGATTTTTAAAATCTAAAGGTTTAACCGAACTAGAAATACAAAAGGCTTTTGAACAAGGAGCATCGGCCCTCTGTAATGTACCAACAATGGCCTCCTCTGAGTTCCTAATGTATCGACATTCAAAAACATCATGGTTCAAGGAAGTCTTCCTCTCTGTGGCACTTTGTGGGGGCATTGCATATGGCATGTATTGGATTTATAAGGTAAATTCTTACATTAAGCTACACTCACTTCATACATTCCATCAAAACTCAATACTTATTCAGAGAAATGAAACATACTTAAGTCAGCAGAATTTATTGAAAATTATTTCGACACATCGCAACCAATAAGAAACTACAATTAATCATTCCTTTGCTTTGATGAATACCATTGTAATGTAATTTACAAACTTCTTTTAATATATTGTACTAATATAAAATATTACCTACCTGCTTGATAATAAAACTAAATGTTTTTTTTTTTCAGAAATGGGTAGAAGTTTTACTGTTTGGTGCAAGACCAAAGAAGAAGACAGTGGACGATCGATTAGAAGAATTGAACAAATCATTAGAAAAAAGTATGAACGACTTGAAACAAGAGATCGTCACAGTGAGATCTGAAGTGGATAGACTTAGTAATTTACATAGTGGTAGTCACATAACTAGAGGACAAATAGACGGATTGAAATCTGATATTGCTTCAATTAAAGGAATATTGCTCAATAGGTATTGTAATAAGTTAATTATATACATTATTCAGTTTATTGCACTTTGCTTCCAATTATTATTGTCTCGATTGATTACATTATAAATTCAGCAGCTCTTGTACACTGAATGATGCATTGTGAATATGTACCAAAAAAGCCTAAGCTTTATACAAATGAACTGTACAAAATTACAGCTCATTGAACCAAGTTTATCCTTATTAATTTCTGTTAGTTTGGTACAGTAATGCATTTAATATTGTTTACTTCTACAGAAATCAATTCCCGGCCCTAAACTTACGACCTGAACCCCCCTCCATCCCTGCTTGGCAACTTCAGAGCTCCGTGCATCTCCAAGAGGGTGAACCTAATTTGGAGATTGAAAAGGAGAAGGACGATGTTATTGGAGGAGGTGGAAGTGATTCAGGTGGTTCCAACTCCAGTGAAGGGGAAGTGGTGACCAAGAATAGCGACAGCAGTTTGGAAATTATGTAAGAAAATTAGTGTTATTTGCCTATTTATTTTCAAGAAGATCTAACACAGGAGTTCTATACTTAGTTTATAATGCTTGTAGAATTACTTATTGGAAACTTGTTTGTTAACTGTAATTTTTCGATGGCTACCACTCTTATTTTATCAAAAATGGTTCAAGATTCATGGAAAAGGATAATATTGAAAATTGTTACCGTCATTCACAAATTGGCAACCTTCAATTTTTAAAAATCTTTAGTTATTTTCTTTGATAACTGACCTTATATGATGATTTCATATTGCAATATTAATACTATGTAATAACAGCACAGATCAAGTAAACATTACATACAAATGAGGTGTAAACCAGTTATTAGATACATTAGCAACTTTTAATAATCATGTTATGATATGTTTATGTTCTAAATGAGGATAAAGCAAAGTCAAGTAGTATTTGTTGCATCCTTTTTACGTTTATGTCTTAGGAATAATCTATGGAACACATTGCATACAAATATTTTTTTGTAGAATCTTGTGTAGACATACTCTCTTCATAAAATGATATATTCTGTTAATTATCTGAAATCATATGAATGTTTGCATTCCGAGCGCATGAACAGATAATTTGTATTAATTTGCAATTTAAACCATCATTATTTTCTACATTATGATAACCTGAGCCATGAGATGTGATCCAGTTAGTTAGTAGGTTAAAAGTTCATGCAACTGATAATTCTGTCAAAATACAAGTACGCAATTCATTACATTAATTAAAGATCAGTTTGTCTGTATCAGAAAATGCATCCAATTACGTATTTCTATATACTACGTACATTGCAATGTTATGTAACTTTGGACCTAAGAACATCTAGTAGCCAGAGATCGGATATATATCGCCGCTCGCTTTTTACTTTGACTAAAGCGACACAGGGTCAACTTTTCAGGAGAGCGATTTAAAGTCTAAAAAAACTGAAAAACCCTGATAACTTTTTTATTTATGAACCGATTGAAATAAAATGTATGGGGGTTTTGTTCGAGGATTTTTTTTCCTATTTTTTAGTATATAATGTTAATAAATATAGTCTCTTTTGTGTGAGTTAGATGGCGCTTAATGCCTTAGTGCCTAACCTGATATTTAGTATTATTCGAAAGTTATTAATTCAAAACAAGTAACTGATCACTTTCCTTAAAATCATGAAAATTCAAAATGACTAACACGCCATTTGTACTCTCCCTTAAAAAAATCAAAATTACTTACACATCATTTATATATATTTTCTAATAATTCAAAATGACTTACACGCCATTTGTACTCTGCCTCAAAAAAATCAAAATGACTAACACGTCATTTATATATTTTTTCTTACGATTCAAAATGGCTAATAGAACTTTTTATGACAAACTGTATCAAGCAGAAAGTCTAAATTAGCACTGAAAATAAAATTGTTATAATTCAAAATGATTAATGCAACCATGTTTTCCAAACACTTCCAATTTAAAATGACTAACACACGAGCTCTTGTATTTTACATAGAATTTTGTGAGTAATAAAAGCTGAATATCAACGTCTTGGAACCCTAGAAATTCATCTTCATATCTGCTTAAAAAGAAAAGAATAGTAAAATGCTTTCTAAATAATATTCTTGAATTTTTTGAATTATTATCATTATAATAATGGTTTTCGTAGAATGGCTTTAATGAAGGTAGGTATACAGGGTATCCCGTAACTCAACGTCATCCCGTGGAGGGGTGATAGATTAGCTCATGGCTGACCAGAAAATCGAAATATGACTTTAGTAAAAAATCGCTCATTCTCGAGATATCGAAACTTTTTGGTTTTTCGTGAAATTCGACACCTTCGATCAGTTTTTCGATCGCCACGGTCACAAATTTCAATATTTAACTAAAAAACAAGAGAGGCGCAAACGATGTTCTTTTTTTCAAAATTGTGGATTAATAGGTTTTATTTTAGACTATAATCAAATAGCTGAATTATTCTTATATAGCTGAATATATACGAGCTGCATTTGCGCCCATCACGCATAAAAGCAACACGTGTATTGACAATAAAGTTGTTCTAGTTGAACGACCGATAATCATATTTTCAAACGGTTTGTCTTAAACGACGACAGATGTACCAAATATCAGCTATTGTTATAACCGTAAAATTACTTAAGTGCAAATTCAATTATAAACAATTAGTAAGAATGATTAACGGATAACATAAAATTAAAAAGTAACAATCCAATGTGACTAATGGCTATTTCAATTTAATTCAGTATTAAGTAGAAATGACTTAAAAGACATGAAACGAGTAATATCCAAAATTCAATAAGTCTAAACGACAATTTAACATTATTTAATATCATGTAAATATGACTAAACGTAGGACATGTTCAGATTTAATAAAATACGATTTGACTAAAGTGCACCTGTCTAAATAATTTTGATAAGTCAAAATAGCTAAAGCGCCACTCGCATTGTTTTATGTGTTAAGTTTGTTTTTCTTATGAACCAAACATTCATGAATTGTGTAAATTTAGCAAAACAAAGCGCCATTCGCGATTATAAGTTGTCATTTTCGTCGCTTTACCTATGTTTGGAAAGAAAAAAGACGATTTTTTTTTTGACTAAAGGACTAAAAAAGTTCTCTGATTGACCTTGAACTTGGACCATTCGACGAAGCTCGTCGAGACGATTCCAACGATATATATAACTCATTTTATACCTAAGTGGCGCTTATGTCAAAGTAAAAAACGAGCGGCGATATCATAATACTTTATGTCAATGGTACACGTCAAAGATATATATTAGCGAGCCCCACTTGTAAACCATGAACAATTAACAATATTAACTGTCACTCAGCTCTCCACTCATTCTGAATATCATCACACAGTATTCAGCATTCACTGGTTACTCCATAATTGGAACATACCGTAATGGTTATAGTAGTGGTAGTACTTATTGTCAATTTTTGAGCATTTATTATTTGTCATTGGAACATACTCGAAGCGGCACGGTTTGTTTGCCAATTTGTATATCTTTGAGGAACATTAAGGGGCAACGTGTTTGTATTTTATTTGTAGGTACCTATTATTTTGAATATTAATTTATGTATTAATTCTACTGTCTCGTTTCTTTTCAGAACTAGCTTTGAAGGAAAATGAAGAAACTTAACAACACTTACGAAGTGAAAAATATTTTTACTATTATTGCAATGATGATGACATACCAAGTAATATTCCACTTACATTAATGATGGTGTACGAAATATTTGCAGTTTGGAGACATGTGCTCACTCTGTAGGCAAAATATGGATGGAATTTTTAACATAAGAAATTATAATTTTGAGCATAAGTATTTGCCTTGTTTAAACTGCCAATTTTCGTACATTGTCAGAGACATACAAAGTTCGTAATGTGTACTTGTATATTATATAGTGTATACTATGTATTTTATAGCTCTATTTGTATACTTCATTTACACCTAAAACATATTTTATTATTTCAAATTGTTCTGCAATAACTTTGATAATAAATTGGAATGTACCGTAATTAGATATAATCTAGCACAGTTTGAGAAAGTTCTACGTCAATCTGAATAGTATTCACATACCCAAATATCAAAATGCTTGTCATAAATATGCTACATCAATCGGATAAAAGTAGTCAATTGACGTAAAGTTTTTAATGTTTGATTTAGATTTGATGTCGAGTTCTTGTACACAATACCTTCTTATTTGAAGGTAGTGTCCGCAGGCCTGGAGTAAACTATATGTAGTTTTACACAGTATTAACTATACACAAACAAATGTTTAACAACTCTATACTTTTTAGTTCATTGATAACACACTTCCATAGAATATTCTTGCTCTTCTAGATACTATTCCTTCAATTGGTGATTTATATGTTAATTTCTCCTTGTATTTCCTACAAATCAATTTCCCGACCTTGGTAATAATTTTTTATTCGTACATTCTTCTCTTCCATTTGCTTCCAATAACTTGTAATATAATTTAAGGAAATTGTTTTATGGGTGAATTAACACAGATACACTTTTTTTTAAATATGATTTAGAACAGTGGGTTACCATTAATTTATAGAATGTCTTACCTTTTTACCAAATATTACTTGTTTGTAGTGATTACAAAATGTGTAATGCTTTTTAAATAAGCTACATACAACGTATCGACATTTTTGTAAAATATTTATACTTTTTGGTTTTTGTGCATTTTTAATCCCTTTGTGAATTATATATTGTTACTATTTTACTAAAATGTTCTCATCGTTCGAACAGTTTTGAAAGAAAAATGTTGCAAATCGGACGAGAACATTTTGGTGGACTCTTCATGACGAATTTTAATGAGTTTCCTTCTTAAATTGTTTACCAGTATAATGAGAATTTTAAATTTTTTGGCGCCAAATCGGGGAAAATATAAAATTCTGATTATACTGGAATAGAATTTTTAAAATTTATTTACGGTGTTTGGGATCTCTACCAAATATTTGATATTTTATTTTTATAATGTATTAATGTTAGTTTAATTTATTAGGCCCTAAGCCTCTAGTCTAAATATACTGGCGAGCGTGGAGCCTTTATCTTAGTTTATGTTGAACAAACCAACGACTTGGTACTCCTAAAATCTGTATGAAAGGTCACTTTTTAAACATACTGTAGACTCTTTATGGCTGATTGTTTGGGAAATGTTTTTGCTTAGGCGAGTCCAGCTTTTGTATTTTACACGATTCTAATATGTATGTCCTCACGAGTAACATCCGTGACAAAGTAGAATATAGCAGAAATCTAAAACTCTTTTTTCAATACACAGTAGTTATTTTTCATTTTTATATGAATATAGTAACTACATACTTAAATGTAGTATTTGAAGTACCTACAGATTAGGTAGGTACCTATCCAAGTCTGCGTATTTGAATATTACATTTATTTTAAAAGATGACAATCAGATTATTATCTCAGCATTAGAATAAATACATTAGTAGATTCAGAGATTATGTTATATTTTATTAACATTCTCTTATACAGGGGTTATCTTGTTTTATAACTCCAGATAACTGATTGCCTCATGAACAATATGAAGTGTGGATGCGCTTTATAATACTGACAATGTGTGAAACGTTTATACAATTTTTTATTTACTTTTTCATGCCTTTGGTCTCATGCATTTTACTGCCCCCAATGATGACTCAGATTGTAAACTCATCGCCAGTATTAATGTTGTTTGAAAAGTACTTGCATATTATTAATTAGCATTGTGATTTTTTATGGTTTTATGAAGACGTGCCATGTCATTGTTATAAAAAAATACTTTTAATAATACATACATCAGATTTGTGTATTTTAACTATGTGTTTTTTTTTCCATTACCACCATAATGGGTGAACCAGTTTCCTTTCAATACTGTGGCATATATTTGGCTCTTGAACACATGACACAACAGCTTGTGGAACACCAAAATACATACAAATAAACTTCTGCAATCTCTGACCATCATACAGTCTTGGAGAGATGGTTTTGGATGAGAGCACCGCCCATTGATTTTTGACACTTGTAGAACTTCAGTAGAAATGTCATTGTTGCCCGCACATAAAACTGTATTTCCAGAGACTTTTTTTACTGACTAATTCATTTCTTTTATACACGACCAATTTTTTGGAAAGAATGAAAATAAAAACATGTTATAAATTTTGCAATGTATATTCTAAAAGGAAACAACAGGATAGATACATAATATAACAAATATAAAATTATTTACAAAAAAATACTAAGTGCATTAAAAATTTACTTTATACACTGTCGTCAATCATTTGAGTTATGGAGGATGCGTTGTTACAAATTATTGCTATAATATTAAACGTGCTCTACTGAATCATCTCAATAAGGCAACTGTACAGACTTAGTATCGTACATTTTTTCATAAGGAACGCACACCTGTCACTGTTTACCCGAAATTGTCGGAAATACTGTGATAATATAGACAGATACACAGTTTAAACGCAGGACTAATACAAACACTACTAAAAAAAACCTATGAATTTATTAGCTTCTGACCATGAAGTACAGAACACATCAACACAAAAATTTGTACTTTGACTTCCCACTATAACTCGAAGAATTTGATTCAACAGTATACCCAAATGTTGTCGAAAGGAAAATGGATATGACACAGATCTTTAAATTTCACAGCCTTTCACTCATCTGTCTTAAGGCCCTTAAAATTGAGGAATAAAGAAGTTTCTGTGAGAATTCTGTAGAGGTGATTCAGTAAATTGCACTAAACATGGATAAACACTTCATCAACTCAAAAGACATTACAAAATATATAATACATCATACACGGATCATGTACTTTTTTATTTATACACAAAGAAACAAACTTAGATCTAAACAATACAAAAATAAAACAAAATTTGAGAGTTACCACTGTGAAAAAATATAAAAATAACATTGTAATATGTAGTAAGCAGTATGAAATAACGTAATATAAAAAAATAATAATTAAACATATTTTTCTTTAAGTATACGTCATTGTATTTTATTCTTGTACTCTTCTCTACACGAGACTAGGTGATGAACAAATTACGAAAATAAAAATAATTTCTCGTACATCTCATTGAAAATGTAACTGCTATGTAAACACAAACTTATATATACACTGAGTGATTATAATATAAGTTTATACAATCAATAATTAATCAATACCTGACATGTCTAAGTATCTTTCCACGGGATATTCAAGCATGTATAAATGTAGATTATATGTATAGTCTGTCTGATTAATTGAGAACTATATTTTTGTTTGGTGGCAACATTGATAAAATTCTACAAGTATTGCCACTCTGGCTGCCAATAAACTACAGCCCTCATTAAAAATCCTCTCTTTCTTGACTGACAGACTGTATATTGTATGAATAAACGCAACAGGCTGGACTCATTTACGCAAGGCACACGCAGCGTTGTATAAACTCTCTTTGCTGTGTACAAAATCACATAATGATAAACCAAACTACACAACAGAAACAGCTGCCGTTGGTTTAAGAGATCACTTTATGCTGTCCCCCTGTTGAATTTACTCATTTAAAATAAATTTGAACAAAATCAATTGAATAAATTTGTACTGCTGGTTGCTTCTACGGAAATGCATTTCCAACTGACCATTATAAATAATCACTAATAAGAACTGATTTTTCGTCCTCTCTGCCACACCACAAAGCGGTGTGAGAAAATAGATATATAAATAAATAATAATGAGTTGTAAAATAGAAATGTGAGTCAAGTTATTATGTGTGACAGACATTTACTGTACAAAATAAAAACAATCACAAAATATATTAATATTTTATAGACTCACACATTGAAATCTACACTGGGAAAAAAGACTTACAGCAAAACAGTGTACAAAAAATAAAACATCACACTAACAAAAAATCATGATACAATGCATGAAATCAAAACCAATAATATACAAGAGTTTGTTGAAACATCACAGAGGCTACGTGGATGCAGACTGCAAAACTACTACTTCGCTAAATGTCTCAGCGAAGCCCACGTAATAGTATCATGGTGGCCAGGTCCAAGAGACAGTAGGCGATGATGATGTCACAAAAGATTCAAAGAAATGTATGGGAAAAAATATTCCATAGACCAAGTGTTTATCACCAGGACAAGGTGGTATCATGATAGTGCGGGGTTGCCATGGTGATGTTATTTGAATGTCAGGGCTTAGATAATATAGTCGAATTCATCCCTTTTGGCTCGCGGTGGCAAAACGGTGAACTACATCGAACAACGAAAAAAAAAAAAGAAAACTACGAAAAATGGTCGATACGCGCCAAATAGGATGAATTCTACTCTAACGAGGACTTCGTTCTCACATTGACCACCAACTTCTACTGTAAGGTACAAAATTAGTACCAACTTTACCGATTGACACAAAGATGTTCACCTAAATTTCAGCGATTTTGCAGTTGGTAACAACACTAAAAACGTTTGGCCTGGTTAAAACCTCAAGTCAACATGCATTGCATTGTCAACTGTGATCAAGTTGAGATTCGATCACTTATTCGCCAGAAAAAAAAGCTCAGGAATTTGATTCATTGAATTTAGAGGTTTGAAGTGGTCACTTTTGGCCCATTCTAAAACAATTTTCAATGCTTTGGTACATTCGGAACAAAAATTTTACTAGTACAATATCGCTAACTCACACAGAATTAAAAAAAAATACATAAGTATAGTACCACTATTTATATACAAGTGCGCAAAAAATTCAATTAAAATAGGAAACTAATAATTGTTGCCAGTTTAGCACCATGCCAAAACAAAAATTATCGACTACTTGTGTGTAATTTTATACCTGGCAATTATCGTATACCTAACAACACATTTTTAAGCAAGTAGTACACCACATTGAAAGAAATATAAATTTTTCAAACTAAAAATACTCAACAAGATATAATCAAACTCGATTTGTGCTTCTATTAATTTTAATTGACATACAGTGAAATCACAATGAGTACGGAACACTGAAAGGCAGAAACGCTTAAATGTTCGGAGAATGGCTCTCAAGATTATCATGACTCCACTGTACTAGATGAAGAATAAGCTAGATTTATAAATGTCCTAATGCAACATTGATAAGTGAGGAGATTATTATGCTTTTGAAGGCAAAAAATGAAGAGATTTGGAAAGTGTTGTGAAAGATAAAGAACAAGGTGTAAGAAGAGAAGGATTTTGTGAGATAAAAAATAAAAAGGGCGTAGGGATTTTCAATAATAATCATTCATATCAAAAAACAGAAGCACAATACATATTTATAATAAGTAATTTGTTTTCATGAAAATATTAGACAAAATTGTAACAATTAGAAATATTAAACAAAATGTCATAGTCTTTTTCATTATCAGTAGGACGGCAGTTGGTGGACTGACTTATTATTTTCACGACTCAATTTCAAACTGGATCAAAGAAATGCTTCACAAATTAATGGAATCGGTAGTGAAAGAAAATGTAATGTTTGAAGCTCATCAGCTTCATTTTGTTAATATTTTAGCAAAGTTGCTTAGAAGACAAGCCATTGCTTTTAAACTCATTGGCAAAGGAGATACTAAAAAACACTTTAGAATTTCAGGCCAATTATGTCAAAGCAAAATGGTGAAAATTTCCTGAATTTCATCAGTCATTCCAAAAAAATGTTTATTGTCGAGTTAAGAAGTCTTTGCTAAAAGGGGGAAATAATAAGTCTCTTCACATGCACCAACTGCCTTATTGATCAAATATCTTTATTCTGAAAATCTTTTATATTTAAGTCTAATTAAAATTATCGATAGAAAATCAAACTACATAGTAAACGGGTATATGTAGTATGCAATATTATTACACATCACATATGCAAAAGCATTATAAAAAAATATAAAAACTCGTCAATACCACAGATAAACAACATCAGTAATTATCAACGAACTAAAGTTGTCGTGGCATAAAAATAAAGAAAACAAAATTAAAACGGTTAATTTTAATAACAACTATAATGACTCAAGTAAAATGTTGTTCACAATTCATTATCCTAAAAACTATATACAGTCAAATTAATCATACTTAATACCACAGGGTAAATGCAACAAGTCATAGATTTACAAAATTTGCAGTGTAGAAAAACTTAGAAAAAACTCCAAAATTTGTCCACCTTTTTGAGATAACTTGTACTTGACACTTTTATACTCTCAACTGATTTCATTAAAAAGAACACAGGTCTTATGATCATATGGTCATTGTTTGATGAGGCAAACTCTTAAGATCTCATGACGAACGATAGTCGTCATATGTAACCTTCAATTATAACCACTTCTCTGATATATAAAGCATGAATTTATTATTTTTTAATACATTTAGCTTCTCCTATAGAATCACATATTTCAGAAGAAAATTTTATGTCAACCAACCTCCGTAATGTTGAACTGCCATTCTAATATAAAAAAACATTTGGTTTAATTCTTCGGTTAAACACAAACAGGAGAGATTAAGGGTTAGTATAAAGTTTTCCATTATTCAACAAGTTTTACAAGCATTGCCCGTATGTGGTTTAAGTATAATTGAATAAGATATTCTGCATTATAATATAAACTAAACAATTTTAAACTATAATATAATAGTATTGTACAAAGACTATACTAATGTTTATACATCATGTATATGTATTTTATTCATATAATATATAATAATACATAATATTATTTTAATTAGTAGTAGTAATAATAGTAATCAATTAATTTACATAATAGTATACATACAGCAGTTAGTTAGGTAGTATATGTATGTATGTAGTATATTAAAATGTATGTATTAGTATCTTGTGATGTCGTCGCCACAAAAATACTTCACAACACCACTACAAAATGAATACCAAAGCTGTTAGTGAACATAACTTGTGTTGTCAAATACAGAACACATTGTCAACACTGAAATTTGAACAAGAGACTCGTTTGAAAGACGGTTTAATTCTCGTAATAGCTGTACAATTCTTCGGTTTCCAACAAAATGCTAACGAATCCTTTTCCACTCTGTTTAACATGAATTAACTAGGCCAGGGAATCGTCAAATTTAGCAATGACATTCGCCATCCATTCTGAATGTCTCTATTTAATGCGTGCCTTTCTCAGGTCACCCCACATTGCTTGAAAATTTTATGGATGGACGGTATAAATGAACATTTTTTTTTCTTTACTTGAACATTTTTTTGAGGCCAAAAAAAAACATGAAATAAATAAACCAACATGACAAGCCATAGTTCCCAAGTTACCGCATTTTAATATTCACATTTCTGTATTTTAGACTTTGAAGTGAAAGCCAGGTATTACTGAATTTTCAAAGCCTTTCATTGAAGTTTGAAACTCTGTTTTGATATGTATCCAAACCAATATACATACATAGTAATTAAATTTATTGATGTCATGAAACATTTGATTACACAATCGATTAATTTCTAAAGTCACACTTCTAGAAAACATTTAAGATTATAATATTATTACAGTTTGTATTACAAATTACTTACGGATATAAAACTGATCTAAGTTCTGGACTTGTGATTCCCACAGCAAGGCTATTTCGAAGTTGAAACTTCAGTTAAAGCTAATGTATTATGTATCAGTAGTAGTTAACATCAAAAGTGATTTTGCGGTGCGAGTGACTGTAATATTACAATGTTGGATGCATCTAGAAGTTGAGACAGTGCAAACTTTATATACAATAGATGGATGAAGCGTAGACAATAGACCACTAATGATTTGAAAATAATAAGTAAATTTAAAAAAAAAATAGAGGGACATCGAGAAAGAATGCCCCTATTTTAAAGTGGAATAACTTTGGAACTGTTGATCTTAAATGAGTGATTTTTTCACTGTATGGTAACTAATTAGTGTAGATTTTGTTTGATGTATTTTCATCTACCTTATTGCGAGGTGGTAGATGAAAAGCGTCGGTTGGCTTAGTCGACCGTGCAGCCATTCTGCGCATGCGCTAGCGCATTGTATCACACATCAAACAAAATCTACATTAATGAGTTACCATACAGTGAAAGAATCACTCATTTAAGATAAACGGTTCCAAAGTAATTCCACTTTAAAATAGGGGTATTCTTTCTCGATGACCCTGTATATGACACGGTGTTATAATTTTTGTAACATAAATGATGCTACACAATCAGAATTCTACTCGTGAAGCATTTTCATGAAGCTTAATTGGTTGTACCGCACTACGCTCAAACATACTAAGCAACGAATTTGAAATTCTATGTGTGTTTCTCATTTCACTTATATCCACAAACACAAAATAATCTGAGACGTTCTTGAGGCCAAAATTGATTTACAAAATATCTTATATTCACGTACATACATATTAGTGCAGTAAGGAGAGGAAATTTAATGGCATTTCTAGGAAAAAACTATAGACATTTTTTTCTCCATCATACTTTACGTATTTGGGTGCGCTGAATCCGAATTTTAACTTTGCCACCTCGTAAATGTGATGCGTTCTGAGATATCTCAGAAAGAAAGAGAAAAAAATGCTTTTTTTACATACTTTGACTCATAATTCAAAAAGTATTCATTTTAGAGAAAAGAAGCTTAGGACAAGAATAAACTTCACCAAATTTCCTATAAAATGACATATAAATCTTTTTTGTTGCATAAACCGTTAAGGCATCAGAGCGAGCTAAAATAGGGCGTAATTTTCACCCTACAGCCAAAAATTATATATGTTTGTAATTTTTCGCTCATAACTCAGAACCTACAAACTTTTGAGCAAAAATATCTAAGAGAAAAATAAAGTGCATATTTTTTTCTTTAATTTATGCTACCAGTGTTTCGTCGACGGACAAACATTCTAGGCGCTAGAGCGCATTGAAGTTCAGTATAGTACATTAGAAGCAGTTTTGACTATTATTTAAACTGATATATAACGATCTAAAAATACTTAATTGTAGGCAATGCACTTGAATATATAAGAACAAAGGCTGTTATATTTATATTTTAAGGTTTGCCACCACTTAATTGTGCTGCGTTTATAGAAATGTCAGAATAACTCAGAAACAATAGCTATTTCATTGTTTTTTTGTCCATATTTTAAAAATTTAAAACTTTGAAGGAATTATTTTATTGAAAAAGTAAACTACATTTAATTATCTATGAATCACTTCTACATTTTTTTTTAATCAGATGAACCATTCGAGAGCCAGAGCGCTTTAAAATTAAATCAAAATGGAAAAATCGTCCAATTACTGTACTTTCTTTGCTTTCTCGCCTACGGGTGAGAAGGTACGTACTTTTAATGAAAATTTTTTAAAAGGAAATTAAATTTTCTACAAATTATGTCTCTTGAGTTTTTTCACTCAGACGAACGGGTTCGGAGTTATAAAGCATCAAAATTTGTTGTAGTGTATCAGAGAGAACGATATTTATGTACGTCGTACTAATATCTCTATTTGATTTTGTATTGTAAATCTTGATGCGCTATAACTCCGAACCTGAACGTCTGAGTGAAAAAACTCAAGAGACATAATTTGTAGAAAATTTAATTTCCTTTTAAAAAATTTTCATTAAAAGTACGTACCTTCTCACCCGTAGGCGAGAAACCAAAGAAAGTACAGTAATTGGACGATTTTTCCATTTTGATTTAATTTTAAAGCGCTTTGGCTCTTGAATGGTTCATCTGATTAAAAAAAAATGTAGAAGTGATTCAAAGATAATTAAATGTAGTTTACTTTTTCAATAAAATAATTCCTTTAAAGTTTTAAATTTTTAAAATATGGGCCAAAAAACAATGAAATAGCTATTGTTTCTGAGTTATTCTGACATTTCTATAAACGCAGCACAATTAAGTGGTGGCAAACCTTAAAATATAAATATAACAGCCTTTGTTCTTATATATTCAAGTGCATTGCCTACAATTAAGTATTTTTTGATCGTTATATATCAGTTTAAATAATATTCAAAACTGCTTCTAATGTACTATACTAAAATTCAATGCGCTCTAGCGCCTAGAATGTTTGTCTGTCGACGAAACACTGGTAGCATTAATTAAAGAAAAAAATATGCACTTTATTTTTCTCTTAGATATTTTTGCTCAAAAGTTTGTAGGTTCTGAGTTATGAGCGAAAAATTACAAACATATATAATTTTTGGCTGTAGGGTGAAAATTACGCCCTATTTTAGCTCGCTCTGATGCCTTAACGGTTTACGCCACAAAAAAGATTTATATGTAATTTTGTAGGAAATTTGGTGAAGTTTATTCTTGTTATGAGCTTCTTTTCTCTAAAATGAATACTTTTTGAATTATGAGTCAAAGTATGTAAAAAAAGCATTTTTTTCTCTTTCTTTCTGAGATATCTCAGAACGCATCACATTTACGAGGTGGCAAAGTTAAAATTCGGATTCAGCGCCCCCAAATACGTAAAGTATGATGGAGAAACAAATGTCTATAGTTTTTTCTCCGCGAAAATACGATATTATTGTACTATATAACCAAAGTTGGAATTGAGTTTATGTTCACGAACGCCATAAAAATAATGCACTAAATCAATTTATTAACGCATTACAGAATTGAATGCCAGTTGATACACATAAATAAATCATACTCCTCGTATCAGTATACATATTACAAATCACAATACATTTTAAATGAACACTTAAATAAAACAAAACAATACGAAAGCAAAATAATAATCGTTTAATCAATTTTGAAAATATAAGAAAACTGTGTGCAACAAATAAACCAGTATTATAATAGATACGTAATAAAGAGTGGTTGGAAGACGACAGCTTCATGTTCGACTAATGACAGAAACTGTAGTTAAATCAAATTATTATTTCTCAATCATTCAGCTCAACAACACACAAAGACATCGTAGAATTAACATTCTAAATTATGTGGTAAGTAATAGTTGTTGTTGACTCCTCAACAGATGGCGTAAGCATCGGAAAATTGGTTAATTGTGAAATAGTTTCCAGCTGTAGCATATATACAACTTCCAAAAATTACACAATTAACGGCAACAACAATTAAGCCAGCCAAAGCTGACTCGTAAGCGTCCGAACACCCATCCTGCTTTCCTCCCCAAGGGAGTTCGCATAACGCTACATTATGTGAATGAAGATGCGTCTCGTCTCTGTTGAGGAAAAACTGTAATGTTGTTGAGTGATTTGTCCATTTCATTTAACTCGACGTGATGTATACAAATTCAATTAACATAATATAATCACAAAAATATAGTAATATTGTTTAAATTTATATTAGTATTAATATAACAACAGAGAATATACAAGAAGTAGTTTAGTATTCGTTCATCCATAATAACGAGTGCACAACATTTGATTCTGAACCAAACAAGACTAGACAGCTATTTAATGTCGGCAGAGAACAATTTCACAAAATCATTTTATATTGTATTCAATTTTATTTCATAAGCCTCGTACTACACACTAATAGAAAGTCATATTGGTCATACCTACAATTCTCGACAAAAAACGGAAAGGAAATGTTCAACAAAAAGGAATCACAATTCACGTAAATCTGATTGTGGAACCTTGTGACACATTCACTAATATTACAGATAAAAATAATGTTCACTTTTCTGTTAATTTACTCGAATTCACACATGTACAAACAATGCTGTCTGAAAATTTTGAGTCTTCGCAGATGAATCATTGTTACACAAAGCATAATAGTAATATAGAAACAGAGAGCTAATGTAAATGTTGTGATAGAAATGAAACAAAAATACTATCTGATAGCAAGAGGCGGTTAACTAAAAAGATTCCAAACACAATGATACATACGTAGTACTAGAGTTACTTAAATAGAATAATATACTAGTATGTAACTATGTATAAGTGATAACACATAATAATTTATCGTGATGGATGGTAGTAGCATTAAAAAAATAATAATCGTGTCCACAACACAATTCACAATATAAATTATTATACTAGTAACTGATGAATGATGTATTGAATTAAATATAATAAACTAAACAGTTTGTCTTCAATTTCTGTCTCACACACACACACACAAACATAACCATATATTTGTTTAAATTGAACTAATTTCAAATCACTTGTGTATGATTTCCTTCCAGTGTGTTGGATCCACAATGTTGTGTTGTTACGTTAAGATTATATTAAATATGAATGATGCATATTACTGATAGAGATCATGTGAATGAAGTGCGTTACAAAGGAGTTCTGCACAGATTACATATGACATCCTACATCCGTAGTGGTGTATCATAAGCCGGCAAACTCTTTGATTCACCTCAACGTAATTACTGCAAAGTAGAAACATACACAACACGTCAGACACATCTCATTAATAAATACAAAATAATAGTTTTTAACAATGACAGAGAGACCCTTCTCAGTATTTAGCACTATAACCAACACACCACTAAAACTAAGGGAAAATATTAGTTTTTACATCTACTAGTGCAAGGGTGCTGGTGCCAGGTAGGGCAACGCCATCCTGCTGCCGACACTGGAGTATGCTAGGAAGACATGGACGAAGCATGCATGAAGAAGGATGAATCAGATGTGAATGCTTTTGAGATGAAATCACTAAGAATGTATGGGACAATGTTGAGATACAGGATAAGAATTGGTTTAGACTGTTCTCTCTGCCTACCCCACATAAGAACGCAGCATGAGGGGGGAATAAAATAGAACTTGTTGTTAAAAAAAAACACAGCAGTTGTAAAAAGATTGGTCCATACGGAGACGCATTGAAGTTCTTAACATGCATTCTGCGACAAAATGTATCATACCGTAGCGTCACCATCACTATTTACTTAATGAACCAATAAAATAAAATAGTTAATTACTCTATTATCATTTAACATAAGAATATAAATACTATGTAGTATTAGATAACTTACATGTAATAATAACCTAAGTAATGTGCTAACACAGTCTATGTAGATGCAGGTTACGACTGAGTACAGAACGCACGTCGTGCGTGAAGCGCAGGGCATCCAACACGGGGAGGAGGTTCAGCAGAGCCATGTCCATGGGATCTGAGAACCACGACTTGATCGGTATGGCATTATCTGAAAACAACATTATTTCACCAATAAAGTGCAACCAACCAATCCCAATGACTTAATCTCGAGTAATAATTGTAAGAGAATGTAGTACCTGGATATCCCCTGTAAGCCCCGGGAGAGTTGTCCAGAATGAATATCCTATTGAGGTCTCCGCATATGGAGGACAGGTCCTTAGTGTAAGTGCCCAGCTCCGGAGTGCAGTGTTGTCTAAAACAAATGTAGTAATATGTTATGTCAAAAAAATAAATTACCAAACATTACACGTGCTTATAAAAGTGTTACGGACAACAATAAAAATTGAGAAAAACATAACCATGTAGATAAGTACAATACATGCAAACCTATGTATGCGGGTATGTTAAATGCCAGAGTGACATTTTCAACCCCATTATTTTGGGTACAATAATAACAAAACAATTTTGTATCATAGAGCTATTTTCATACTCAACAGACACATAGCAATACACATTTAGGATGTGTAAGATATATTTGTTAGATGTGTACCTGTAATATCTTTGCTTAAGCACTCCTCTCCCATTGTCCAGTTTGTCTGCCACCGCAGCTCCGTATATTTCCATGGATGCTGTGAACACTACCAGATCATACCACTGGGACACCTGGAAATTTTATTAATGATACATATCATATACCGTAAATGAGTTATAGAAATTGGAGTATCAACGACTTGTCGATTAACATTCAAATACAACCAATTCTAGAGTTTTAGGTAGCCTAGCCTTGATGACGCCTCAAGAGGTGGAATTACTTGGCTCATTTTGTTATATTTAGTCTGTAACTTTATATGATGATAAAATTTCAAGTAAAAACTAAGACAGTGTAATTATTAAAAATAATTTAAATACAACCTTACAAGCCGCAGTGAAATGGGGAAAAAAGACAAGAGAATCAGGATGGTAAACTTAATAAAGTTTCAAACCAAATTTGTATTGTCTTGAAACATATATACAACAGTTATTTTTATATTATGTACAAACATTTACAGTTGCAGTAAATTATGTAAAGGAATTATCGATGGGGAACTCTTCTATTCATTCTTGAGACTACTTTACTTTGTACATGGCTTGTAATTGGATGATATGTGAATGAATTAACATTTCTTCAGATAGGAGCGACACCTAATCTAAAGTTTGATTATTACCTAAAAAAATGTACATCTCTGAATGCAAAACCTACAATACGATGTGGGGTACAATATGTAAGAGAAACACATCAACGATTGAATAATGTGTCGAATTTAATTTGAGACATAAAAATAATAATTGGAAACGTTGAAAATTACCAAATAATATTATTAGTATTGCGAGAGTAAGAAGTACGGTGATTGTTGAAATTATTTGGCAGAGATATTTGATGTGGCTGCCAAGACAGAGGACTCTAGAGTCTGGTCACATGATCTCCACATGCACAGGTAACAACATTCAAACAACATCTGTACAATAATCTGAGTATTATAGAAAAATGGCAATAGTAATCATATACGAGGGTCGATGGATGTATTGGTGAATGCATTCAGTCAATAACCTAACGATTTGCACCACATTCTACATTAATTTCATTAATGTAAAAAACATATTTAAGTCCAAATACCTACATAAAAGCGAAAAATATTTTCATTCCACAGAGAGAATGCAGGCCGAGGACCTGAGTCAAAACACAAAACGTGACGGAAACGTTGGCTTTTTACGCGCTGTAAAGAACTTTATTACCATGGCAACAACGCATAAAACGCCAACGTTTCGTCGTGGTTTGACGCAGGCCCCAGCTGTGGTAGAAGCAGTTGTTTGGCCATAAATATATCCAACATTCTCTCAGCCATTACAACAACAGCACGCTTGTTACTAAGCCTACAAGTCTATCAGTTTGTTATATATAATTTTTGTTAAAAATTAGGAATTTTCCTATAACGAAATTGTTGATAGTGCGATAGGTACGTATCAGGGGCAAAGAGTGAAATATTGTAGCAGGGAAGCCGGGTGGCTAACATTCTTTATTGCTTTATGTCAGATTAGACAGTATCATACCTATTATTTTATCTACAAAGTAACTCGATGGGAATTGTGTTCTCAGGTATCTTCACCTCTGGTAGTTATATATCATTTCAAAGAAAAACATGATAAAATATATTGACAACCTGATGACAGCAAGTATAATTATAAATTATTTATTGATTACGCTAATTGTAATCTCGGTGATAACAATTTAGTGTCAAAAACATCAAACAAATTGATTCGTAACAAACAACTACGCTAATGGGTTGTAGAAAAGTTGACTAAGACTATTACACAATAATCACAAAAAAAATAATTCAAAAACACAAACTAAAATACTGTTCTGATCCCTTCAGAGACATTTGTAACTTAATCGTACAGTTGCTACAAACCGACAGTAATTGATTTGAGGTATACCTAAATTATTTAGGTATGGAACCGGATTTATCTGAACCTGTAGCACAGACGGAATTCATTAAGTTTTTCCTCAACAGAGACAAGAGGCATCTTCATTCACATAATGCAGCGTTATGTGAACTCTCTTAGGGAGGAAGCAGTAACTCTTCCTAGGAATAATCAAGAAGAGAAACATGGTACTGACAAAAGGTTATGAAGAAATCAAATATCTACAGACCAGGGCCAGATTTGTCAAAAGGCTGAGCAGGCCGGGGACTATGGGCGGCAGCCCTCGGAGGGCGGCGTTCGCTCGCTCAAAACAACAAACAAGTCACTTGTAGATAAAATAGAGTTTCCTATCTATGAAATGTTAAAATCTCGTTTAATAAAAGTCCCCAATTCCCAGTACTCATTCCGAATGGTGCATTTTTTATTATATTGGATAAAAAAAATGAAGAGGGGGGGATATGAAAAGCGTAAATCCCACCCTGCTACAGGGATTAAGAGAGAGAGTTTTTGTAGTAAGAATGATATTTAGCTCTTATAAGTAAATAAGAATGCAAAACATCTCTCAAAAGAAAATGGTGTTCACTAAGTTTTATAGCTAGTAAGTAATAAGGCAAAGTTTCTCACCGTGTCCAGAAAGTAATCGACATGTGGTCTCTTGTGCACTAAGAACCTGACGGGATGTTTGTCAATGATTACTTTGAGAGTAAAGTCTGGTGGAGTGCCGGGCTTCACGGCAGGTCTCAGCATGGCCTCATGTTGCGAGTGTATTAATGTCTCATCTAGATCCAATACTAGGACCTTTCTCTTCACCAGACCTGGAGAACATTAATAATTTTATATTATATATGAAACCTAATAGGTAGCGGGAAAATTTTCCAACAGAAGGAATGAGGTTATTAGGGAAATGAGTGACTGCAAGACTGGTGTAGTGACAAGAATGAAAGTAAACAAACTAAGATGGTTTGGGCATGTTGAGAGAATGAATGATGACAGGATGACAAAAAAGATATATCTGAATGAGCGAAGAGGGGTGAGAAAGCGCGGCCGTCCGAGACTGACCTGGTCCGATCATGTCGACCAGATCCTCAAGGATGGACGCGTTTTGAGTAAAAGGAATCGGAGAGCGTGTATGACTAATTGCATGAATGTGACGGAAGCTAGGAGTGTGTGTAAGGATAGGGCTGTCTGGCGCTCTGTCCTCTCTGCCTACCCTGCAAGGGATGTGGAGTGAGGGTATAGATAGATAGATAGAATTTGTTTGATAGAGTTTGTCAAAACACCACTATAATCTCACTAGACTGATGGATTTGGAGACATTAATATTGCATGTCACTTAATATCCAACCATTTTATTCAACGTGATGCACAATGTTGTAGTTTCTATTTTGGATTATAAACAATTTGTGCAAAAACCTGATGACTAGACCTAATCAGTTTATGCCATGGACTTACTTTACTGGCTAACAATCGGGAACCAATGGATGGAGACTACTAATACGTCAACAGTGGAAATAAAACACAAATAGACATGAATCTGTATAAAATATAAAATACTCACTGAGTCTGTGTTTGGAAACGGGGGACAGAGGGTAGATTTCATATTTGACAGACTGGTGCTGAGCTACCTAAAACACATAAAACACGAGGTGGCGTTAATGTAAACACAGCCAAACGTAAATATTTCAAAACATACAACAGCAATGTGATAGAAACACTATTAATATCCAACTCACAGCTCGAATTTGCTTCCTGAAGATAAAGCAAAAACAACTCCATACTTTGGATGCTAAAACCATGAACGCGCGAAGGCCCATTTGCAATTGTTTAAGCATTTGAAATGACTTTAAATGTATATTGTTCAAACTAAATAATATTAACAATACTAATAATATAGCTTCAATCATTCATTAGAGAATTTTATCAACAATTGCCTTCAAAATATGATCGCCGTGTACACACGACCCGCCATGACATAATCCGACAACCGTGCATCGTCCCCACAGAACACATATACTCTCTAACGAGAGAAGAATGCCAACTTCATAGAAAATATATGCAAACACGAAAATGACAGATCTCATCTAGCTTTCTCTCTCATTCATTTCATGCCCACATAAACAATGGCGCCTTGATAAATCGATTATTGATGTTTTATATGAATCAATACGCATTAGCGATTAAAAATAGTTGTACTCTAATACAAAAGCGGGACATATCCATATATCCCATTTTTATACTACAATACAACTATTTAATCATTAATGCGCACTAACTCTTTGGAAATAAGTATAATAACCAAAGAATTAAAATGCAGCAGTAGGTAGTATGACATTGGCATTTATTGTAAGTAAATAATACACACATATTGTATAAACATTACGTAGAGACAATTAAAAAAGATGTTCAAAATAACCATTAACAAAAATAATACGAAATAATGAGTCTATCAGAGCGTTTCACCAACTTTTTGATTGAGGAATTTCAGTAAGTAAAGAATGCAGTCGCGTGTCAACATTTCTCGTACAAAATTTGTCACAGATGGCTTTTCCGAACCTAAAGTTTGTGAAATCCAGAATATTTCTCACAAAACTATAACACAAAACAAGTTACACGAGTCTCTGGTCTCGACAATAATTGAATATAGAACAAGTCTCCATCATAGAATTAGTCTCCATTTCTCACACACAAACGAGTACGTAATACGTATATTTCTCCCAAACACAGGATCCCGAAATGACGAATCATATATGGCTCGCAAAAACACAAAAAAGGAGTTTATATTTTACACAAACCTAGTTCAAAACAATGTAATAATACCGATCACGAAACAAATTTTGGAAAGGCGACGCGACAGAAACAGTAAAAAAAATGGCCGCGTGTTGTTTACAAACCATTACAAACGGCATTGGCGTTGTATTGCCAGCTTGCAAAATGTAAAAGACTTGTATTAATATTTCTCGAAATCTGGTTTCTTAAAAATAAATAAATATTAATTCACCAATAAAAATATTGCATGATAACATAATAATTCATTTATGTTCTTAATATTCACTGTAATGTTAAGATTTCGGAATTATTTTCATAATCAGTAATTCTATTTTTTGCGTCTGTCATACAAATCCCATAAGATCGTGAAAGAGTGAAGAGATGCAATATATATCGCTTACGCATTCCCCGCTGAGCTGCCCAGGCAATACCATGATTATCATCGAAAAGTCCAGCGATGTATTACCAACTACACGATATGCTTGTTGGCAAGTACCAAAACCAGAGTTGACTCAGCCTGATCGTCCCAAACTAGCCATAGATTATGATGCGACTTGCGCCATTCCCAAATTAAAAAATCTATGACCCGATTCACACTACACGCACTTCAAGAAAGATTTTTTTTTATTTTTTAAAAATGCATCTTTAATTTTTTTACCGACGGGGGGAACCCTAGGAAATATTACAAAAGCTTCAAAGCAAAAGCAAAAGGGAACCTCTTTATATAGGTTCCTTACTAGTTTCTCCGGTGGGTATCCCTGATGCCCCTTCAGAAAATAGATTTATTAAAGAATATATTTTTTCGTACAAAATTTGTCACAGTTGGTCCCTATTTTAACTTCCTTTACCAAAAAGTTCATGTAATCCACAGGAATGCTAAAAAACAAATACCTCATACCAGAATCGATTTTGTCGGGCCCTAGTTTGCGTTGTTACGTAAATTATTAGAAAATTGCAACATTCTGAAGGTTGAATAAGCCCCTGGCATAGCTCCACCTGCCTACTCCTTAGGGAAGCAAGGATTAAATTGAAACAAACCGAATTATTATTTTCATTGGTGATTCGATAACAACTAAGTAAGTATAGGTACATTTTAATAGGGTACTTGCATTTTTTTTATCGTTCAAAAAATATATTAATTCGATAGTTCTACTTACTAGAATTTGAGTAGAATTACAAATAAAATTAAATTTTGTAATTTTAATTTACCGTTAATTTATAATAATTAATTGAAAATGTTAATTTGACGAGTTTTTCTATGGTGCTCTGAAACGAGCGGCCATTGTTTAACGTGATTGTGACGTCACGACACGATGAAATTCATAGAAAGAAATTTGATTGTTTGTGGGTTATGTATGGAGGAGTTGGGGAAAGTGACGTCACAATATGGCGGCCAGTCAAAAACCTCTTTTTGCGCTAGAATCGAATATGAGACTTTATTTTATAAAAATATCCACAAAGACAGAGAATTAAAATCTCAAATTTTCGGAAAACCTTAATTTATAGTTAATGTACCGAAATCCAAAATAAAAAAAACATGCAAGGACCCTATTTACATTTATTTGATTTGATCGTATCACCATTCGATATAGACATTACACGTGTTTAATATTTCATTGTTTATGATTATTTGCGGCGTGATATGGAGCTAACTTCACAACGTCAGAGTTTGTTTCTTGGTGGTTTCTTGTTTGACGGATGGATTTGATTTGATTTGGTGGATTTTGAATTGCCGTTTTGAAAATGGCAGCGGGTCCTATTGCCGAAAGAAATCAAGGTAAATAAACATAGCGCTACTTTTTCTTCAGTTAAAACTTTAACAAAATGTAAATTTTAATACTTATACAAAGTTTTCACTTTGCATCTTTCGTCGTCCCGTAGATTTGCGAAGAATAAGTGACATAACCTAACTTTTCGCCGATATGTTTACGTTTTCTATTTTCTAATGGCACTTACCAGATTACAGAGCAATTAAATAATCATTTTGTTTAGCGTGTTGGGTTATGAGAGAATGAATGATGACAGGATGACAAAAAAGATATATCTGAATGAGCGAAGAGGGGTGAGAAAGCGCGGCCGTCCGAGACTGACCTGGTCCGATCATGCCGACCAGATCCTCAAGGATGGACGCGTTTTGAGTAAAAGGAATCGGAGAGCGTGTATGACTAATTGCATGAATGTGACGGAAGCTAGGAGTGTGTGTAAGGATAGGGCTGTCTGGCGCTCTGTCCTCTCTGCCTACCCTGCAAGGGATGTGGCGTGAGGGTATAGATAGATATAGATAGTTTAGCGTGTACCTTTTGTCATATTTTAACAAACTTTTGACGTTTTATGCGACATTAGAGTTTGAAAATGTCAATCCTAATAACAGACTTATACCATCACAAAATGATAATGTAATGTACTTTTTTCACAGATGCCACTATTTATGTGGGAGGCTTGGATGATAAGGTGTCGGAAAGTCTCATGTGGGAATTATTTGTTCAAGCTGGACCTGTCGGTGAGTACTTGCAACATGTTATTCAGAATGACAGAACCAACTTTATAGGTACCCAGTCAGTGGTGTTTCAAAGTTCAGTAAAATTGTAATAATTAATGTAAGTTCTCCCGACACAGAACGTTCCTAGTGGGAGAGACAAACATAATCAATATGTACCTACTTCTATGTTAACATTTATTGATAAATAAAAATTCCTAATTATGTATTCATATTTCAGTAAACGTTCACATGCCAAAGGATCGCGTCACTCAGATGCACCAAGGTTACGGTTTTGTAGAATTCTTAGGGGAGGATGATGCGGACTACGCTATTAAGATTATGAACATGATCAAACTGTATGGAAAGCCAATAAGAGTGAACAAGGCGTCAGCGCATCAGAAGAATTTAGACGTTGGAGCCAATATCTTCATAGGAAATTTGGATCCCGAAGTTGACGAGAAATTACTTTACGATACATTCTCAGCTTTTGGAGTTATTTTACAAACACCTAAGGTGAGCAACGGAGAACATCTATTACATAATTTAAATTAGCCAGACGTATATGCATCTAGTCGGCGTTCAGAGTTATTTGTCATATGGATCACCATGGTTATGATATTTGACGATAGAAAACTATAGGGATATAATCAAGTACCCAACTGCTCAATAAGTCAGGTTGTAATAAATAGCCTGTACCGAAAAAACCTCTACGACTTTGTGCACACTGAAGTTTCAAACCATTTTTTTTTTATAAATTACTACTTGTTTTGAATTTTATTGTAATTAAGTACTTATTTTGCCTACAGGATGCAGGCTATTTTGCCAATATTGCACTTATTTAGAGGCTTATGACCCTAGTTATGGAATATAAGACCACATACTTACGTTACAAAAATTAGAATAGTACATGTATTTATTTTTTTGATCAAAAGCAATTTATTTTGCATCCATTTTAAAGTGCTGACCGTTTATTTCAGGTGATGAGGGACCCAAATACAGGAAATTCCAAAGCATTTGCTTTCATAAACTTTGCATCATTTGAGGCGAGTGACGCAGCAATAGAAGCAATGAATAGTCAATACTTGTGTAACAGAGCTATATCTGTATCATATGCATTCAAGAAGGATGTCGTAGGAGAGAGGCATGGCTCAGCTGCTGAAAGGTACACAACATTTTATTATTTTCTTACAAACTTCTGGAGAAGGAGACGCGAAATGGTATTGTGAATGGCTAATGATGCTGTGAATGGCTAATGAAAGTGAACTTAAATATACCTGAGAGAAGAGGAGGTGTATGGATGGAATCACGACCGTCCAAGAATGACATGGCGTGACCATGTAGACTAGATTCTCAAGGACAGACATTAAAAGCCTCTAGGAGTGTGTGTGACAAATTGCATGAATGTGACAAGGCAAGAAGTGTATGTAAGGATAGGAAAGTCTGGTGATCTGTTCTCTCTGCCTATCCATCAAGGGGTGCGGTGTGATGAGTTATAATAGAAGATTAGATGATAAATGTCAAACCTTTTCATATTTAGTTATACTAGTGTAGAGCTAGCAGTGGCGAAGGGTGGATTACTGCAGAAGGGAAGCCGGGGCTAACATTTCTTATGATTTTATGTCAGATTAAACATTATTATACCTATCATTTTTTCCAAAAGGTAACTCGATGGGAATCGTGTTCTTAGGTAGCTTCGCGCCTGAGAGCTAGAGATATTGATGTATATAATTCTTGTTACAGATTACTGGCATCACAGAATCCATTGTCTCACGCAGACCGTCCTCATCAGCTGTTTGCAGATGCCCCCCCAACTTCCAACTCCTCCATGGCCCCGCCCCCTCCTCTACCAATGCCGCCCCCTCCCCTGGGTGTGTTGGCTCCCCCGCCCCCTCCCTCCATGCCAGGCCCCCCGCCACCCCCTCCCTCACCGTCGCCGTATCCACGAGGCGTCCCCCCTCCTCCTCTACCTCCTATGAACATGCCACCAGGACCGCCGCCAGGAATGCCAATGCCACCTCCACCAAACATGCAACAGATGCAAGGTATTTATATTTTACGTACCTACTTACTACGTAAATAATATACATACAATAGGCTTCAACAGTCTTCTATTATTTTTATTATCCCAAAATTTTTACCCACTATTTTAAAAGAATTTTAGAAGGAATTTTTAGATTTCGTTTTGTTTCTTTTACCTTGTGATTAATTAAACAGTAATGCTAGATTTCATAAAATCCACAGCTATTGTTACAACATTATGCTCAAATTTTCGAAAGTAACAAAACTATTTTAAAACAATTGAAATGCAGTGCATATTACGCCAATATGTTTGCCTGTTGTACCAGCGCTTCAAACACTAGATGAAATTCTTGTATTATCAATTTATGTTTTTTTTTCCAGGCATGGGCCCACCACCACCTCCCGGAGGCCCCCCACACGGCCCACCTATGCCACCCCCGCCACCTCCGAGGATGATGTGGCCGGGAGGTCCGCAGGGTGGCCCTGGAGGTTACGGTCCACCAGGCCCCCCTGGACCTCCATTCGGACCCCCAGGATTTGGTCCTCCTCCAGGTGGCCCACGAGGTCCACCACCTCCGCCATGGCGTGGGGGACCGCCACCCCCGCCTCATCACTTTGGTCCTGGGCGGCCCCCCATGCCCCCTCGTGGACCCCCTCCTCCGCCTAATTATTATAATAATGACAATGGCAATTATCAAAACTATTAGTGCTTGTGTAATAATTAGTGCCCTATATTTTGTATCATTGACTTGTACGTCTGTCAAGAAAGAGATGGTCTCGGATTAAATTGGAATTACAATTTTGTTTGCTGGCAACAATGACATTCCTATTGAAATTCTACAAGTGTTGCCACTATATTGGGATTTAGGGTTAGCTGGCAGAGATCGCAGCATTGTGACAAACTCGTCCTAGTGAACAAATGTTTTAATTTACATTTGTAATGTTAACATATCTCATATTTTATTCACGGAAAGTGTAAATACATGGTTGCCAAAAAGCTACAAGTCGCGCCCTCATCGAAAACCATCCCTTTTTTGACAGACTGTATATTCTTACATATATTTCAATAGTATCACTATTTATAGTGTGAAACAGATGAAATAACGAAGTTAATTTTTACAGCTGTATTGTGGAATTCTCCCATGTGGGAAGACTGATTTGATTAACAGAAATAATTTTAATAGGCATTAGTGATTACTGTTTCGTTCTTCATTCCTCGTGACAATAAGTCATAAGGTATCACCATTTAGGACTATTTTGTGATGTGCGTAAGTTTTGTAAATAATTTTATACAATATCCAGCTCAAAATCTATGAATATTGTGTTTTATAAGGATAATAAAGTTTTTTTTTAATACACAACTTTTATTTATCTTCATTTTCATCACATAGAAAAGATCTGATAAAAATTCACTGAATATGGTAATTGAAATGAAAGCGCATGCCAATTTATTTAAAAAATATATTTTACTTCTTATATAAAACAATACTATAATACAACTTACTCTAATCATTCAATACAAAAGAATATCCTTAAGGCACATTAATTTAATAAAATATACTATATGTTTATTAAGGCCGTGTCGCTTCAAATCAAGTGTAAAGGATTAAACAATTATTACATTTGATAAGAAACAACCCGGCCTAAGCAACACATGACCAGACAATAATTTAAATACAAAATAATTAAACAACTCACTCATCACAATCAAACTACTAAATGTGATTTATAAAACTTGTAGTAAATAATTAATTCTCTGACGAGCTCTACAATAATGCCAATATGTATGAGACCTACCCATATCATGCATAAGTCTTGGTATCTTAGGCCTCAGAAGTCCGGAAGTTCAGTTAACTGAATCAACCGTTTGCAAAAAAGCTCCGGACCAAAACCTCTTTCTGAATTCAAAATCAGGGTAACACTGAATTCAGAGAGAGGTTTTGGTCGGAGCATTTTTACAAACGGTCGATTCAGTTAACTGAACTTCCGGACGTGTGTGATAGCCCTTAGTTTGATATATTTTTTGACAACATGACTTCGTAAAGTACGAAATAGGATTTTATAATGTTGTGTACTTAAACTATTTCGATATTTACAAAATCTACGAAAATCTCAACGTTATAATATCACATATCTTAAAATTACCATTTTATAAAAATTTATTTAAAAAAAAAAGCAAATCTAGGAATTGTCCTTTTGTGACAGCATTTGACGATAAATTATCATCCAGCACCAAGCATACTTTCTTGCCTCCCTTTTTTAGTGTTCATGAACACTGGAGATAGTGGCAAACTTAGGATCAACCAATAAAACTTAGGTTTACTTGAGAGTCAAAGTGCTACAGAAGTTATTGCTCCTATGACATCCTCGAATGTGACAATTAATTATGTAATCTAAAGTGTAACAACCTGAAGAATCTAATTAAAAATAATAAATACATATTGTGGGAACCTTATTACTGTCGTTGAAAACTAAATCATGGTAACTGCTAACTAGTACTTAGTATTGTGACAATATTTTATTACTATGTATTATGATGAGTAGTAATATGTATTTACATAATTATTTTATTTATCTTAAACATATTACGCTTAAAAAATCATCAACAAACATCCACTATAACAGTCATTCAATAAATATTAATACATAGTACATTTTTAATTAGTTATGAATTGTACACAAATTGTTCTTATTTGTTAAAGGGTTCGGTCTAGTTTCATTTCAGATATACTATTGTGTGTGTTTTTTTTTAAATGAATGCACTGTAGAAAAAGGAAAAAATGTAGTCATAGATTCTGTTGTTCTGATGTGATAGGAAAGAAATACATTAGATACTTAAATAATTTAAATTGATAAAAAGGAAACTAATGCTCGTTGCATCCTAAACCAGCTGACCAGTTACAGATGCCACCAACAGGATCAAAACTCAATCCTTTAGGACATGTATACTCCCATCCGTATACTCCACCAGTCTCCATCTTCGCACAAGAGATAAACTTCTTGCAGGAATTAGGATGCGGGAAGTTGCCTTGATCCAGACACTGAATTACACCTGGAAATAATACAAAATTGATTTAACTTAGTACAAAGTTCAATGGTTAGCATATTCATTTCATTAGGTGTATCATCATTAGGCCACTTAAAGTCGTTCGTGAACAATGCAGTCTTGTAACTACTTAATAAATAGATGCAGAAAACAAGAGAGTGTGGAACAAAGACAACATTCCATAGGAGTACCATAAAAATTTATGTGAGTGATACAATAAAGCAATGATAACTCAGAGAAACACTGGAGCCATTAGAAACACAGCAAGGCTAAGAAGTTAACATTGTGTCACATTAAATCCGAGGGGACGTGAGATCGTGTGTTTTTACCTGATCCTCGTATAATAACTTTCTCTTGCTGTGCATTCTTGCCAACTAGTCTTATATCATCATCATCATAATATTCATAATCCACTACGGTTCTGTAATGGTTGGTGACTGGAACTATTTTATCAAATGCAGCTGGAGTTTGTGGCTTTCTTCTTCTTACTACGGGAGCTGGCTGAGTGAATGTTGAGGAGTAGATAACTCGGGGAGTGTTGGTTGTGGAAATTTTTCTACCTCTCGTTGGGAGGCTGAATTTAGTCACAACTACTGGGACTTCAGTCGTCGATAAGTAATCTGTAAAATTAAATAGAAGAATAAAATTAGGCAGTGTATAATGCTAAAGGTTTTTTTCCCAAAGAGATATGTATTGTATTTACCATTGCTGATAATTGGTGGTGATATAGATGCCAGAAGATACGCTCTTGTGAAGGTATTTTCCTCGGGTGTTGTGACATAGTCTTGATCTTCTTGGGCATAGGTAGGGATGGTTGGAAGAGGAGCAGATAACAGGTGGTGAGCTGCTAGAGCTACGTCTGCTGTCACATCGTTGGCAATACCTGAAATAATAACAAAATTACTCACCTTGGAATAACAACATAGCACCTGTACGGACAGTATAGGAAGATAGTCCAAACATCATATCGCCGCTCGCTTTTTACTTTGACTTAAGCGACACAGGGTCAACTTTTCAGGAGAGCGATTTAAAGTTTAAAAAAACAGAAAAACCCTGATAACTTTTTTATTTATGAACCGATTTAAATAAATTGTATGGGGGTTTTGTTCATGGATTTTTTTTCTATTTTTTAGTATATAATGTTAATAAATATAGTCTCTTTTGTGTGAGTTAGATGGAGCTTAATCCCTTAATGCCTAACCTGATATTTAGTATAATTCGAAATTTATTAATTCAAAACAAGTAAATGACCACTTTCCTTAAAATCATGAAAATTCAAAATGACTAACATGCCATTTGTACTCTTCCTCCAAAAAAACAAAATGGCTTACACGTCATTTATATATATTTTCTAATAATTCAAAATGACTAACACGCCATTTGTACTCTTCCTCAAAAATATCAAAATGACTAACACGTCATTCATATATTTTTTCTAATAATTCAAAATGGCTAATAGAACTTTTTGTGACAAACTGTATCAAGCAGAACGTCTAAATTAGCACTAAAAAAAAAATCGTTATAATTCAAAGTGATTAATGCAACATGCAACCATGTTTTCCAAACACTTCCAAGTTAAAATGGCTAACACACAAACTCTTGTATTTTATATAGAATTTTGTGAGTAATAAAAGCTGAAGATCAATGTGTTGGAACTCTAAGTATTCATCTTCATATCTGTTTCAAAAAAGAAGGAAAGAAATAGTTTTCTAAATATATTATTTATAAATATTTCTTAAATATATTCTAAATAGGTATATACGTTCGCGCCCCTCGCACACAAAAGCAACACGTGTATTGACAATGAAGTTGTTAGTTGAACGACCGATAATAATATTTTCAAACCTTATAATTCTGTTTCAAACATTTTGTCTTAAACGACGACAAATGTACCAAATATCAGCTATCGTTATAACCGCAAAAATACTAAAGTGCAAATTCAATTATAAACAATTAGTTAGAACGATTAACGGATAACATAAAATTAAAAAGTAACAATCCAATGTGACTAATGGCCATTTCAATTAAATTCAGTATTAAGTAGAAATGACTTAAAAGACATGTAAAGAGTAATATCCAAAATTCAAAAAGTCTAAACGACAACTTAACATTATTTAGTATCATGTAAATGTGACTAAACGAAGGACATGTTTAGATTTAATATTATACGATTTGACTAAAGTGCATCTGTCTAAATAATTTTGATAAGTCAAAAAAGCTAAAGCGCCACTCGCATTGTTTTATGTGTTAAGTTTGTTTTTCTTATAAACCAAACATTCATGAATTGTGAAAATTTGGCAAAACAAAGCGCCATTCGCGATTTATAAGTTGTTATTTTCGTCGCTTTACCTATTTTTTGAAAGATAAAAGTTGGTTTTTTATTTGACTAAACGACCAAAAAAGTTGTCTGATTGACCTTGAACTTGGACCATTCGATAAAGCTCGCCGAGACGATTCCAACGATATATATAACTCATTTTATACCTAAGTGGCGCTTAAGTCAAAGTAAAAAACGAGCGGCGATATAAGTCCTCACATTGCATTCATACATCATCTAACAACAATAGCGCAGAACTAGATCATACGCATAACAAGAAAAACTTGTACATTTAACAGGAAAACGTCTACATTTAACAGGAAAACTTCTACATTTTACAGGAAAACTTGTACATTTAACAGGAAAGCTTCTACATTTAACAGGAAAGCTTCTACATTTAACAGGGAAACTTCTACATTTAAGAGGAAAACTTTTACAAACAACAATCACATATATTTATACTTACTTCCAATTAGTCCTTCCCTAGGTCCGCTAGGTGTGACAGTAACCTCCTGTTGGACCACAGTCCTATCCTCTTTAATCACAGAACTATACTTCTTCCCTTTGTTAATCTCCTCTTCAATATCTCCATCGTCAACGCCATGGTTTCCATTTTCTTGAATCAAGTCATTGTTGTTAAACAAAGGACGTTTATTCAGTTTGACTCTCTTTACTTTGATGTGGTCTATTGTATCCTTTTCATAACTTTGTTGGATCGTGGAGAATGATTCTTGATCATCTGAAATGAACAATACACAACATTTAGGTACTCAAAAACACACATGTCTTAAGTCAGGCCTCATACTTAATGAAATTCATAGTCTGAAATTGGTTGTTTGTAAGAAAGTTTCGACCAAAACCTCTCTCTGAATTCAGAATCAGAGTAACAATGCGACCTTGACAAACTTTGTTTACGTAATTTTCATCGAACTTTTTTACAAACAATCCAATTTCAGACTGAATTTCATAATGTATGCAGCCGGCCTTATAAATATACCTAATGGTTTAAATGTCAGTTATTATAAAACATTTAAGTCAAAAATAAAATTAATCTGAATACCAACGTTTAAAATATGTGAAAGATTGTCTGGTCAAAGAAAATTGAAGACTATAAAGAAAATGGTTTAGAAACTGAAACTTTATATTTACTCCTTACGCTTATGCAACATCTACATCACAAACGTATTTACAATTCCATAACACCAACACGAAAATGCCGTCGTAGTCTTTAAAGTATTGACTTACATTGTGTGGTCTTTACAGAAGAAACTGTTGTGGGACTGGATGTGGTGGAAGAGGTCCCTCTTGTGGGTAGTCTCCGTCTCACTCCAACTCTGAAGGGTTTCCTAGATGTCACTTCAGGGGCTTTGGTCGATTTGAGTACTTCTGTGAAAAAAAATACGCAACATGAAGGTTTAAAGATACACAATTTGCTGCCAATTATAACATATTTTATTGTCACATCGTATCTACAAGAAATCTTATTTAATTTATAACTAAAAAATACTTGTATAAGTATAAACCGGTCAAATGAGGAAATTGTTAAATGATATTTAATATTTCATATTAGTTATTATGTCAACTTTCTCCACGAGCAAAGTGTCGCAGAATCGTTGTTGATGTAATGCAATGCAATAATGACTATACACTTGCTAATAATATTACAATTAACACCAGCATACATACCTACTTACATACTAAAGCATATCTACGTTCTTCTCAACAAAGACACGTAACTAAATCTCTAATAATAAACGAAAGCGCCTGACTGAATGAATGACTGAATGACTGACTGAATGACTGACTGACATACTCACTCATCAACGCAGAGCCGAATTGGCTAATCCTAGAGAAGTGAAATTTTGAAGACAGATAGGTTTTAATACAAAAGCTTCCACTAAGAAGCGATTTTTGGAAATTCCGCCCCTAAGGGGGTGAAAAATAGGGTTGAAAGTTTTTCAGAATATGCGAATATCTCGGAAACCAGACATTGTACGAAGTTGAAATTTGGCACATAGATTCTACTATTAAAATTAGTAATAGGCTATTTCGCCGTTTTTTTTAAATTTTTATTTAAAGGGATGAAAAAGGACATAAAGAAAAGGGGTGATTTTTAAATGCCTCTTAATACGCTAAAAAATAATTTTATAGGAATTTCCAAAAAACGGATTCCTAAGAAAGGGTCAAAATATGATATTCTGTCCAGAAAAAGAGTCAATCCTTAAGGGTTAGGGCGTGGGATTAAATTTGCTTTGATAGTAACGTATCTCGGTAAACACTGAAGCTACAAAGCTGTAGTTAAACAGTTGCATACTTCTTTTAAAATGAAAAAAAATCGTCTTACATTGTTTAGTCAAAAATTGAGGATAAGGGCATGAAAAGGGTAGTTTTTTAGTTGTTAGTTGATATAAGTACTCTCCTGTGTACGTGAATATATACACGTTTTTATACGTGGTGAAATACGTGTATTGTTATGCGCTCAGTGAAGCATGGACTCTGAGTAAAAAAATATTAGCAATTTCGTTAATTGTATTTTTTTCATAAGCCGTACTAACTGTATTGCCCGGCGTTGCCCGTCTAGCCAAGTTCTACTTGTGAAGCTCTTTTATGAGACACCAAACAATGTGCTATGTGGTGACTGGATTCTATCGATCACTCCGTGTCTCCCGATGGTTTGAGGACGCATAAAAATGACTTTCTGAAGATTTGAATTTCTTTTCTAACGCCCTTTCATACCATACCACACATGCTCCACACAACCCTTGAATCCCCTCATCAGTAAAATTTCACAGAAGGTTCTGAATTTCCAGAAGTTTCTACCACACAGTATTGGTTTCCATATAGCAAGGCATTTGCGAATATTTAACGCAAATATTAAGTTATAGTTGGTATATTTTGCTGGACTGACTATACAATATTTTACCGTACTACACACGTATATACTTATGTACGCAGGTGGGCACACAGTCACCAGTCTGTTTTTACATACATATATTGCATAGTGTGTTTTATCGATTGTGGAATATATATTATTAACCCCGCCCGCTGGAACACCATCGGCGGGAAATATAAATTGCAAAATATATAAACTTTTAAGTAAAATAATATTCGTAATTTTGTTAATTTCAGAAAAAAATGTAGGTATATAAATTTTGATGATACGTATTAATTAATTCAGACAATTTAGATGACAGATTGTGATGATTCCCAATACTTTTGGTTTAGACAAAAATATAGTTACCCGGGCAACGCTGGGTAATACAGCTATCCCACATAAATATTTTAGTTCGTACCTATGGTATATACCTAACATTTTTCACCTTCTCCTTTATAGACACCTAAACCGTTCATCCGATTGAGATGAAACTTTGGAAAATTATTGTGCTTGCCCCAGGGAATGTTCTTATTGTGGTAGGGGGTACGAGGAGGGGGACACTAAGGGGGCACGAAGGGGGGTGGGAAAGAAACAAAAACCTTTTTTTTTCGAATCCATATAGCTTCTGTTGCCGAAAAGATAAATAGTAACCCTCCCGACATCTGCAGGAAAAAGGGGAGGGCTGGGGAAAGAGGGTCCGAATGAAAAGAGTGATATTAGTGTCTAATCCATGGTTTTCCGCATCATTAAGATGAATAGTAACTTCCGACATCTGCAAGAATAAGGGGAGGCGGTTAGGGGGGCTGGGGGCGGTCGGAATTAAAAAAAGTGATATTAGAGTCAAATCCATAGTTTTCCGCTTCAATAAGGTAGGGTCCGCAAGAATAAAGGGGAGGGAGTTAGGGGGCTGGGGGGCTAGGGGGGGGGGGGGTCGGAATGAAAAAAGTGATATTAGTGTCGAATATTAGGGGAATAAGTTTTCCGCCTCAATAAATGAATAATAACCATCCCGACATCTGCAAGAATAGGGGGGGCGGGGGAATCCATAGTTTTCCGTGTCAAAAAGATAAATAGTAACCCTCCTGACAACAGCAGGAATAAGGGGGAGGGAGGATGAGGAGGTAAGGAGGGAGGATGAGGAGGATAAGAGCTCTGCAGAGCCACCAAAACTGTTGTGAGTTATAGTGGCTCTGCAGTACTTTGGCTGATACATGATGGTTCCACTTCACCATCCACACAATTTTTTCCGTAGCGAAGCACGGGTAATACAGCTAGTATTTCATAAGATATTTGAGATGCCGTGACCAAAATAGATAACGAATGATCTCAAATATATACCTAACGCTGGCTGAAGACATACTCAGTGCATCACTGCATCCAGTATTTTTTTTTATTTATATGTATTCTTTGGATGTCTTCCGTACAAGATACGTAGCCGAAAACATTAGAGACCAAAAACCACCTCAAGAAATTAATCATAAATAGTAACTTATCGTTACAAAGACAATGTTATAGGTAGATAAACAATTGTGAATATCGTGTCAAACGCCTCTAATCATATCTTACATCAAAGCACTTGAAAAACATTAATCGTTATAAAATTATTGCATTTCAGCACGCACAACTCGGAGAATAATAAGAAGTAGTAATTAAAAAACGATTTTGTTAATAACAATTTCCGCCATGTAATCCAATACTGAAATGACAATAAACTAAATACTGCTTTATCATTGTTCTCTAGTTTATTCTCATGATTAAATGTCGCGTGGGGTTAGGACTATTGTAATATAATATTTTTGTCACCTAAGAAGGCAATCGTCAGGTTGAATGCACTTGTAAAATACATTTAATCATGTTCTTGTATTATGTACCTATGCCTTTATTGTGCTTGCTTTTCCGAAGGGTGTGTAGCAATTTATTTACTTTATTTCCGTACCTGTATGCATCTATATACCTATATAAAAATACGTCTTATTAAGTCGGTTTTTTTGTCTTAATAAGTCAGTGTTTGCATAATTCCCACATTTTACGATGGATTGCTGTGAAAATTAAAAAAAAAATCTTACTGGTCTGCTTTAGGTTTTAACGTAGCCATTTTTGAAAAAAAATCTTTTACTAGGAGGTGCCATGATGATGAGAGGATCCAAGGGTTGTGTGGGGTCATGTGTGGTATCGTATGAAAGGGCGTTGGTAAAGGAACCGATCAGATCATAAGTCCTATTTTGTCCAGCCCAAACCATCGGGAGACACCGCGCAGTTGCGAAGCACGGGTAACTCAGCTAGTTTTAATATTTTTCTTGTAGTTTTATGTTAGGTATGTATTACCCGAAATGCAGCAAATTTCTTATTTCAATTACATAAATGTTTCAAATTTATTCATATTTGCGCAGATGGATTTGCAATTTGCATAAGAGATAAGTGCGTGTCAAATGTCAAAATAATTTCAACATACTTTTGTAAATAATATAATCGATTTCACGCTTAATGTAAAATTACTCATCGAATGCATTCTCTGTTATCGAAACATCATATGGCTAAGCATATTGACATTTAAAAAAATTCAAAAAAACGGGAGACCTTTAATCTCGACGACCTTACTAAATATCTTTTGGAATACATTAAGATAGATACATTGGACCTTTATCTAGTAAATGATCGTATTTTTTTATATCTTTCTCTCATATAGATTTCTCAAAAAAAATGTGAAAAACACCTCTTATATTTTTTCCGAAAGACAGAAACTCGTTTCCGCGTGCGGAAAATGCGGAGATTTTTTTGTTTTGTCAATCAAAATAAAATTATTTAAAATCTAGTAACTGACCGTAAAACTTTATTAATGGACCAAAATGAACCCAAAAAAGTAAAAAAACGCTATTTTGAGCATTTTTTCTAACGATTTTAAACCTCAGTGCCACGGAAAATTACCGTGACGTCATTGTTGGGTCTAGGGAACCTGTATAAATGTAGGAAGTCCTAACGGATAAAGCCATAGACAAAAATTGACCGCCGCCAGCATTTCCGCTAGGTATACGCAATTTTTTCTCGATGTAAAGTACGCTAATTTACCATTTGATTACATATGTTTAGAGACTTAATGGCGTCTACCATACATTTGTCATAGATATAGAAGGGGCTCAATGTTCAATAGTTCTTCCCACCTTTATATAGGTTCCTTAGTTGGGTCTAGGGAATCTTAGGTTCCTTAGTTGGGTCTAGTTGGGTCCGAGCTCCGAGCCTTAAAGCTTGTTAAATATTTCAAACGTGTTTGTATAATTGTGTGATATATAAATATATAGCGCTTTATTAATGGTGTTTAGTGATGTGACACGCGCACCGCACACCATGTTAATAATATTGTTATGTGTGACATATGTGTGGTGTGGTGTACACCGTTGTTACGTAACAGTAAATTAATGTACATTGGTTACATTACGTAATGAATATGACACAAATATTTACAACATATTTACGTAACGTTATCAAAAGATTATTATCAAAAATATTGCGTATATCTTGAAGTGCTAATTTAGGAGGAGGCTGCAAAATATGTAAGATGAACGAGTGATGACAGGCATAGGAAACATAACTCAAATATCAATCAAGAATTTTCCGATATATGCTATGATGACATAAGACGACGGTCAAGGGTCTCAGACGTTGCGGAGAGAGTAGGGATTATATTGAAATGGCAATTTGGCGAGGCAGAAGATGGACCCCCAGAATACTGAGTTGGAGACCCTACGAAAGTAAACGAAGTGTAGGGAGACCACAAAGGAGATGGTCCGATGATATCATCGAGTCGGTGGGACATGGGTGGAGACAAGGCGTTCAAAACAGAGAATGGTGGAAGACAAAGGAAGAGGCCTATATCCAGCAGTGGAGGGAAAGGGGCTGACAACAAGAAGAAGAAGTTATGTGTTGTTTTTTATATTCGACAACTAGTCAACCATCCCTTAGTTTCGGTTTTGCTAAATCTTACTGTATCCATCCATTTTATCGCTGTACTTCTATAGATGCCTGGTTTTGTACTACCTTATCAAATCAAAGGATGCAGGACACATACCTACTCGTTCAGAATTAGATCATTTTTTACCGCAATATTTTCTGGTGTAATATTCAACCAATCACTTCACTAATTCGATATTTTCTTCAAATATTGTCTACTTTTCTATCATACATTATTGAAGTTACCAATAATAATAAAATTTCTTCATTGTACTTTTCTCATTCAACATCTCATTGAATTCTCATTGTCGGATACTGTTTATTTTCATCTCGTCGTTAAGAAATGAACATCGTGCCATACTGTGATTCATACAATACTCCAATACTGAACAATGAAAGCAATTATTATATTATTATATTGATGAGACGTGGGTTTGCTTACGGCACCTTCCGTTGAAAGTGAACGTTGATTTGTTATAGCATTCCATATAACTTGCATAAAGTATACAGAAATATAGTAGCATGAAGAATCATTCGCAGATATTATGTATTATCAATAAACAGGTTTGACGGCACATCTGTTTGAAAGGAGAGGCGGCAACCGAAAGCGAAGATGACACAGTCAAAGCCGTGGAATCCAAACCAGTCGTCATAAATTTTCCCGTTCTCCTAACAGTATAGACAAAGATGTGTCTATCCAGAATATACTAATCATGAACGTTATAATATAAGTAAGCAAGACTGCCTCAACTAATTATATACGAGTATGTACATGCTACGAATATACAGGACACCGTTAAATCAATTAATAAAAGGAATTCTGATGGATGTCCATTTCCCAACAATACACAAGTGTTGTATACACACGTATACACATGTATCTTTTCCTTCTTATTCAGCCATCCCTCCACTGCTGGATATAGGCCTCTTCTAACATTTTCCAAGTTTTTCTACATTGGGCTTTGCTCACCTAGTTTCTTCCTGTGACCGGGACTATATCATCTACCCATCTCTTTTGGGGTCGTCCCACAGGTCTTCTATTTTCCCATGGTCGCCATCTTAAGATTCTGGGTACCAATCTCTCATTTCCCTGTCTCGTGTATATAAGCTATGAAACAAAATTTGAATGCCTAACACTTATGATTTCAATTTTAACTTGAAAATGTAAATATTTCCCACAATTAAAGTAATGCATACATAAGTGTGACTTGATTAACACTTGCATTGCATATTTAATGTCCAAAAGACAACAACAATAACAATTTCATTCACACGTTTCGTGCATAAAACATTATTATATCAATGTAATAATTCATATGTTAAAATAAAATAATTTAAAATAATAACTAAATACAGTGGCATATACAAATACTTCGTTTTATGAGACACCATGGTGTGCACATAAAGTAATGTTCATTTTACAAGCAGCGATTCTCAATCATACTCTTGTATTATAATTACTATCTTAAACTATTAGGTAGTCTGTGATAAATGGGTTTATGAGTAGAATAAAAAATATCCCGTGAATAGACCAGATAAAAGGTCAATTATATCGGGTGGAGGTCAAACCCAGAATGGCACTTTGTATCTCAACTCACCCAGATAACGCTTTATGTAATTTTCCTTTCCGTACTTTGTAAGCACCATCTCACTCTTAAAATTCTCTCCATAAACGATCTCACCAGGAACTCACGTGAGTTTAAATTTTCATACCAGAGCTGATAAAAGTAAATCAATCTTTGGGGTGTCCGGGTGGCCGAACATTGGAGATACAAAATTTGATAGTGTTCCGGACACAGAAAGTAAGTAAGTGTCTTTGTAAACTTCAGAGAAAGCCAAAAAGCTTGTTTTGTGTTGTGTGTAAACCACGTTCGTTCAGTGGAAACGAATCCCCAGACATCTCAAATGTACGACCGCTTTCGCAAGTTCCATCATCAGATTATCATCTGTTATATCTATATGTTTTATAACACCCACCCCACAAAAACAGGTAAGTTATTCTAAAAAAGACAAAAAGATGTAGAAGTTTGCGTGTGGAAACGCATCGTTGAGTTTAACACGACCAAGGTTATGCTTATCATTTTACTATATTAAGATGATTGATGTAACAGAAGCGTATCTACTTTACCTACTACATGTAGAATGCTTTGCGTGACCATATGTATTAATTATTTGTCTATCAATTATTAATTAATCATTATAATGACATTCCTAGCGGGAAAACATTTAGAGTAACTATTTTACTATTCACTTATCCAACATTTTTTCAATATTTTTTTATTGATCGGAGTATTTTTAGTGAATATAATTACTTTTATAATACCTACTACTATTTTTATGTAGAGGGCGGGTAGAGAATTATTATCTATAGATTAAAGAAACTAGTAAGATGGGACAAAACACGTTAAAATCGATTTTCATCCACTGGCGAAGAGGTAACCGAAATAGATGGACACATTATGAGACTACCACAGGATAACATATATGATAAAAAGTACAATGGACATATAAATAGGAGCCATTGCCAACATGGTTGTCAACAATAACAGGGATCTAAAAGAGGCAAGACTTTATATAAATAAAAAAATCTTTATTGGCCAAAACAAAAATGCTTAATAATTACAAAAATAAGACAATCGTGAGCCAAAAGGCGGATATATATAGAGGATAGGGAGGACAGAATGACTTGGAGGATGAAGACTAGGAGAGCCAACCCCAGACAAAGGCGAGGACAAAGAAGAACAAGAAGAAAGATGAAGTAAAATACTATTTTTATTTTTTACTTATGATGAAATTACTTCCGATTCTTCTTAAGAAAAATACAATATATCGTTGAATATTTAATTGATTGTTGTAATATAAACGAACAATTAGATGCTTCATCTACTATGATTTATTAGGAATAATAAACAAAACCGATTCATTGTTCTAATTGTTATCTACAATGTCTTTATTTTGCAATGGTTTACTAAATTATTATAATGAAACAATAGGAAATCTTCATTACTTTATCAGTCATCTAATAAAATCTACAATCATTTTATAATATCTATTATAAATGTTGTTGATGATGATACAATAAATAACAATGAAAGTATTATTCCATACGGTTTAGGTCTAATAAAATTACAAGTATCAGTTATAAAACCTACGAGGTAATTAAATAGCCGTAAAAATGCTAACAATTAAAAGGGTCGTAGAAAAGAAGTAGTTATTCTAAGTGAACAACAGAAAATTACTATGACAAACTAAAAAAAAAACCGTATCATATTTGTACTTATTTGTTTTTTTTTTTATTTCAGATACTGGTAGCCAAAATATATTCGTATGTTGATGGCTGCAAAAAACTGGGTTTCGTGTTTGATTTTCTGAGCAGTTGTAGATGTGAGGAGGAGGAGGATTTACTGTAACTAATTAAGTGCCTACCAGGTAAAACAAGATATCGATTATTTCATAGTAAAATTAATTTAAAAATCGGTTATTTTTTCCAAAAAAATATGGAATTGGGCCGACTGTACGTGAAATTTACTTGAATTATAAAAATATTCGAGAAATTACAAAGATCACAATAATAAACGATTCACCCAATTTCAATTCTCAATTCAATATACTATTGCTTCTTGAGTATGGTGAATTTTTCATATTACTCTGATTTTTTAGTAAATATTCCCATATAAATTAAAAGTGGATAAAGATCGATGTTTTGGAATTCATCCACGAACAAAATCTTTCAATAATAGCGAATATATCATTAATGAGTATAGGCACAGTAAAGCTAGTTACTACGGGTCACATGAGTAGGTAGATTAACCTTTTGAATCAGAATCGCATTAAGACATCATCGAGTCTCACGGGAATCACTTGGCGACAAATTCGCCACCAGAAGTGAAGAAATATTAGGAAATCATTGCACCTTTTGTTTTTATTTTAGTTCACGACATTTTGAAACAACTCAATATTACAAATCGTCGAAATATAAAAATCTTGTGAGAATCTTAACGTTGTGATATACAAATCGCTATCTTGTGTAGTTCTTAATTAAGTGCTATATTCCCACGACACATTGACTTCACAATATGTGTTATACATTATATTATTTTCACAGGGCATTGCTTCAATGTATTTCTTATATGGAACGGTTTAGTTAAGTTTTGAGTTTGTGAGATTAAATTTTGTAACTGATGAGTAAAAAATGAGCACACGCAATAATTAATTTGATATGTAATTATTACTACATGAATGATTTCGTGTGAATTCATTTAATGATAATTTTCACTTAGCTTTTCGTAAGTCACGTATTGCCAACATACTTATTGAGATGTATTTTTTCTTTCACAAGTACTCGAGTTCACCTTTACACTATTCATATTCATTAATATTTTTCTATACTAACAAAGATGTCATGGCTTTGCAACACCATTAATTGAAATTATGAAATTCGGACATTAATTTATCTTACGATGATGGCGATAGATAAAAGTCTATTAAAAATGCCTATAGAAATATGATTTCTTAAGAAACAATCAAGTAAGCGCTTTATGATTTTTTGCGCACGAATAATTGAGTATTTATACACCAATTTTAATTTAAGTTTTTTTTTACTTTCATATTTTAACAGATTTTACATTATATTAAAAGGAACTGGGCTTGCATACACAAACCCAAATACTTTTCTGCACACCTTGCACTAGGCTAAAAGCCTGTATCGCAAGTGTCAGAGTCGGGGTTTAAACCTGGCACCTCCCGCTCGAGAGATCCCGCGTCAACCAACTGGGGCAACCATGTACTAATTACCTGACAATGTTACAGCATAGGCCCAATTAGTTACAGCGCTACTCGTACTTCTTTTAAAGTGGATGGTCGTGGTACGAATTTGGATCTTTCAGAAGGCTCTAAAATTCATTATACGGGGAATTTGCTTATTTTGAACTACATAAAATACAGGAATCGAAATCCTTTGTAATATGCAGAAAACATACCAGCTCGAAATTGCACCTGCCAAATATTTCAATGCATCTTAAAATCATATTTTCTGACCTACATATTAATACGGATATTTTTATTCTTTCTACTCTCTAGTTGGTGAGGAATATCACACTAACTCATTACACGAGATAATATTAGGTAACTTACACATTCAAGATGAATATTATAAGTATTCAATTATGTTACAAGTATTCATCTAGTAATGTACCAACGCCTTCGCGCGGGCATACACTAATAAGGTCTTATAAATTGAAATTGAAGTTATGTTGTTACAGTAGGTCGTGTAGTTGGGTTATTCAATCATCCAGTATATGATACTTATTCGTAGGGAAGTACATCATTGACATTTCAATAATGTATAATACCAACTCAAACCTACATAAAGTTCGTCATAAGGCCCGAAGGCAAAATTGTAATCTAATGTTATTGTTGCTGCACGCCCAAATAAAAATATTCATTTCGTACCATCGATGATTGGTAAAAACCAATAGTAATATTTCATTTCAATATCGAAAATTAAACAAATACTAATATTGATTGATAATGCTTGCAACATTGAGGCTTGAACGAAGGTTGCATTCCTAACATCGTTTCAACGTTATTCTGTAGGCTTGCAAGTAGTTAGGTGACTCGATAATTTAAATGAAAATATGCTGAGGTAAATGACAAGACCACTTTATTAGGTGATTTATAGTCATTTCCCAGGGCATTAAGGTTCATAATCGCGTGAACAATCGCATGATAAAATGGTAAAAATAGCGTTTTTTTTTTCATTTTTTGAGGTTAATTTTGCGTCTATTTATTCCCCACGGTTATTCCCTAGATTTGAAAGCATATTATTAGTACAACAAATAAAATTACTCCGTGACTTTCGGGAAACGAGTTTCTGTCTTTCGGAAAAAAGATCAAGGGTGTTTTTCAAAAATTTATTTGAATCTATACAAGATATAAAAAATCTTTTACGGTTATTCCCTGTATAAATGTTCAATGCATCTACCCTATTTTGTTCCAAAGCATATTTAGTAACGGTTGTCGAGATATAGGTCTCCCGTTTTTAGAAATTTTTGAAATGTCGGTATGCATACTCTTAACAAATTTCATGAAAATGCAGATATACCTAGTAGGAGAAAACCAGGTGAAAACGGTTATGAAGTATTTCAGCCACCGCTGAAAGTATAAAAAGACATCAACGATCGGTCTCACCAAAACCTGCACTACATCAAATCGGTTAGTATTGCTGATTTTTTATGCTATCGATTATAATATGGCTATACCAAAATTGCAGACTGATTTAGCAAGCAACAGATGTCGAATAATTATAGTAGTAATTGATTAAGAATCGTTTAGTATAAATTAAAAATATAGTATGCTGAAATTGAATAAAGAAATCGGTTGGTATATGGAATTAATTTTCAGTCGGCAAAAAGATAATCTACCTATATTTTTAGGCTACCATAACGACATACCGAATCTAATCGTTATTCATAATACGGATGGATGATCAAATAACCATAAAAGCTTCTTCAAGGCGGGAAAATTTGCGCTTAAAAACAAGTGTTGTGAACGTGACCATAGACTATGAACAATAATAAAACACATAGGTAATGATATACCTATAAAGAAAATGTATGAAAACCCGTTTGGGTTGGTATGTACCTACCTTCAATACTGTTGCCGTTTGTGTTGTTCTGTGTAGCCCCTCCACTACCACCGCGCTGTTTGTTGTAATACTTCCTCACAACCAATCTGTTTGGTCGGGCTGTAGAAGCCTCCGTATTTTCAGTTGTGGTCGAATCAGCAGCTAGCGAAGATGAAGCGCTTGATTTCCTCGAAAACAGTGACGATGGTCTCTTCCGTAGAGATGAATACCGTGTCGTGGTCGGTTCATTAATACTTGCTTGTGTGGTGGTAGTACTGCTTCTGCCTCGTTCTGAATTCAAATTTGAAAATTTGTTCGAAGTTCTGCGCGGGAAGAATGTCGGTCTGGCACTTGGATTTTTTTGTTTCTCCGTGGTTTCGTCTGAAGGAATATCCGTGACACTGGAATCCTGCGGGAAATGAAAATGGTAAGAATATTAATAAACATATTATATTACTTTGATACCACTTTTATTAAAATTAACATATTTAATTTTCTTTAAACACACAATTCCTTCAGTAATATTTAATGTAGTTTGAAATCTTCATCTTTACATATTCTAATGCTTACTTATTGTATAAACATAAATTATATGTGCTTTTGTAATCAAACAACATATTACATTTCTTAATAAATATATTATTAGTAATTATTGGTGTCCATAATGATATGTGTATTTACAATATTTTTTGGTTTTGTATTGTATAATATGTTGAGGTATCCTTTCATTCTCTATACCTACTCAAACAATCGCCATTACACTCCATTCTATCCATCCTTCCCTACTCCCTTCATCATGTCTTTGACATATCTAAAAATAATATAATGCAATTCGTTGGAGCGTACATCTGTCTAAAAGGGTGGCCTGAAAATCGAATTTCAGCGTTGACAATGTTTTCTGTACTTCAACGACGCGAGCAATTTCTTACAGAAAAACGTTCTTGCATTAGTAAAGATATTTAAAATTATAGATATTTATATTATATTGAAAACTTTATAGAGACATGCATGAGTTGATTAATAAATATGTAAAACATTTTTACGAGTCTATTTCTTCTATTATAATTTATTATTGCATCATAATATTTCGTCAAATGTTGTAAATGTTTGTTGACTAATATATTTAGTAATAACGCACAAATCAAAGATTATCTCTTTCAAATCAACAAGCAGGCAATCAATAGTTTATTATCAGAATATTAATTTGTAGAATTTAAATATTAAGCTGTATTAGCGATATCCCACGGTACGCGAATCCAGATTCACACGCCGTGGGAAGGAGTGAGTCCGTAAATCTACAGACGCTTTCGTAGCGATTTGTATGGCGGTACGTACAAATCCAAAATCACGTACAAATCCAAAATCACGGACGAATCTGGATTCGCGTACCGTGGGATATCGCTATAAGACATCAAGAATCAATAAAATTCAGTGGCGTATATGGGTTTTCATTTCGAAGGGGGGAGGGCGATTCAGTATTTAACTTTGAAAGGGGGGGGGGGCTAATCCTGACTATTCAGTCTGGTTTCATGTGTTATTTTTATCACAAGTTATCAAGCTGAAAATACTCCTGGGAGGGAGTCAACTATAATTAAAATTTTAACAAGGACGTAGGATAAAATCAATAATTGATGAACCTGGAATCTTTCTTGGGTAGAGGACAAACCATTGGGGGGACCACCTTTGGGGGGGGGGTTTCAGAATGACATGGGCGTATATAATACAATTATAGCTTTCTCGTATTCTCACGAAGAATATTACACAAAGAGATAAAAATGCAGTATTCTGAAATTTATTTGGTGTAATTCTGAAGTCAATAATTTATCATAAAAAATATTAGCAAACAAACAAACCAACATAATCAAATAATTCCCATGGTGCAAAAGGTCCAGTCCGAGGCATCATTTTCAGTTAGGTTTTTGGCCAACAATTTTTATTTATGAGCTTCGATACCAATATACCTATATAGTATATACCGACATACTAGTTTTTAAATATTTACAATAATTAATCGTGCATTCATTGTACTATATAATACGATAAAATTTACATGCAACACGGCATGCACATACAGAGTCATCTCAATACTGGATTGTAGATAGATATTAAATTATATTATTGATTTATTTATGATAAAATAGTATATTAAATTAATAAATCGTGATCATTATTATCATGACGAGTTATTATTTGTATTTTATTAGAAACATCTCTTGAATATTATGAAATCACATCACCCATAGCATAGCGGATGTTATATTGTATCACTCTGTATAATATCGATGTGCTAATATGGAATCTTTGCATCATTATACTACCTGTATAAAATACATCATGGAAATGCATATTTGTACAAACAAGTCTCGCTTTCAAACCGGAAACATTGAGATCAAAACACTCGGAATAAAAATGTTGAGATATTATACTTATTGATGAATTTTATCACATGTTGTCTGTTATATAACGCGATGTTACTCGTGTAAAACCTATAATATTATAATGATTCCAGGAACTTTGCAGTGCTATGAATTGAATCATAATGACTATTAACTTCAACGGTTATGTAATTAAAACATGTTCTAATAAAACATATTGTTATATAATTAAATCTTTTATGTTTATTCATATGATATGATGTGTAATTCAATCCCCTACGTGCTTCACAAAATCTAGGATTCGTCCAATAATACTTATTTATTTATTTATCGAATGGTCAAAACAATATATCACATTCCTTAAAGGAAAAAGTTTGAAGGTTGAGCATTAGGCAATGATAAATTTCGCAGGCAAGCTTGGTCGTCAGAAATTAAATTGAACGTCCAATAAAAGTAGTGTACATTCAACTATGCAGAATTTATATTTTTGGGTCTGTTTTATTTTGGGAAAGTTTTCTTCTATATAGTTCTCTACTTCCAATATTTGAATAACATCAGTAAGAATGTTATTTTTGAAACACTTTTAACATGAATCCGATATTTCATCTTTCAATTCGTTTACTCTATCACGAAAACTTCTCCAATCTGGAAGAAACCAGTGACACGGACACGGATGTACATTATTTTACTAATTGATGCATGCACGATGCACATAAGTTGGCATAGGCCTAGAGACATAAAGAATATGTAGCAAACTCCTTTGATGAACTTTATGATATGTTACTTTTCTCCTTTTCATACCGATTATTCGGTATACTCAAAGACAGTATTAGTAAAAAGATCAACATATGTAATGCCAAGTTAATAATAAAATGATTTGGTGCCAACTCTAATAGCCACCAGCCGAGTTCCATTACAGAAAACATAATTAAACTTGTTATGGTTCAATACTAGTGATTAAGAAAGTCTATCAGACATTAATATAGATTAATAATTATATAATACCATAAATCCTAAGCTTGACATGATTTAGATTGATGGCGTTGAAACAAAAACTAATCACATGGTTGATATAGAAATATGTCAACAATGCGGTTATTTCATTCTATCGAAACAACTTAATTTATCAACAAAACATTACTTACTTACTTACTTAACGAGTCCGTTTACACTAGGCCAACCCGCCCCAATACACTGCAGCAGCAACTGCTTTGTCGTTAGCCCTATATAGGTCCGCTTTATCACACCCCTCCGCCATATCTCGGCAGACGAGGAGGTGTTCGTCATCAAAACATTATATAAGTTACATATAAAACTAGTTAAAATAGATAACAGTAAACTGATATATAGACAGATAGACGGACGTACTATTCACAGGTTATAATTAAGATCATAATCTTGCTTTATTAAGATACTATAGGCCAGTACTATCTCACATCGTCAATACTGATGAATTTGTTTTAAATACTGACATTTTTGTCTTGTAGTATTGTTTATTGTTCATAATCGTCCCTAGGCCCTAATTTCGGGCACTTGGACTCGTCAAATTTACATAGTTATAATATAACAATCAAAAAGGGTTTTGGACAATCAACAGTGGCAATGTGCCAGAGAAGTAGAATCGATGCAAACAGAGTGTAAAGGGCTCTGTTTGCATTTCGTCGTGAAGATAATAACACCAATAACATCCTTACATAGTGATCCATGCTAAACTGGACTTATTGTCCTGGATAGCATTTCGTCAATTAGTATCCGAAAACCGTATTTATAAGATATTTTAAAATTAAACGCTAAATAATACATCAATTTGAGTTAGGTACATAACTTTCGTTCTCATTGAAAATTTTATTACCTAAGTGATTCCACGGGTAGGTCACGAGGGTTTTGCTGTGTTTGGTTTCTCAACTCTGTTACTTATGTCGCGTAATTTTTCTCAAGGGTTTTTTACTGTGCTCCCCATATAATTTTTTAAAAGTCAATCCCAATACCTTGATTTCTCTATTGAGCGGTATACACAGTGTAAAAGGGGTTTTTACAGTCGTTGAAATCTCTGATGTATTTAAGTTAGGCATTCACAGAATGTTTCCCAACGTATGCCAAATTGGCAATGCAGCGATATATTTGCGAAATTTTCACGAGATCCTAAGTCATATTTGCAAACCCATATCATATTTTTGTCTGTAAATTTTGAAAGAGTTTGCAAAAGCTAAAAAAAAAATTATAATTAGTAAATACAAGTTGATCATTCATGATGAAAAATTATTGATAAAAATATTTTAATTGTATTGTTAAGAAAATTGAATTAATACCGTGAATGATATAATACAATACCGTTACGATTAGAATAATAATGATTGTATAGTAGAGTTATTGTTTATTCATACGATACGATATGTATAAGATACATCTGATATTATTATGATAGACGTCCGTATTAAAGAGTGAAAGTTTTATAATACCTCAAGAGCTTATCCAATACTTCACAGAGGCTAGACCTCAAATACCTCATGCCAAACTACATAACTAATAATAAATGGATGAATTCTAACGGAGATGTTGTTGAGGTCTCAGCGCGTGACCTTTAGGGGCGGAGTTGGATGAAAGGAAGGTATTTAATAGTAGTTAATATTTTGATTGTGAAATTTTCTACACAGTTTGATTATACAACTGCGTATAATTATTACAACACAACAAATTAATAGAGATATGGTTTAAGAAGGTATATTCGTATGCTACTTCGGAGATTGAAACTTCCTGCTCTTACGTTAAAATATTTTAAAGCATTTTACTGACACATTTCATCATTCGCAGCTCAAGGAAAACCTTGTTTCAATTCTTTAAAAGAATAGGCTGATGTCGAACGATCATAACTGGAAAAAATATTCCCAATGCAAGATTTATTACGAAATAGATTTTTATATCAGAAATTCCATATAGTGTAGATATTCAATGGTAATATATACGTGCTTTAAAAACTCTCAAATAAAAATTGGCCTATATTGTGTAGTTGTTGATTGAAGATCGCCTAGGTTGATTTGACTTCTTGTTTTCGCATATTTTTTTTGATGTTATGTACGTGTGTGATATATTATTTTGTATGTAATAACATTATTAAAGGCTTACGCCGTTTATGTTTAATAAATATAGTAGTAATGATGCAAGTATTTGCGAAAGCTTTAAATAAATTAATAAAATTGTTATATACACCCAGACAAAGTAGACTATCATTAGGATCAATCATATTATGTCCCATTTTTTCAAAGTTTTGCATCTTTTTCCATTTATACTATCAAGCTCTACGTATATGGTAAGGCTATTATGATCGAACTATGTATTTCGTAACATTTTATATTAAATAATTTATAAAATACTCGGTTCTATCGTGAATATATCAGATACGTTATTAACTATAAGAATATTTTATTAGTAAGAGATAATTGTCCATATAATTTAAATATAATACGCAGGTATCTTATTCATATAAATTACGAAATTATGCTTCGAACAACAGTGTAAACATATTCAACATGCAATATATTGTTTGTCCAAAAGCATTTTATAGTAAATTACATCTTGCAAGTATTATGTGAGTACTGAATGCAAGAATCAAGAAATTGTTTGCAGATATTATTTCGATATAGTATTAAAGTCAAAGCATTTTAAAACCCCATTGTAAAAATGAAAAAACTTATAAATAACACCCCGTGGAAAATGCATGAGTAACACCGAAAATCATCAACTATTTTTTTCTAGATTATTAATCGATAGTGTTATGTCTTCAAATACATAGAGGATTGATATATTATAATAGGTATAGTAATATATTAGGTAAATTGATTTCCTGAAACATATTTGTTGACGCCGATTGACGATTTGTTTTCAAGGCTTTCTAGAAATAACTTTGCAATGTCTTAAGTATAAAATTACTAAACGATGTCGTATGTTGATAAACCAGCTATTTCGTATGCAGATGAGATGTACAAATATACAGGAAATTTTCAATCACATGTCATCACAAATAGAGAAGAAATATATTAAAAAGTTGGTGATCAAGAGGCTCTCGAAAACCGGTATATTATAAAACGAAAAATAAAAGTGACAAACCAACCATATCAGTATATTTAGTAATAGAGTACATGGTTGGCGCAGTTGGTTGAGGCGGCAGTCTCTCGAGCAGGAGGTGCCAGGTTCGAACCCCGGCGCTGGCGATGTATTCCACACTTTGCGATACAGGCTTTTAGCCTAGTGCAAGGTGTGCAGGAAAGTATTTGGGTTTGTGTATACAAGCCCAGATCCTTTTTATAAAAAAAATAAAAAAAAAATATTTCAGTGAGAATGGATGCTTGTTGCAATAATAATATACTCAAGAACAACACTGGTATAAAAAATCATCAAATTCTTAATAAAGACTCTTGACTTTGTTTGAGCAATGTCGTAAACATTTCCTGAAATAATAGGTACCTCCTCATTATGTCTAAGATTTCTTAACACTGACACTAGAAAATTAACTTTCTTCAACAAAACCGAAACTGAAAATTGACTTTCTTTAACAGTTTTTTTTAATTTCAAATATTGCCAGACAGTACATCTCTACAGCTTTAAAAAATAATGAGCTTTATTTAAGGCTATAACTTTGTAGTCTAAATATAGCAATGTTCTTATCTTTATGCTTGTACAAACAGAGTAGCATGTTTTATACGCATGTTATATTTATGGCCTTATCATGATTATCATGATCATTGAACAAACTCTATACGACTATCTTAACACGAATTTTGCAGCACGCTTAATAAGTATAGTAGATATTATGCCTACGCTAATTTAAATAAAGCATGATTTAGCTGAATGGAATTCACGTATTGTATATCACTAGATACAATACGACTTATTATAATATTATGTTTATTTGATTTTTAATGTATTACAACATCTCAAGTCAGCCACAAGTAGGCAGTAGACGTGATTCACTATGTGAAACACCTACACATTATAATTCTATATATTGCCTACTCTGTGTAATGTTATTCTATTATACCACGAGTGATATAAAGAAACCTTCACGCAAATTGAAATTGATTATCCACCATGGTAATAATTAACATATGGATATAGACAGTTGTATCTAAAATTTTCGAGGGTTACCCATTGAAATATTTATCAAAAATAGTGTCATGTACCTGTTGCACAAGTATTATGTATCTTATATCATGTTTCTGCATCAAAAAAAATCACAGTAAAACCCATGAGTTTTTCCTAATAGAACAATTTTAGAGAAGCCGAATTCTTCAAAGTTTAGTTTGCCTTCTTTTTTGTCTGTTTGTACAATAAAAATTGATAGAAATAATGTTTATGAATTTCAGTATTTATAACACTATTTATTGCATTATATGAAACAAGAAACAAATTATATTAGTGCGTTGTAGGTATAGACACTTTTTTTAAGAAAAATTTTTTTTCGTGCGAACAGAACATAGTGTATAGCTTATTACTTATTTGAAGACCCAAATCTTGGAATTGACAATGTGTACCTAACGTTAAACAATTTACTCACTGTGAATCGTGCAAAAAAACTTATCGTAAAAAGTATGCAGTTCCAAATTTAATGGTAAAGTACTCATATACTCGTAATTATTAAAGCAAAAATTTAAACAAAAAATAATTATTTTGTTTAACCTTGTATGGGTTTTTATTGTTTTATAATGATATAACATAATTATATATTTAAACATCACAATGGGCAAATGATATATGAGTATTATGAATCTGCTGCAATAATTTACTCGTCTTCAATTTTTAAAACAGCTAGAAACGTGACTTTTACGACAATGATTTATCCACTATTATTCGATGGGCAATTCCCACAAAACTTGCCAATTGCCACAAATAAATTTGAATTGTTTATGAAGTACATTATTATGTCAAGATCATCATTTTGATATATTGATTTTGTTTGTTTCAGAATATACAACCTCTGACGAAATAATGTAATCCAAACGAAGTGCAAGATGTGAAAGAAACGGAAATTCTGCAGAATATAAAATGATCAAAGAAGATATCCCTATTGTATAAATTTTAAATAAATGTTTTTAATTGGGGGTCTGTGGGGAGTGTTTTAATTTTTAAATCCTGAAACGATGAAAATAAATATAAATATTAAAAACTTCCTTTTTCTCTTACTACGTTGAAGACACTAAGAATATAAGCGTGGTTCGATGACAACTCCAGATGCTTTGGTCAAAAAAATACAAATGCTAGTCAAAATTACAGAAGTCATGGATTGTCTATACTTTTGTATGGAGATATTTCCAACTTCCATACAGTTGAAGATAGCGAGAATGGTGAATATTTCTCAAAAAGATCATATCATTTCAATGAGGCGGCAGCCAACTTTGTAATATAATAATTGTACTATTTTAATCAACTGCCTGTTTCCACTTCATTGAATATCGATAAAATAAATTGCTGACAACATGACATTACAAAAATGCTTTATACGAGGAAGGCTGAACATCTATCACGTTGTTATTATTTCCTTGATCTGGTTTCAACAACAGCAAGTGCCTTACTTAATATGGTAGAGACATTTAAAAGGACACGGTCAATAATACAATGAATCATTGATATAATAAATTGACAACTTCAGTGCGATTAGTTTTCTTATACTCCTATACATACAAGTGAACTTGTGCGAACTCATGAACAATTATTTCAATTCAACATGAAGCATGATCGTGTTGTATGAATGTGTTAATTTTATTTTACAAATGACAGTTTCATAATATTTCTGAGCACGCACTGAGCTAATGAAGGGATTGTACTAAGTGATTGTAGTGTAACCTGCCTTCACAATGTGTTGTTTGCTAATTACATTAATTACCTAGTATGTTGTGTTCATATTATTTAATATATGAAAGGTCAAATAAGATTACATGTCAAAAGGGCAGATATGAGGTGTATTAATAGTATACTGCTGTCTATGCGAAAAGGACTGATACCTGTCTATTAAACGTTTTAATAGTATCCGTGGTTTTTCATTGAGTTGAAACAGAGCAGGTTAAAGGTCAAATTCGTACAGAGTACATTAGTAACTTATTCTACATTTTGGCTAAAAATCGTATTGATATGAAGTTTTTTTTAGAGACAAGTTTTATATGACGGAACGAAACAAAAAAGGTAACATTGAAATAAAATTGAGCTTATTTCTTCTTATTTCATCGATACGCTCTACGTATATAGTACTGATGTATAAGATTTTTTTTTATTTCTGTGTCAAACTTATTACTGTAGTAGTAGGTATACAAAAACTAATTCAGGTAGTGGGTACGGTTTATTAAAATCAAATTAATCATAATAGACAGAGATAATTATGTTACGCAATTCAAATTGTAATGAATAAATTACGTAGGTAGATGTGAGTGTATGGTATTCCTACATACCATCTCATATACACTCATTACACATATCAATTTATGTAATTTTCATATACAATGTTTAGCAATATGTCTATTAGACTACCAAATCGCTTTATTATGTAATCAAGTTAGGTTGTTATTTCCATTAAAATATTTGTACCTTTGTGTAGAATGATTATAATGAATTCAGTTAGGGTGAATATTTATTCATTGAATGTCTGTTATTATAGACGTGACATTTGTCAAACTACGACTAGAATCACTAATAACGTTTCATCAGGCGTGTTATGAATGAAGAAAAAAAGAAATGGAGGCAAGAAGAAGGAATTTATTCTGTATTTAATATTCAGTTAAGGAATTTAGATTTTGCGGTTATGACTTCACCATTATGTAATAAAAATTGGACACTGAGTAAAACGCGTCAGTTGCTACATAATTATTCAAAACATTCATGCAAAATTTTGATAAACAAGACTGAGAATTTCCCGATAGATTCCTATAGTTTATAAGCAAGATTGCTGATATAGATTAAGCCTCAAAATGCAAAACTGATCCTATACAAAATTACACCCCAATCAATCAAACATTATCTCTTTTTTGCCACTAAAATGAATCCAACCCAACCAGCTTATGTCGATAAAGGCGAAATATTTTTTTGTAGTTTTCATATCACATTTAAGTTGTAACTGTTTGGTAAAGGCAACAAAAGATTAATTTCACTATAACTTACACAATAAGTACATAGGGCTTATTAATAAGTAGTTTGTGTAATTTACGATGCATTGTTCCAAACTGAACATTTCATTAGATACTAATTTGTATGATTAATGTTGCTGTTAACAATATAAATTCTAATACATCGACTTATCTAAATAGATACAAACCAATGTAAGGACAGGTAAGAATACCTCTATCTTCGAAATAAATAAATATATTAAAAAGGAAAAAAAATCCTACAAAATGTCAGTAAAAATTCTACATTCCAAGAATCATCGCAAAGTTTGTAAAAAATATCGCAAACTTTCTGAACGTAAGAGATGAATGAAATCCTGCAATATCAAGTGTAATGGAAAATAAATACTAAAACTACGATAGTAGTACAATTAGGTAAACATATTACTTGAATATATTATGATAGTTTTCGTATACAGAATAAGTTGGACCTCTATAGGACCAATGACAAGGCGATTGCTGCTGCAGTGTATTGGAATGAGTTGGACTAGCCGATACGTGAAGTATGTAAATACGGACACTGTACACAGATACTAACTAATTTTGTAAGCTTGTCGTGTTTCTGACAATGACTACTTTAGACAACCGTAAAACTATTTAAGTGGCAAATTCATGGAATATTAAACACTTTATGTATGACATAAGATGATTATTATTTTAATTGGTTGCTTTTTGCATCCATTTAAAACTTGGGCTAAATTTGTAACAATAGATTAGATCACTTCAGACAGATACTAATAGGTACTACTCCTCTTAAAGGTGAATATAGGTACGTCATTCTCATGATGATTATGCGATGATCAAATAAGTAAATAAACTGATTGTTGGTGCAGATATGCGGTATGGGATCTATTTGCAATAATTGTATCACTGTATCAAATTGATGTAACACTTCAATTGACCATGACCGATAAGAGTCTCTGTGAAAACATGACTCAGACATAATAGACTATAATTTAATGTAATCATTCTTGTCTACCGCTTTTTATTGTGCAACAAAAACTATAAAACACATCTAAAACAATCATTGCATACCTATTCGGTTTAGTCCTTAATAGCACAAAAAAAATAATTGCTAAGAAATACAATATACAAAAACTACATCGGGTGCGATAATGCTTTTAAAAATAGAATGACGAAATTAACCATGGGATCCAAAGTAGGCATAATTTAAAAAACGTTGAACACTGATGAACAGAAAACGCGATGAGTTGAAAACTTTTGGTGATAAGTCAGTTGTTTCAGAGCATTAGGCTCTAAGATTAATGCCAACTAGTTTCATGTCTGTAGAATTTAATTGTAAAATTAAGAAAAAATAAAAATCTAGTCATGTAACATTTTGGCAAATAAAGAAACAAGCACCTATATGAGAGCTCAACGGCAGGTTTATTCAATATTTGCAGAATCGTTGAGGGAAAAGTATTTCGTAAGTTTAACTACATCTCTTATTAAAGATGAAGAAAGGAGTATCTATAAGTATTTTACTCATGATGTAAGTATCTATATAGTAAATAAGTGGCCACTGTTACCCACCACAAACTATCAGAAATATTATCCACAGGTGGTCATAAACACACAAGAACATTACATTTAGTATTGACAAAATAAGTTATTAATTACTGCGTACTATTGATATATTGCCGCATACTCGTATCATAAACAGGTTATATATTTTTTAATTAATGTTAAGTACCAAGTATCTAGGTAACAACAAATTTTAACTACATATGGAATTTGCATACTCAATGGCCTTGTAAAGGACGCGGATCATTCCTGATATACCTAATTGAGATTTGCCTTACAAGGAGATTCAGTACCTACATAATTATAGTCAGTTTTTTTTCGTAGTATTATGGTATTTTTCACCTTCGCGCACAAGAAGTATTTTTCAGAATCAATAATGTATACTTAGCACTCTATGTAAGAGATATAAATAAATGATTTATAATATGAAGCTTTTTTTTTTGAAGCCGAAAAAAATTTTTAGTCAATGAGTTTTACATTCAAGAAGTTCGTGAAAATTTTGGAAAATTATTACGCGAAATCAAGGCAAATTTTATGAAATATTGACGCAAAACATCTCTTGTACAATTTTCGTTCACGTAAAAAGAAGACATTTTTGGTAAACTTATGTGGTACGCCACACAACTTATTCAGCACAATAAAAAAACTGAGAATGGATAGCGAACTTTTGAAGATAATTTCTATAATGAAGTGTATCTAAAATTGAATAAGCATATTTCTGTATTATAGTAAAACTATAAGTTACACAACCAATATTTAGGAAATCACGATTCATAGGAAAATTGTGGAAGGGGACTCATACCTTTAAAATCGTCAAAATATATGAGAATAGATTGAACCTAACATTGATCAAACAATAAATTATTACACAAAACATGAAGACTGTTAATCCGCCGTTTCTATGACAAGCAGATGTCACGACTCACGACGGAAGGTACCAAATATCCATCCAGTAAAGGCAATAACATATGGCGGAGTTACTGTGACAATAATGTAAATCAAAGTACGTATCGTGATGAAAGTAATCATATGATGTAACACATACAATTATTCATCTAGGTAACGTTATCCAATCGTGTTTGATTAACGTACTTCGCGTACAAAGTAATCCAACGTATGTCTTCGGTCTTTGTATAGGAAATGTGTAGGAATCTTTACTTTTGTATATATTATTCTTCAATTTGTTATACAACACCTACTTGTAATACTTGTATAGTAAAATATCCTTTTATAAAGATGAGTTTTTGCAGCAATTAGCAAGACGCCTACGATGAACCTCGTTACAGCGAAGATTAAATGTGATTGATATAATGTCTTCCTATTTTGTACGACCATATCGTTTGATACAAAACATGACAGGTGTATTAAAGTTATAGAAGGACGTCAATAAAGATGAGATAAGTTAACTTGTAGGTAATAAATTTTGATATCAAAGAATAAAACTCAAGGTGTACCAACTAACACAACATACAAAAGTAGCATAATCCTATTCTAGAAAAGAAAATATGAATGTTTAGAGTTGAAATAGGATTCTTGAAATTACTGAAATTCCAAGCTGATCAACAAAAAATTGAGAAAATTTACCTAGGTACAGGTAAACAGAAAAATAGTGGGTACCTAGCAAAAAAAAATCATTAACAGCAGAAATTGCATATTCGTTCTGTTTGGTAATTTCCATACTTCCGGCAGGAATATCAATACGAATGAATCGTCTACAATATTTCCGAAGCAAGTAGGTATAACAGATATAAAGATAGGTGATGGTATCATCTTCAAGAACAAATGGAAGAGGAAGATGGCCGTAGGCGGCGCAAAAATAATTATTTAAACCATTATTTTACATCGCATACTTGTATAAGCAACAAGTATGTATGTATAGTAGTATGTAAAACCAGTGTTTAAAATGCGAAAGGTCATGAAAATCCTCCTATATATTTTTTAATTATATTCGCAAAAACGTACCGAGAATTTATTATAATATTTTTTACATAAAAGACCGCATTTTTTGATGTTGTGTATCGTCTATATATTTTATGATGATGGACCGCCTTGAATACTAATTACACTGTTTCTATGGAACCACTTGTTCTATTAGAAGCCGATGGTACATATTATTATAATGTCAAATAGTTTTACAAGTTCATTGCCAAAATGTTAAATACCAACTCAAATGACCCTAAAGTTTTATACGCTTATTATTATAATAAAAACAATACTGCGGTACGCGAGATGAATACTAACGTATAAATATTAAACCTTGTCTTTTAAAACAATGGCGGAGATGACAGATAAAATAGTCATAGATCTTGATGTAATACTTTGTATGGGAGAAGTGTCATTGCCACTTTGGATCTTGTCAGCACTATTGTCAACTACAGATAATCATCTGCTCTATAGTTAAACTGCTTTGTTTATTGTCAACTTAAACTGAATGTCTTCCACGTAATAATACCTTCTAACTGTTATTATTTGTTGATAATAGAGGGAAGTTTATTTTAATACGTAGTTATCAGCAAAGCAGATTGTAAGTGAGATTTAATTCTTATTTTCCGGAGATACGAACAGCTAAAGTTTCATATCAGGAAGAGTCAGTATCTGAATTACGGAATCGAATACTTGTTCGTTTCTCAACAGGATGTGTTCAAAATTTTAAATCTTTGTCTATTTTTTTAAAATGTCAAATAGATAATTATTTTTATTATCATTGTTTGGCATCAGCCATCGTATGGTGGCGTCGTAGAAGGAAAAGACAGCAAAAAAAAAACTTTTTTTCCTTTTTTTTTTCCAGGAGACATACACAGAGCGATATTTAAATCATCAAGCCAATGCAGGGCATTTGGAATGTATGTAGGGCTGCCACCTCTCCGGGTTTGACCCGGAGTCTACGGGTTTGAGTGGTGTTCTCCGGGCTCCGGGTTAGCATAGTGTATCTCCGGGTCTGAAATTTTTGTCAGGACTAAAAAAAAAAAAAAAGGAAAATACTCGGGGTCCCGGTCCCCCCATAGAAAAACTGGGTCTCCGGGTCAGCATAGTAAATCTCCGGGTTTAAAATTATGGTGTGGACCAAAAAAAAAAAAAAAAAGGTCAACTATGGTCACAAATTCGTTTTTTCCGAATCTCCGGGTCTACGCTCTTACAAAGGTGGCAGCCCTAAATGTATGTCGCCACTTGCCAGGGACACATACAACTGTTGAACAATTAAATATCACTTTATGAATGCAACTTAATGAAAAGATTTCAATAAAAAGAGTGCAAATGTCATTAAATTTTGTCAAGTACTTATTGATGCAATGCGTTAACAATAATTACGCTGATGACACTGGCCGCAAAAGCCTTCAGTCTTATAACTGTACGTAGTACGTACCTATCACTAAATGAGATGCTTTGGTTCGTGTTAGTATATTGTCTATCTATCTATACCATCACGCCACGTCCCTTGCAGGGTAGGCAGAGAGGACAGAGCGCCAGGCAGTCCTATCCTTACACACACTCCTAGCTTCCGTCACATTCATGCAATTAATCATACACGCTCTCCGATTCCTTTTACTTAAAACGCGTCCATCCTTGAGGATCTGGTCGACGTCGAGTATATTGTCTGGTAACAAATATCATTTATCATTACTGCCCGTTTTTACGCACGTAAGTACGTATTTCGCGAATATACTGCACATAAAAAACAATAGTAAAAAATTACACGATTAGGTCAGTTGTGTTACTAATTAAGTGCGTACCTACTAACGAAAATAATCCTTTTAAGGGCTTGGCACCAAGAATGACGTCACAGTCATTTCCCACGGCATTAAGGTTCAAAATCGCGTGAACAATCGCATGATAAATTGGTAAAAACAGCGTTTTTTTCCATTTTTCGGGGTTGATTTTGCATCTATCAAAAAACTTTTACGATTATTCCCTAGATTTTAATACATATCACCAGTACAAAAAAAATTTACTCCGCGACTTCTATACAAGATATAAAAAATCTTTTACGGTTATTCCCTAGATAAATGTTCAATGCATCTACCCCATTTTGTTTCAAAGCATATTTAGTAACGGTTGTCGAGATATAAGGTCTCCCGTTTTTTGAAATTTTTGAAATGTCGGTATACATACTCTTAATTAATAAAATCAATTTTAAACATACTTTTGCATATTTTAGTTCGCAGAAGTTAAAAATTGGACCTACTATATTCTCAATGATCAGATACCTGCCTACTGATCATGAAGTTGCAATGATTATTCACCTACATAGTATTTGCGCCTTTCTCCATTAGGAAGGCGACGCGACTCACGACTTATGGGTTAAAATAATTAATCATCTTTGAAAAAAATACTTCAACTGCAAAATAAAATCATTGTTATTTTATTAAAGAAATATCAGTTAATAAATAAATACCTTAATAAATCATAATTCATTAACAGATTTCATCTATTATTAACTATTTCCCACGAATTTAACGATCTGCCTAACTGAACATTATATTTTATTAACTAGTATCTAGTTAGTGAATGTTTACAGAGCAATTTGTATACAAGAATTATTTAATGACATTCCAAACACCAAAATTACCTTTATGGTGAAGTTAGAAAGCTTTTGCTGCTTATTATCTAAGTATGTAGTTCATAGTACATACTTTATTCATACATAATTTACCGCATTGCGCATTATTACGTACAGAATAATGTTCGATCGCGATTTATTAGACAAGTAAACAGGTGTTGGTATTAAGTAACTATATTGTTATAGAAAGCCCGCAAAGAATTTAATAAATACATACTATACCTAATTTTTATGACAGCGTAAGAATGCAAGAAATTTAATTCTATCTAATTTTCCACGACCTGCTCTTTAATACAGAGGTGGTCGGTAGCTGAGTTGGAGACGCGCTCTACTGTCTTGTTCGATCTCTGATCCGACTACACTCCACGACACAAGGTTTTCTACGTTACTGTAAAGTATATAATGCTCCCGCTACATGCTCGTCATGGGTCGCGTCCGAGTGGTGTTCGTGAGTAAAAAGGCGTGTGGATTGAACGTTTCTCTTGACGTGTACGTAGCCGACGGTTGACCCTTTTTTTTTTCATGAACACCGTTTGCTTGGAACTCGGACGGTCGTGTGGCGGGAGCATAAAGATGTATTTTGGTTTTTTTGAAAAAGGGGAATCAAAGTCAAAAATCAAGATATTATCTCATTAAATTCGCCACCCATTCTGAGCTCCGACAATTAGTTATGTGGGTACCAGTGATGAAGGGTCTTAAGAATTCGATTTCCATCGAGTTACTTTTTTTGATTTAGGATGATAAAACAATAGGTCTATTCTGACATAATGCTATAAAAAATCATAGTCCCGGCTTCCCTTCTACAGAAATCCACTCTTCACCACTGGTGGGTACATAATACCTATATTTACACAATACGTATGCATGTATCGAGCCCTCTTTGAAAAAAGGGCGTAGCACATCTATCATTGGTTACCGCACGTTGTGGAAAATGATTTGAGTGTGTGGATGGACGAACACCGGACAGTGGACAGTCTGTGAATATGTATATTCATATTATAATTTCTTGACGTTCACTTGTCGTCATCATCGGACGTAATAATAAAGACAAATTATCCACAAAGTGCATTGCCAAGAAACCTTGAACGTAACTCGTTATTCGTATTACTGCGGTATTCTACATAAAGTCATTATGAAGTTGGCTAACCTCAAAGTTCATAAATATTGTGAAATATTTTATATAGTAAAGAAGATATTTTAACCTAAAATTATGTCATTACTCTATTATAATAATATGTTACCGATGTTGGTTAAGTATCTTGAAAGGTATTCCAATTACAGATATTCAAGGTATTTTCAACAGTTTCAAACAATTATTGTCCCAATTGGGAAAAGCGTAAATATAGACTGTACCTACATTAAAATTTCTACCACACACGGTGTCTTCGTTTCAGAAATAGAAACATCGAATATTTGCTTAAATAAGTGGATAATTGCAATACGTGACCCTACGATTATAATTTTAAAAAATGCTTATTAAGTCCCCAATTTAAAAACTGAATACAAAATGAGGTGCTAACAGAAATTATGATTTTTCTTTTTGTATTAAAAACTAAATGAAAAATAACAAGTAGTTATATCTCAACAGATACACAGCAAATGATGAAAAGTATTTATTTCAATTGATTGTTGCTCTAGGTTTTTTTTTTAATTTGACTGTGTTACTTATAACTCGTATGGCAATTATTGGTCAGATTGCAAAAAAAAACGAAAGATTGATAAAATTCGAAAAAGATATAACAGATTTAGTTTCATCAAACCTTATGTAGAAGGTACTGATTTCAATTCAAATTGCCGAAACGATATAAACAATTACAGATTACTCTGGGGTAATTTTAAAACCATCTCCGTGATACGAAGGTAATGTAATGTAATGAGACAGAGCTTTTTTAGATTTATCACCCAAGGAAGAAAGGCGGGAACGAGTTATTGTGTATTTATTCACGAGACAAATAGTTACAGAGCATATGTACATTATAATATTTATTGTTCATATCAACTTAAATTGTTTATGATGTGGTGAATATTAATGGGATAAAATAATAATGAGATTGTGAAATGCAATTGTATTTCATATACCTAGTATCAAATTACATACACAATGTAGGTAGTGGGCTGTTGTGATTCATGCAAATAATATTGTCATTGTCTAGAGATTCAATGAATATTTTATAGCATACAAAACAATATGTAACTGCTATAAGTATGATAAACATGTAGACAAATAAAGAAAAAATAATACTAAATCATTGTCGTATATATTTGAATTATTGGGCTAGATCATGAGAAAGAGCGTTGCTGTCCGATATAAAGATGGGAAAAATGGCTGACTTATGCCCGATCCCACCAACTACCACCTAGTAAGCAGACCCCTAAGGAATTTCCATACAAAACCATAGATAATTTGAGTGATTATTATAACTGTCATAACCTTTAAGATATAAATCCATACAAAATCCAGCATGCAGCTACTTAAGTGAGGGAGATTCTGGGCGGAGATATTTGGGCACCTAACTAAGTAGAGCTGCATGTTGTATTTTGTATGGATTTATATCTTAAAGGTTATGACAGTTATAATAATCACTCAAATTGTCTGTGGTTTTGTATGGAAATTCCTTAGGGGTCTGCTTCCTAGGTGGTAGTTGGTGGGATCGGGCATTAGAACACGAAAATTGAGAGTAGTCGCTCAGTGGAAGACCGCAGATGTCGACTAGGAAATATCAGAGATTAGACCGGAATCCAGAGGGTAGGCGGTTGTTCCCCAATAGTTGATAGAAAAAATGAGAATCGTACACAATATAAAGAGACGAAAGCACAATAAAATCAATTGTATAGGAAAATCACTTACCCCGTTGTTGCCTCGTCTTCTTTCTTGAATGGACTTACATCGCGGAAATAAACGAGCAAAATATTCACAGTCGAGCAAAATTTGTATTAGAACTTCTCATGTAAATACTAAGCAGGCATAACACAAGCAATGTAATTACTAATGTGCACTAATTATTTCATTCTATTAACAGTGCAAAAAGTGCATTTCAACTACCTGAGTAGGTAATACATGTGGTGATAATCAATGCATTTTTTTACAAACATTATAACATTTTTGTAGAGTTGTGTGTTTAAAGAATCGTAAAAAACATAAATTATAACATTATTTATTATTTTACGTAAAAAAGGTACACATTGTTACAACAGAAATACTTAACATAACCTTAATTATATTATAATACAACTATCCTAAATCTATTGTATTTTAATATTAATAAAATTATTTAATATCTACCGATATTATAATTAAAAATGCTTAATAATATAAAAACAGTATAAATGTAGGGATTTAAATAAAAAAGTTAATTTTAATAACGATGAGTATTAAACATACTATATGTTACGTTTTTGTTAGGTTAAACACAATTATTTGCAATAATGTAGAAACAAATAAAACATATTAAAAAATTATGTGTTTTTCAATCATCATTGGATTGTCAATCAAGGAGGAAACTGTTAAGTAGTTGAGTTAAATTTTTCCAGTTTTCCAAAAGACCCATTAAAGGAAAGATTTCTGACAATGATGATAGTGTCGAAACTTTTCCGAATTGTGAAATATCGGTACGTTATTTTTCTTAGTTAATTATTTATTTCTATGATTCCAAAGTATTTACCAAAAAGGATTGAAAAAATCACAAGCTGAGAAGTTTTATCATTTGCAAATAATCTGAGAACTGAAAATCTGTAATAATTTCCTTAATCGGTTTAGATCATTGTGGAAAATATTGCAATTTATTGTGAGTTTTATTTACACCCTATTTTCTATTTTAACACAAAATATTTCCCTACCAAAGGTATATAAATATATCCTATTGTCATCATCATGCAGGACCACCTGACACTTCATATTATTAAATACTCTAAATAATATAACTCCAATATAATAAACAACAGAATTATAATATAATAACCAAGGTACTCAATACTAAGTCTAAGATAAGTCTATACCTACATTTGATACTCGCGCACGTCATCGTGTTTTCTATCTCGATCATTTGGATATCTGACTCTTATTATTAGTAATAATATAATACAAAAGAAATATTTACAATAATAATGCAGTATTTTAATATTCTCCATCATTCTAAATAAAATATATTAATATTATATGACACAATATATTTTTATTACCCTCGCCTTGGATAAATGAATTATATCATAGGTACCTAACAATATCTACACTGCACACAACATCAAGAACCTTTGGAATCTCTTTCTGGGTTCGGGATGTCATTATTACTTTATTAGTCTTCTGAATAATTGCGGGGGGCCACACCCGGGGAAAGTCAGTTAACTTAATGTGGATCATGCATTTTATAAGGATATAGTAATGGTCTCGGTAGAAGATTAATTCATTGCACGGTATAATCAGCCACCAGTCTTAATACTGGCCGATTCAATTGGTTTATTTGACTATTTTCCTTTTGTACTTTTATTATTCTTCACTGACCTGCGTTGAAGGTTCTGTACTTGTGGTCGTTCTTCTTGCAGCGAATGGTGATATCCGTGGTTTGAATCTTCTTATCGTCACTTTTGCTGTAGTGGGTTCAACAGGAATATTTACTATTTTGCTCGTCGTATCAGGGGAAGTAGTCGTGCTAGTTGTCGAAGGTTTGAATTTATTTGCTTCTAATTTTTTCCTATTGTCTATTGGGACGTTCTGTGTACGCGTCGCACTAAATCTCGACTTTCCTGATGTATAACTGTTAGTTCTATTATACTTAGGTGTCGTGTATGGAACATTCTTACTATCCAATGAGACTGAAAGTGTTCGATTTCTGTTTGATTTGGTTATGGGATTAAATGGTAACCTTGTAGTAGAACTTGAATTAGTTCCATTTGATTGATATCGTCTTGGAAATGCTAATTTCGGTCGATTCTTAATAAATTTAGATGCCGTACTGTTAGATGGTAATGAAGACGAAAGGGTTTTGACTAGAACTGGTTTTACTGTTTCAGATATAGGAGTAGTAGATTCAAACACTTCAGTCACGGTTGTTTCTTCGATTGGCACTACAGTTGTCTCAATTGATGTGGAAGCTTCCGTAGTACTTGTAACATTCAATGTTGTATTAGTGTTCGAGACACCGTCAATTGATGCTGTGCTTGTGTTTATTGAATGAGTAACATTTTCATTATTTGTTTGATTTATATTATCGGAACTGTTTTCTACTTTACTGGTTGTCAACGGTATAACCGAAAGTATTGAGGTTGTAGACAAAGTGTTCTCAGTGGTTTGATTTGTTAAATCATGTGTCGTAGAAGAAGGTGAGTCTTTTACAGCTGATACATCTAATGCAGCAGGTATTCCGCGGAATACTTCGTCTTTTTCATGAGCATTAATACCATCTTTCTCACTTCCTTGCACAACTTGAATTTTAATAACTCCTTCAATTGACCTACCACTTGCTTCTCTGGTGGACTCACTGTCGCTTGAGTTTAATTTAGAAGTTTCAGTTTGTTCATCTGTTGGAATGATTGGCGAAGCATATACCACAAATGGCTGAGGTCCAGAAACGGTTTTTGATTGTCTTATACTAGAAGATATGGTGTCATTGATTCCAAAAAGCGCTTCCAAAGCCAAAGTGGATGATTCAATATATTTCGGCGTTACAACATTCACGTTATTTCTCAGTGCTTCTATATCTATTGCACCAGGAACGAACATGCGTTCAGTTATCGCTGGTACATTAGTAGTCATATACGTTTCCTCCTCTGGTAGTTCAGTTTCCGTTGGTGTTTCAGTATTATCAACTAGAGTTGTACTTTCCACTACATAAACCTTGTTTCCTTTCTCATCTGTATCAGTTTTGTAATCTAGTTCTACTGGAATTTGAACTAATTCAATTACACCATTTTTATGATTATATGCAGCGTTGACGCTTTCTGACGCAATGAGATTTTCTTTTCCACTGTCGGTGAAATCAGTCAATGCTCTAGCATTTCTTGCTTCATCTATTCTGATTGGATTGTTCGGTGGATTGTCAACAGGATACTCGTGACTTAAGTTTGTCAAGTAAATCGGTATATCTCCTTCGACAATTTTTATTAAAGTAAATCGACTAACTTCTCCAATTTTGTCAACTGTAGGTTTCTTTTCTTGTTTAATTTTTCCTTCTTCAACTAACCTGGTTTCATTTTTGCTATTTAGTTTGTGTTTATCTTCTTTAGATGAAATTTCAACGACTCTACTTACAGCAAATAATCTATCTAATTGCACACTAGTTCTGACAGTATCATTAGTCTCTATATTGGTAGATGGAGTTGTTAAGTCAGCAAGTGAATAAATTGTTGTATCTTCGGTTTCCGGTTGTTTTCTTATTGCCGTTTCAGGATTTGTATTTATTTCATTTCTTATCCATTTTTCCCAACTGTCTCCTTCAGTGACAGATTCTTCAGTGGAGTCAGTAGAGGATAACCATTCATCAGAATCGGCTTCTGATTCTGCATTTAATGTTACTGTTTCTGAATCATAATTCAAAGTAGTTGCTTCTGAATCATACGCTAAAGTTGTTACTTCACCGCCATATTCTGTTGTTGAATCAGAATCACTGCCCTGTAAAGATGACTTAATAGTAGTAAAACGCCTAGGATTACTAAATAATTGTTTATGTTTAGCACTAACAGATTCTGTGTTAATTATTTCAGTGGGGGATACGTCGGACTGAGGTCTGTTAGCAGAGAATTTTCTTAAGAAAGATCTAGTAGTTGTTTCAACCTGTGAAGTAGTTGCTGGAGAACTGAATCTGTTGGATCTATTCGGCTGAAATGCAATTGGACGATTGAATTTCCTCCCACCTTCTTCTGTTGGTCTTACACCTTGAGGTGTATTGACAGGACGATTTGATTCTCGACCTTGTGTTGGTACTGCTCTATTCGGAATAAGAGGAGGACGTCTCCCCGGTGCAAATCTATTAACTGGTCGTTGAGTTGTAGTGACTTGATTTGGTTCTTCTTCACTTTCATCATCGCTTGATTCTAGGTCACTCTCGGTATTTTCTACCGGTTTTACCGGTCCCCTTTTATATAGTTGATCACCTGGTACAAATACGAATCCTTCTTCTTCATTCTTCTCTTCTTCACTATATTCATCACTATTGTAGTCATCTTCCTCGTCTACTGTTGTAGTACTTGGTGTTGTAATTGGACGTCTATTAATTGGTCTAGTGTTGAAAATGGGTCTTCGTGGTGAATTTTCTACTCTCGATTTTTCTACCACTGTGTCTCTTTCTGATGGTAAAACTGGAGTCGTAAATGGTCCATTATTATACCTCCTACTGTATTTCACGCTAGTTGTTGAGGGTTCAGTAGTAGACGTGACATCGATTAGTTTTCTTACAGGTTTGAAGGTTGGTCTTGTCTTTAAAGTTGTACTTATTGTAGACGAATCCAGAGTTTCATTCGTGTTATCCACTTGAATATCGATGTTTATTGTTGTAGTTTCTATAAATTGCTCCGTTGGCTTAATTGTTGTAATATCTTCATTTTCATTGGCTTTGTTTTCTTCAACCTGCTTTTCTTCTGTAATAACTGTTTCATCTTTGGTTTGTAAAATTCTTTGTTTACCTTCTTCTGTTAAAACTGGTTTTAATTTCTTTCTTATGATTTTTCTTCTTCTTACTATTGGCGTAGTAGATTCAACCGTCTTATTGTCAATGGAATTTTCATCTGATATTTTCGTTACTAATACGCTTTCCGTAGTTATTTGATCAGATGCCAAAGTAGTTATCTGATTAGACGCTGTCGTTGATGCTGGTCTTCTTACTAAAACTTTTCTAACTCGCGGTTTCTCTTTATTGATGCTTTCATCAGTATTTTCAGGGTCTTTGCTGACTGCACTTGTCACTTCAATCCTTTCCGTTGCTGCGCTAGATATCGTATCAGTATCTGTTGCTGTTTTGGGTCTCGTTTTTTTAACAATGATTCGTTTCCTTGGGCGATCTACTGGAAGTATATTCTCTTCATTTTGCTCTTGTTCGTCAATATTTGATTCTGAAAGATGTATAGCTTCTGAATTTTCATCAGTGGAGTTTGCTTGGGAGATGTTAATATTTGTTGCAGGCTTTGATAACCTTCTCACAAGTAATATTCCACTTCGATTATTTGATTGCCCTAATAGAATATTTGAATTTATCACTTTTGTTACATTGATGGATGACAATGGTAATGCCGCCGTGGAACTTGTCTGACTGTCCCCAGATACACTTATCGCGGGTGCTGTGAGACGAGCTTTTCCAATTGGCGCAGAATCAAATGATACTTCTGCTGCTAGATCATTTTCCTCCTGTGCTTCTGTATCATCAGTGTCATCTAAGACTTCATTACTGACTTTAGAAAATGGTCTCGGTGCAAATCTTACGATACTAAGTTTTCTTCCTCTAGGAATAAGAGATGCTTCTGAAGCTTCCTCATCTAAATCTGCTTCTGTTGTTCTCACCGTTGTGAATCGTCCTCCTCTTGGAGCAAAAGTTCTTTGAGCAACCGTTCTAACAGGACTTATCGAAGAATCACTATCTTCAGAATCCTCTAATGGTGGCTTTGTTGAAGCGTATGATGGCCTAAATCGTCTATTTACTTGCACGTTCCGCGATTGAGTCGTTCCGTCAGTTTCGCTAGTTTTTCTTTTTAAGCTATCCAAAGCAGTTAAAGATGATAAGTCAGGACCAAAATCTTTTAATGACGGTCTAAATCTCCTAACTGGCTGAGACCTCTGAGTCGTTATTTCTCCATCTTCTTCGTCACTTCTTTGAGAAGTGCTAGAAGTTTGAAGTCTGCGTGATCTAAATGTAGGTTTTCTAATCGATTCCCCGGATGTGGCTAATCGATCAATCTGTGCATCATTTTCGATGTTCAATTGTTTATTTTCTCCTCGCAAAACTGAGTTTGATCTTTGCAATCCAACTCGACTTTGCAATCTGGATGACCTTCTGTTTCCATAATTTAGTTGATCGTTTTCAGAATCTGTTGTATTTTCCTGACTAGATGGAGTTGTTGATCGTATTTTTCTAACCCTTGATCGTATTTGTTTATATTCAATTACGTTCTCATTCGTTTCACCTAATACACTATCACTGGTCTTACCTACAGAATCCTGACCTAAACGTAAAACATTACTATCACTAAGACGTGCTTTACTTTGTGCAGGTGTGCGCCTAACATTAGAATAAACCCTGTTAAAACTCACCTTTTTATCCGAAGATGATTGGGAGGTTGTTTCCGGTTGTTTTTCAGTGGTAGTTGTAGTGGTCGTAGGGCGAGTTCGTTTGACAAAAATTGGGGTTCCCCTCGATGTCGAAAAGAATGGATCTTCGGACACGGTTATTTCAGTGGAGTAGGAAACGATAGGAATAGAGCTTGGGGTAACGCCTACGTCATCTTTAGACTTAACATTGTTGGACAATAATGATATTTGAGCGTTAAGAACAGAATTGTCCTTATTTTTGACAATTCCATTCTCAGATGCAAAGGAGGGAGATGCGATTTCCACATTGATATCATTAGAATCAGTAATATCATTATTATGTGAATTAACTGTGGTAGTTTCTACTGTTTGAGGTGAAATTGTAGTTGGGAATCTTGCAACAGTAGCGTATTTTGGAGAGGTTTGAATTGGGTTTTCAGTTGAAGAAATATATTGACTATAAACTTCGACCGGACTCGTGGTTGTAAACCTAGAGTTTTCACTAACGTCTTCATGTATTGTCTCAGTTGTTGTCGGTCTCGCTCTTTGAATTGTTTTGTATCTGAAAATATAACGATAAAGAATTTAAAATGAAAAATAGTAGAGCATTAAATTGTAGAACATATTTTATTTTATTTCTACATACTTGGATGTAGTTGCATCTTGTGATTCTGGACGGAATCTTCTTATGTTTGTATACTCGAATCCTTGGACACCGTTCTTCACATCATCAATATCGCTGTCGGTTTCATCCGATCCACGTTCATACAAAGCATTTCTGAAAAAATATTTAAACCCTTAATTGTAATTAAAATTTCAGTCCATCTTCTTCAGAAAGTAATTAATTATAAATCTCATCGTCCGTCTTAAAGGTTTTAGTTACCGGAAAATAATGACATATGTCAAACATCGATTTTACCTAAAAGCGAAAATTCTCGATTTATAAAATCTTACCTGGCTGTTGACTCGGGTACATCTGTCGTAGATGAAGGTCTTCCTCTTCTGATGTTAACGTATTGTGGCAGGTTTGTTCTTACGGTGGATGATGGAGATTCTTTTACATCCTCCTGAATTTCCTCTGATTCATAAGTTTCCACTTCCTCAGTTGTGGTGGAAGGTCTTTGACGGTTAATAGTTGTATACCTAAAGAAAAATTTTGGTTGGAATGATTAAATTACTGCAGTTGTCCCATAGTATGATTAAATAATATAAGTCCTTGATATCTTACTGTGGTTTCTCCCAGCGTGAAGTTTTGACATTAGGATCAGTAAATTTCTCTAAACCTGCGGCTTGAGGTCCCCTGCTGTTGATTTGAGGAGGCGCCCTGTAAAACATGGGTATGAATAATTATTTAAAATTTTCTTTCATAAAAATTGAGTTGTAAAATTAGCCCCCATTTTTTATATTTTTATAGCATTCTGTGAAACTCAGATATTCGTAAAACTCCCAAAGGACGTATTTTTCAGCAATGAATTTCCCCCATTCTGAATGTCATACAATTATTCGCACAAAAATAAGGTTATATGTGTTTTATAGATATGTTTTATATAAATAAAAAGGAATTAAGGATATTATCTTTTATTGATAGATATGAATGATTTCCGTAAAAATTGATAAATATCGAAACAGAAGGATTATTTCAGTAGACTTACCTCTCTCCTTGGGGTCTAGCTTGAGATAGAACTCTTTCATAAAGAAGTCTGGATACAGTCGGTGGCGTTGTGATACGTGCTCCTTGGGTGTTTCCTGAAGCTTCTAAATGTTTTTCCAATTGCTCTATACCTCCTAAAATTATGAACAAGAAAATTAATTATACTAATCCATTGATTCCATGGCCAATTCTTAAAACGCTTAATTTTGAAAGATTACATGGTGGAATATCAGTATAATATTTCTTCACTAGTTAGTTAGTAGTTGGACTCACCTAATTTCTTGATAAGATCAATAAGTTCCTTGATTACTTTGGGATCTTCTTCAGCTTCTGGTGTACCATCCTCCTCTACGATCTCTTCATCTTCGTATTCCTGCTGTAAATTTAATGTGGGATTAACAATTTAAATTAATTATTGTTACAATTGGTACAAAATGTATATAAATGTTGAAGAAATTTTACGTTTAAATATGTAGGTGTCTGGTAAGACAAATAAATACAATAAATACTCGTCCATACTAGATACTGCAATTTCAAGATTTCAAATTTAACATACCTCTGGTGGGATTGGAGTTGTGCTAGTGGGTCTGGACAAAAGTGTCGTTTTACTTGTTGCAGCTGTAATCTTGGGTGGTGGCCTCCTCGTTGTGAAAAGGTTTGCTAATTGTGAAGATATTCTGGTGGGTGCAGTCGTTGTTCTTGGTGCAGATGTTGTGGTAGTCCTTGATGTTGTAGCTGATTTAGTCACCGCTGGTGCACTAGTAGTCGTGGTTGCTTTCTTTTTATTGCACAGCACATTTCTTGCAAAGTCACAAGAGTCTGCTGCTTTGTTGAAATACAAACCTAGAAAATTAAAATTACTATAAATTTTCAGTTCTAATTAAATATAATATCAGGTTAATATCAGTATAATATCATTTTGAAAATATTATATTACCTGAAGGACATGTGAATTGATGAGCCACAATACCAAGATTTGAGGGGCCACTATCCAAACACCAGAAATATTTTTTGCAATCTCTAGGATGGGGATAAAATCCTTCTTCTTCGCACTTGAAATCTGAAGAAAGAACAGTTTTAAAATTTGAAATCTGAATTGAACTTTGACCAATGATAAATTTAGATATTTTCTATAATATGAACGAATATATTTTACCAGTTCCAGGGTCTGGAGTAGTTGGAGGTTCAGGAGTGTTTAATCCCCAATCAGGTGTGGCTGATGATGGGGCAACAGTTGAAGTGCTGGTACGTTTCAAATTCTGACGGCGACGACTAGAAGATCTACAAAGGTATTTAAAACAATTAGTTTGTCAATCCCAAATTACAGTAGATATCCAGCAAATTATATAATTTCCCTTACGAGGTTGAAGATTCACTGGCTGCCTCCGCTTCGGTGATTCTATTTCTGTTCCTATTCCTTATAGTGTTTTTGGAAATATCTTTCTCGTCGTCTGATTTGGATGGCTTTGGTCTTGTTCTCTTATCTCCACTTTGGGCTTTCTTTGGTGGTGTGACCTTTTCGCTTATTCTGGAACATTCGGAATTTTTTTATGAACTTATTTACTGATTCTACTGACTGTGATAATATTGTTATAGAATAAACATACTACTATTGCCTTCAATAAGATTTGGCATTAACTCCTGATTTTATGCAACAACTATAACAAAAATTCTACGATATTTTCTATAAGAACTCTACGTACCCCAGACTCTTGTAGAGGGCTCCTTTAGCAGCTTCAATGAGAGGATATGGTTTTCCGTGACATTTCCCTCTGAAGTCATCGTTATCAATTGACCAAAACATAATACCTGAAATAGAAAAAAATACATAAGTATATTAATTATTTTACTGAAAACTCAGGAAGCACATTCTTTTTAATGAACTTGGAAAATAATTATAATTATTTAAATTTATGCTAACCTCCCAATCCATTTTCAGCCACATACTCAGCTTTCTTCTTCACTATGTCAATGTCATCATACCCCACCCATTGATTTCCCTTGTAGGCATATGGACCCATTGCATTAGGATTGGGTTGCACGATAGTCCATTCTTCACGTTCCTCTGAATCATCTTCATTATCTTCGTCGTCTTCATCATCTGATTGGCGTTTTCTTCTGCTTTTAGGCAGGAGACTCTCACAAATCTGAAAAAAATTTAATTTCTTAATAGTTAATAATCCAAAACCTATAAATTAACTCCGTGTTCCTTTCGGAGTAAGAGTAAAAAGATAGACCGCCTATGTCTACACAGAATTTTTCTTTCCTTTACATTGTCATCTTCAATTCTAGTGTATCTCAATAATAGCTTCTAAAGATCAGCAATAATTTCAAATCACACAGTACACAATCGTGATGAGATTTTTCGAGCCGCAACCATGAGGGGTCTAAGAAGGAATGAAGATATTTCCTCCCTAACTGGAGTAGCATCAGTGACATTCCTTCAACCTTCTGCAAAAACTAATGAAAACGAAAAAGGAAAAAAAGGTCTTTCTTACTTCGTAGTATGCCAAATATCCCTTTTCCCTTGTGGCCTCTCCTTGTGCGCCAGGTCCATCAGCTGGAGCTCCCAGGGCGTTGGAATCAGGATTGAATAGAGTATAAGAACGTCCATAAGTTGGTATTCCAAGAACCAACTTGTCTCTATCAGCTCCTGCCTCTATGTAGTGCTTTATAGAGTAGTCCTGAAATATAAAAATAATATTCAAGAACTGTATCTATTTGTTTAATCCAGCAATTTATTAAGGCACAAACTATGGAAAGGTTAATTGTCTTTGTTAAAAGAAAAGGAGTGGCGGATTTTGTTAACAAATAGTATGATTACTTTTTTATTCATTTAGAATAACTTGGTACAAAATAATATATTACGACACTTACAATATTTAGTTCACTGTCGTAATTGTATTCAGAAGCAGCCTCCAATGGAAAAAGAGGGGAGTGATGATTCACTGCTGGCTCGAAGGCTGAGTGATAATCGTATGAGAGAATATTCATCCAATCCAAATACCTGAAACATTATGGGTGTCGTGCATTATCTTGCTTTGAAACATAGAGCCAACAAGCATTTTTTTCAATACGGGTAACATTATAACAGGATTTTTTTGGTAAAGTCATGCACACGTAAATAAACGTCTAGTTATTTCACAATATTCTTCTTCTTTCGTATCCCTACGCCCATTGCACCAGTTAGTTATCTAGGAGTCATAGCTCCGTGTCAGGGGTAACTTTGTGGATTCAAGAACCCCTACTAACTTCCTGCGAGGAAATGTCTCCATTATATGTTCGACAATCTCGATCTGGCCACATTCACTCTGCGGGAATACTACGAGTATAATAATTTTAACGAACGGTTTATCTAACCATTTCAACTTACCCTTTTTATAATTTGAGATCTAAATTTGTGCCCATTTATTTAATGTACAAACCCTAATTATTTCTCATACTGTCAATTAATAAAATACCTATTAAGTTTTGGTATATCGTATCCTTTGTCGATATATTCAATTCCTGCAGGAACAGCCATGGTAAGCAGCAGACGGGGACGTCCGGTAGCTTGAGATTCCTTTTCAAACTCTTCGCGAAGCTCTTGCACTAATTTAGCATAGTTAGCCTTATCCTTTGGCTTTCCTCCATCCCTGAAGGCAGGATACTCCCAATCCAAGTCCAAGCCATCGAATTTATTTTGTCTCATGAACTAGAATTAAAAAAAAAAAACACATTTTAATGCAATAGCAGTCAAAGTATTAACGGTTATTCATTTAGGCTGCTATATGGTTAATGAAAGGAGGGGACTGATGAAATTAAAAACTTCAATAATCACTTTCCGAGTAGGGAACAATTTTAAAGATAACAAGAACACAGTTTTCCAACACACTAGGTACTAATACGTAATTATTGTAATATCATTGGTTTAGTTTTTAAAAGCTCCTTACAGACGATGGAGGCAACTCTGAAAGGGCTTTAATTTTAGTTAAATATGTTAAGTGAAAATTGCAGCGTATTATTTGTGTCTTTTAAAAAATATACAGTTAATTCCTTCACAATAGGACAATCCAAGCAAGGAAATTTTCATTAAATTACTACTTCAAATATTTAGAAACTAAGTGTATGAAAGGTGTTGACATTTCATAAGGATAAATTATTAATGTACACATTGATATTTAGCAAGTGCAAGTGTGCAAATTATAACATTAATTATTATATCATTCGCTGTCCCAAATTACACGAAACACTTTCGATTCGATTTATGCGATAGATAAATATCACTCGTGTCAAGTAAAGTCGGCCGATGACCAATAAAATATCAATAAGTGTGTCGTGTAAAGTGTTCATTATGACATGTTGTACGTATGATATAACATCGTCGTCATGACCCAAAAGAAATGAACAACAAATTTATGCATAAGTGGACTAGTATTGATTCAACTACTACTTCTAGTTCTTGTGCAACAATGCGTATGAGCAAATCTTTGAAACATCTTGATAACACATCTGTTTTCTACATGCGAGTTTAGCAATACCCACATAACCGGAAAGTATAACAAGGAAGTTACCTATTAAACGGGTTATTAGGTTCTAAACATACTTAAGTATCCTTTTTGACAGGCGTATTCAGAGTAAACGGAATCGTAGAGCGTGTATGACGAATTGCATGAATGTTACGGAAGCAAAAAATGTGTCTAAGAATTGGGAAATCTAGGGTTCGGTTCCCTTTGCTTACTAGACGGCGCGAACAGAATTTAGAATACCTATAGATACTGAGAATTAAATAAAAAACATCACTCTATTGTACTAATTGTACTAGGATAAAAACAATGCTAACAGATTTGATCCGTGAATGAAAAATAATGACAGTGGTTCTTAAAAGGCAGTGTTTTAGTATACATGTCTTGTAGTTAATTTCAACCCTACATGGTCTTGAGATTATCGTTATCTGTGGTCTGATCCGACTCTTGCCTTTACGTATGCATCTGTGCAAAGGTTTAAGACCTGCGTGGGTGACAAAGTTCAAATTAAATATTTATTTTGTATGCAGTCGACGTTGCGACAATTGAACTCAAAGTTGCAGTACCATAAACATATTTTCCGGAAAGATGCGAAACTAATCGAACAGTTCATCGACATCTCAGGTAAAGAGACTTAAAAGGCATCCACCATTTACACCTACACTTAAATGGATACTACTTATTTCATTCCATATTTGGTCAAAGAATATAAAGAATATACGGATCGTTTTAGATAATAATTGTGTCACGTACTAACCTAGAAATGGTGCATGGATAATTGCATGAATGTATTTATGTTTAGATACATTCGCTCAGAACTAATGAGGTTGTGATTAATCACCGTAATGACCTCACCCTTGTCTGGACTATTCCGTGATAATATGCATTAATATGCATATAATATGCGTATAATAATAGGACAAGTCACCGAAGGTGAACCTCTCTATACGAAGTGAATGTTGTGAATACCTCTGGTACCATATGATTAAAACTATTTGACAATTCACACATGGTCTTTCTTCTATAACAGACGCATAGTTCTACTAGATGAAATGTAAATGAAACTACATATGATGGGTAGTCGTGAATTCTGATCTCAGCTTTGATGAAGCGGTATCTCTCTTAACTTCACAAGCACAAGCATGCAAACGAAAACCTATTTTTAAAAACAGTTACGACTCTGTATACATCTTGCATAGAATATAATTTACTTCATCAATGTCAGTCACAACGCCAGAAAAGAAATGCTGTTGACCATGATATTCTTGCTGATGCTACCAACACATACGCCCTTTTAACCTGTGTTCATAGATTGGATCTTTCATTCACACTGATATACGTACCTATTTAGAGTCACGAGACTTGACGAGAATTGCTAACAAGGTACTAGAAAAAACTACATCACTTTTACGAAGTTTTAGGCTCTTGAAGAGTATTTCATTAAACTTTTCAGTCTCTAGAAATAGACCCCCAATTAAGTAGTTTTCTGTTTTCAGGTTTTCTACTCATCTATTAAGCTTAGCCGAAACAGCTCTGACAACAGATTTTTAAAAATCAGACTTTATGATACCCAGCATAATATTTTATTACTGAGCGAATGTAACTACGATTGCAAAATTTTATTACTTAATTAATACTAAATTAAATGGAGACTCTACTGGTTTTAAACGAGTACCCAAATATGTTAACTGCTGATGCAAAATAAATTGATCAATACATTCAGTGATCTACATTTATGCAATACTTTTACATTCCACTGTATCTAGGTACGATACAAGACTTACTTGCGGTCAAATTATTCTATAAGTAAACCGAGTCCTTGAATCTTATACACCTAATTGTATTATATTTCATCTCATTTTATCTCACATATTATTATCTCAACATCGCTACAGGTTTTGAACTAAAAACATCAACGAGCGAACGACATTAATAGACGCTAAACCCACACTTATAAAGGTGCCCGTTTGGAAATTTACGACATCTGTTTTAGATTATAGAATTTGAGGAATAAAAAAAAACGCAAGGAGATGTAAATTGACGAATTGTCAATATTACTGACTAAAGGTGTAGGATGTAAGAAATTGATTAGAAAATAATTTTAGATTTATGAATTACTGTTATGTCAACTTAAAATAAAAGGCGATTTTATGTTATATTTCGCAGCACAATGATACATTTCAGGGTTATTAACACTGGTTAAACTTAATAGGTACAAAAAATAACGGTCTCTGAAAAAAATAAAAGACATTCCTGTGAGTAGGTACCTTATCAAATCGAAACCATCTCAAAGTGTTTCATATTCTGGTCGCGACTCTAACACGACATGACAGGAAATTTTAAGATTACAACGTGTCACATAATATGGTGATTCATAATAAAACTTAAGAGCATGCATACCGACATTTCCAGAATTTCTAAAAACGGGAGACCTTCTATCTCGACAACCGTTACTAAATATGCTTTGGAACAAAATAGGGTAGATGCACTAAGGGAATAACCGTAAGATTTTTTATGTCTTGTATAGATTTCTCAAAAAAATTGTGTAAAAGCACCTCTGATCTTTTTTCCCGAAAGACGGAAACTCGTTTCCCGAAGGTCGCGGAGCATTTTTGGACCGATAATATGCATTATTAAAATATAGGGAATAACCGTAAAAGTTTTTCGATTGACACAAAATTAACCCTAAAAAATGGAAAAGCGCAATATTTACCATCTTACCATGCGATTGTTCATGCGATTTTGTACCTTAATGCCGTGGGAAATGATTGTGACGTCATTCTTGGTACTAAGCCCTTAATCTGTATAAAAAACTTGCCGTAAAGGAACAGGGATTTAAACTCCCTAAATGGCATTACTTTTTCTCATGATATGATATTTAATATCACTACGGAGAATGCACTCAGTAAATACTGTATAATAATACTACGCTATGTACATATATGACTGTTCTGCTTTTCTTCTTATTATGACCTCGTGGTAAAGATCACAAAATCGATTTGCAGAACAATGACTGTTACGAGGTGTGGTCGGTGAGACTTGCTCTTACATTATTATTCTGTCTTCAACTAAATGTGAAGCACGACTGTAATAAAATGTGATGTGAATTATACACCCTACTATGTAGTGTAGATACTCGGTATACCTGTATTCATTCTAGTATATGAGATCATTTTGTTCTTTAAGGTAGCGGTTTTAATTCGATAATAAGTGGCACCCATCAAACAAAATGATCAATGATTTTCAATTCAACAAACTAGTAGACATTGAGCATATTATCGGGTTGACTGTAAGATATTGCTTTTGCAATAAGTCCGCCTTTTGGCATACTGCATTGTCTTGTTTTTGTTGTTATTTATATTTACTGGCCAATAAAGATTTATTTATTTATTATTAACATCATCATGCCATTTGAGAACATTGGGCTACTATTAAGCAAAACAATTTCAGTGGCTCTGTCCGCCATTCAAAGACAATAACAGTATCACAATTTTAACAGTGTAATAGGTAGCCTCAATACAGACGAATGTCTAGTGAGGCACCACTCATATCCAAAATGAACTTAATTATATTTAGCTGGTGAAATACTTATATCAAATGTGCACGCTTAATGAAATAAAATTTATTATTATTATTATTATTCATGTCGAATAAAAGATACTTCTCCCCAAGCAACTTCTAAAGTTGGCCTTTGTGTTTTTTTGTCATTAATTTATTTTTCCTTAGAAACAATTCTGCTCCTTAGAAACAATACAAAAAGACCTTCTAAACCTTTTCTTTCATTTTTTTAATTCCATAAGATTTTTGCATTTAGCTTTCAGAATTATTTAAACAACCATAATAAAATGTCATATAAACCATTTCAATTGTTCAAGAATTCAGATAATCAATTTGATGATTTTCACGTTTTTTAAACAATGACTAATCTGCCATTGTATTCACGGATGCGATCGACTTAAAACTATAATCAATAAATCGCTTTTGTCCTTGACAATATGATCAATTAGTTTTTATAACAAGGTGTTCAGTAAATACTTGAAGCATCAATACTACACCCACCGCATTACTAAAATATTCGATGTGTTTTATTATTTGTTTTTAGATTTTTAAGAAACCATGTAAGTCATAAGGCATTGATAGACAAGTCAATTCCTCTCAAATTATTGCATGCACAATTCACCTATATTAATCAATCACATAATATAACATCGTTAAAATCTCAAACTATAAGCTTAAAAAATGAAGATCCGAATAAAAAAAAAATTCCCAGCAATGGAGTTATCATGCTTCAAAAAATATATTATAGACGCAGTGTAATTAGAATTACTAACCAAATTTGTGGATGACTCGATTAGTTCCAAATTCGACAAGAAATGTAGACACGTGATTTCAAAGTCTTATACAATCCGTCATATGCACCTACTAAAAATATAAACCCAAATACTTTCCTGTTCCCTTAACAAAAATAATTGCTTGTATCTTCAAAATATATTGACATAGTAAAAGTAGCGCTCCAACTAACTGAGCTAGCCGTGTATTCAGTTTGTGCGAAAATCTCAAAAATTTGATAATTGTAATTTTCCAGGTAAAAATCTCGATTTTTTTTTGTAATGGCTAACGTACTTCCCAAGTTATCTCATTCTGTTCCGAGTATTGGAATATTATTTATATGTAGGTAAGTACCATTGTCTACAAGTTTTTTTACATTCACTGTTACATCATTGTTGCTGCGATGCGATATTCTTATAAGGAAATAAGGATGTTTAAAACAAACACTAACCTAGTAGTACTTATACCATGTAATGTAGAAGGTACACATAGTATACTTCATCACATAACTGTTAAGTATTGATTGGATAAAAGTATTCGTACATATAACAACTACCTATATAGATACTGAATGCAACTCATACGTATCAATGCCCGTTTATATTTATATTCTTTCTCCATTATAAGATGTTTTACATGAACTCCAACCTTCAGCGGTATTCCAAACATTTCGATAGTCAATTATTATAGGTAGGAGTTGTCGTAACCTAGAAAATTATCTAATCAAACTTTTAGTAAGGTTACGAATGAACAATTAATCATTTCTGTATACAAAATATTAACCTTAATAATCCCATCACTGACATTGATTTCATATAACCAATCATCATATGAGAGGCATCCGTGAACAAAATAAATTCTTTGTGAAAAATTAAATCTATGGATTATGCAATGAGGCAACACTATTCAACAGAATTCACCCACATTTGAATTTAAAACGCACTTCCTTCTCGTTTCGAATCCTAATTTAAAATACATCAAAGCATAGACAAACAAAATTGTGGGAGTCATTCGTTTTGAATTTGGAACAAATACACGTAGGTAGGTAGGTTGTTTGATCATAGATTATTATCACGCATGATGATTTGTTTAGGTAAAGATTAACAGAGTTACGATTATATTCATATAATAAGAAGTGTAGCTAGTTAAACTCCTACGTGAGTATAATATCTAGTCATTGAGATACAGTCATTATGTTAAATTGTAACCAAATGATTTGCAGAGATGCATTGCTCACTAATGTTAAACCTACATATTTCTTTATAATGATGATCGTAAATTATGTGTTAAATAGCCTTGAGAGATGAATTATTTGTCTATACAAATAAGATAAATACTTATGATATAATGATTTATTTAATTCGAGCAATTGCAAGTATGAATAATATTTTTTGAAAAGAACTCCTCAACAAAAAATGTTACAGTTTTAATGCCATTTATTTCATTGATATAATCATTATATATGATGACCTCTCGATAAATTTTTACGTTTTTCTGTACTTATACTGTGAACCTATCCACTCTCTAAAAATTCTTACGGATAATGCGATGCACATTAGATATAGATGCCTACTTTGTATTAATCGTAATATAATGCAAAGATCTTTGAGTCACATAATATAGATATAAAGCTCCGCAAACAACTGGTAAAAACCTATGTGTGGAGTTTCCTATTGTACGGCTGTGAGACATGGTGCCTAACCGAAAGAGATCGAAAGAGACTAGAGGCCTTCGAGATGTGGTCATACAGAAGAATCCTAGGAATATCCTGGAGGGACCACATCACGAATGACGAAGTACTCAACAGAATCGAAGAAGGAAGGCACCTTCTCAAAACAATCTCAGAGAGACGGGCCAAGTGGATAGGCCACACAATACGACACGAAAACCTCCTCCACACCGTAATGGAGGGAATGACCGAGGGGACAACTCACAGAGGGCGACCCCGACAGGAATATATGGAGCAGGTTCTCCAGGATATGAGCTGCTCCTCATACTTGGAGCTGAAGCGTTGTGCGGAAGACCGGGGGGAGTGGAAAGCGAGGTGTTCTTTGCTGCAAACAAATCCATTGGATTGAAACCTGAGAAGAAGAATGTACTAAATTCTTGCAGTATGTGACATCTTTTAAATAAATAGAGCACCCCTAAATTGATGTTTTACCTAACTCTACTCATCTCTGAAGTTACATCATTTGTTCAATTAATAGAGAAAAGAAAAAATAGTAAGCAATATAAATAAAAGACAATTTATATTTATTTGTATTATACTCATATATACCATCATACATCATTTGAATCAGTTGAATCATTTCTTTAGAGTTATTAAATCAAAAACAATATATTATCATACGTACTGATTACAAAATGTTCGATAATAATAGCTTGGAAATAGAGGCATTAAGTATATATTGTACGTACAATGTGTATTGAACTAACTAGAGGATGGTCTGCGTAGAATACCCTACGGATACAGGTAACCTTCACTATAGTGGAGGAAGTAATATATAATTACAATACTTTTGTCCATCACTAAAAGCTACGATACAATCTTCACGAAACTTAAAATATATTATTAGTTTCCAATAATAAATAAGCAAATATTACAATCGTACAAATAATTCTTTTTATTTCAAGGTCTCAGTGCTTAGAAAAACTATTCCCAATTTCATTACGTCAACACGATTTGGTATGCACCTAGAGAGCACGATTCATGTGACTTTTTGCAGGAAATTATTGTTGTGTGTTTTTTCTTTCAGGCTGTCTTTCTAGATTTATACTCAAAGGCTGGCCACACACGTCCCGAAGTTCAGTTCCGGAATCGACCGTTTTGCAAAAAAGTTCCGATCAAAACCTCTCTCTGAATTCAGCGTCACCCCGATTTTAAATTCAGAAAGAGGTTTTGGTCGGAACCTTTTTGCAAAACGGTCGATTCCGGAACTGAACTTCGGGACGTTTGTGGCCAGCCAAATTCTCTGTTTCTCTCTATACTATTACACTCTGCAAACATAACAGCAAAAGCAAAGAGGATAGCGCGCCAAAAATTTCGATGTTTCACACGAATATGAAACGATTTTTTCTGTGTATTACTTAACTAGCTGTTTGAGTAAAATTTGTATTTTACCTTAATAGCATTCTTGACGAGTTCTCTCCTCCTTTCAGAACTGGAGACGAGTGATGAGAATCTACTGGACCCTTCATTCCATCCACCGATGGCTATCATTGTCTTCAGATTTGGATTATAAGTCTTCAATCCGGTGAATTTCGCATATCCACCTGAAAAATTAAATAACAGTACAATTATAATTAACCTTGGAATTCGTGAAACGTATCTAGGGAACCAACCGATAGAGAGGCGACATTGTAAAAGTACCCGGAATCAGATGGAAGAAAATGACTAGGGAGGTAGCCTGTGTAAACAAAAAGTGCAGTAGGTATGGCATTATTTAAAAAAAAAACCTGCATTATTGAACAAAAGCAAGCAACTGGATTTTTGATGTCGATTGAATTTCCAATATAACGTTACTAGTTTTCAGTAATTAATTACTAAATCAACTATACTACGTTCCTATGGTATTCCAAAATCTCAACAATTCTATAGAGTGTAAGAAAATTCACAGAGAATGCGAGATCGTAATGATCTCTCTACAACTTTTATGGAGCACGAAAAATTACGAGGGCGCATACGACACACTGAAATTTCAAGTCACAAGAATAATTTGATATGAATGATTCAATATACTACAACATAGCATTGAGACATTGTCAATTTTTAAAATAGGTAAGTTATTCATATTTCCATGAACTTTCTTGATATTCTCGGTAAAAAAATAAGGAAGATTTTATTTAAAAATGATTAGACAAATATTATAGTGTTTTAGACGTATGAATAAACATTTCACTGTAATAAAAAGAAGACAAGTGTGAACAAATACGAAATTAATGCTAAATAAAACCTTGAAACTGCTGTATAAATAAACTATGAAATTTGTATAAATTTTCGTAATTTTTAAATGTCACCTCTGTATCTTCGGCAATAGATTTTACAGTAAAATATTTATTTAAGTGAGTCATCTCAAAGAATTTTACTTTATAAATATCTGAATTTGTGTTAATAGTGTCTCGGTAGTGTGCCACTCCCATTGTTAAGTAACAAACTTGATATATTCCATAGTAATTTTATAACAAAATGTATCTAATTATACAACATCGGTGTATTCAGGCATCACCAATATAGAATCAATTATACTATGAGTAGTTTGGAGAATAACTATTGATAGATGGTGATTCACCACGTAACTAAAAGGATATAATTTATAGAATTTAAATAAAATTACATAATACTGACCTATAAAGGATATACGTGCCTACATCACGGACCTGCTATGCAAATTACTTTAATAAACTCGATAAGTTTAAATATTAATTATTATAAGCTTCTCGAAGATTTATGTTTTACTTCTAAATTCTTTACTGCTAAATTTTAATATTTGTAGACCTAGAGATACACTATAGGTTAATGTGGATGGATAGTTAGAATTTCATGGTACTTTATGCAATATGCAATTGGTACTTTCCTTAATAATAGAAGAAAGTTTACCTTCTTCTCAAAAAAATATTTACTCTACTAAAATCGAGGTACGAAAAAATATACAAAAATTATTTTATAAGAAAAGATGTATTTTAACAAGTCTTACCTTTTTCAATATCCTGATATTTATCAAAAGGCTTCAGTGTGTTTTCTTTGGTAAATCCGCCAAAGGCGTAAATTAAGTGAGTGCATAGATATGGATTTATATTCTGGGGGTTGAACTTTGCTGTGCCGGGCCTGTATACTGACCAATTTGTGTAGTAGCATACTACTCTGGTTTCGCCTGAAGAACCTGAAAAAATACATTACATTTAATTCTTCAATAAAAATTCAACAATTCCCTTTATCCCAAAAAATGCGCACATACACAATTTCACAAGACGTCGCCAGAAAAATTAAATAAATATTGTACAATTAAATAGAAAAATGTCTTGTAGGCGTAGTCACTAAAATATTTATACAAAAATGAGCACATTTTTTTACAATCTCATTAAAAATAATCGAAGGTTTTCCTTGAATTCTGGCATTACCAAAGTATCTACATAGATGTAATGTTATGTAGCTTGATCAAACGTATGGGTAGGTACCCAAACTATAGTGTATAAAATGATGGAAGTATTGGTACACCAAAATGCAGTGGTGTGTAATTAATACCTCTACTTGCTGTTCAGCTCTAAAAAACAAAAAGATCCAAGATCTAATAAGAGAAAAATGAGTTTACTCCGCAATTTTTCTCATTGCATTCAGTAGGAGTAAATGTTATTCAGTTTTTTTTTGTTTTGAGTTCTACGGCACTGCCCTGCTTTGTTGTGCAAGGCTTTTTAAAAAGATTGTTTATTGTTTCACATATTCAATAACTGATTTCATTCATTCTGCACTACACAATCACTCTCAGGGCTCCGACAAACTATTTTCCCTCAATTTAACAATGTAACAAAAAAGTCCAAAAACTGGCGCGATACTCTCTCATGCAGGAGGACAGACTTCGGACATAATCCCACTGTTATTCAGTTGTTAGAAAGACTGTAACCAACATTCATATCAACTTAATTGTATACAGAAGAAATGATTACCGCAACATATTAGCGGCATGGGTAGAAATATAACCACAACAAGGAGATTTAAAGATTCATGAAATTATTATCCACGGCACTTCTTGTTGTTGTAATAATATGTAATTATATAAAGACATGAGTAATTATTATATTTATTTACCGCAATGATTATATTATTTACTATTACTTCACACCAGACACAGAGTCGAGAACTCCTAAGTCTTACTCTGCATAATGTTGGAAGAATACAGTCATTCCATGATTAATATCAATAAATCTAAACAGTTTTAAGAATTCATATCCATCTAGATAATAAATAGATGATATACAGTGCAAATATAACAGTTACATTTAGAAATATATGTAATTGTTTGCAAAAAAAACAATACCAAAACTTTGATCATATTACCTGTACATTTTTGGGAATGAAATACTAAGTGTGGAAATGAAAAATGCATTGTGTACGGATGTAGTCTATTTTATCGTATTATTTACTTTATGTTGTATTTGAAAACACGGGAATGTTAGAAGATTTTGCCGTACAAGCAAATTCAAAAGTTTGTGTAATTAAACAACTAGTGAAAACAAAAGAGATTTTCACAGGGTGACTTTCCCGTAATTGCCTACCTGTTCGACATTATATATGATGAATACGTATTGTGGAAATATGACTAATGCGCTAATCGGTTAATCGTAACACTAGTTTTGCTTGTATTGAAATATCTAGCAATCACATATCTCTGTTTATAAAGTTGTAACTTGTATGACATAAATTCTTCCGACAGCATTCCATTTGGTAGGAACAGACAAACAGCAGATAAACAATAATATGCAGTAAGCACAATACAAGATTATTGTTCAATTTAGAAATATACTCGTATATTATGAGTACATTTGTATAGTTGTGACATTCACTTCTAAACATACAAATACAGAGATACAAGTACAAAACTTTGAGATCTGTGAAATGATCATGTTGCATTCAAATTTTATTCTTAACTGGCGGTCAACCAGTCCGTAAACTTTTAATCACCAGTTAGATTTTATGCAACGTTTTGCAATTGAATTTGAGACGCACGAGTAAAGGTACATCTCCAAATATTGTGTGATCAAGAAAATTTTAAATGACGTCGCAGTTATAGATTTTACGCTAGTTATTCATATCCCCCCATTTAATAAAATGTCCACCTATGCATCTACCCCATCGAACACTAACTACATTAATATCATCATTAAATAATTGCGTTTATTAGTTTATGTTCAAAGAGTTCGTTGGTTTTTAAATGATATGGCACAAAATATTAAATGGTTAAATAAATAAATTAATTAATTAATTATTCAAACAAATAGTTAAATTAAATGTAAAATAAATGAGAGAGAGAACCTTATAACTATGTTTTAAAAATATTCGCTGAAGATGTGGTTGACTCGATCTTTTGACTCAATGCTTTGAGTACTCGAACATGTGAAATACGAATTTCGATTAATTATCGTAGACTTCACGATACAAAAATTTGCTTAACATGCATCTACAAAAATGCTGTTAGATTCGATTTATCTTTTAAAAAAAACATATATTAATTCCTCATTTTACTGGTTCACTGTTTTATCTAACAATTGTTTCATACGAGTATATTATGAGGTAATTTAGCATTCAGTTCGATAATCAAAACAGAGCGTGAGAAGCCTTCTCTGAGCACGATCTTCTGGCAAAATCAAAATAAAGCACACCTTTTCGTAATAATAGAAATATAAATGTGATATTATTAAAGGGCATTAGGAAGTATATCTACGTGTTTGAAGAATTTCATATATTATCAATATTCAGTTGACTGTATATTGTTGTACAAATAATGATATTGATTGCGTATCGTAATATATTATGTGTATAATGTTATGGAAAGTGAAATCTTGGTTGGTAGGTCTCACAAGCAGTTCGCTGTCACTGCGTTGCCCAGTATTTGTATCTACACAACATTATTATACTCGTACCTGTTCATATGTGACTATAATTACACAAGTATTCCTTCATACGGAGAGCTGATGTTGTTGCGACATTATTGACCAATGAATTACTTTGCAAGATACAGAGACTACTCGCCATATTAACCAAACCTTACAGCTCGTTTGCTGCTCACTTACATTTCCATATTTATGATTTACCTAACTGCCTACTGATATAGATAAATGTCTACAAATATGAATTGAATGAATATCAACATATTTTATATATTTCCTTTTACTATCTGTTTGGTTCAGTTATTCAAAATATCAACAACTTCTGCTATACAGTTAATCACTCTCTACGTACACAACATAATTGCAACTTGCAACAACGTGGAGGTAGCTAGATATGTACGTTATCAATGTTATCATTATCATGGAATGAAGAGCTGGACGACTACCAAAAAAAGAGGCCCCTATGGAGACTATTATGAGCTATATGAAAGGCAGCTGAAAGTGGAAAGGCTTTTGTGAAAAGGTTAAAAGAAAAATAAATAAGGGATTCAACACAGACTATTGTCTATAGTTAAGAGTATTCAAAATGTTCTTCAAATTTCACTTTCAAGTATCCAAAATGCACATTGTACATTCTTGAATCACTATTTGTTAAGTACAGGTCTGGAAGTAGCGGTGAAAAGTATTAGCTTTTTACACTTGAATGTTAGAATATTTAGCAGTCCGCTAGTAAAGTTGCAATAATTATACTGTAAGTTCGCCCTAGGACCTGTACGGGGACTAATTTAAATTTCCTTAGGTACTGTTTTGAAATGTCAAATGCTATAATTAAAAACTTAATCTTTCTATTGTCATACTGTGTTCATTATTGTTTATATCTATATTTATATTTACAATCTATAGATAGACATTAGACAGGTGCTCATCAATTAAAATATGTGTGTCACGATAAGACAAGAGATTAATAAACTCTATAATAATATTGGGCAATTTTTTTGCAACGTTACAATGGCACACTATTGTTTGGCGCATTGACTAATATAGTCGCAATTATGATACGTCAGGTGTAAATAGTCATCGTTACGTATGGTACTTATGTAATTAAACAAAGGTGAAAGAAAAATGTCACATCGCATCGTAATAATTCGAGGTGTAAATTGTAACATCGATTATTTTGTTTTCCTAAATTTTCGTAAACTTTATATCACCGAGAAAATATCTTTTTATACTATATATGTACAAACATATCTGTTGGTTTCGAAAATTGTCTTGACTGTTCTTTTTTATAGCTTCCCACTCGAGAGATCTTAATAGCAATTATTTTGGGGGTAGTAATTGGGATGATGTTCGATTGTCAAAAGGATAGTGATAGTCTGAAAAGGATAATATGTCTACGAGTACCTTACTTGGTGCTGAAATCTCGATGCTGACGAAAGGTATATTCTGCACTTTACGAGACACATTAACATTTAACTTACTATGAAGTGTACGGGAAAGAATTTTCTTGTAAAAGTGAACCCAAAGGTGCCTTGAAAATTACATCGACGTAATAGTCCAAGAGCCCGCTGCTTAATTTATGACGTATCTGTTTTTTGATCGAAATGTGGTATAAATGATAGCTTACCAATAGGGTATTACATCGCACTAGGGTTGCCTATCAAAATCTTGCCGCAACCCCCCCTGCCCCCCCCCCCCGAAAAGGTCCCTCTTCGCGGTTTTTCGCATTTTATAGGAATATGGTAAGAGATAGGAGAAAGTAGTCAATGACAAAAATAATCCTTGCTGAATTCTCTACAAAAAATGTTAAGTCAATTTTTTCGTAGAACTAGCAGTTTACCCGCAATGGCCGGTCCAAAACCGAAATTCATTTAAGATACAAAAAAAATGTATTTTAACTAAATTGGTTGAAAATTGATAAGAGCTACAGGAAAATAGTCAGAGAACGAATTAATTACCATAGTCTTAGCTACAAAACGAGCTATAATTTATGTTCATACATCTAATAATTTCGGTGTTATTACAATAAAACTCAGTGACGAAAATTCTTAAAATTTAGTTTTTCATAAAATAACCAGTGATATAGCGCCGCAGGCCAAAATTTTTTTTTCCATAAAATGTTAGTAATAATGGGTGGAAGAATGTGAAAGAAAAAAAATCAAACTATTTTTTTTATTTTTTCAAAAAATATCCTGTTTTTTGACCGGCCATCACGGGTAAACTACTAGTCCTATGAAAAAATTGACTTAACGTTTTTTGTAGAGAATTTAGCAAGGATTATTTTTTTGATTGACTACTTTCTCCTATCTCTTACCATATTCCTATAAAATGCGAAAAACCGCGAAGAGGGACCTTTTCGGGGGGGGCAGGGGGGGTTGCGGCAAGATTTTGATAGGCAACCCTAGTGCGATGTAAAACCCTATTGGTAAGCTATCGTTTATACCATATTTCGATCAAAAAACAGATACGTCATAAATTAAGCAGCGGGCTCTCGGACTATAAACGGAATAAGACTACACTACTAAGAGTTCTACATTTTCATAGGATATTATATCAGCTATGAAGCATCTCTATTTGAAGCGATTACTATCATTCAATTGTCATTATTTATGTGATGTGTGTTGGTGGAATAATAAAGTGTTGCTAATACATTTAGATCATTTGAATGCAAGTGGCAAATTAAATCATAATCATTTATTGTCACACTTATTTTTTTATTATGCAACAACCTGATATGAAATAGGTTAAGTACAAGTATTATATAGTAATATCTACTCATAATCGTTTGAATTTTTTTATTGTAGGTATAATGTAACTCTTTATATACTTATATTTTTGAAAAGTTACGATCTTTCTCTACAGGGAAAATACTGGGATTAAAGACTGATTAGGTTTTGGAATGAGAGGCCTTTTCTTGTACTTCTATTTAATATTTGTATTTTCGGATTCGTTTAAACCTGTAATTATTCCTATTAGCTACTATTTTACTTTTCCAACAGGAAGTGAAGGGAGTCGTTCCGGGCGATGTTGCTGGGGGGTGCTTTTCCGGCTAAAGCTGAGGCTGTCTGCGGTTTGAGTAACTTTGGACTGAAAGAGCGAATAAAAAGGAACCGATAAACACTTGTGTTATTCGGGTTTGAAGTGGATCTTCAATCCACTACGCCTATACACATTGATTGTCTAGCTACGAGTAGGTATTTTAAGATCAAGGCCTTCAGCAACAAGAACGTGATTCAAGAGAGAAGGGATTTTCCCAAACTGTTCCTTATATATTTATGCACAACACTATCATGGAACATCACAATAATAGGTAACTAGTGAAAGCTGTGTATATAAAGACAATGAAGTGCAGGCAAATACTAAAATCTGCATTAGAGTTCGTCGAACTAACGAAACAATCTCACAGTGAATGCAGTAGACATAAGGTATATTAATATAAACATTAATTTACATTTAACAACCTTTATTATAAGTACACGAGCGGCGTAATAAAATAATTTAAAACGATACACCAAGAGTTTCGTGTCTAGATGTCATCTGCGTTGATTTTCCCAAGGCATTGCACACACACCGCACTAACTAAGTTGAGAACATAATATTTATTGCGTACCTAACTGAGGAGTACAACTTCTGATACTATCAGCACATTTACTGCATTGCCACACATCGTAGACAAAATAACACTAAGTATAAATAAGTTGAAAGATGCTTATTACAGAGATATGCTCAGATCTACGCTTCTATTAAGTACTAACTGACTACTAAAATAGCATTAGTTATCAATTTAAATGTACTTAGTTGAAGTTCTCAGGGATCGTCCATATATTATAATGTAGAGCAATTGGTGTCGTGAACATTTAGACCCTTGAAGATCTCCTTTGTATCTAAACATAATACAATCCTTTCATATTATAATTCAACACACTTTATTACGTTATTCTGTAGTTTAGTTAACCTATCAAAAACCTACGTACGTTTCACGTTTGTTACAATATTCTATGAAAGAGCTAAATTGCTTTGTATACTATATAATATATATTATTTCCTTTATCTTTCTTTAAGATAAATAATGAAAGTGTTGAGTACACTTGCTAATTCACAATTCATTGTCGAAAAATGGGCTACTTACTTACAGATTTTCTAGTAATGATTCAATCTACCCGTATCCACTATTCACTCTATGTCATTGAACAACTAAGAAGTAACAATTTCACTCAACTTACAAACTATAAAAAAATATTACAATTTATTCACAAATAAGACAGCATTTCTTACTAAGTACCTATATGGTTTCAATTCCCCGATCTGATTTACCGTCTAATATTAACTTATGTCTTTACCCAACAATTTTTGTCAATTGCCAATAGAATGATTATCAAGTTAATGAGATGTTTCTCAAATGTCACAACTAATTTATTTCTCATGAATTATTTCGGAATTTTGACAACACAATGGCAACGTAAGCTGTGTGACTCTCACAGTCAGCATCAATGGTTGCTCGCAACTTCCCATCAAGATAATATCATTCGTCGTGAGAACAAACTGTTGATTATAGGTAGAGGCACATACCACATTAAGACAACAAGTGACCAGTGAATGTTAGCAAATAAACAGTAATATCATACAAACAATCGTGTTAGTATACTCTGCTATTCTAGTACATCTAATATCATTTCGGATTAATTTACTATTAAATAAATTAATACATTATTTTACTCAGCAAAGTTGCCCATTTTGTTATAACAACTTTCAACCGAATTAGCAGTGCGAGATTCAATGCGTTTGAGAATTTCTCACAAATCACGCACTTAGATTGCCATGTGGAGATCCCGGGTTCTAGAATCAGCCTTCCACTCTTTTTAGATATATTTTCGGGTACCCTGCAAGGGGCGGGTGTTCACAAGAGATTTGTCATCTTTTTAGCAATGAATCTCGCCACCAATTCAGAATGTCCTATACACGTTGGAGCAAAAAGGATGATGTGCATTTTTGTACACACGCAGGATTCTCTGGTTGCCCTATTGTTAGGATTACGGTGACGGTATACTTAAATATATATACTACTCATGCAGGATCTGGAATTATAAAGCTTTGTAGTTAGTGATGAAATTCCAAATGTGATTATACAGTTTACTGTTAATCAAGCATTAGTTTTCGAAAATTTCAAAGGATAGTCTAATTCTAATTAAAATGATCTCTTTCTTACTACTTATACTTTCCGAGGTGCGATATATCAATAATATTGTGTAATAAAATCATACCTATAGCTATTATTTCAATTTGCAATCGTTTTTTATCATTCGACAAAACTTGATCAATTAATTAGTTCGTGAGAACGAGGCGTCGTAATATATTATTATAATTTATTATTTTATAAGTGAATGAAATCACTACGCAACTTCTTCAAAAAGATTTATTATATAATTATTATTATTTTAAGAACTATCGTTAGTAAAGAAAATATTATGTTATTTATTTATTATTTTATTACATAATGTACAAACCTTCTTTTTAATAAGCTCTTCGCTATATACCTCTTTAAAGATAGTTATTTTTATAAAGTACATAAGTGTTAAATAAATACTCATGTTGTGACTATGTTGGTATTTTTTGTACAAAAATTATTACATAGAATCATGTTTGGTAGATACTGTTAATCATAATTGTATAGATATACCTACATAAGTTATTATTGGTAAAAGTTTAGTATTATATTCTAGTACACTTGAATTATTTTTGTTTTACAAATTATCCTTGTAAAGCGTAGGATTTTTCTACATTCCGTAGTATACACAATGCAGTATTCCTACAACAGTGTAGAAGAATTATGGACGAACATTGTCGGGCTTACGACCGACCTCGACTGGCTTAAGTGATCACTTTACACTCGAGAAACATTCGCGATATTAGTTCACCCCGGCTGGGATTCGAACCCAGACCTTCGTCTCCCATAGTAGGGATCCTATCCACTACACCACGAGGAGCGACGGCTGTGTTGTCGAATTCCGTATACATTATACAAAACCTATTGGGAAATAATTTAAATTTGCTCTCAGAGAAATGTACCTCTCATTGCAGTATTTTCACAACATCATAATAAAGATTATAACCCTCAAGATACAATTTCTTTACCAATATGTAATAATAAAGACGACGATAAGAATTAAAATAAATTGCTTGTAATTACATACCTGATTGAGCAGCTAATATGACGAGACACGCTATCAAGAGCCATCTTGAGAGCCCTCTCTGAAACAATCAAATAGAAACATTATTTATTAAATAATTATCACATTTAGTAGCAATGTAACACAGCGTAACAATTCACTAACACCAAGCTGAATACCTATCAGAGAATATTTTTACAAGTATACTTGAGACAATAGAAGTAGCAGTTATGGGAGTACCTATTATCTCATCGTGTGATGGAAGAATAATTCTCGTAATGATAAAACTATTCAATCAGTAGATTGATATTTGATAACAATTTTATCAATATTTTTGTCTTTCAGACAGAAGACTTGGCTGCAACACAACAAATATGTGGACCTTTTAAGCATAGGAATGATTGAGATGGAGAACGATTTGATAATTCATCGTTCTGGAGGCTCAAACTCCGTGGTTGTATGGAGATGTATGGTCATCAGAAGTACGAAAGTATCAAATGGTTTATTCCCTGAGAGTTTGTTTAAAAACAGTCATTTTCCAAAGAGGGGGGAAAGGAATTACCAAAATATTAAAGATGAACGTGCTGTTTGTACTGTTACTAAAATATTTGTAAGTTTATAATATACTCGTAAAAACTCAGATAAATTTATTAAAATTACAATTACATATGAGTTTTGTTATTGGTATTTATTACAATTGAGACAAACGATTTCACTATGCAATAATTTGCCGTACAGTAGACACTTCTGTGCATTAACAAATTATTAATAACTATGGAACAAAAAATACGTAATTAGAATCACCCTTGTTAAATTTAATACATCAAAATTTCCCTAAGCATTACTAAAGAACAAGCTTGTAATGGTAATTAGTACCTGCGGAACAATTGGGAAATATGAAACAATATTATCACTTTTAACAATCGAAAATGAACAATCACGAGTACCTTATACATAATACGGTAAAATCCTTTTAACATACATCCCGGATGTCTGGTGCGTGGTCTATCAAAGGTATAGAATATAATATGAAGTATTTTCTATCCGTATATGCATCGTGTGCATTCCATAATATAATACTATACGGTCGTCATTAAGAATTCCCTTAAGTGTGTATTCATTATTCACTTTCGGAAAATATATTTTCAATCGTTCTCTGGGACCGTGTGTTATTCCCATTTAGAATATGTGGTGGTAGGAATCTATGAAGTTATTTATGTTACCAATAATATTTTTAATTTTGAAATGAATTTTGATCAGCGCAAGACAGGATTGAAATAGTCATGGCCTTACAAAGCAAATGTATGTAGAAAACGAAGTAGTCGTAAGTCATCATCTTGGTTATTTCTAAGCTAATCGCTAAGAAGGAATATCTATATGAACCTTTGATTATTGAAGTACCTAATCAAATTATTTTAGTACTACTTATGTGAACCAGCCGATTCAAGCGTGCAACATGTAAAGTGTTCTGAAAATAATATTATATGATAATTTGACTACGATTTCAATATTTGGCAAAAGCCTGGAATAATCTCTTTCCCTCTGTACGACAAAAATCTTTTCAAATTTCTGATCACAAGAATTGCGATGACGTAAAAAATATACTGCACTGCTTCGATGCATTTCTATCAACCTGTCTAATATGATTAAATACGAGTAACTATCAACCACAACGATTTTCTATATTAAGCATGTCAATTCTCAGACATGGACGGTTTACGAGTATTTTATAACCAAATCACTTCCTTAAGTTAATGTACCAATCACATTAGAAACAGAATATTTTTATTCAGGTTAAGCGGCATTAAAATATATTATGTAGATTGTACTTAAAGTATTTAATGCAGTACATAACTCTGTACTTAGGTGTAGCCTTCCTGTGGAAATTGTTAAGTGGCTTGCTGAATAATTTATTGTATAAATACACGCGTTATGCGTAACAGTATACAATATTAAAAGTAGGTACCATATGCAAGTAATGTCTTACTGATTGACAAGCACGTATTCGATTGTCTTCTACCAACATGGATATTAATTATAATTATAATACCGAATGTATGTCGTACAGTAAGAACATCGGATTACTAAAGGATTAAACGGTAAATTTGTTATTTACTATTGTGTCGATATGACCATATAAACTAGAATATAGTAGAATATTCCATAGACAAAGCCATAATACAATAAAAATATATTTGGACAAGACAAACGTGAAATGTTAGAATTCAGACAGAGTTTCTTATAAGCTGTTTTAGTTAAAAGTAATTCATAATTGCACAAATGAAAATACGTATGTTTAAAAAGATAGAACTAGTACTCAGTGTGCATGCATAATAAATTAAGAGATAGATTAGGTACGTGATGTAAATATATCGTTGTTTCCTGTGTAAAACTATAATGCATTTGTGCATTTATAAACATCTTCTGCATAATTGTTTGTTATCAACAAAATCGTAATGAAATAAATAATAAAAGCCGAATGCGCATAGTTTCATAATAAACTGTTGGTAAATTCTGAAATATTAGCTTAGAATCAAAGATCAAATAACATTAAAAGTCTGTAATTACATTAATAAAAAGGCATCATAATGTTCCATATTAGAACAAATGAGATCGTTATATGTATCAGTAAACAGATTATTATGTTTCTTCAATACATGCTGTTTACACAGGTACCTACATGAAATAATTACGTATTGCCACAATTGACAATCATGATACCATTCATTACATGAGACCTGTCTCTATATTTATGCCACATCAAGAGTCAATCTTTATTACTCCGTTCATTATAAATTATATGAATTAGCGCAATGTACTTTACTACTGTTATTTGCTGACCTCTAATATTAACTAATTTGATATTTCGTCAAACTTTGGTATCTATTCTCTGTACAAGGTAAATAATATAATAACAATGTCGATACGATATTATGATGTTTATGATTTTCATTACTTTGTTTACGAAAAACTCTCACGGATATAATATACTTTTATATTGATCTCAGGAAAACAAAGCTATTCCTTCGTTAAGGACATTTGTTATTTATGATACCAATTAATTTGCTATACTGTTATAACGTAAAAAAATACTAACAAAATATGCAATTACATAGAACTAAAATACAAGGAAAACTGAGGGATTGCCAATTTTGTAATCTCAATGTAAAATAAATTGTTTTTAAAGCAAGTCGATTGAGTAAGTTTTTAGAAAAAGCTCTTTATCGTTTCTCAAGGGAGCAGAAAAGTACCGAAAGTATATTTATAGGATATAAATACCAATATTGAATGCCGTTTTGAAAGACGGCATTTAAAAGTACGATTAAAGTTAGTCGTTTTCTGGGAGATTTTTCTAATATCTTTTCCAATCTAGAAACCGTTTTACTGTGATATAGATTATTCTTTTCTCGTACTTCTTTTGCAGATATAGTAAGTATAGTAGGACTTTTCTCAAAGAAAAATCGAAGATTTTGTGCAATTTTCCTCAGTACTCTTTAGAAAGTTTATATGTGAGTGCCAATTGAAGAAATATACTTTCCTTTTATTTTACATAATTTTGTAGTTTTGTTTTGCGCGGTTTTGTTGGGTCACCATAAATATTTGCCACGGTAGCCCATGGATCGTGTACATTATTGTATTTATTATAGGTCTCGATTTGTACTTGACAGTGCGTACCTAATTTATGCATTTTAAAGTAATTATCACTAATTCAAATAAAATAGTCCTCCACAAGGACTCTCTCACGCAGTTATACTTAATTGGTGTTCAATAATTAAAACATTAAATTATAAGTTGTCAGATTTGCTATTGTATTAGAAAAACTTCATAGAATCAAAACTACAAATCGTGAGTAGATATTAGAGATACACTGTAATAATTTCGGAACATTTAGACAAGAGTAAAACATTAAAATCATCAAAAGATATAATCGAGACAAAATTTATAAATAGGAACTCCAATACGATAAGAAGCTTGCCAATGTTACGAGTTTCAAATTAGCACATACCTATAGTGTAGACTACACAATTATAAAAAATATACCACTATTTACATTAGCTACTCGTACTTTAGATCAAGAACCCATTATAATGGGAACTTTTAATGCATCAATTAAGGCGGTTGAATCAAGACCAAGCATCAGAAAAAAAAAACAATTTACTGTAACCTTGAAATCAAAAATCATCAAGCTTAAAAAAACAACAAACATATCGTGAAAATCATTAAGTGTAGGACTTAGTATAATACAAAACAGTGATGAGCTTTAATTTTCATTGCTACCTCGTGTGAAAGTTACTTTGAAAGACGCAGTATGTATTCATAAGCATCAGATACTGACATTAAATAAAATTTCCACTTCACAATCGTTATAGATATTCACAGTCATATCGATCCATCGCAACAATGGTACAATTGTAGAAATCAAGAGTCATCCCGACTTATTAATTTCAATATAAATCAATAGTCATGCACTCATAGATACTTAATAGATTTTTAGGTTTACAATACGATGTTGTTGATTTCCATGAAGAGTGAATCTAATACAAAGATTGTGTTTATTGTTGTTAATGTTGTTACGACGGAGCATCGAAAGTGAATCTGTTTCACATCAGGCGTGAAGCCGCATAGATACTCTGAGCTACATAGTAATAATATCTACTAGTTAAGTATGTATAATATAATACTAGTAGTAGTTAGGTAATTAATTATTCATGCAGTTGTTGTTATTATTGTATGGAGTAGTTGGCCTTCGTTCTCAGGAATTTTGTATTATTGTCTCTGTCTTAATGACGGCTCCAATAGGAGACGATGCTATAGAAGTATGTTAAAAAACCAATACAGGAACAAACGAATTCTCAGTTAGGTCACCTCTTAAAAGGTATGTATTCTTGATTGAGTGCAAATCTTCAAAACAAAATCTTCTGTGCTGCCCACCAGAATGCAGAAGGACTAAATGGGAGGGGGAAACTGCATGAACTTGAACGCATGAACACTCAAGAAAAAATCTTGACAATTGGGCACCAAAACGCCCAAGCATTACGTAATAAAATACATGAAGTTTGTACAGATCCAGTGATGAGCGGTGTAGATGTACTGTGCATTAGTGAATCCTGGCTGTACGAACATGAAATTGTAAATTTTAATATACCTAACTTTGATATTGCTAGTTACTTTTGTAGGAAAAATACGAAGGGAGGAGGAACAATGATTTTTATTTCACAAAAATATAAATATAAAATTAGGAATGATATTGTGAATCTGTCCATAGAAAAGGACTGCGAATTGAGCTGTATAGAGTTGAATAATATTGTAATAGTATCGGTATATCGGTCAACTAGTGGCTGCCTTGCAAATTTCATGAATATTCTAGAATGTGCCCTTAATAAAATATCTAATAATAATAATAAATATATAATAATTTGTGGGGATTTTAATGTCGACTTGTTAAAAAGCTCAAATGAAAAAAATAGACTGGTTGATCTAATGAATAGTTTTAAGTTGAACCAGTGTATCTTTCAGCCTACAAGAGTGACTGCATGTTTAGACAACATTTTTACTGACCTGCCAAGACAATGTTCCCAATTATTTAATTTCTCAAGATCTGACCACAGCGGTCAGATAGTAAAGTTGAATATAGACTCTTTCCCGGCTGAAAATCGCAGTCACTACGTCACCAAAAGATCCACAGATCCAAATCAATTGGAAAATTTCCTTCAATCCGTAACCAACCTTTGTAATGACATATTCGCAAATACAGAAAATTCAGATCCAAATGTTTTATACGATGAATTCTTTAGAAATTTAATACTGGAACTAGATCACCATATGCCAATCAAAAAGATAAAGATCAAAAAGAAAAAAACCTTTGAAAACTGGGCAACACGCGGTATAAGAACATCTAGAATAAGACTCTTTAAACTGTATGAATTAAGGAAGGTCGACAACTCAGAGGAGACAAAAAAATTTGTTAGTAAATACAGTGCAATATTTAAAAAAGTCTGTAACGAAGCAAAGAAAATATTTTTGAGTAACAAAATTAAAAAATCTAGGAATCCAATAAAAACTACGTGGGACATAATTAAAAGCGAAACAGGTAGATCCAACGACGAAAGATTAGAAAAAATTGAAATTATTACTGACAATAACAAAAAATTAACAAATGTAGAACTAGCCAATCATTTTAATAACTACTTCACAAATGTAGCTCAGTATTTGACTCAAAATCTTTCGTCCTCAGTTGAAAGTTCCATGAAACATTTGATTTCTCCCAGAACAATAATCCCACAATTTAAATTTAAAGAAATAACTGCAAATGAAATAATAAAAATATGTAAACAACTAAAAACAAAAAATTCAAATGATTTATGGCACATGTCTACCAAATTACTAAAGCAAATCATAGACAGGTTGGCTACACACTTGGCAGATATCTTTAATAGATGTCTTAAACAGGGAATTTTTCCCAATAAATTAAAAATGGCTAGAGTTACACCGATTTTTAAAAAGGGAAACAAAAACGACTTGAGTAATTACAGACCAATTTCAATATTGCCAACAATTAGTAAAATTTTTGAGAAAATTGTCGCGGAACAACTCACTCACTTCCTGGTAAGTAATAATATAATACACCCACAACAGTTCGGGTTCCAGAAGGGTAAAAACACCTCCACTGGTATAGCATCACTAACCAAAACAATTCTGGAATCATTAGATCAAAAGCGAGATACATATGGTATATTTTGCGATCTATCTAAGGCTTTTGATTGCGTCAATCACACAATTTTGTTAAATAAATTAGACTATTATGGAATTACAAATACAGAGGGAAATTTTTTCAAATCTTACCTAGAAGATAGACAGCAAACAGTAGAAATCAATAACAGTAGATCTGACATGGCCGTGGTGGGTTGTGGAGTCCCACAAGGATCAATCCTGGGCCCGCTACTGTTTCTTATTTATATTAATGACCTAGCTAATTGCATAACCGAAAGTGATCATATTGTAATGTTTGCTGATGACACGTCATTGTTAGTTAAAGAACAAAATAATAAAGATGATACAGTTAAAAATACTCTGAAAATATTTAATGACGTAGAGGGGTGGTTCAGCGACAACAATTTAGTATTAAATGTGACCAAAACGAATGCTGTTCACTTCTCTTTGAGACAAACTACGGAACCCGATCTAGTTGTTACTGCACTCTCTCAAACGGGGATAGAGGTGGTGGATCGATGCAGGTTTTTGGGTGTGACGATTGATAGGCGACTACAATGGTCATGGCATGTAGAAGAACTATGTGGCAGGCTTAAGTCAGCCATTTTTGCAATAAGGAAAATAAAGGAATCTTGCGGATTCGATGCAGCAAAAAAAATCTACTTTGCATACTTTCACAGCATCATGAGCTATGGAGTATTGTTCTGGGGCGCGAGCGCGGATTGGAAAAGAATATTTATTTTGCAAAAGCGAGCAGTTAGAACTTTGCTTGACATGGGGCCTCGAGACACTTGCCGAAGCGTTTTTAAGACGCTGGGTATTATGACTTTGCCTAGCATGTTTGTGTATGAATGCCTATGTTATGCGAGATCAAATCTCACAAATACTCCACCGAACTCAGATTTTCACGAATATAACACTCGCGCAAGAGGCCGCATTAGGCCCATCAAGCATAGATTGGCAATGGTGTCAAGAGGCTTCGTGTGCATGAGCGTACGTTTATTTAACGTGTTGCCTGACGATCTGAAACACCTGGAGACTGCGGCGTTTCGAAGGGGGGTGAAGAGGTATCTCGTGGGTAAAGAATTTTACACAATTGACGAAATGTTAACTGGGACAACGGATCCCGTTTAACATCGATTTAGGTATATTAATAATATGTTACAATTAGGGTTGCCACCTCTCCGGGTTTGACCCGGAGTCTACGGGTTTGAGTGGTGTTCTCCGGGCTCCGGGTTAGCATAGTGTATCTCCGGGTCTGAAATTTTTGTCAGGACTAAATAAAAAAAAAAAGGAAAATACTCGGGGTCCCGGTCCCCCCCCCCCCATAGAAAAACTGGGTCTCCGGGTCAGCATAGTAAATCTCCGGGTTTGGAATAATGGTGTGGACCAAAAAAAAAAAAAAGGAAAATACTCGGGGTCCCGGTCCCCCCCCCCATAGAAAAACTGGGTCTCCGGGTCAGCATAGTAAATCTCCGGGTTTGGAATTATGGTGTGGACCAAAAAAAAAAAAAAAAAAAAAAGGTCAACTATGGTCACAAATTCGTTATTTCCGAATCTCCGGGTCTACGCTCTTACAGAGGTGGCAACCCTAGTTACAATTGACAAGTATATGAGTATTTATTAAGCTTTAGATATTTATGATTCATTATATGTATTTTGTCCGTTATGATTTTACATGCCTGGCAGTCGGCACCGTGTCTCCTCTGGTTGTCACATTGTGTTTTATTTCTTTTGTAAAATGATTGACTTGAATGCTGGCCGGAAACTTTTACACTCTGACCGGTATTGAGTCTCATCATATACATCGTACTGTGATATTTAATTAATTATTGTTCCATGTGTTGACTTGTATTGAATAATTGACGAAATGCTGGTCGGAACCTTTTACACTCCGATCAGCATTGATCTTGGATCATATTTTCTGTCTATTGATTTACAATCCTATATATTTATATACCAATGTGCTATTGTTTAATTGTAATTCTTATTTACATAACATGTTCAAATGACGATTCCAGGTGTCCGGATGGGCCTACGGATGATAAGCAACAATAAACAATAAACAATAAAAAAATAAACTAATTAGGTTGTGAGTTTTCAGTTGGGGATTTCCTTCGGATCTATATTTTAATGTTCTTTAATGGTTGAAAGTTGTATTACAAATACTTGAAAGCAAAATCGGTAGTATAGTCTCACATTGTTTTATCTTATAAGAATGCCAAATATTTATAAAGTGTTTTCGGAACAGAAAAAGTTAAGCGTCCTACATTTTAATATGTACCTACTTAAACCACAATATGCATCATTTTCTTCGTACATTTCTGTACTCAAAACAATATTTTGAAGTGTAAATAGAATATAAATATCTTAAGACCAGCTTCAATGCAATGTAATGAATTAATAATCATATAGAAGTAGAAAATGACCTTAGGAATTGTTTAATATGTAAAACATCAAAGTATCGTTAATCCATTGTATTTTCGACGCTACAAAACATCCATATCATTAAAAACACAGTAATGAAGGAACCTTCAACATTTCCAACTAAATAGATTCAAATAGATACAATACACTTTATGAACCATTGTTCGTTTTAGAGATATTCATATACCTACGTCCTATACAAACCTCTCTACTAACGGAATTATTTTTCTATGTTTATTTTCTTTATAAACCATAAGTAATTCAAGTATTCTATCTACTTTGAATACATAATTTTGTTAGAGAAAACAAGTACATTAAGATTGAATTAGAATATATTCTATCTGCCAAATGTTTTTATTTTCTTCGTAAGTATGATAGATGTGAGTTTAATTATATTTTTGTGGATACATCTTATACGTACTTAAAACAGTAATTAACTAATAGTTCGTTGTACAAATTGTCTGATACTTCTCATAATTTGATCTTAGTGTTACACTCACTTAATATTGGCTATACTACCTACGCAAATTCTCAGGATTATTCTCATTACTTTGGTATTGAATAAGCCGTTTCATAAGTATCTGCTGGATTGTTTATCACCCAAGGACTCCTTTATCAAACTTATAATACGCATGATAGACAAATAGAAGCTTGTAGAAATGTTTTAATATCGCATACTTTAAACACTGAACAAAGAGCAAAACTATTCTAAAAATAGCAAAGCATTCAAGTCCTTCTGGCTTCTTTGTTAATATAATTAATTCACTGGTCAGAACGTACATCGTACTATGAATAAATAATACTGATATCCTATTAAAATCCTTAGACCAACTTGCTCTACATACTACTGTGTTGAAAAAAAACCGGCTGCTTCTATATAATCACAATAATTTAATCCAGATCGTATTAAATAATATGTTGCTTTATTTTATCTCATTAGCATTCCCACTTATCAAAATGTAGTTTAAAATTCTTGTTTGTCTATTAGATCTATATATGTCAAGCGAAGGAATGTTATTACGTATTTGATTGAATCATATCCATATTAATAATTATTATACATATATAAAAGACTAATTTGTATAACACGTATTGAGTGAGTATATGTAGTTGATTGTTAGGGCAATCGATTATTATTTTGGTTATTCTCAAACATATTAAGGACATTCCATGAACAAACAACGTATAGTGAAGCACAGGAAACGTTGGTTAATCATTAGGCCCACGTTTAGAAAACAACACAAAAAACTGTTTTCATAATATGTACTGAAAAAGGACGAATCCGGTTATATGCAGTGGAAATGATTTCGTTAAGAAGAATGCGCGGAAAAACACTGAGAGATTAGATACGGAATGAGGTTATTAGAGGAACTAGTGACTGCAAGACGAATGTTGTGACTAAAATAAAAGCGAATAAACTAAGATGGTTTGGGCATGTTGAGAGAATTAATGACAACAGGATAACTAAAAAGATATAGTTGGATGGGCGAAGAGCTGTGAAGAAGCGCGGCAGCCCGAGACTGACCAGATCCTCAAAGGATGTACGCGAGTAAGAGAAATCGGGGAGCATGTATGACAAATTGCATGAATGTAACGGAAGCTAGAATTGTGTGTAAGGATAGGCTACCCCGCAAGGAACGCAGCGTGAGGGTGTGGAGATAGATAGATAGACAGAATATATACGAAAGCCCGTTTAAAATTTGTTAAACTTGTTATGTTGCATTACTAGATTCAAACTAAATTATGTGAGAAAATCTATACAGTGGAACAAATAGTCATTGCTTAACAATTTATAAGAATTACCGCATAACTTTTTAAATCACTTTACATTTACAATAATTTAACAGTTGATAGATTTTTTATTTGGTAAACAATTAATTTATCGTTTCGTGCAAAAAAACTTCAATGTAAAGGTCGATCAAAATTAAATGAGAATGGATGCAATGCAATGGTAGTCATTATCAAAATGGTGAAAGTATAAGATGGTCGTAATATTATGTAAATGAAAAACTTCAATCTTTTTGCATTACCTACTTGTAATGTATTGCTGTTATATCGTACGCAAATTGAGCCTATTATAAAATATTTATATTATAAAGTAAGAACTTATATATTATATAATGTTTAAGTACTGTAACTAGATTAATAGAAATTTAGTTTTAAGTATTTTAATGTCTATTAACAAAAACCACATTTTTTAATCAATTTTACTATAAACTTGTAATATTTGAAATAAAAAAAGTGTTACGAAATACCAACATTTCATTTTTTACTGCTTGCGGTCATGATTTACTTTAATATTTTTTTAAAAATACATTAAGTATTTCTATTAGTATCGATAATCTCAATTTTTTTGCCCGTCTGTACAGTGTACATGGTGGAAGTCCATTTTTAAGGTAAAAAGGAAAGACTATATTTTTAGGTTTAAAGCCATGAATTGGATATTAAATCTAAATATTTTATATAGTCTTTTCATTTTTACCTTAGTATTGATCAATCTTTAAATAATATTCGGAAACCTATTTAAAGAAAACTCAGGTATTAATCAAAGAATTCGAAATAATTATTCCATAAATTTAGAACAAAGAAAAATATTTTTAAGTTCAGAATACTAATATCTTCTACATCAAACCGTGCGACTGCGCGTTTAGACAGAAATTGTCTTACAATCATTTGAGTTGAGTCAACCGTATCCTAAATTAAGCACATACATACTATACTAAAATAGTTTATGAATAATAAATTTATAAATTAAAGAGTTTTGTGTCTGGAATTGTATATACATACGTCGTGTATTATAAATGCGACAAGTTGATTAACTTTCATTCGAAAAACCTTCAGATTTTTTTATGCACCTGTTTATAAGAAATGCTAAATAGTAATAATACAGTCTGCAATATACTCGTAGATTTCTGGTTGGCGCGTATCTGAATATATTTGTGAATTACCTCGGGCAGAATTCGTCCTACATTCGGTAGAACATCGTAATAAATAATCACAATAGTATAGATACGAGTATATTATTACTGTGAACGATCTAAATGTTATGTAACTCTTACACGAACTTGAAGCGGTAGACATCATGATGATATGATGTCGATACTACTTATGATGGTGATAATACGAGTATAATATAATACTTTATACCACATTTGAATAGCCATTTGTTCATATGGACATCATCTATAATAAAATTTGTGGGCGTACAATATTTTATATTGGTTTGCCTAATTAGCAAATATTACATGTAGTGATGAATTTATAATAATAATATGTCAATGATCGTTATATAATGTAGAATATTTAGGAAATTAACAAGGCAAGTGACTGATCTCTGTCAATAATTTCTGTATTACAATCAGAATACCATTTCGTCATTTTGATTAACAGACGTATTTATAAATACAAATCTAAGCTCTTTGGCTTTTATATGTTAGCTTTGAGCAAATGAAAGCTACCAAAGAACAATGAATCCATGAATCTAGACGTCTTGAATATCTGGAACATTAGGGGTATATATATTGAAAGCAAAAGAAACTCAGAATAAATATTTCTTAAAACTGTAGTATAATACTTACTTTATGACTCTCTATGACTGCCGAGATTCCTGAATACGTATACAGAATACACGACAAAGTCAATGCCCATACAATTACAAAAATTAACCTTTGAAAAGGTTGCCATCATCTGACTGATAATAGTAAAAATTTAATACATTTAGTCATATATGTGATAAAGTTCACGTAATATTTTATTGTGGATAAGTATTTTCCTGACCACTCCTAACCTAATCCAATGTCTTTCTCTTACATAACATACACACGTGACAACTTTAAGTGAATCTGATATTCTTTGCTTGTTTTTCACAATGAAAAATTCTACAAAACATTGTACATAAATCTACTACCTACACAAGTGTTAATGTTAATCAATATAGAAATAGTATTTAACACCTCTAATACTTTTAATTGCATTTTGATTAATACACAAAAGCAATTAACAAAGTAATAGAAATAATGATTATAGTATAAATGAACTATAATAAAAACTTGCAGCATTTTTTGCTTTATGGCAAATGATCCTTCATTAATTGTATTCAAACAATTGACGTGTCATGGTGTTTTTACAACTTCTGGGAAAAATTTAGAGGTTATTTCAAAATTAATTATATTCTGTTTGTGAATATTGTTTTGATTTGATATTTTGAAATTACAATAGCTTCAGCTGTAAATAAGTTAATAAATGTCTTTGTGTAACACAAATTAGCAAATTTTAATTAAAAAATTGTTTGTTGTAATATTATCATCTCGAAAAATATAATTAGATCTTTGTCAATAAAAAGACAATGGTAGTTATTTCTTGATTGATGAGCAAAATTTCCTAAGGTAGAGGAACCCTCTTTTTGTATGTTTATTACTATGTAGGTAAAACACTGCTTTTCTTGAAACGCTGTAGCAAAATGATATTAAACAGAGAAACTAATATACGTACCTGTAAATCGTTTTAAATAATATACGTAGATTATTTTATATATTGTTTAATGTATTAGATAATATAGGTAACTTTATAAATATACTCATCAATACAGCATCCGGCCTTGTCTATTCAATCTAAAACAAATATTGAAGTGTATCTGCGAATTTAATATATATCTAATTGATCTAATATAGCGTGCCTATGCAGAAAACACAAATCATATTAGTAAACGATTTTCTTTCACTACCTCATTTCCCCCACAACGCTTAATACTTCAACGCAGGGTTAACACGAAACCACTATTATTTATTACACAATGTGATACATTAACAATGAATGGAAAATACAGTAATAAAGATCTTATTTTTATTACTCATAAATTTTATATTTTGATACAAACATAGATTAGATGATGCTGAAATAAAACTATGTTTTGTAAGTACACATTCTTGTAACGGAAATCCTATTAATTAAATATAATATTCGATATCTGATGCATGAAATTTAATATTTTCTTCTTCATTAATCAAAATCGTGAAATTCATTTAGTTAGATGACTTCATCAAAAAATCAAAACATATCAATCAATGTTTAATAAAGTAGAGTTCAATAGTTCGTGTCGTGTTTCAAACCTAAACTAATTTCAATAAAGCAATAATTAATGTAAGAAATCGCTCAACGATGCCTCAATAAAGAGAAATATTCATTATGTAATTAAACCACGGATGAGCAACAACAAACGAGTAAACTAGTTGTTAACTCTTATATTAATTTACTCTTTATTTATCATCAATAAAAGCATGAACAAGATTGATGATAATTCAATCATTACACGTCTCTTAGATTTGTATGATAAAATTAGAATGGTTTTTGGTAGGTAGATAAAAGAGTAATAATTTCCTTGTTAATTACATAACTACAACCATTCATACATCAAATAACGTATGCGTTAAAAATAAATAAGAAAGTAGGAACTTAGTTATGTCGGTTTTGAATGAAATTTATGCTCCACAATCACGATACGTTGAAATAGGCATACGTCACAATTTATTATTTACACAGGTCTGAGAAAAGTACTAGAATTTGCGTAAACTAGAGCAAACTCTTTTTATTAACACGTATTTCATTTGTCACGTTTTTACCAAGTAATTCATGACTGCAACACCTACTTCAAACTATTCTGACTAAATTTCCGCACATATTTTTTACTGCCTCTTTATTTAGTTCGGCTGATCTGTTGTTCCTGGAACACTGAGTTTATTCCATGTGAATTGTAAAGGAAAAATCGGAAAAGTGATTTATCCATTTATGCTTATAGTTTTGTATTTCTATGTACCTCATATTATGAGGTAGAAGTACATTATAGTCATTGTAGTCATTATAGTCAATATATTATATTACAGTCATTGTCGAAGACGAAGGCTCTGAGAGCATTTCCTGAACCATATGCAGATATCCACAATGCCACACCCAATTCCTTTGAATGGCTCGGAATCCTGGATGTTGCTCTGTAGGGTACATGTCTCCTGTATGTAACAGATAGCATAATTCTCTTATCTTCTGACGGTGGCAGAAGCCATATGAAATAATTATATTTTAAAGTCAATAATCTTAAAATGCAAATCGATCGTGTGTCGCTATCAATTTTCTTATACTTATATTTTTTTATATTATCAAACTGCCTTATACAGAAACCAACACGTTTGAGCGTCAATGCAAACGAGAATTTGTGAACGAAAAAAATGGTGTCTATTTTGCGTTGATGTGACAATTTTTGTAGTTTGATCGTAGAATCACACAACCTGTTTGTTTGTAATATATCTCAGTTCACCTTGAGCAATTTTTTGTTGATTCATATGCATACATGTGTTATACGTCTGGTGCAAAAATAGACAAAAATTTGTTGCTATACAAGGGTGTGTTTTTTTGCATCGTAAAAAAGCAGCTAATTCAACATTATTGAAATATTGCCCATCATGCGGAATTTGTATTTATTTAATTAACGAATCACAGTAAAAAAAGATGAATTGTTATATAAAAAGATAAGTAATGTTCATTAAATTTACAAAGCTGCAAAATTCTCCATCTATTCCATGAGTCTATCGTTTATAAATACATCAGACATAAACTAAAAAAAAGAAGTATTGGAATCATCAAACTATTGTAAACAATGTGATTCATAAGCGTTAATAAATTCTTTTAAATTATGTAATATTATATGTGCATCAACGTAAACTTATATAATATATATTATTTAATTTATTTACCTATATACATAACAAACTCATTATTACCGTGTAGGAAAATAATAGGTATTGGTGTAAGTGCCTAACTGCTAATTGTAGGTAAGTATTAATTCTCGCAATGATAATAATTGATTAGGTGTTCATTTTCATGTAATAGATTTTCACTTTATGGAAATTTTCGTATTGTTGAAAAATTGAATTATTATTTAATAACGAAATTATAACACATTCACTTGCATCACATTTTTATTGTAATTGTTGGTTAATAATTTATTTTACACAAAGTTACAACAGAAATACAATCAGTAATATTTTATTACTTTACACGACTGAAGCATGAAAGAAAAAACATTAGCTTTGTTTTAACTTGTCAATAGAATAGTTTTTGAATGCACAAATCACCTCTTTCACCTATTAGCCTGGCCACACACGTCCCGAAGTTCAGTTCCGGAATCGACCATTTTGCAAAAAGGTTCCGACCAAAACCTCTTTCTGAATTTAAAATCGGGGTGACGCTGAAGTCAGAGAGAGGTTTTGATCGGAACTTTTTTGCAAAACGGTCGATTCCGGAACTGAACTTCGGGTGCGTGTGTGGCCAGGCTTAAAATTACCAATGAGTTGTTGATATAAAATGCACATATCTAAATGTACCTAATACAATTTATTTCGATAATCGGATTTATTTTGTGAATATAAATAGAAGCAGATACGTGAAATGTTGAAAGAATGATTAATGATAAAATTCACAAATAATACAACGCCCACTAAGGCGAGCTTATAATATTATTTAACGATCTCGTCCAACTAACAAAAAAATCAATCTATTTATATTCAAAACCTACTCTTATTTAACCTAGTTCAATTGATTAAAATAAATTAATTCATTATTTTTTGTACAGTAAATTAAACGAATGAAGCGAAAATTAAAGGTTAAATATTATTCGTATAAAATGCAACACAATAAATAAATAAATAAATAATAATTTGAGGTCATGAAATGTGGTCAAGTCTTATCTACAGAAATTCTTAGGATCGTGCATCAGGTGTATTCAATTAAATGTGATTAAAATTTTACTTCAGATTTTACCATTTTTGAATTCATATGTGGATTGGAAGAATATTTGCGATACATAAATTGACTCCTCGTAACTAACATTTTACCAATACTGAGTACATAAAAAAATGTAATACTACACACTATTGACATTCCATCTCAAAATTATCATTTGGATCAAATAAAAATATATCTTCTTTGATTTTGAATTTTACTTTGTGGCGACATTATATTATAATTAAAACAATATTAATTTGTTTACACCACTTTTATTTTGGTCAAAACAAAAGTGGTGTAAACAAATTAATATTATTTTAATTATAAAAATATCTCTCATATATTTTTCTAAATATGAGAAGACGTAATTCATACACTTCAGGGTACAATGGTCACGTATTTTCCTTCTCCTGTAAAATTGGGTTTTTCTCAGATACGAGCGCTTAAAAAGTTATAAATTATAACCATCCATATCGTATTAATTGTGTGCGCTTTTAACAAATCTGTAACACCTGAATGATAAATTGTTTAAAATCTCTGGAATTACAGAACCTTATATTATTTTACTTATTCGTCGAGCACGCGAGAGAGAAAGTTAATTTTTGTTTTGTTTAAAAATTATTAAGTATTACGTTAGTCGGAGAATGCTGGCTGGTTGGTTTGATAGGATTGCGTTGTTCTTTAGAGTTATCTCATACTATGTAATATTATTCAACACCAATACATTATCAAGGTGTGGCTCACTTATCATTATGTTATTTTATAGATTACCGATACACCGTATATTATCATCTTTTACACTTCTTTATTCTTATTGTTTTCTGTAAAACAAACCATTCACGAGGCATAGAGAAAATATCGTAAAAATGCTATTGAATATGTCGGTGGCCCAATTAAGGTCAGTTATCTACATAACTTCAGACCTCGCTCCTGGCATGGACAATTTTTGAGCATGGTAAAAAATAACATGGTTTACGAAACCATTCCACGTCGTTCCTATGAGAGTTCCTATTATTATTATGAATATTATTGCGTTAGGAACGACGCCGGTGCGCGACATGGCAAAAAGTGATGCGCATTGCACGAATCCGAATGACAAGGATTACGTTCAAACAAGTGTGGTACTCATCGTACCTCGAGTCACTAAATATACGCTTTATATAAACGACAGTTATTTGCACTTTCGTACCTTTTAAACACCATCTCTATGCATAGACGATCTCATCCGAAACTCACGTGAGTTCAAATTTTCACAGGTCTATAAGACCACTAAAATAATTAATTATTGCTATCCCCTCACAGAATTTATTGCGCGTGTTACTTCATAAAGTCAACCTATGGGTGTTATTACAAATAATAATTATTGCAAAATCTGCAGAATGAGGAAATTATTAATTTGCGCGCAAGATAAAATGAGAAAAAATAGAAAATTTATAATAATGTTAATGATGGCGCATGTCGTGTTATAAACCAGTTAACCGATGGACTAATTTCATTTTGTCGCGCGACATTTTTAATGTGGATTATCTGTATAAACATTATAATACTGACGACGACAAGATTGTTGACACGATTTATGCAATAGCCTTTCTGTCTGTCTTAACTGATTTAATTTGTGTCGCAAGTTCATCAGATGTCTGCAGAGATCACTTGTTTATAATTTGTATGCCAAATGACGAATTATTTTTAAAAAGGTCTGAGATTGCACATCTCTAGAAGAAATCGGGATATTTCCGTATTATAGATAACATAAGAATTTAGAATATATTAGGTGACATTTCGTTTCATTTAGCATATTAATTATATTTTCCTCTATGATGGAGCAATTGACTTTTCTGTCAACCGTGGAATGTGTATGTATTTTCATATGTAGACTACAAGTATTTTGAGTATTCATTTGTCGTGTTTGATTGAGTACTGTCCTCCACACAAGCATTCGATTGCTTAAGGAGGGCAGTATCCAAAATGATACGAGAGTGAGTTAAGTTTAAGTTATGTTATAAATAATATGTTTTTTCATAATACCCGTAAAGTGAAAAAAAAACTAATCTGGCTTTAGAGCTTTGTAGTACATAATATCTTATCTTCAAGTTCCGTATCGAATAACAATTCCGATGTTTCCCTCGAGTAACAATTGTAAGAGGCGACACTTTTCCAATCAAAACATAACCAAAACCAAGAACCATAAAATCTTTCCTTATAGCAAAGTACACGGAGAAATATTTAGCCTCATAGTATTTTTTTTAACTTAGACACTACAATTTTAGTTTTATACAAATAACGTGATATATAACAGCCCAAATTATATTTTATTTATGATTTTAATGACGAGTTTTCCAACATTTTGCCTACATCAAAAATATTATGAAAGATTATAATTTTATTATCTGTATTAAATTTTGCAACTTTGCTCCCAATTTCATAACTATAAATAAAACAATGAGGTAAATTACACTAATTTCTCACTGTTTGAAATTATTTAAAGGCACTTTACAACAGTGACCCATCATTTGGTAGATTTATCTCGGAAAACCGTGTAATTAGTATTAACCTTTTATTTTAATACTGATGGTGTCACATGCAAGAATTATCCATAGAAATACATACCTGCATGTGAATATTTTATGTAATTTTGTTACTAACTTAGCTATATATAATTAAGTTATCACAACAATTGAAAATTTCCCCATTTTGTGAGAAAAGTCACAACAAGACGTAGATTTTATTGAAATAGTTAACAAATTAATATAGAACATTATACATAACTATATTTATACCTTGTAAATCTTTTTCATCTCTAAGTTTATGATATAAGAAGAATAAAATTCCACCAAAAATTCTCCTAATATTCAAATACACCTATATTCCTGTACTTAGTAATATAGTTATATTATCCTAAATAAATATTTTCGCCAAAAATAATTATAATGGTGAACGGACTCTTGCCCATATCTTGCCAAAATTAATTAACAAAGCTCCAAAAGAATTGAAAGGAAAAAAAAACTGAAAAAAGAATTAAAAATATGGATTGAAAATATACTATTGTTGTTTAGTTAATATCTAAGTTATATATATTAAGTTATGAAGAAAAAAAGTAAGGGAGTACCTACTGCCAACAAACTGTTGTGTAGTTTGGCAAATATTGATATAAGTTATTTTTGTAATTTCTGCATATTAAATAAATAAATTTAAAAAAATCTAGTAACTAAAGGGAACAAAACACCTTGATAGTTGATAGCTACTTAGTAGAATAAATAGAGAGGTATTTGGGCATGATGAATCATTTGAAATCATGGATATAAAAAATCTTTAACTAATGTAATAATGTTCACATTATTTAATGTGTAAATCTAATTTAAAAACCATATATCACTTCTAAATAAAATCGTGTAGGTAACAAGTGGAAGATACCTACTTTAATAAACCTAAAATTCCATATAAATCTATTAAGCATTCGGTATTTGTACGTGTCCATGATAAAATTTTAACAGAATTATCGATGGATTTGAGCGTCTTCGTGACCGCACTGTGACCTCGACATTTCGCGTACATCCGTTTAAGAAAAGAAGGCCCGCTCTATGAACAAGTACGCTGTATCTATTAGGTATATTGTGTTTTTTTATGATTATTGAACCTACTGCACTGACCTGTTATGTTCTATGTTCAAGTCAAAGGACAAATCAACATTCGATCATACGTATCGTTAATTAACTAAAGATTAAACTAAAGAAATGTAACTACGTGTGTATTTATGTGAATTTTTTTGACCAATTCCTGATTCATCAGTAAGAATGTTCATACCTACCAGGCGCGAAGCTACCTAAAAACACGATTCCCATCGACCTTTTGGAAAAAAATAGGTAAAATAGTGTCAAATCTGACGTAATTCTATAAGAAATGTTAGCCCCGGCTTCCTTTCTGCAGAAATGCACCCTTCGCCACTGATATCTACTCAGTATTCTGTAAGTTTTTGATGATATTTTTAGCACGCTGTGTAAAATGCTGTCCATAATCAGTGGTTGGTTGGAAGAAATTGTCTACGGCAATAAGCCCGTCATTTGAAATGCAAATGATTTTTAAATAAAGATTTTATTTATTTATAATAAAGTACCTACATATAATGTAATAAAACCAAAAAAGCACCTTTTTAATAACCGTATCTGTAAAATATTGTCCTTAAATATAATGGATACAATTTATTTTCCTATGTACGAGTGTTTACCTATTTTATTTATTCATAATGACAGTACAAGATTTTAAGTAAATGAGTGATAAAAAGTACCTACTTGAGAGATTTTTCCATAAATTATCATAACAGAATATTCGAAAATTATTTGCAAATTTTTTCCAAATTCAGGTAGATAGTAAAATATATTTCTATGCTATCATTAAATCCGCAAGGTCGATCAGATCATTAAATAAGTATTAATATAACCACTTTATTGATGGTATTAATTTTAATATAAAATACAGATAATATTTTAATAGTCGATATACTTACTTAAATGTTATTTTCCGAAGAACACGTGTATATTAAAAAGGTGCTAATAATATAAATTATATTTATGTAATTTTTAATGTTATAAAATTGGTATAATTTAATGGATTTTATAAATACACAAGAAAATTGTTATTTTCAGGTACCTACTAATAGTCCTACCATTTCGCGCTTAATATTTTCGTGGTAACAAAGGGAAGTCACGAGGATTTCATTACATTTTTTATATGTTTTTAAATAATTAAATGCTGAGTAATTTCATAACTGAAACTAAATAATATGGTTTTTTTCCTGAAATCCCTAGCTTTGATAGTTAAATGTGAATACTTTCTTCGTGAAATCCCTACGTTTGTTGGTTAAATATGAGCTTAACCTGATTTCCTGGACTTTTCCTGAAAACTTGTTTAATTATGTCCGAACAAATCAAATTTCAATCTTCATACATCGGTCCAGTCGATGTCGCAGTCGATATATCTAAGGTAACAAAACGTCTAGTGCTGTATGAGGAAAAGCGTAGTTATCCGTAGAATACATCCATCATACAATTTGCTTGTTGCTGATACGTTGAACAAAGCCAGCGATTCACTTCTTTGAATCTATTACACACTTCGTTAATCATATATCTTTTAGTAGACGATTCAATAGTATTATTGACAGACACTTCAACACTCTCTCACTAATTAATAGACATTTGATTTCTTTTTAATTTAATATCTCCAATTTATAACAATTTCTTAAACAATCTTTGATTATTAAAATAATTCGACGAATATTATACGCGCGAAATCTATCTCCATATATACTCATACATAGTAGATCATATATTAAATTAATATATAAGAAAGTGTTTTTAATTTGGCAAAGCGGTATAGCATATGTACAGATGATGAACTACTTCTATAGAGTTTCTATACGTCTTGGTGTTTGATGGAACAAATATAATGATTATATTAATCTAAAAGAAACTGCATCATTAATTATTCGTTAGTATGAAATATCAATATGAAGCCAATTCATTCCTCATACTCACATCCATATTCGTCACTATACGAGTACTTTCCTTATAATATTACCCATACAAGAGTTATTGAGGGTCGACTGTAAGATATTGCTTTTGCAATAAGTCCGCCTTTTGGCACACTGTATTATCTTGTTTTGTTTTTGTTGTTACATATATTTACTGGCCAATAAAGTTTTATTTATTTATTTATTTATTGAAGCACAATATGAGATCTTTGATATGAAGATTATAGTTTTGTAAATCCTGAACCAATCGTATGGTAACTATACTCATATATAGATGACAGAAACCTCGTGCCTTGCGTTTGTTTCTTTTGTATAAGTTGTTCGATTACATTTCCATCCTTGTTGGAGAAATAACAAAAAATGTTAAAGAAATAATACAAAAATACTAAATGTGCTCACTTAATGGTTAAAAACATTTTTTAATGTCCTTAAAGGTGTCACCTACTCCGGCTAATATTGGAGGGCAAGATAGAGGGAAGACGGGGAGTTGGCTGAAAACAGATGTCCCGGCTGCGCAACATTAGAGAGGGGACCGGAATGAGGACGGTGGACGATCTGTTCCTGACAGCGCAGGACAGGGAACTTTTCGCCAGAGTGATTGCCGACGTCGTGGGGACAACAAGAAGAAGAAGAATGTTCTGATGGACGTATAAATAATAAGAATGAAGAAAAGCTAATACTTTCTCGACAAGACCTCAACAATTGAGTTGAGCGAGCATAGGAATGGCTTGAGTGGGAAATCCTAAATGAAATTTGTATTTAAGATGAAAATATGTACCTAACTATTTTAAGTATTTTATGTAAATGAGAGATTGTAATAAGTCACTAGAAGTTTTTAGTTATAAATGTTTCATCACATTAACAAAAAGTTCAACATCTTATGTTTCTAGGCATCGCTCGTGTGATAGCTCTCCCTCTACGAGTATATCACATTATGTACGCAATGCAACATTAACGACAATCTTTATAAAGATTAGAAACGTATTTACATACGATGATATTAAAATTTTATTTAAGACTAACCGTATGTGCTTTGTATGAATAAAATTATTATTTATTCTTAATGTAGCAGACATTAATCAATACAGTGAAACTTAATGATATGAAATTTAACTACGCCATAACGTTTCATTATGTTGTATGGCTACTGTGATTTTCACTCAATACAATTATCACCATTATTCTCTAGATACCGCCAGTACAATCTATGAGGAAGATATGCCCTAATATTTGTAAATAGCTAAGTAAGGATAGAGTACATTGCTAAAAAGGAAAGGTATTGCATTTCTTCTAATTACTTCAGTAAATTCCGCACTAATGGTGTTAGAAAACATACGTAATCTCAGTGGGATAATGTATGAGAAAATATAAAACGTGAAGTCAGTTAGTCATATACAACTCCGTTGCGTGTCTATAGTGTTTCAAATTTTAGACCTTCAATTTAAACAGCTTAAATAAATTGTAAATATTCTGAAGAACTATTATAACAAATTATCTATCACTTGGAAAATTTCTCTACGAAATTTTAGAGTAAATTTCGTTCAAATTTTTTAAACACTTTGCATTAAGAAAATCTTCTACTTATTTTAATGTGTTCGTCACGTACCGCAGTGGTAAAAGTCGCTTACTTTTCTCAAAGAAGAAATTAAGTTCATTAAATTCTGCCACTTATTTTATTTGCAAACAATAGAAATTACAATAACGTGTATGTGATTTGAATATAATTGTAATTTTCCTTGTTCAATTCTCAAAATGATCATAACTTATGTATAAATACATCCGTCAGATAATAAACTTCAGTTTCTAACGAATCAGAAAGACGAAGAAGTAGTTTTAAATTCTCATCAATTTTGTCTACAATTTTTTTTGTGTATTATGTTTAATAGATATTATATATTATATACTAACTGTTTTTTGGAGTTTACTACCTTTTTCATACTACCTTGGACCTCAATAATAAAAACAACACACGTTGACCCGAGCTTTCAAAATGTCTCTAATCTTAAATATCAAAATAATAAAATGATTCGTAAGCACATCATAAAAAACCGGTAAGTAATCCTAAGTACTTTAGATGGCGTGTTTCCAACAGCATTATTAATTGAACATTGGAAGGTTAATGTTAAACCGTCTTAAAAAATGTAATTTATTATAAATTAATAAGTTTCACCTATGACTCAGTGAAAGTTTAAAGAGACAAAACAATCCATACATTTAATAGTTTAACAATAACATAACGTAACTTATTATTCTTAACACGTTTAGGGGCGTTGTGTGTCGAATAGAGAGGAATGCAATACAACTAAATAACAACTGCACATACAGTAATTTATACAAACCTAATATAACACTACAAGTGATTGGTAATTTCGATAATAAGGCACTAAAATGAACATTTGTAACTATCACTGTTGAAAATGTTAACAATTTTATTCCAATAATCTTCTCTAAATATTTGAGATAAAGAGTTAACGAACTACTACTGCAAAATCCACAAAGAAAATGTTGGAATCTTATTTAGATAAAATTACTCTTCAGATATGTGATACTAATGAGAACATCGTGAAATGAAGTAAATAATGAAAACGGACTTGGTGGGACCAGGTAAACAGAATGGGAAAAGCCAACCATTGCTCACGTTTTTGATAATAAGATTCCCAAAAATAAACATCCATTGGATAAACAGCCTAGGAGATGGAGACAAGGAATAATAGATGTGAGGTTTAAATAGGTATTTAAGGAGGCGAAATAACTAAGAAGAACACATTTCTAGCAAAGCAATATGTCCAATATATCAATTCCAAATGTTAGTCATCGTATACTGTTATTGCACCTTGCCGCAATTATAATTTCACTTACTTCCTGTTCAATAGAAAGGTCCGAGTAGTTTTGTTCGCATTTTATAACTTTCCTTGGCACCGCGTAGAATGACCCTCACATAGAAAGTTTCTTTGGCAAAGTATCTGCATATTATTAATTTGTATTACGTAAGAACCGTAATAAAATTAATAAAAACTTCATATAAATGCAATATCATTAACAATGACGAATTTATTAATAATTCCCACACTTTTTGCCCTATCAAGTACATCATATTTTAATTTACCTAATAACCAAATTCTCTACCACTAATTTTTCAATCATTATCTAATTTCTTCAACAAAACTATAATTCGTCATTCTAATCGTCTTCATATTGAAAATAAAAGATTTCTTTTTAGTGTTGAGGATAAGTTATTACACTATTTTCTATCGAAATCAATCGTCATATTATTTTGTTATCGGAAGAGAAGTTATTTGCCAACTTTTGAATTGCGTGACTGCAAGTTAGTATTAAAGGCATGTTGCCTAGAGTATATCAATTCAATTTGAAAGCAAAACGCGTTACTCTGCAGAGGTCACAATGAAGGTCGAATACCTGCCCCCTGCATAATGCAAGAAGTTGTCTGACATCGACATATTAGTATTGAAGGATCTCCGGTAGGATTGTAATACAAATTATTGATTAAATAATATTGAACATATAATAAGCCGTCTTTTCACGAAGCACTTGTATTTTTTTTGTTCAACTAAAATGTAGAATGATGCGATGTTACTATACTTCTTCTATACCTATGGTCCTATTATTTTAAACCAGCAGAATATTGTATTAACTTGAGTTTGACTAAATAACTTTAGCATAAAAGCCAAAGAGCTCAAATGGAAAATACAATCATTTGATATCTGAAGACTGGATCCGTAAAAAGTAATTAACATCTAAGCCCGATTGTAAAAGTATTATTAAGGCGCTACTAGATAGCAATCAGCCAAAATCGATCATATTTTAACCTTTAATAACTTTACTTTTCGTTGGTTCCATTATAGCAAAAAAACATACCTAATGGTAAAAATAAAACATAACAAATAATATTTACTTTTCCTCTACTTTCGTCAGATTCGTGTTCCTTTATTCAATAATTTATATTACTAGTGTTGTCGAAATTAAATTAGATTGCACTATGATAAAATAACAATATATGTTTGTTTTGAGACCTCTAGTCTCTACCAGTGCATTGTGGCCCCGTAGGCATTAGCATGAAATATAGTAACAGTTTAATATATTTCAGTCATATGTGTCTCTAGAATATAATATTTAGATATAGTTCATACGCAGAAATATTTCAAGACACCAAGTGGACAGAGAAAGTACCGAGAGAAGGTGTTTTGAATGAACTGCATAATACTTGAAACATGTTGATATTGTAAAGCAGCGACAGGCTCTATACGTACGACTTTATTTTATTGTCTTATTTAATGTTTAGGAATTATATTCCTATAGAAACATTCAATGACTATGCAAGAGATATCAACGCGTTTCCCTTTTATTACGAAACCTTTCGAATCTTGCACAGGTTTGAAAATTTCATTAACAAGAAATTCTGTGAAAAAGGTGCATGGATGTGCACCCATTTTTTGTCAACGAAATAGTTACGGAAATTAATATTCGTCTCATATACGCAAGCGAGGACAAATAATCATCACGTAAAAATTATGTAAGATGTATTATATCATTCTAGACTTTTAGCGCTAATTTATTTTGTACTACACCCAAATCATATTTTCAATTTCATTCAATTAAAATGTTTTAATGCTCCCATCTCTAAAAAACCACCAAGAGACAATATTAATAATAAACCAGTCAGTGAGGCGTTATCACGTATTAGTTATAATAATAAATAATAACAATAAAAATATAAACCACAAAATTAACAATTTCATGTTGTGACAATCTGATTGTTTCGGTCTATGATTTTAATAAAATCGTAACATTTATTAAATTATAATATCATCAAATGTTCCTCAAAATATTACGAAATATACTTCATCAAGATCTCAAACAAAAATATGCGTATCGATATATACAAAGATTGTACTTTTATTAGTGTTGCATAAAAAGGAAAATAATATTTTATAATATATGTCATAACCATTTATTTATTATATAATTTTCATTACATTATTGCGACAATATTTTAGTGCGGTACCATCATTTATAATCAGGTTTTGAAGATATAAGAATATAGAATACCTACAGATTATTTGTTGGGAGATCTTCTACTGCATCATTTTTACGACATATTTTACAGAGCTTTTAACATCGACACTCGAGTAATTTTCAGTATCAAGATTAGTTAAGTACTACAGATGTTCCATCGCTTGTATATTTTTTTGGGATTTTTCGCAGCATGTATTTTTCCTTCGAATAGTTCTGGTGTCGGTGCTGATATTCAGGATGAAGCTGTGAAAAATCCTTAAAAAAATACAACCGATGTAATAGTCAGGCCGCGAAATATTAGGATATATTATTACGAATGATACCACACAATTACGATTAATCTGTGAAAAATTAATTTAAGAACATTACATATGTAACAGGCGTCGTAAATACTTATCTTACAGTTAGATTCTTTTACATTACAAGAAAGCTGAATATTTTAACAAATGTGGTTCAAAAATCAGTATGTATAGTACAACGTATTCAATTAATATGTTATATTCGTTGTTTTTTGTTATCCGTTCATGTATACAGGATAATCTATTAACAGAACTCAAATGAAAGACTACCAGTTTGTTCTATTATAAGGAAATGCACCGGTGTTTCAATGACAAATCCCTTTAAACAAAGACGTTACTAAATGTTATTATTATAAAGATTAAAAGTAATGAAATAGTTTAATGGTTCAAGGGAACTTCAATTATATAATAAATTATTTAAAGAATATAATTATGTATGCATATAAGTGAATGAAACATTAAAATTTCAATAGATAATATCTGTTATCATTAGTGTATAAAGGTATATGTGTAATTTCAGAAAAGAATAATTAGTTTTTTTTTACCATACGTGTTTTAGCGATTTTTTTTATCAAACAATGAACCAATAACGAATTAAATTGTCAAAAATATTATAATGTAGAAAAAAAATCGTTTTGATGTGAGAACCCATGATGATTGAAGACATCATTATATCGAATTCATGTGATGACTCAAGCCATAAAAATACTAAATTATATTAATTGTCTGTACACTCAAAATAATTAGATTTTTTTGAGTAATTATAATAATATACACATTTATAATAATTATAAATATTCAAAATTATATATTTCTTCCCATGAGCCGGAAAGCAAGTGAAAGTAAATTAAAATTTAGTATGTACCAGATATTTCCTTATTTTATGATATAGTTGATGTTTCTAACAAACATACTAGTTGAAACTTGCATGAAACTTTATGTGATTGTAATTTATTTGATGAGTTAAACAAGTATTGCGGCGAACACTTATGCTGGATTTCGCCAACTTTTTAGGTGAGGAACGGCGGAAATAGGAGTCATCTAGCACAAATTTTGTATGAAAAAATGAGTGCCTCCTATCTCCGCTATTCCTCACCCAAGAAGTTGGTGATATCCAGCATTAGCCTTTTATGATAATGAATTAAGTCAAAACACACCAACGTAATCTTGAGATCTTGTTAAGCGTTTACAACTTTTCACAAGTTGTAGACAAACAATTCTTTATATTGGTTAATTTTGAATAGTTAGGTTAGCTATACTAATATTGAGATTCTACAACTATTTGATTAGTCTAAAGATAATTAAGATCGGATACTTGATTCAGCCTCCAGTTTTAATACGATTATATCGTCTAACTTTCCGGACCATTAAATTAATGTGTTTATTACTAACAAACAATGATAATATAATATTTGACTGGGCAAAAAAAGGATATGCACTCGACAAAATATCAGATATCTACTTTGTGTTGATCATAAGATCTGCGCATTATTTTATCGGAAACTATTTGATTACAATCATTAAACGAGAAATTTACTTAAAAACGGAATATTGCATTACACGTCGACAATCTGATAGTGAGTTATGATTTATGAATTAATTTAATTGTAAATATGATAACGTACTTAATTATCTAATTCCACAAATTATATATTAATTTACTCCCCAATTTAATCTATTTAGGTATCAATATCATTATAATTCCGTTTCTAAATATTATTATATAGCATAGATAAAGAGGTTTTTATACTTAGTACAATGTTAAACGTTTGAGATAGGTACGATTTCTATTTAAGGAATCTGTAGTAGATACATACGCCATGATTTGATTGCCGCAAAATATCAAAACAACGAAAATAATTTATACCTATTCTTGCATTGTGCAATCTTTCATAACTATGGATTTGTGTCAATTCATATATGATATCAATATAGGTAATTAAACTAATCATTTACTTGATATTAATGCATTTAACTAATTGATAGCGTAATTTCTTGTTCGCAGGTGGAATATTGATGGCCAAGTAATTAGTGGATTCATTAATTTTATTGTGATTGTTAGTGAAGGTTAACTTACAGAAGGTAATTGGTGATTTGCAGTAATTAAAACATTTAGTATAATAAACTTAATGCGGTGTTACAAACTACCTAATCTAAATATTACAATCTATTCATCAAAGTTACTCGATAATAATTATATCATAATGAATTTATGAAACGATTTAAAGGTCGACAAAAATCTCGTTAAGAAAATTATTTCTAGAGCAATGACACGATTTTCACAAAACGATTGAAACTTCCACAAGATATGACCGTTATGTTTATACTCGTACAAACTGAGAAAGCATATTCATAATGCCTTTCTGGAACTGAGAATAATTTATTAAAATAATCTCATTAATCGGTTGCAACCTGTTTTAAATTGATAACAAAATTGGCATATTGTTGCGGTGATGACTTAGACTATTAAAATTATTGGTATTAAATAGGTAACTTATTAGTATTGAAAATATGAAAATAATAAGCAGAAGTTGTCTGCATAACCTTTAGAAGGAAATGCACCTATATATATATGCACTATGATGTATAACAATACATATTGATAATGTTATATTACAAAAGTTTCTGACCTTTTCGGTACCAGATAATATTCAATACGAGTATCGAACAATGCCGATGCAAAATATGTTGAGTCATTTCAGACACGAACAGAAATAGTTTGATTTTATCTCTTTATAATCTCATCTTTTCTTATGTCTTGACTAGATACATCTATATTAGATACACTTCATCCCATATTAGTATGTATAATATATCATACTTCATCATTTCATTTTCTATGCTCTTGCAAAATACATCTTTCCAAAAGAAATTCCTGAGATATTCTGGTGAATAAATTGAATATTAGGTCCCATTCTGCAACTCATTAAGTGCGCACAAACTAAATTAAGAAGTATTTTTTTCAATTATTTCATATTAAAATAATTTTAAAACACACTTATTTTAGTTCGAAAAGTAACAGAATTGGACCCATGATGGCTGCACGAGAGGAAACGTGAATGATGGTAGTCTTTCTTGTTTAATGTACAGAGAAAAAAGTGATGATTGTAATAAAATGGCAGCGCATTCATATTGTTTATTCTTAATTTAATATCATGATTGATCATTTCCGTTTCAGTTCGTTACGTTACGCTGTGTGGAGATTTTCCATACATTCCATTTCTATTTAAGGCAAATTATCATTAGGTATACTGCCTGCAGTCTGCAGTGCAGTACGTATTACTATACTCGTATACTCACATACTTTGTTAAATAACTTGACATTAATTTTATAACTGTTCCTCATTCTAAGCAGAACTACATACCTAATAGACATACGTCCATTCTTTTAACAAAACATTTTTCAAGACACGCATATTTTGGCGACATACGTACCCACTCGCAATTCTAAAAGTTTGCGTTCTGTACAGGATCGTATAGAACGCAAACCCTATGTTAAAATTAGGAACAATTCATGATAAATGAGTGATTCTTTCACTGTATGGTAACTAGTATAAGTTTTGTTTGATGCACAATACTGCACGGTCGACAAAGCCCTGCAGTATTTTTCAAGGAAAAATAGAAGCAGGAATATTTTGCCACATTTTTAATAGAATAAAATGGTACGGGTATTTCAAACTTTCGTAGAGACTTCAAAAATCCTAACTAGGTCGTATATAGAACAAGCGATTTAGTGGATATCTCATGCCTACATCAACCATAACTAGGTAACTAATTATTTATTACACCGGGCACATCATTAGTATACATTTCGTCGGTCGAACAAATCCACCCACGTATACCTAGATACACAAATGTACCCATAAAAGAATAAACCTACGATATAAAAGAATAATAAAAGATTTCATTGATATGAATTTGCATAGAAAAGAATTAGATACTACTTTATGCGATTAGGAAATTACTGTGTGTTCTATAACTATGTAGTAAGTAATAGATATTTTGTATTCAAGATGTATTGTATTCTGGTACAATAATGTTATTAAATATACGAGTCTATCAACAATGCCATAGTTCCTATCATTGTTATAACGGTAAAGGATATTATTATCTTATTATTTTATTTCAGTATTTATTTACATATGCTATAATTTACGTGATGATCATACAATAATTGGCACACGTTATACTAACCTCAAAATATGGAAAGACAGTGAATATTATCATTCCATCATACATCAAATCATATATACTTTTCTTTAATTTCTTCTCCTACAGTGCTACCTATGTTAGAAATATCTAGGCGAAATATGAGTTACAATTTACACTGTGTGATCTCGATTTGTTACGCAAGTTTAAATACAGTAATACAAGATATTTCTTCTTAGGAATCAGAGGTGAACTAATGTTTAACATCACTTGAACTTTCGACCTCACATCATTTTGTTATTTTACCGAAAGCCACAATATTATTCTTTTTACCGTCTTCTAATTAGAAGATGGTTAATTAGCCATCTTCATTATAACTCAGTATTAAGATATTTTTGTATACTCTTAAATAAATAAATAAATTAAAACTTTATTGTACATAAATTTATACACAAAGGGCGGATTTATCGCCTGTTGGCGATTTCTGCCAATCAACCCAAATACTCTTATTTTACTGGTAGACGTTAAGTAACTTATTAAGGTGTAATTTTGTGTATAGTAGGTACTATTCCTTTAAATAATCAAGGTCAAAGTTTTTTTATGATTAGTATAGGCCAAGCCAAAACAATTCTTCATGGACTTTTTTTTATTTCACTTTCCCTTTAAATCTTCGTTTAAAAAATGTAGGTTTATGTAAATACCTATATACACTTATCGTTCTCTCATCTGAATTCTGGATCGTGTTTAGAGAAAACCTTACCTAATTGATTTTAATTCATTACTTTTTCCCATGATTTTTTTCTTCGCACATTCTCAATATCGAAATTTTGTTTGTATTCGATTTACACGACGCTATGAGAGAATAGCATTGTTCACACTAATTCGCGGATAGAAATATTTATATTTTTGTAGGTGTCCTATATTTGTGAAGCCTAACATATATTTCAAATTCAGGAAAATGGAATAAGCAAGTTAGACAACAAAAAGCTGGGCTTCTCTTGAGAGAGTTGAAATCCATATATGTAAGTATTCCATATATTGCTTATGAATGCTTTATTTATCTGGAAAACATATTTCTTTATAATTGAATCACGTCTTGATGTACCTACCTATTACATAATGTTATTAATCAGATGGAAGCTATTTCTTTACCTGATTAAGTATCATCGTTACATTATGTAGGTAGAAACCATAAAGCATTATAACGTAATATAAAAACTAAAAGTTACATAAAACAAGTTGTTTTCACTTTCGTCCGTAGTGCGCTGCCTTAACTCGTTTTAACTTACAAGATGGGAGTTAACCATTACCAAGAGAACCAATCTATAGTATCTAGGTTTGTCTCACACATCTCTACGAATATTATACTTATGGTAGGTACTTTTACTCTATGGCTTCTCCATCATTATTGTTTATGATACATAAACAATGCCGCATCTCTTTGCCGCCATTATTTTGATTCTCACGAGTTTTTGAAAAAAGATTTTCATATTTTATATCATTTGTGAGACAAAAGAATCACGTAACAATATTGTTATTATGACAACTCAATGAATCTGATCGCTCACTTAAATTTGCATATTTTTTCCGTAAATCATTAATTGAAATGTGGCATAATCATTAATCTCCAACTTTTTTGTTATATTGTGTCATCTGTGTAAGAAGTGACAAATTGCATAACGATATCATCCGTACAAACTGCAAATGTGCATCTAATATAAATTCATTGACGATACTTTTCAAATTTGGAAAATATTGGGCAATATGTACCAACTTAAACATAAATAAGTTTATCTACGATTTAAAATTAGATGACATCTAAAACTTTTTTTACGATTTATGACCTATCAATATAATACCGTATACAAAATTTTCGCGACAGGAATAAAAAACAAAACAATTCATTTAATTTTCCTTTTCATTTCACCAGTATTATCAGAATCCCACAAATAGTATACAGATGAGTAAATAGGTTAACTGTAGCCATCATAGATCGTAAACGTAGCCATACCTTAAGATCACCCAAATACCAAATACTTTGTTATGTCATGGAACTATTGATAACTAACACTCCTATTCAATATTGTACGACAAAAATGCTTACTGTTACAACAGCATACGATAATAATTTCATATTAATGAACAAACTCGTGGACAAATCATTACTACAGGTGTTTGTTCAGAACAAACGAGTACTAATTTTATACAAAAACATAAATAAATAAAGATTTTTACGGTCTGTTAAGGCTTATTATTAAATTACGATTATTAGTACAAGTTTTTATTAAAGCCACTTTTGTATAGGTAATGTTGTGATTGTAGGTATTATAGAATAGTTTTCATGTTATGTCACACTGTATTTGAGATTATCGTAACATTTAGTATTATGGCTAATAATATTATGTGTGCCACATCGTACCCTAGGGGCATTCGGCGTATAATTAATTCGTAGTCTGTTTCGTCGGATATTTATTAACTTTAGTCGGTCCCAAAAATAACACACATAAAAAACTGAATGGACGATGCATATAAAACATTAGTATTCTATACACATCAAAACGTCAAATTATTATTGGGTAATCGAAAACCTACTTGCATGGGTATATATAGGATTTATATGAATGATAATTTGTCGATCTGTTTTGGCTTTTATTTTATTTTCTTATTTTAATGATCGCGACTTTAGAGCGGGTTTTAAAACAATAGAAACTTAACAGAACCTAAAAAGCTGATATTCTATAAATAGCCAAACTATTGTACCAGGAAACATTTTATTGTTTCTTTTTACTCATACTATTTATCATATTTCTTTTTTTTTCTAGATTTGTGTAACCAATGACTAACCCAATACAGGGGCCTAGGGACGGCATAGAAACCATAAACAATTAATCAAAATAAATAAATAAAAAAGTGCAAAACATATTAAGCGAGCCCGTTTTTGTGGGACCCATTGGATAATATATCGTATAAGGTCATTGTTGATAATAACGTCAATCGAATAGCAATCAAATAATTAAGCAGATATGCACAAAAAAAGCATGGGAAACAGAACTTAAATATACTCGTATTACTGAAATATTTTCAGATTTTCTCTTCTGGAAGAATATTTTACATCATCCACATCATTATTTTTTTATTCATATTTAAAAGGATGTTTTTGTGCATAAACTAAACAGATTTAAAAACATAAATAAAAATCGAGTATCTCACGTACCTAGGTACATTTGTACAATAGACATTACAATTAGTTTTTATTTGTTTATCACGATACGGATACGACTGATGCCTCAATTTCATTACTCTATCGATTACTATATTAATCAATATATTATCATCCCTATGCATACAGAATATATGAACATTATACTTATTAATACAAACTTCAGTACAAAGATTCGTGTTGCGTCTACAAGTCTTGCCTAACTTTATTACTACAAAGTACAAGACATAACTTCCTATTTAGATACCTCCGTTATATAAACGGATTCCAATTCTCCAACTACAATACTACCTTACCTACATTTAGCTACGTACGAAAACAGTACAATATTTTATTAAGTGTGGTTAATAAATACATAATGTATTTATATCACATCGTACTACTAATGGTTTAAAAATAATTTTATGCGAATTGTTATGTAACGCTTTAAAATTTTTTTTTTTTTTTTATATTTATTTCCAGGCGTATATAGGTATATTGATAAAAATAAATAAGATAGCTACCTATATTTATCTCCCATCACGGCCATCAGTGTCTTACTTTGTTCTATCAAATGCCCCATAAGAACCGGGTAATTTAATAAGACAAAATAACATCTCATAAAATTTTGATAGGTGTGAGTTCTCATCATTTGATGAAGTTCTTTACACCTATCACTAGTTACCATATTAAGATTTTTTGCGTCAAAACAGTAAAATGAAAACAAACCACTGAGAGCTCTATGTAATAGGTACTCCGTGAATGACGTGAACTTTAAGCGCCCAGAATATCAATAAATTTAGGTAGCAATTTGTAGGTTCATATTATGGTTAATTATCTTCCATATTCAAAATCAACCAATAGGAAAATATTAATACGATTCATGAATGTCGCATGTTGTTACGCACTACGCTGTACTTAACTATGAAAAAATGTGACAAATAGTTAAGCGCGAAACCCGTTGACTTGTCTTAACATTTTCTTTAGCACAACCGCGTAACAATAAATACCTACACTTGATAGATTAGTTATTATTACGCAATCTTATTAAACATAGGCATACATAATATATTATCACAATATTTTCCCATAAGTTTTTATTCTCTAAATAAGACAATGAGACAACCATATTGCATTGGTATTTATTAACATTTTACATCAGCTATACAAGTGTTATTGCATTAACAATCAAACTAAAATAATTGTATTGTGTACATATTTATAGATTGTTAAGAAAATAATAGATTTGTACTTATTTATTTTACTGCCGGCTAATACCGATTAGATTTCATTGAGGTGGAGCCACACCATCCTTCATAAATCTGATCCAAGTTTTGATCCAAGAAAATATGCATTTTTTTTAAATAATTTTCGTTTCGCTTAGATAAGCCTATACGATCATATTTTCAAGTCATCTGATTTTTGCTTTCATCCCCATACCGAGACTTTATAGTAAGTACTATTTGTTCATACCGTCATCGTCTTCACCTAAGCCAGGAAAATTAATTCTAAAATACAACGCCACAACGAAATTATAAATTCGTGACGGTTTTAAAAACCATTCAAAGCACCTGAAAATAACAATAGTTTAAGGTCCTATATGCTGTCATTGGGCTTCGGCGCCCTGGATTGTACTCAGCCAATACTGCAGGAACCGTCTTGAAACTGAAGACAATGATAGATGAAAGTATGGACTACAGATCGGCTGTTTTAGAATTACAGGATTTGGAAATTCCTTGAATAAAAAAATATTCCCAAAGTACCCCTAAAATTTACGGGATCTGAAAATTTTCCGTTCAGTTTTTAGATATAAAAGTATAATTTAGCCAAAATACTGGTAATTATAATCTTAACAAATCGGCTGTTTAGATTTTTAAATTTCTTCCCAGGTTTCTTTTAAAAAGGTGTAATTCATTTTGTCGCTTACGTTATTCTTATTGAGCGCTAACATTCTCATACAAAATTTGAAAAAGTTGAAGCAGAAATAGAACGATTTTTGCTCAGTGCATATGCCCCCTTAAGTTCAGTGGCTGAGGTCTTTTGCTTCCATGAATCATATTTTTGAAAATAATTTATAGTAAGAAAAGAAAAAAATCTTTCTCTCTAAAACTCAAATCTTAGGAAAATTCGGTCCCCTATTTTGAAAAATAATATTGTTTTTATGACACCGGAAATCTGTAAGTTTTTATAATGTACATTGGATGTCTATTCCGTTACAGTAAAAAATGCAGTAGGTACATATTGTCTTCACGATACTCAAAACAGTCTAAACAATTGTTTAATAGAAGAAAACCTCTTCTTGTATGTACGAGTAGTTGCATTATTATAGTTCTTTAGGTTGGAAAATAAATATATTTAATATCTTACCATTTTTGGAATATCTCCCATCGTGCTGGTAAACATCCTAGGATAATATTTAACTATGACATTGATTTCACACAAGGCTTAAGTAAATCCACAGAGAATGAAAATCTTTCAATTATACTGTCACTTAACTTTCAAAAAAGAAAACTATTTTCACAAACATAACAAAAAAATAATCCAATAACCGCCTCGATATTTTCGAAATACTGTTTCGGTACTCGTAGTATGAAGGTATTGTTCGTTTCGTTTCACATATAAAATTATATCAACAAAACTATTTTTTTAGTAAAAGAAATAAACTATTGTCAAAAAATTCACCCAACGCACATCACAACATCCAAAATAGCACTAAACACTACCAGTGCTTTAATCCATACAGTGGCGGCGAAACAAAAAACGCTTTCTACCTCTACGAGCCGCAGCTGGAAAATGATTCGGAATCAAATGATCAAAACTCGTATTTCACGGAATAAGGTATCGAATAATTATACTTGTATTTGAGTGAAAGGTATTCGCTGAGTTGAGATTTTTTATTATGGGCCAGAACGTGTCGTAGAGTATAGACATTGCATCGAAGGCTGTGTGCTCGTAATATATGATAGTTGATTAAGTGAATGTAGCCGGTAGATCATACACCATACAGTATTTAGTAGTCATAGGTAGTAAGTGATATTTATACGGATAATTATTATGGAAGAACATCAACAAGTGCATGCAGCATTGAACATCATTGTAGGTCTGTAGGTAATACGAAAACTACAAAAATTAAATGTACCTGCCTATATTCAATAAATACGTTTTTCAGAAAATTTTGTTAATTCCCAACAGTTTAACAAATCGTTTCATGATGACTTATTAGATTGGGTATTGGGGTTCACTAATGGAAGAAATCGCGGCTTTGCGATTATTTGATGATTTATTTGATGATATGCATTTTTATTGTACTCGTAGGTACGGTGGCGTAGCGTAGGTTTCTGCAGCCCGGGCTACCCGGGGCATCAAAAGTTAAATTCGCCGCCCACCTCATTTAGGCATATAAATCCAAAATTCTCGAAAATTACAGAGTTTGTAGAGAACTTCTGGGTTGGAGTGGGAAAACTAAAATTTAGATATTGATATGACAGAAAAGAGAAAAAATAGCGCCGCAGGCGAAATTTCTTCGAGTGACACAACTAAAATTGTGATATTGGTATGGTATAAACAGATAAAAAATAGCGCCTCAGGCGAAATTACGCTACGCTACTGTGTATATAATATGTATTTTGAATTGTTCACTTGAATATTTTTATGGTAGCGGATTCACATAAAATGTTTATCGAAATACAGTTTATACCTATGCCTACATGTATTTACTTAATAGGAGAAAATCCTACAGAACCAAGAACCAATGCCTAATATAATATCGGCAGCAATATAGCAGGTTACATACATAATGAAAAAAATTAAACCTTGAGTAGGAAAAACTCAGACAGATTATTGAAAAGATTGCTTAGTATAAATTCAAAAGTGCACAAGGTAAGAGCCGAAAGGGGATTTCTTACGCCTGAATTTATACTATCTAAGTATCATGGTAAATCCTCACTCATAAGCATAACAGCCGCTATTAGGTACCTAAAAATTGTTTTGTACGTTAATAAAAATATTCGTAAATGAGCATAGGAGTAAGTACTAGGTATGTCAATTATTTGAAATTTCAGCCAGAAAATTTTCATTCATAATTTTTTAGATTCTAGTCTATGGAAATGAAAATTCTGCAAATTTAATTATTGTCTTTGATTGCACAACTGTCAGTTGTCATTCGCCAGACGCAGCTTATTGTCGGAAAGTTGTGGTAAAGTGGTGGTAAATTTGCTTGACGAGATGTTTTCTAAACAAATTATTAGATTTTTAACAGTTTAAAATGTCCTGCTGTCTTGCATAAATTCTTAACTTGTCCGTTTCAATATTTGTGTTCCAAGTGTGAGGAATTAAAAGAGGAATCATGGCGAAGTAAGTGTAGCAAAACTTGAAGGGTTTCTCGTCTTAAATTTTACTGTAATGACACGAATACATGGCAAATGTACAATATTTTGTATTATGATGAATGTTTACTTAAGAAAACGTACATATTATACATTTTATGTACGATACCACTAACAGCATTGTGTAATTTGATACCTTCCATTACTACGATTCTATCTCAATATTGACACTACGGTATCTTTTCATAACGCCCAAATAATAATTTATATCATACTTTCCTTAGATTAAAAATTGATTTGTTTTGCTTAATTTCACTTGCTACGTACTATTAGTCGACTTCTACATACAAGGTGTAAAGATTTAAGTGCAATATAAACATACATTGCTTTGCCAACATTAACCATTCTTATTTACTTGGTAATAAAAATGATATCATGTATTGTACCTTATCTATTGTATATTTATAGTGCCTTCACCTGATTTATATTATTTTTAATGTTGTGTGCTAGACTATGTTCAAACGTTGTTAATGTATTTCTAGAAAATAAGATATATTTCAGGCAATATTTTCTGGCTATCAACTAGCAACTACCGACTAATACATAAGAATTATAATATATTGGTGTTTGCCCAGATTTCTTTGTTTACATTTGTGTCTGTCTTCGTCTGTTTACAATACAGATCAATACCAACTTTTTGGCAATCCACGAACAGTTACGTTTTTCTTTCAGTAATAAATTACACTCTTGACTTGCCGATGAAATATCAGAGTCGGTAACCTAATCTCACTGTTGTGGTTTCTGAAGATTTATATAATCTTGTTGATTGTATTTTAGAAAGCTATTGAAGCAGTATTCATCGTATCTTACTGACAGTGTTCGTCTGTATTTAATTCCATATTTTTTGTGTTCAATTCTATGTTTTTTTAAACTGTGGTGAAAACTCTTTATCTCGAATTTACTGCACAAATTTATTCACCTTGGTATGGATTGAATTCTAAGTTATGAAATACATAATTTTTTGAAAATATCCTAATGTTGTAATAAAAAAAAAATGTTTAAATATGTTTTGTAGTCGTGATGTCTGAGTTTTAACATTACAATTAAGGTTAGCTGGCACATAAGCTCATCCTAGTGATCAAATGTTGTAATTTATAGGCATTTGTAATGTTAACATCTATGTATTTTGTTCACCCAAAGTGCAATTTTGTTTATTTTATTTGTCTGTTGCAGGGAAATGATGATAGTGTTTGTGTACGACACACTGCGATGTCTTGCTGAGAGTGATGACCCAGCGGATGCAGTGCTGTACTTCCATCCCAGTTGGGTGTCGGACTCTCAGAGGATGTCTCTGTGTGGACAACTCATGGGAGTCACTCACTGCCTCAAAGCAATGTTCTCTACGCCTCGCATCCTGACTCTACACAGTGGGAAGTTTGTCATACAAGAGTACGGGAGATATATTTTGGTGAGTTATTTATATTTTATATTATTTATTGCACTGCAATTACAATACAACAATCACAATACAGTAACAATTACAAAATTATTTACGTATTTTCGACAACCCATCATTGTGAGTACAATTGAAACAAACTCTATACGAACATTAAATATGTCACTACTGCATGACGCAACCAGATTAAGCATATGTTAATATTTATATTCCCTGGATGTTATGAAAAGAATGACTCACTAAGAAGGTGGGAAAAGGTATATATACTCCACAAAACCGCTGTGAGTAGTGACTAGGGACCTCCCTGTTTTTCAACATTAAAGAGTATTGATTTGTTTATAGGCATGGTGAGAATGGTAAATAATTTTACCATCTGAGACTTGTTATTCACGTACACAAGTATTTTGATTGAAATGTGTTCATTTCAGGCTGTCGGTAGTGACCGTAACATTCCAGACTGGGTATTAAACAACAGAGCCAAGATCCTAGTGTCGCTCATCCAAATATTTCACTGTGATCTTCAGACATTGGCTACACACTTTCCCGGTGAAAATAATCCGAGGTTTTCAGAAAAGTTGTACCAAATATTTGAGACATATCTACCAACTTTATATCATGGACATTACATGTTTCAAACTCTGCCATTATTGAGCTTGCCTAAGGTTGGTACTGACAATACATTTTTCTTGTTTAATTTCTTACTTTGTAATATGTATGAAAATAATAATCTAATCAAAGGTAATATTTAACTCAGTCTTGTTATCTTCTTGCTCCACACTTCACTACTGCTACATTATTCTAATTATAATACTTTATTATATGAATATGATTGTACATAAGACAGTTGTGGTGTGGCTTGTACTCATTCTTCGGCTCTCCACAAACGTCAGGTAGTTCAGTTAACGGAATCGAGCGTTTGCAAAAAAGCTCCGACCAAAACCTCTTTCTGAATTCAAAATCAGGGTGACACAGAATTCAGATCGAGATTTTGGTCAGAGCTTTTTTTCAAACGTTCGATTCCATTTACTGAACTTCCGGACGTGTGTGGAGAGCCTTCTATTGTAAATTATATTGAGGTCCTGTTTCATTTACCTATTTAATATTTTTATTAATAACGTTTGTGAATAAACTTTCTCATTTTAATATGTTTCCGCTAGCATTAACCTTCTCTTGCATGTGCTTGGTATTTATATTTTAGAGTGCAACAAGTATTTTCTTGGAAAGCATGCAGCTGTTGGATTATTGCCGACAGACAAGTGGAGTGGTTGGTGGTGCGGTGTTGTATAATAATAAGTAAGTTATTGAGTTACATATTCAATATGTATGAAGAGAATAAATTATTTAAAATGTGAAAATATTATTTGTGACTGTATATTTATTCCAGAATCTTAGCAACGCAACTAACCTCAAAACTCACGTCACGTTTGTGTATGATTGATCCATATAGAATTAAATTGCCGGCAGAATCGCCACAGGTGGAGTATGAAACTCCTGAAGGAGCGCAACTCTTCATAGTTTATATTAAAAAATCTTATTACGACACTTTAAAGAAGGATGCGGGACTAATCAAATCATGGCACGAAAATTCCGCTGAAAAAATGAAGGCGAATAAGGTTAATGCACAAAGTATAGAATCTCGTTTATCTAGATTTATTAAAAGGACTTTATTCTATGTGTGTATTTTATGTATTACAGAATTCAAAAGCTCCAAAAGAGCCAATTCTTGGATCAATGAAAAGAGATAAATCTTTACTTTTCACTGCTGTACCAGAAGAAGAGATCAATACTAATTCTCCTTCTCCCTCATCGCCAAAAGAACCGGTTGATTTAACAAAAACTTTAAATAAAGAACCTTCGACATCTTCCAGTATACCTGATGTTGTACCTTTCAGTATGAAACCTCGTGTACGACCTAACAAATTAGCTTTAAGCTTTGTAACTCGAGACAGCATTGAGGAAGATCCAAAACCTCAAGTGGCTCCAGGACCCGTGTTTACTGGACAAACCAGTGTGTGTTCTACTCCTATGTTAGAATTCAAACGTTTGCACGGTAATGTCATGTCTATTTGTCGTAATGCAGATGATTATACATTTACTGAAGCACTCAATGGTCCAGCCAAATCACCCGATTTATCTCCATCTGAAATAGAAGCTTTAAGATTAAATTTTGATGAAATCACTCAGAAGGACATTATTGAAATTAGTGTAGAACCAAAAGTATCCACGACCAAAGAATTAAAAGTGACAAATGAACATGTTGTGTATAAACCATTAGTCAATATGAGGAAGATACGAAGTCTTAGTGATATTAACAGTAGCTTTAGAAGAATATCTTACTTGGCAGCTATGCGACTGGGGAAGTCTGGGGTAACAAACAAAAACTTCAGTGTAAACTCTGATGAATCACCCTCAGAGGAAGAAATTAAAAATATAAAATCATTTAGTGCAACTATCACCGATCCCTCATTCCCAGTGTTCACTAATGAAGGAGTTCCCATATCTAAATCTCTATACGACCAATACTTGACGATGCACTATGATGAAATGACCAAAGAATCTAAATTATTTGAAGAAGCATCATTGAAAGCAAAGAAAATCTTTGAAGAATTTGACATGAATATGAGAACCTCCCCAGTTAGAAGACAATCTCTTATTGAAACTAAATCAGAAAGTTTTAGCAAAATGGATGCGGAGAGTCCTACAAAACCAGATTTAAGAAGAAAGTCTTTATGTTTACCACTGAAGTCACTGGGAAACGATAAAGGAAATACAGAATCCACATTATTTGATTCTTCGCAAGGCCGTAAAAAGTTAACAGGAGTTCAGTTAACGCCGTTAATGGAGAAACTCAGTCACTTAGCTTTCTCTGATAAATCTAGTGGCTACGGGAGTAGAGGAGTCACTCCAATGGAATACAAAGACTTTCAACTCAGCACACCATCTGTTGAAAAAACCATTGTCTTCCCAGAAACTGAAAGAAAGTGAGTATTTGTTGTCTTTTTAATAAATTGTTTATAATTATTTTATCAGTATAATGATTGAATGCAAATGTTTCAGGAGAGAGTCAAAGTCAGACACCAGTGAGAGTGAGAGCGATGATGAAACTCAGATATCTAGTTATAGTTTAGACAGTGTCAAGACAATATTGTACGTCTGCGGGCATCAAAATATGTCTATGGTTCTGCTCATGGATCAAGATGTTGTCATGGATCAGAATAACGTACAATCTCTCGTAAGAAACTCTTAATATTAAATCAGTAATATAATTAAATCAGTAATATAATTCATTGATTTCATTTCATTTCACTTCTTCTTCAGCTGTCCCTCCACTGCTGGATATAGGCTTCTTCTACCGTTTTCCAATTTTTTCTACTTTGATGGGACTACATCATCTACTCATCTTTTTTGGGGTCGTCCTACTGGTCTTTTGTTTTCCCATTGTCGCCATGTTAGGATTCTGGGTGCCCATCTCTTATTTCCCTGTCACACAACGTGGCCTGCCCATTGCCATTTTAACTAGCGATCACTAAATATGGGTTAAATAAACCTTTAACTTTGTCCACAGTGGAGCTCTTGCATGAGCAGTCTAGCAACCATTGAGCAGATGTGCATGGAGCCCCTCCCAGGATGTGAAGACTCCAGTGAAGCATACAGTTTCCTATCGTTGGACCCTCAGTGGGGGGCTGTGAAGAAAGGAGGTCCTTGGGCTTCAGCCGATGTTGCCACCATGGGATATATTCATAATGACTTCCAACAAGATTCTAATCTCACTGAATTTATTGTCAGGTTTGTAGAACTTTATTTTTTTCTCTTTGTTCTATTCTATCCCTTGCTGGGTAGGCAGAGAAAACATATCGCCAGACTTTCTTATCCTGACATACACCTCTAACCTCATCACATTCATGCAATTGTTCATACACACTCCACGATTCCTTTTACTCAATACACGTCCGTGCTTGAGTCTGATCTACGTAATTTTTGGACGGCCACACTTGCGTACACCTCTTCAACCATGTATATTTTCTTCCTTTCTATCCTTTCATCGTTCATCCTCTCTGCATCTACCGACCATTTCAACTTGTGCCCTTTCATTCTAGTAACAACTTCCTTTTTACATTCACTCAACTCTCTGATCTTATCCTATCTCTACATGATTTTCCTCCTCCCTTATTTTAAACAAAGTGACACAGAATATAGATTATTGTTTTTGATAGAATTATGTCATTTTATTTACATTGTCTTGTCACGCATAGGAATGAAGACAGTCTAGTGTTTGGAACATCTTGTGGCGGTGCAGAAATCTACTATCAAGAAGGTGGATGCAAGCAACCAGGACTGCCCACTCCCGCAGACATCATGGGCACTGCGCCCCTGAAGGCAAAGAGGAGACTCCAGAGAGATCACGCAGTTACTATATTTTAATTTATCATATCACGTCTTAACCAAATTATAAATTCTGTTTGTCAAGTCCTTCCAGTCTAGTAGAAACAATATAGCTTTTATTATTTTAAGAAATATTAACATTTACAGAGAATCGTAAAAACCATATCATGATATTATTTATAACTACATACTTTATAATCTCATTCCGTATTTATAGTTGTAAAGTCTGCCATTTTAATGGAGTAATTAAACTGCTAAGGTAAACTATTAAACAGTTATTGCAGTGTTGTTTTTGTAAGTTAATTGTTTTACCTTTAATTTTAATGAAAATAGTAAATGTTAATATTTTACAAATTCGACAATATTTCTACGTGAAGATTTAAGTCAATTTATTTTTTACGTCTATTTTTCAGTTTCCGTTACAAATTCGTCTTCAGTAACATTGCTCATATTATATTTATTATCCGTACCAATTTTTATACAACATCTTTAGCTTGCTTCATGATATAAATGACGTCTAAAAAGAAATAGTAAATGTTGCTATAATAATTATTTATAGTTGTGCGTATTTAGCAATTCACGTAGAAAAGTATTTTAGTCATTCTGAGAAACAAACTTGTAGCGAATCTTGCCCAGCTTCAACTTTATGTAATGCTCCAAGTGTTGTACAAGATGTTTCATAAATACTGATAAGTTTAAAGTCCAATATTACATTGTGAATGCACATAACATGTTAAATAAAACTTATTATATTATTTATTTAGTATCCACAATTCAAAACTTATTGAAAATAAACACCGGTGACTTATATTTCATAAATAGTAATACATTATCATTCAAATAATTAGTCAATCGATGTTGAAACTTAAAAATATGTTGTGTGTCTATGTAGTTTACTAGTTATGAAGTGCAATAGCCATGCACTCGGCCACTTTAGAAATATAGAGACCATACCAATATGTAGAATGTAGATGTTATTGTAATGAAATAAAATATAGCAGTAGTACCCGACAGTGAATGCGTCCCACGTTCACCAATGAATTAGAATAAAGTAACAAAAGTCAAACTGTTCCAATAAACCGGTGTAGTTTGAAATAATGTATGTAGTATTCCGATAGTAGTTAGCAAATATGGAATGTGAAACTGTCGCTGTCCATACAATATTAACTCTTCTAGTTCCTGTAATCATGTTAACGTCCGATCCATGTGACAAAAGTATTGTTAAGTTTGAATACTCGCAAAGGCAGCTAGCCGGTGAAATTCTTGCCTATAGCTTCATGCTGTACAGAATATTTTTATTTTATTGTGCAAAGAGACTTATAATGGCATCACTGCTTCAATTCTATTGACACTTCAGTCATTACTATATTACAAATAGTCATTACTATTTTACGAATAGTCATTACTATATTAAATGCCCATGTTACCAGACCATGCTTTCCATGATAGCATATAATTATCAGTCTCCTTGTACAATAAATAAATTATAATGTTTAGATGTTATTTAATTTCGTCCATCACATAGTATCATTAAGGTGCTTATACTATTACTTTACAACTTATTACATATTTCATTGCTCAGATTACCAGACTACAATGAATTCTCCGCTCCACTATGTACTAATATTATGCTAAGTGTACCTATCTTTGTATTATAATTTATACATTGAGTGCCAATAATAATCCCTTGTCCCCTGTGTCTGTGATTGTTTTATTCATTATTTTTGAACTGTACTTAATGGACTGTAGTCCTTAAAATGCAATATTAGTGTAATAGGTTTTACTAATAAATTGTAACGAAATAATTCATTCTCAAGTTTTTTACATTCTTTAATATCCATAAGATTCTCATATTATACAAACCTTTCCTTTCTCCAGTTATTGGTATTCCCATTGAATAATAACACAAGCTGTAGACAATTTTACTGCTTACTTATGCAAGTTTTTGAAATAAAACATGTTGGATTTGTCAGTGAATTTCATGAAGGTTCCCATTGGATGAGGTAAACCTCTCATTCATTCCTGTCTTCTGTATCCGAACTTATCACAGTGAAGCAACTTCAATCAGGTACGCTTTGTCTTTGGATGACAGTGGATAAGGATCGTTGGAAAGGATAACATGCAAGAAGAGAACTCTTTAATTATACAGCAATATAAAGCCCATATTTTTCTGCTCGATAACTCAGATAATTTCGGGAGTGTGTGAAACTCCAACGAAATACAGATTGATAAGCAAAACTAAGTGGTTTCTTAAATAAAAATCCAATAAATACAAATTCCCATATATGTAATTAAACAAATTCATTATTCAACAAACAGGTTCAGTATTGAGCAAGAAGTAAAAATACCTAAGTGATTGCTATAAAAATATAATATAGAAGTAAGTTATATTAATAAAAGAAATAAATTGTTTAAATCATATGTCAAGTTGGTCAGAACAGAATCAAGGAAGCAGGCAGGCATTGGAAGAGATGAGGAAGTAGGAGTTGTTGGAATAATAATAAACCATCTCCATTGTAATCTAGACAAACCAAGTTTATTAAATGTAAGCAGAGTCAAAACATTGTTTCAATAAATCCTCAACATGTTATGTTATGTAGTATACTACTAAGTATAATATTGCTAGGAATGTGTTGTATGTGTTGTGCATGGAACACATTATATTAGGTATATTAACTGTTAACCGTGTTATACTATTCATTCTATATTCTACAGATTAATAGTTTGCTAGACATTGGTGTTGGATACACACAAGAAGCAACCAATGAGAAAGGGGGAACTGACAAGAGCGGAGCGTAACGTCACCACATAATTAAAATAAAGAATATGATCGCCACTCGACAAAGAAACTTCTTTCTTGATATATTTTTCTGTCTTGTGGTGTGAAGTTCGGTGTTATCCTTCTTCGCAACTATCATCCCGATCATATTCTTTGGGATCTCAACATTCTTCCGACTAACGCGTCATTTTCATTTCAATTTGTTTAACTTGACATATGTTTTCAACATTAACAAAGAGTTGCTCATCCATATTTTCTTGTTTCAATACCTTTTCAAACAAACAAAATTAATATTAGATCAAATTGTAGAAATAAAACAACACTCTTTTAATTCTATCCATGGACATACAAATTATAACATCCTTTATGTACGAATAGTCCTATATTAGGTAGTGTATGTATGTAGATTACTCTAAACGGTTAGAGATCTTGCCATATCAACCATATGTACTTTACTGTAATACCAGGTGATATGCAAGTTAACTCAGTGAGAAATTCATTACAATACAAGTGTGTGGTGTTTAGGTACAATTAACAATTCATGTAAAATCCAAAACAAACTAAATAATACAAAATGACACAACATTTCTGGGTAGGTAAAATTAAAATAAATCATCCTAAGTAATTATATTATAATGGATGATAGGTAGGTAGTAGGTACAATACAATAAAAGAATTATAACATAAAAAGATAAAAATAATAATGTATGTAAAATGACATTATAATAACATGACATGACATGTATGGTGTGGTTTGGTGTATGATTGGGAAGTTAATATAGCAGAGTATAGTATATGGATTATACTATCATATCATATTGACATAATGTATTATAAGTATAAGAATGGTAGGTAGTATTAATTGCTGGGTTAGTTCCTACAATAATGTCCTCAGCCAACATCCATCCACCATTAATAACGACCTGGAAATCAAACACGGCAACACCACTATTTTCATTTCTGTTATCATTTGAATGTTTGTACATATTATCATAATATTATCAAAAAACTAACAATTTATTCCGCATCATATAAGCTTCTTACAATATACATAATACGGGTCTCCATCTATTCGAGTGATGCGAATGCTCTTTCCAATTATACATGTACTTATCTGTACCTGGAGCTGAAGCCAACATTGGATGGTGGGTCATTATGATTCGATAAAAACAAACATGGAAAATAAACTCAAAAGGTATTGTTGAAAGAATTACGACAAAGAAAAGAAGAAAACAATAAAACTGCCACACATGCAAGACATTACGAAATCCATCTCATGTTATAATCCAAATACTTACAGACATAAAGTAATTTTCAATTAAAATTTGTATGTAACGCATATTATAATCTGGAACTTTACAATCGTAGAACAATGGTGATACTTGATTCTGGCGGGAGTCAATGGATGGCCACATACTGCATTTATATGATGTTATAATATACATCATAAGATTACTTACGAGGAGAATATGATCTGGAACGAGATCTTTCATAGCGCGACCGACGGTACCCTCCCCTCTCTCCACCACCTCCTCGATAATACGATGAAGGACTGCGACGGCGATATTCACTTCTGTAATATCCGCGGCTTCCACCACTGCTCCCGTAGTAGTAGTCACTAAACAACACACAACATTTCACATTAATATTTACAAAACAACTTCATCCAGAATATATTATCTACCACAAACATCAGCTTAATGACAATCTCCACATTCGATTCATATAAGCTCCTATTAAATAATGAATGCAACAACTTACTCTCTATCTCTACGTCTCTCTTCTTGGTAACCTCTGTCTCTATTGAAGCTGAAATATAAAATAAATACATCATTAGCATATAATATCATGCAATATCATGATGCAAATACACATGAATATACGTTGTGTGGAAATGCCTTTAAGAGGTAATCAACATAATGATCATCCCTTCTAAATATTCCCAACATCATTATACCGATCCGATGCAACATGTTACACTAATAACTTAACAGTGTAACATTAAATTATCACGTGCATTGTAATCGGAGAGCTGTAATAATGTAACTCATCTATGGAAATGTAACTCACAATGTAGCCTTCCCCATGTAAACCCCAGGAGTGGGTGTGTGTGCTCTCTGTGTGATGGAATAGTCAACTCTGATTCTCCTCCCGTCAATCTCCATTCCGGTACACTCTTCCTTCGCTACTTTGGCATCTTCCGAAGCTTCAAAATACACAAAGCAGAAACCACGAGAACGGCCAGTCTGAAAAGACAAATCATTTTAACAATCAAACATTAGAGAATAATATATATGTAAATGCTTACAAATGTGATGTTGGCTGTACGATAAATAAAATCTAGAATATTTATCTCAAGACATATTTACAGAGATTATTACACACCTTAGCATCTATAACGACTTGTACTCGTTCCACAGGGCCGTACTTGGAAAATATATGGTTGAGCTGTTGTTCTGTTGTGTAAATACTCAGACCAAACACACCCAGACATCTAGATTGTGTAGGATTGTCCTAAAAATAAGTGAAAAAAAACACACACATTACTAGGTTGTAAAAGGCTCACAGGTTTTAATGAATAGTAATATCATCCACTAGGTGATTAGATAACAGGGCTTTCTCAGATGGCACTTTCGTCATCTTTACTCACCCTTTGAGATACCAGTCGATTTGTGAACCAAATGTAATGCTGAGTTACCAGCGATAGCTTACTCACACGTAACCCTTTCCAATCGAAACACAGCGTTAGTGTAACGAGATATTCACTTCATAAGTTAATTGTATCTCTACGGTTTTATAAAATTACAAGCAAATAGTGAAGTTTTGTCTATAAATATAAGTAATAATAAAACTTACCCTGTCTCCAACATGCCTCCTCCTTGTGGACATAGGGCTGCGTGAATGGGACCTCCTATAGTTATGGCCACGCGGAGAGTAAGAGCGAGATCGTGAGCGGCTGTACGAGTATCTGCCCCTTGAGCCGCCTCTGTGATAACCCCCACGACCTCCGGACCCACTGCGACTGCGAGATCTGTACCTACCACGGTATCCATCCGGACTTACACTTCTGTAAATCACCAATAATTTTATTTAACTATATTTTACAAATATCTGGCCTTGTGTAAACATCAATGTAACAATAATAATTACAACACAAATCATCATGAAAGTCCAAGGTCACAATAATATCTATGCCAACACCAATGTTGTGTTTTATCAATAATCAAAAGGTATTTTAAGCACTACACAGGTAAAGTATCTCAAACAAAACAATATCGGCAAAACACATGCCTAGCAACTGTATAATTAACCTATTATTTGAATATTATATAAAACACAAGAAAACTACAGGGTATGGGGTTGTTTAATCAATGAAAAAAAGCAGATTAGGACATACCCAGTGTACTTTTTATGTGATTTTATAGGAGTGCGTGATCTGCTTCTAGACATTCTAGGGGGCTTTCCTTCCTTCCCACTGTGGCCCCTGGAACCATTGCGCGGAGAGTGACTCCTCTGAAACATTCATAAATACAGCATGTGACAATAATTAAACAAATTACTCAAGATGAAATGCATAATATCAGTTCGGCGTATTATATCGACTCGGTGATAAGACTGAACAAGGAAACTGTAAGATAAAGTAGCTAATAACAAAAACACAACATTACCTCTCTGTCAGACATTGTCCTAATTTTAAAATAAAATCACTTTTTATAATCCTCAGCCCTCCAGAATAGCTGACACCGGCTCAAAACTCCGAAGAAAATGGCGAAAATAAACTAACCAAACTATTCCGTAGCAACGCGGCGAACGCGGATGATTTTGGAGGCAAAGCACAGATAAATCGAAGAAAATTGTCATCTCCATTATTGTTACGTTGGTACACCTACAACTTTCGTGGGGTTTTCAACCATCGGTTTTTGGAATTTACTATTCAATTACTTTTGGTGCGTGATGCAAACTTATTTGTGTCTATTTTTTTTATTATACTTTTCCTGCCGTTTTGTAAGTGAGATATTATTGTTTAGTTCGTTCCTTATCAACTCAAATCGTCCAACTCCTTTGCTTAAAATTTGACAAACACGACTGATTGTTTTCATACCTCTTTACAACGTCAGACAGTACTGCCAATAGAAGCAAAAGAACGTAGATTATCTATTGCTGCTGATCGTCTATGACTTAGTTTGAAGGTCGTCTGTGTCGTGCCGCGCGCGTTGCGTTTCTTTTCTTTTGCCTGTCATCTGCCTCCGTTTAAAATATTATTATAAAAAATCTTTTTTGTGATTTACGTTAAAGTGTAGTTTTAATTTACTTAAAATGTCATTCTCTCCCGATGACTCTCCAAACAAATCTTCGTCCAACTCTCACCTGCAGTTACCGAGTCCAATCATCACCAAGAGAACTAGAACAGCATCGACGTAAGATTTCGCAATTTCGCGAATTATGATTATATTTGTGTAACATGTATATTATTTATTCATTGTTGCACACCACGCGGTGTCTAATGCATTTCTATTTTCATTATTTACCCTTAATCATGCTGTAACGACATACAGATTCTTTTGACACAGTTTACCTAGATCCAATAACTGACATTTCCCAGAGGAGGCGTAGTTCAAAAACTTCAACCCATTTCCTAACCAAATATAATCTTTAACGGTTTTTAATTTTTATTATTCTTAATTTATCGAGAATTCAATGGAGAATCAGTTCCAGTAGTTGTGGTATATCTAATTTCTAAACTGTCAGTGAATCTTTCACCAATTTTATTACTTTTATCATTATTATGTTGCAGTTCAGAAAGAGCTTTAGGAAACCCACAAGAACATGGAGTTATTAAGTCATTTTGTAGAGAAAGAGGTCACGGATTTATTACATCCAATAACTCTGGAGAAGACATATTTGTTCACATTTCAGAGTAAGTAATAATGTTTGTACATATGTCAAAATCTGATATGAATCTAGTCACATGATGCGGTAAGTGAATCATCAAGTGTGACCCAATAATAAATTGAGCTTGTTAAATAATTTGTCACTTATTAAGAAGCGAGTGTCTACTTTTATTGTATCGAGCAGATATACACAACATCTAATATAAAATAATAAGTGGCAACGTCTAGTAGATATATTACTGTGATTTTAATTGAACAACTAAAGTGAACACACACACCAATATTAATCCATTTTTTTATTTACATTTCTTTATTTACAAGTTCATGAAATGTTGTATAGGCCTGACAAATGTGTGATGTGCTAAATATTGTGTTCAATGTTAGTTTAGTATTGTGTCCCTTTCAAGATAAGCAAAGAGAACTTGGTGTTTACCTTACTTGCATTTCCCCTTTTGCCTCATATGGTTTGCTTTTGCATCACACCCGTGGTATATCCCGACAATGGTGCAACCAGTTGATGTGTATATAAAAAACACATCATTCTCTCTGTGAATAATTGATATTTGAGATTCAAAATCGGTGGCAAAACTCATCATTTTTAGATTACTTAATAATTATTTAATTATGAGATGTAGCAAGACAATAATATACGCATTGATTGATTGTAATAGTGTCAAGTATGGAATGTAATGCAGGAACTGGTTGTTTAGCAATGTCATTAACACTTACTCATTTAATTGTAATAACTTGAAAGAAGGAAAACAGACTGTAGCATAATATTTGTTTTATTTCAGCGTTGAAGGAGAGTATGTTCCCCTCCCGGGTGATGAAGTGAGATATCGTCTCTGCCCCATTCCGCCCAAGTTTGAGAAGGTACAAGCCGTAGCTGTCCACATCATTCACTTAGCTCCCGAGAAACATCAAAAGTGGGATCAACCAATGCATTAATTCCCTGTACAATAATCTCTACACATCTCATACTTACAGTGGAACAACTTACAATACATCTGAATTGAATTAAATAAAAAATATCTTTACTCAAGTTTACAACTATTGCATCCCGCTTAAGAGTGTTTAAATCATTATACAATATTTCGTAGAATGAGTATTTCCATTATTGCATTACAGATTATTAGTTTAGTTGATGATAATTTAGAATAATTATTATGTTGTAACTAACGCCAATGTTGTTCCATTGAAGATTATGTGATACTTGTTAAGAAAGTGATTATTTCTGAATTATCTAATTCTCTTATACAGTTCTGTACTCAAAAATAATATTCCATACATCTTTAATCTTTAGTGATACCAAATATATATTAGCTTATAAGATTATATTTTTTGCAGTTTATTTACCGACGCATTTCTCTACTATGCTACATTTTTGTATTTAATTTGCTTCTAAGACACACATTTCAATCAATGACAATTTTCCTAACAATAATTTTGTGATATTCGTCTGTTTCGTATTCTGAATGTATGTATACTTTCTTTTTGTTTTTGTACCTTGTTTTCCAGAATCTTGAGGAGGTTGAAATTGTGGATACTTGGATAAGTCTGTGCCAAATATTTTTGTTGCCATTAAAAAAAATCATGCATGTAATAAGTAATATGATCTTATGAATTGAAAATGAGTTATGATATAAAACTTATTGACACATTTACGCAATGTCATTTTTTGTACGATGATGTCTCATTGTAATCACACCTGTATTGATATTGTATGAAATACATTATGTGTTGTGGCCTAAATACCTTTTTGGTTAACGTAGAAGTCATAGTTTTAACATTTTAAATGTAGACATCTAGAAAGTGATACTAATCTTATGATGTGTGAAATGATTTAACCATTGGTTGTAGTATATTTTGTATGTGGAATTTACACAATCCACATTACAAAGTGATTTTTAATAGTTGTATCTTCATATTAACAAAAACCAATGTTATCAGAAGCATTTAATTACATAAGTTTATTCCGTACTAAAATCTGTTCAATTTGTATAACACACAGTTAGAAATAGCCCATCATGTTTTATTGCTCTGATTGGAAAAGTATGGAGGTCTCTATATTAAGTTTCCTCAGAGGATCTGTAAGAATGAGAAAAAGAGAGAAGTTGTGTGAATTATTTTAATAATGATTTATCGCACATATTATTGAGCTTGTTCAATTGTGTTTACACTCCATTAAAAATATGTTTTACATAATCATATGTATGTATTTTAGAGTACACATTAAATGTACATTAGTTATAAAATAATGGATGTAGTTGAGGTGAAAATATATACAAATTAATCTACACCAAGTTTTTTATAGTGTTTACAAAATATATACATTATCGGAAAATGGATTACATAGTAGATAGTAGAGCATTTTCTCACGTAATTATAATTTTTATTCAATCTATTTTTATAAAGAGGTCAGTCAACTCTTTTTTTCTCTCAGTTTTTCATTTCACGCGAGTTTAGTTGAAAACCAATTATCCCACATAAATACAAATACGTTGTGCAAACTTGGCACCGAGTACAATTTTTCTGTGAATGTTCCGCAATATTTGGTGTTTTATTAGATACATGAAATTAAACTGTTTGATTCAGTCGCGTAAATAAAAAATAGTGAACCTATACAATTATACATACATATATTCAATGTTCTATAAAAAAAAATCAGTTTTCATGTAGTCTTTCCAATATGAGTTACACCGAGCAAGCTAAAATTTACATTTTGTAAACTTAATGTAAGATAATTTGTTATGTGAATCACTTTGGCACAAGTACAAAATATTTTAATAAGAAATTGAAATAGTTATTTGTGTATTTAATTCTGCAACGAAAATTTCACAATCTCATTCAAATAAATTACTAATCTTACAACATATTGTATGTAACTAAATTAATTCACTACTTAGATGAAGCACTGTTAGGATTGTCTTATTATTTTGTTGATGTTATATATATTCAGTGTATCTATGTATCTTTATTTTTGTACTCCAGCTTTTTAATTACCGTTTATTTAACTACTATTTGTAAAGTTTTTTGCCATATTGTGTACAATAAAATCATGTTAAAAAAAATGTAATGCAATGTTAATACGCACCACTCAACTAATATATTTTTTATTTAGGGTGTAATAATATGCCCTACACTTGTTGAAGGCATATTATGTTTTGTATATTGTATCACTATTCTTGCCTATTCCATGTTCGTCTATTTCCAATGTCTAAAGCATGACATGTATTTTTTATTTCCGTTAAAGTTGTATCGTGTACAATTATTTTGATATTGTTTTTCAAATGAAATTAGGAATTACAATTGTTTGATATTATCACATCAGTATTATAAAGAGAATGTCATGACTGTTTTACATTATCATGAATTTAGAAATGATTGGCTAATGATATAAATGTACAATTTGCATTATTTTAATATTTGCATACAAATAGTAGTCAAGTAGATTCAGTTATAGAGGATTATTGTATTCCGAGTGGTATTTTAAAACAGAGGCTTCTAGGGCCAATCTTATAAAAAGAAACACTATCTTTGATTTACATTCATTCCTTTTATTATGTATGTAATGGAAGTATCATTACATACTCACAACATGATGTTGAGATTAGTCCCATTTGTAGAATATTTGTTTCTCAGTTTACATGCATAATGTTGTCGATTGCACAAGATAATCTGTTATTATAAGTGTATGCTTTATGTTATTATGTATGTTATTTTTCAACAAAATAAAATCGCAAAATAATCTTATTTTTCATTGAACTTCTGATTTTACGTCCTGTAACAAAATCCAAATGCTGACAAGGAAAATAGGTTGAAATAGACTAGGAAGAATCCATTCTTCGGGAAATGTTTGTTAAATAAATAAACAGTTGTAGTAACAAATAGTTATTTATTAAACATTAATACATAATATTGTGTGTAATATTGTTACATGCACTAATTATTTATCATTCACAATTTCATACATACCTCTAGTATGTTCATTCCGTTTAAACTATGATCAATATAAAATTATATAAAAAATACTAAAGATCTCTACCTAACTATTAATCAGGTAATTAGTAAACAATATGCAATTCCTACATTCAATATTAATAATATGTATTCATTACATCATATACTTAGGCTCTAAACTAAATATTGGGACAGGTACCTGCCTACTATCAACAGTACATAAATTTAACAGTAAAGGTAAGTTCGAGATGAAAGGTTTACACTGTGATCCTCTCCTATTTTAGAATATTCTTAGCACTTGTCTGATCAAGAATGTATTTTTATTACAAACACACCACATTCACGCACGGCAAAACACATTACTATAAAAATAATGAAAACATTAACAAAGATATAAAATAAAGAGGAATATGACTGTTGTCATAACACCTCTAATTTTTGTAAATTTAGAAATGATCTTATAATATGTGATGCAAAGCTGTCAGTAGTGAGGAAAGCCGTTAAATAGTTCTGAAGATTTGTACTACTATTGAAGTTTTATTTACCACTTTGTTTTACGTGAGCTGAAAGGCGTGCCGCATTCATTATTACAAGTGGAATGTTAGAAAATCACTAAAGCTCTACGAAGCATTAACTGGGAGTAAAGCGTTAAAGAGAAAATTAGAATTTTAAAACGTGAGAGAAATTATGAAGAAGCATGCTAGAATTTGAGTAATTCGTATAAATTAGTTTTCGTTGATATTAAATTTTATCTATATACGAAGAATAGAATCTTTACAGAAATGCAATTGAATGTAAGGACAATAATCACACCTTATAATTAAAATAAGCTTTTCACATCATGGCAGTATCTGTATTGTTATCGAACTGGTCCTTAGATTGTTTAAGTTTAATTTACAAAATTCAAACAGTCTCTCATTCTCTGTACAATATTCTCCACATACATTCGATACACTATCACTGGTGCTTCTATACATTTACGGGTCAACAGCACACATTAGCCCTCCCCATGCATTCACATTGTCAGTCAGGCTGGGATTTCTAATTGTTCTACTATTGCTAAATATATGAAGTAGATTTCTATCTACACATTTAAGTTAATACATAGTTTTATGGAGTAAGATTTTCACTAAATATTGTGATATGAACTCTTGTGATATAAATCTGTTATAATTTTTAATGCAACGAGTATTGGTTTAGTATTTCTATTCTAATATAATATAGTAGTAGAATAATTTCTATAATTATAACAGCACCTATCTACGAAATTGGGGAAGAAAGAATTCAATATGATATACATAATAAATAACTGAGGAATCTTTGCTAATCAAACAATATTGCAATTTGTCAAATAAATGTGATGATAAACAATTCTAATCTCAGTTTTATAAATTCATGTAATAAAAAATAAGTGTATTTAACAAACGTAGATATACAAAAATGATACTTTAATGTGTCAATGTGATGCATCAAATTATACCGCAGTGTAAATCAAACATTGTTGAATAAACAGTAGTGACAAAAAATAAAAATTGTGATACCTAACTGAATTACATCAAAGATTCAATACACACAAATTTTTCCCATTAATGTAGTATGTTTTATTTCATCCAAAATACAACAATTATTAAATAACTGAAACATTATGAAAATCAATGGGCCATTAATTAACAATTCAAAAGAATAATAAAATCCCAATGAATTCCACCTAAAAATCAACTGTACACAATGCTTAACAAATTAATAAATCGTAAAAAACAATACACAATCCTATAAAAAATATACTCAAATTTATATAAAGCAAAACTGCAATGATTATATAAATACACGATATGAAAATATATACAGCAAATTCATAAGAAACGTTACTGACCCGTCCAATCTATTGTGGAATGCTTTCAAGAAATAATTACATGATGCAATAGCACATAATGAAGAAATGAATAATGTTTATTTCAGTCTATACAATCACACTTTAGCTGGATTATATTCACAAGATTTCCTCTGCGACTTGCAAGCAAGAGTTTGATTAACACATTCTTTGCTCATCTGGAAAATTGCGATTCCACATTTTGAAAACAAAAAAAAATACTCACATTTATGATTTTTAGCAAAGAGAAAACGAAATGATAAAAATGTACACAATGCAACATGATTTGGGATGAGTAAATAAACATTTACAATATATGTATGCATAACATTATTACTATCGTATTATATTTAATACAGTCCATATTCATTGGTGTCATTTAATACATAAAGTATTTTGTGTTGTGTTTATTTCTCCGCAGCCTGAAAAATAAATAAATCTTTATTAGCCAGAAAATCTTCACAAGTTACAAAACAAGATGGTAGTGTTCTAAAGTGCAGACTTGTTGAAAAAGCAATATCTTACAGTCGACCCGAGGCATCAATATAAATCATTCTGTTTTAATTCCAGAGACAATGAATCAAAGGATTTGTTAAAGATCCAACAAGCATTAGGGATGGCTTGCCAAATAAGAGACATATATTCATACAGAGAAGAAACATGATGATTTATCATTATAGGACTACATTTGTGATACCTCATTGTCAGCACTGTACTGCATCCTTCTGAATGCAGATAGCTTGAGTCTCTCGGTAGCCAACGCCTGTTCTAATTCCAACACTTTCACACGAGACTCCATCTCCATTCGCTTGCTGGCTTGCCATGACTTGCCACTCATGTCCATATCCTCTGCAATATGCAAAACGTGAAAATAATTAGACATTCTATAAGCAAGCAGAAAAACATTTGATTTCCATTAAATAAAATATGAGATAATTACCTGAGTCTTCTACCATTTCAGAACAGGTCTTGGCAGTGGCTATGACAGCTCCCGTAGCAGTGGATACTTGCCTAGAGGCTGTGGTGAGGGCGGCAAGTTTCTCTGAGCCACGTGTTGCCCTTACACGAGATGCCACTACCAACTGTGCAGTGCTGGCTGCAATTTCTTGAGAGGCTACCATGACATGTTCTAGTTTACCATCGTGTGATACTACTTTATCTGCGGCAGTTCTAAAAATATCACATAAATGAAATAACTACAACTCATAACATCCACATAATGTTTACTACTTTAAGACAATGTTACCAGAAAGCAGAATGTTATTAAATCACACTTACAACAACAGTGTAGCACCCATCCCGACGGATTTGGCAGCAGATATAAGCCCCTCTGTCCACTGATGGTTTCTTTTATAGAATTCCTTGGTAGTGTTAGTCCCTCTCCCTTGCAGTACAATCTCCCCTTGTAGAGATTTAGCTTTCTTTACCAACTCCCTGACAGCTTTCATGAGACTCGTGCAGGCGTCCAATATTTTTCCATTCACCTCCAACTTCAAACCAGAATCAGCGGCTCTACTCTTTTGCAACATTTCCTGAAAATACATTTGGTACCCTTTAATTAATTAATTCTCTCGATTTTTCTCTTAAAACTGGACAAAAAAACCTATATTTGTGTACGGAAGTAAATTCAATTAAATTTGGTTTTTTTACCTCAATCTTGGCGGCAGCTTCTTCAATAGCCTTATCCATATTGGCCAATTCATTTTCCACGGAATCCCCTGAATTGCTGTCATCCACACCTCCCACTTTCTCAGCGAGACCCCCGACACTATTCAAAAGTCTTCGTAATGTCGCCATATGTTCCTCTAAACTGCACAATTCCCCACCACCATTTGAATGAGGCACACTGAGAGCACTACCTTCCATAGACTTAACATATTGGATGCACTTTTGCATAGCGTTAGCTAGTTCCTTACACTCTGTGGCCATATGTTCTCCGAAAACTATATCTTTAGATGTGTTGGACGTTGCTACACCTTGTATGACATTACTTCCTACTAAGTGAGATGTTAGAACTATGTACTTGGCAGTTTCAGCGGACGGGAGTTTATCTTTCTGAAAACAAAATACATATTACACGTTTTATTAGAAGTTTACTACAAGTAAGATATTGTAAAATAACTACGGAATACAATCTTACTTGATATTTCAATAAAGATTGTTCCAGCATGTCCAATGTCTCTTTAGTGATGGGCAGTAATGAAGTAAAGTACTGGACTCCACACTGCAGGGAAGATAATGCTGGATTATCCAACTCATGTATTACAGCCTTTATAATGTCATCAGATGTCTGAATGCTCACTCTCATCATATTCCATTGGGCTAGGATTACGTTTACTTTTTCTGCAAAAAAACAATTTAAAAAACGTAACAATCAAAATGTCGCAGTTATCAAGAAACCACATTATTCAGAGTTTGGTTTGCAAAATTAAAATGATAATAAAATAAATTCCATGACTACCTTTAGAAAGAGCTTCCTCAGTGACATTCAGTTTATCTGTAAGGAGGCCCACGCTCTCTTCAGCTGTGCTAACTTGTTGTAACAAGTCCTGTAAATCACACTCAAGTTCTGATTTTTCCTCAGACAATCGACTTACTTTGCTAGACAAATTCTATATGTAATATAACATAATAAATAAAATATAATGATACCAAACCATCGTGCCATATAGAGTTATTTTACAAGATTATTAGCAACATGCAGAATAAAGTTCCAATTGTACATTTCCGAGCGTCATGCAGCGTGCATATGTGAAAAGAAAAAGATAAGAATACTTTCATTAGAATCTAGTTACATTAGCAGTCATAATAAGCATAATATAAACATATTAACTATAGAGTCATGAGCTAAAGATTCAAACAATTAATTTATACACAATCTGTGATTTGAGAAAAAAACACTGTTTTCTGTAAATGTTACCCCGCACATGTAAACACATGAACATAACAGAAAAGAACAAATTATTGGTACCTCTTTGGCTAGATTACTGATTTGTAAGTCAGCCTCCATTAATTTGATTTGCTCATTCAATCCCTCAATCGACTTAGCAAAGTTATTATTTTCTTCTTGATGTTTCTCAATCAATGCGGCCATCTCTTGATTCAAAGCGTCGTTAGTCGACTTTCAGTTAAACGATTATACAATAGATCAATTGGTGATGTATTAAGTGATTTGGTAAATAATACAAATCATGCACATGCAAAATAAAAATAGATATTAGTAGTTAGTACATACATAGTAGGAATATAATATTATTTTGAAACGTTAATCATTAGCCAAAACCAAATAGGAATACTAAAACTAGAATACAAATATATACTGAACAAATTGTATTATGGAGGAGCTAGCCCAACAGCAGACGGAGACGAGAGCTGGACTACGTATATATTCTACTAGTACATATAAAATGACGCACATTTTTGAGACAACCAAAGACAATAGACTGTATACCGATTCGAAAACCTAGTGTCACTATTTTTCATAATTTTTTTAAAGAAATTAATATTTATACCTCCAAGTTTGTTATTAAATTATGTTTGTCAGTGACGCCTCCAGACAACTCTTCCTTCACTCGGATTAATTGTTTAGCTGATTGCTCGCGATCTTTTTCCAACATAAGACGTTTATTTTCAATATCGTCTCGTAAACTAACTATCATTTCCTTGATGTACAAAATAATCAATTATTTAAAGACAAAATATACTATTTTTACAAACAATTGAAATGAATAATGATAATCAAACTCTGGATTGAAAAACTAATGTCTCCTAATAGCGATCACTATTTATATTTCCAACCAACCACACACTAAAATTAACAACGGGAATAGTTTCCTGTTAGACACCATGATGGTGTACTACATAGTACATAAAAAACATATAGTAGTGGTAACTGAATTTCTCCTAAATATATGATGACAGATGTTAAATGATAAATAGAAAGTATTTCTGACTACCTCGTTCAGTCGTATAGTTTCATCTTTCTGTGTTTGTACATCAAGTAATTTTGTATTGAGTTCTGTCAACTGTTTCTCCAAAACCTCTTTATCTTGTCGCAAATTCCCAATTAACTCATACATTTCTCTGTTTGCTGAATCACTTTCCGACTAAGAATCCCAAAAATAAACATTTCAAAACAACACTTCAAAAATAAAATTAAATCTGATAAATCTTTAGATTGCTTGATAATATTTTTGCAAACTTAATAGAATATAACAATATGTACCTCTCTAATTTTCAAAAGTTCATTAATCTCAAAGTCTTTTCGTGTTAATTCTTCAGTGATTGTTGCTAAGCTTTCATTTAAGCATTGATTACTTTTATGTAAGCTTTCTAACAACAATTCATACTCTGTTCTTATTGACTTGACGTGATCCTAATACAAAACATAAATAAATAAATAAACAACATCAAACTATATTAAATACTACAAGATATAATGATGGTCTACGGACTATAAGATGGATACCTCTTTGGAATAAAACACTTCACAATTTTTCAATTGAATCTCTAACAATTTACTATTAGCATCTGACAACTTGATTTCCAACGTGTCTTTAACTTCTTTCAAACTTTCATTTAACAGATGATAATCTTGTCTCAACGATTGGAACTCCTGAGATCATTATGTATAATATTCAGTACCAAATCACTCAAACTACTACATTAATATACTATATTTACTTTAGAGACAAAGATAACTAGTACAACGTTTATTTACTCGAGTCTGGATACGAATAAAAAAAATATAATTCCAAAATGTGATAACATTCACCAAATTTTTGGATATGTAACATTTCATACTTGGACTTGGTTTATTAGCTTATGTTACTATTAAAAGCATATACATTCAATAGACAACTAATCTACATACATAACACATTTTTACATTATTTACTAATCAACACACTAACTGCAAGCTAAGAGGATATATTTTACATACACAATTGAGATATAAATTCTCCACAACCCATATAAATTTAAGGATATAAAATATGTCTATATTAAATTACAAAGAGAGATGGCAAAAACAATGTTATCGCTGTGTGAAATTAGTGACAAAAACAATATACTACTATGTAATTCCACAATATATTTAAGAAGGAACAAAGATAATCTACAGTGTGTTACTTTATCCTCCACACTCTTGAAAAACTTTCATTTTTTCAGTGAAATTGTTTTTGTCGTGCACCCTTCATATAGATTAATAAACAACATTGTTAATAATATTCATGCATACTACAACATGCAAATTAACTAAATAACATGCAACAAGAAATATAAAATGCTTTGCACCAACTAAGAGAAGGGACTCAATGAAAAATAATCCTACATACTAATGTATAAAAAACTTTTAAAGATATCAAGTTTCATGATATTGGACAACAGGCCTGTATTATTTCTGTAATTCAGACTTACCTCCTTCTGTTTCTCTTGTGCCTCTTTGTCCAGCGCAACTCTGGCGAGTTCCTCTTCTAATTTTGCAACATTATTGTGCAATTCATTTTTCTCCTGTTGATGTTTTATCAACACAGAGTCCAGTTCTTGTCTGACGGCACCTAATTCTATTTTAGTCTCATTCTCACTCCTCTGCAAGCTCTCGTTGATTCTGAAATTATCACACAATTTTATTACTATTAACTACAGACAAATTGACAAATAAACAATACACTAGAACAGACTCATAACCTAAATGTTACTCACTTAGATCTTTCATCATTTAGTTTTTCATTAATGCTCTGTAAATCTTCTATTTTTGCCTCCAACTCTTGTGTAGATCTCTTAATTGATACAAACTGTTTATCCACATCGGCTTTCTGCAAAATATAACAAAATTTTGAAATAAAATCCAATAAAGACATGAAACACAGAATGTCTTTCGAACACGCGACAAATTGGAGAAATAATCTTTCGTTTTAGACTTCACAAACCTAAATACTTTATATCTAGGAATACATACTTGTCTAATCAATGTGATGTGTTCTTCTCTCATTTGAGTATAAGCAGTTTTCAGTTTTTGGAATTTCTCTTCAACGCTCTTTAGCCGATCCTCGGCCGCTTGTAATTTTTCTATAAAAAAGAAATAAAACAAGAAAATCTTAATTATTTTCATCCTATAAAAATTACTCAATAAACATGGATGTATGGGAAATATGAAAAGTCGAACAGTGAACATATGTCGACTAACAAAAAATGGTTCTTACTTTTATCTTCGGCACTGGCCTGAACATTCTTCTGCTTTTCCAATAATATCAATTTATGTTCCTTTTCTTTCTCTAAGTTACTCTACAATAAAAAGAAAATTGGTGTCGAAATTTAAACAGAAAACAATTGTATCTGTAAGACTTAAATTCACACAAACCAAATCAATACCTTAGTATCTGATAATTCATTCTGCAATGTGGATATCTTTTCATTCAATGTTTCCACTGTAATACGGTGTCCAGTCAGAAGACTATGTATCTCATTCCTAGAAGGAAAAGAAAATAATGAGTTACTACAGATAAAACAACAACCAATACTTTTTGCTGCAAAAGGAAATAATAAATTGAAAGGAGAAGAAGTTACAATGATTACAAATGTTAATTTTGATTGGAGATACATTGCAAATATAAAATGATTTAATCGATGTGGTAATTGGTACCTAGTAATTCTCAGGGGTTTATATCCAAATTTTCTATGCCTTTTATCCATACTTGAATGTTAGACAACTCAAGAAATGATTTTACAAGTAGACTATATTCTAAAACTATTAATTTCTGGATATTTTACAATATTACTAAAAGAAAAACAAAATTACTTAATATTTTTCATAACAAATATTATTTTACCAAGGATGTAACACGAAATTAATAATTTTACAGACATCCAAATAATTATTCTGTAATATTCTATTGTAAAACATTTCGACTTATAATTTATATATAAAATAAAAATATAAACTTTTCAAACACTTTATAATTTCACATCAAATATGGACATTCCAGAAATAATACTGAAAAATTATTACCATAACAATAATATCTGAACATCCAAATTCAAAATATTTCACAACAATTTAAACTACTTTTTGTAATTAATCACTATTTTATTTACCTGTTCCGTGCCAACTCATGTTGTAAGTCTTCAATGAGTGAATCTCTCGTCATAATGGGATCATGTGCTTGTCCTTGATGAGATGTGAAATCTACGTGGTCTGATGGGGTGTCTGGACTGGTCAACTGAAAATCAACAAATGAATCAATAAAAATACTGCATCAGTTCCCACACTATGTTCCAGCAAACTATTGTATCCGTATTGTAGGCATACCTGACTGGATGGATCAGAAGTATCGATGAGATTTCCTACTAAGTCCTGTTCCTCTATTGTATCTTCGGGTGGTAAGATAACTACTGGTGGTACATATGTTCTCAATTCACTTTGGATAAGAAAGTTGGGTGGATTCTCTGGTAAGCGTGGTATTGTAATTAAATTTTTAAAATATTGCATTTTGTCCGTTTTCTGATAGAATTTCTTTAATATCCTAAACTGTTTTAAAAATCTGTCTCTATGTCCGGCCAGTGTGTCCGATGGTAGCATCGCATGAAGTTTGAACAAAAGTTTAACGGAGAAGTCGTATAGTTGATTGGAGTCTTGTACGCAGGGAAGTATGGGAGCTAACCGACATTGTCCAGCACTAGTCATTGACGATGTGTTATTTATTGAATCAAATACTGAAAGACACAATAAAATCATTTAGCAATATTAAAATAGCAAAATAAATCATTCATATAGATAATATATTGGTCATACTCACTAGCAGCTTGTAAGGCAAGAACATCATCCATGTAATCAAATATTTCTACAGACATCTGAAAACTGTAATCCACAACAAGATTAATATGAAACCATTAAGCTACATATAGCATACTGCACACCACATAGTATTACATATACGATACTTACTAATTATTTATTGATATCATTTTCTATGATACATTTCATATGATACTTACTAATTATTGATATCATTTTCTGCTATGGCTTCTAATTCTTCTCCAGTGAGCATAAGATTCCCAGGGAATCTGTGATTTCTTTTGTGAAATTCTATTTTTGTGATTAACAATCGGCAGTATGTGTGTATGAGTTTTCCGTAACATTCCTTCAAGTGAACCCACAGCTTGCCCAGGTCCTGTATCATTGTGACATGTCTCTGACAATGCTCCAGGCAGTTGTAATGCCCCTCCCTCATCACTTTGTGCAGCAAGTGACAGAACTTCCATGCTTCTATTCTGTTCTCTTGTAAATGTAATCTAGAGACGCAAATCTACAATACAAAATAACACTTTTATTAGTATCCATAAATGGTTCAACTTTAGGCATACGCTAATAGCTCAGTCCTTTTGCAGCACGAAGTCGGCAAAATTAATAACAGATGGGACTCTATGCAGTATGATACCTTAGGGTGGGATGTTTCAGAATATCAGGCGTCCCCCCCGCCACACCTGACGCGTCACCCCCCTGGCCCCCCGAATAGGTCCCCCTACGTGGTTTTCATCTATTTATCAAAAAATTGTAACAGATAGAAGGAAAATGTTAAGGACAAAAATAGTCCTTAATAAATTCTCTACAAAATAGGTAAAGCACATTTTTTGATAGGACTAGTAATTTACCCGCAATAGCCGGTGAAAATATCGTAATTTTTTAATAAGAACCAAAAATTTTTTATTTTACTCAAATTGCTGAAAATTCATAAGAGCTACAAGAAAATGGTCAAAGAATGAATTAATTGCTATAGTTTTAGCTATAAAATGAGCTATTATTTATTTTTGCACGGCTCATAGTTTTTGAGTTATAACATAAAATTCCAATGACAGAAGTCTTAAAAATGGAACTTTTCATACAATTTGTATTGAAATGCTGTGATATTAAAATTTAGGTTACGCCTGTTTTTCACAAGTATGTGAAAGATAAAAAATGTATTGGAGTATGACTGGATTTTGTAAGTATTTTAAGGTATAATTCTTTAGAAGTTCAATACACTTTTGCCAGCCATATTTCAAAGCCGTATCCCAGTTTTGCAGAAGGATTCGTCAAGATCATTAAAGAAGAAAATTTAGTGTATGTCTGTGTAAGATACGAGGTTCGGCTGAACACTTCGTAGCCCTGAGAAAAAAATGTACAGACCAGTTTAAGTTCATTATTGATATAGATAATTTAAACTTCATTAGGGCTATTTACAAAATTTGAGATCGATAGGACGACGCTGGCACTCTTGGCACCATTTTTATTTCAACGTGTTTGACATTTTTGTGAAAATGTGAAATTGTCAGCTGCGATCCGTGATAAAATATTATTTTATCTAAGGTCATAGACCGACACGAACCATAAAAGAAATATCGGGTTCATTAATGGAGTCTGTTCCATCATATGCCATGATTAGAAAGTAAGTGCCAGATTTTGAATGGGCACAGCAAGGTGTCAAACACAACCCTTGAAGCGGAAAGCAATAAAATGCAGTAGTTCTGGAGAACGTCGATAAAGACATGGATTAATTTTTCAAAGATCGCGGAATTATTAGTTAGGTGATAGCAGAGATTTCAGTGATCTGATTTTAATCAGTAGTGTTCATCTTAACTTCAGAACAGGACTTGTACAAACCCTCGAATCGCCGGGTGCCAATGCTTTTGACCCATATCCTAACCTTGAGGAATCCTTCTGGAAAACTGGGATAATGGCTTTGAAACATGACTGGCAAAAGTGCATTCAACTTCGAAAGGATTATATCTTGAAATACTAAAAAGACCCAATCATACTCCAATACATTTTTTATCTTTCACATGCTTGTGAAAAACAGGCTTAACCTAAATTTTAATATCACAGCATTTCAATACAAATTGTATGAAAAGTTCCATTTTTAAGACTTCTGTCATTGGAATTTTATGTTATAACTCAAAAACTATGAGCCGTGCAAAAATAAATAATAGCTCATTTTATAGCTAAAACTATAGCAATTAATTCATTCTTTGACCATTTTCTTGTAGCTTTTATGAATTTTCAGCAATTTGAGTAAAATAAAAAAAATTTGGTTCTTATTAAAAAATTACGATACTTTCACCGGCTATTGCGGGTAAATTACTAGTCCTATCAAAAAATGTGCTTTACCTATTTTGTAGAGAATTTATTAAGGACTATTTTTGTCCTTAACATTTTCCTTCTATCTGTTACAGTTTTTTGATAAATAGAGGAAAACCACGTAGGGGGACCTATTCGGGGGGCCAGGGGGGTGACGCGTCAGGTGTGGCGGGGGGGACGCCTGATATTCTGAAACACCTCACCCTAAGGTATCATACTGCATAGAGTCCCATCTGTTATTAATTTTGCCAACTTCCCCATACATTGATTTCCTAAAGTGACTGAACTATAATTAAAATATTACTCAACACAAAATGCGAAGAGATTGAAAAGATGTATTTACCCAAAATGTGACAGCTCCCTTTTCCTGGAATGTTCCTATAATAGTACTCCTCACATGCTTTTCTTTTACAGGAGTCTCGACTCCACTAATCGCTTTGCTGATACTCTGGGCCTACAAACAGTCAACATTTTATTATAAAAATAATATAGATCTCCCTGTATTCCTACAATACCAGATTGGAGTTAGAATCTCATTGGAATATAATATTGAATGTGAATATTATGAGAGAACACATAGGTATGATTTATTGCTATAATAATTTAGTGTAATATAATCTCAGTGTGAATGATAAAATTCGCAATATTATGATAAATTATCCCAAATATAATAAAGTTGAGTGTGAATTGTCGAGTCAGAATTAAGTAAAAAAACAAACCTAATTTTATAAAACCAACATCCTAAATTATAACGTAAAATGTGCAGTATTTTAGTAAATATTAGGTATCATATAATATAACTAATTCCTAAAATATTACGACATAATGTATTTTCCATGTTTAAGGACAATGGACATGTAGACTAGAAAAATTAACACTAAGTTACCTATGTATTATCTTACTACGTATGTAGGAAATGAGTCAATGTGACTAACCGCGATGTATCTACACCTATCTATATAATTAGGTATCTGTAACATCCTAAACATAATAAGACAATCATTATTTCTCCAACTAAGTTTCCCTTATATGTACATATTAAGTAGGTATATTTATTTAAAAACTAAAATATTGAATTATTACCCTGGGTGAGCGATATCTACGAGCCAATCGGGTCTTATAGGTATGTACTAACATACCGTGGGGGGACACCTACCAGAAACACCCACTGAATTAACGAAAAATCCTTTACTGTTCGTTGTGCAGTATGCGTATGGCCTGGCCATATTACATTCACATGTTATTTTAGGCGGATTATTATCACATAAAGTGTTTAAACTGTTTAAAGGGAAACCCTACTGCTGGTGACAAATAATACGTATTAATAAGATATAAGTATAAATAAATACAGACACCTACGGATATGAGTAGGTATATGTTTTAGATTAGATCTAGGGTGGCCAACCCGCATGCGGCCCGTCGAGGGTCTAAATGCGGCCCGCGAAGCCGTCTTACAATATAACCGTATGCATTGCCTGTTATAGAAAGACAATCAGATTCGTCACTTCACCCATTTTCCCTTAAAAATTTCGCCTGCGGCGCTATTTTGGGTATTCTTTTTAATTAGAAAATGTTTTTCACACATTTTGTTGCGAGCCTTCTCCACTCAGTTTTGCAAGAAAAAATCGCCTGCGGCGCTACTTCACTTTTTTAGGTGATAACAATATTATAATTTCTGTTGCCACCCCCCCCCCCCCCCCCCGAGACGACCCTATGTCTTATTTTTTTATTTCAAAAAATTGGTTGTGCGGCCCGGTAAGCCATCTCATTTTTAGAATCTGGCCCGGCTGCTGAAAAAGGTTGGCTACCCTTGGATTAGATATACCGTGCAAACCATAGGACAAAGGTAAATACATCGCGCAACATTAAAAACTACAGTCATCAATTATACACACACGCATACATTTGCTTACGGGAAATCTTTATCTAACACCATTACCTATAAATTTGCTATAGAGATACCTATATCCTTACCATTTTTACAACAAAATAAAAAATAGGAACCACGATTTACTATTGAATAATTGTGATATATGAACGACTTATCCCCTACTAATATAATTCGGAATGCACATAGAACATATGCACTGGTAAAAAGGACCCTACAAGACTCAACCTCTCATTCATAGACCGAGTCAGCTCCCCTTGATTTAATATTTTAGGTTCTTTTGCTTAGTTATATTATTACAATACGATGGATAAGTAAATCTACATTACAGTACATACCAAACATACCTCGCAGCTTGGCGCAACAGACTACCGCGAATGTGAACAGCTGATTTAGGGAATAGTACATACGTACATAATCGTATGCTATCTTCCCTATCTCGAATAAGAATAATCAATTTATTATAGAGCCCGAAATCCCCAATTATCTACAACCACCTGGTACTTATAATGCAAGCGGATTATCTCAAAACAATACGTACTATTTCTTACTATAGCACAGATAACATAATGCCATCCAAAAATTAACATCATTTTCCATGAAAAAGAGTGTCAAAAAGCAAGTATTTAGGATGTTACTAAACTACCTTATGTAGTGTGTAAAGGCGCTTACGTAGTTACTTATAATAAAACTCTATCACACTAACACTACGTATAGGTACAATATAATGTAATGATAATAGTGTTATAACTACAACGGAAGCTGTAACTATTTGTTGAGTTCATTCAATGACCAGAGTGTGACATAGTGTAGATTAATGTAAAATGCTAATGAATAAACTCACCACACTCTACAGAATACTATCAATATACAACCTACGTATTTGTGTAGATCTCTCTGCATGCTAACTTAGTTTAACACGAAACTAGGTACATAGGAAGTATGGCTAGCGTCTTTCATGAAATGATGTTTACTTTACGCAACAGAACACGAAATTTTAAGCAATTCATATTTTGCGCCTGTATCGTAAGGTAAAAGAAAAACTTGAATCCATCCACATACATGAAATGTAATCCACAAAGTTAAATAAGATAATCATATGATAATTGCTGTACGAAACACGTGTGTTTGTCTGTTCGTAATAATATATTCCTATTCCCAGTCTGTGGCAACAACCAGTGATGTCCTATTATACCTATACTAGTCTAGTATATAGGTATAGTATAGGTAATGTTAATGTATTAACGTATAACACAGAACAGAAATGATAGTGAATTATGTTCACGATTAGCATGACAATGTGTAATAAAATAATACCACGCATACCTAACTTAGTATGAACTGAACGTATTAAATATTTACTTATATCTATCTACACAAACATTCTTCACAGCACACCAGTCACACGTACCTTACATACAAAACAATATTATAATAACATGCAGGTACGTCGCCTATAACTAAAACAAAAATGAAAATCATTGCATTGTATGGCGGGGCCCTATAATGAGTAGCAAATAATTACCCAAAGGTACAAGAATGAAAAAACGTAAATGTGTAGGTATTGGTATATAGACTTTTCGTGATACTCCCATATAAGACTCATAACATAACGTGTCGCCTGAATAATATTATGTACCGTACATACATTTATATGCCATTTTCATACGACACGATATCAATAAAAATAATTCCATAAAATTAAAACAATGCGACATTTTTTTTCACTTCAGTCTGTCACACAACATTGTTCCTAGTTCATATATACTCGTACACACACAACCTTCGTACAATCTACGTACTTCGATCATAACGGGTGGACCATTAGTCCTTGCACTTTTGAAATGGCCCTAAAAATAAAATTACAGTTGGTATTTAATTTTTTTTTTTGCTAAGAAGAACAACAATAAACGGGAAATTCTTTTTCTAAACACAATATCACCAAGATATCCGCCATCTTGCCGCTGACGTTACTCAAATCTGGGAATGATTTTTTTCTAAAAAAATCGGCCCTAAGCGTGAAGTATTGACATTTTCCTCTCGAATATTCAATTTTGGTTGATGAATTGTCACTGATTGATTCACGTAGACCTGACTTTTGAAATAATATCATAAAAAACCAGGTGGGATTAGACCCGGGCTGCTGAGAAGTCATGGAATATATCTCTATAGAGTAGTGTGAGAGAAGTTCCAGAACAAAATAATCTCGCGGAGAGGAGATATTCCATGGCCTTCCCGCAGCCCGGACGACCCAACCCCAGCTATTTTTTTATGGGCTTATCTAAAAAATAAGGTCTACGTAAATAAACTAGCCATAATAATCCAACTGAAATCAAATATTCAAGAGGAAATCTGGTTTTGAAATTTTCGAAACATACCTACGCTTTGTATAGAAAAGTTTAATAAAAATTAGGGGTCAGATATGAGGAGGGCCAGCAGCAAGATGGAGGACATCTTGATGATACGGTGTTTAGCAAATGAATTTCCCAGCTACTGTTGTTCTTATTAATAAACTATTTTTTAAATATAAACTGTATTTTTATTTTTATGGCCATTTCAAAAGTGCAAAGACTTTTGGTCCACCCTTTAGAATACCTATACCCTATACTTATTGCTGTTATGTAGTGTACCTACTAGTCTATTCAGTCAGTAATTACTGCAAGCATATTTTTAGGTGAAGCCTTACACACTATACAGTAAGGTCGATGTGAGAAATGGTTGGTTAGTAAAAGAAAACGTTTGACAGAACCAAGAAATCATAGGTGGATGGGAAACCAGTACGTATGGGGAACCGTGAAAACTTCAATTCGAAAGTCGCTGAATTTGTTTGAATTTAGACTAAGTGCAAGCACATGTATGTAGGATGTAGGCAAAGGTATAGACGACATGCGTGTACGTATGGATATAATAATTAACATCAGATTACAGAGCGCCTAATTACCACGAACACTGAAACTCATTAAGTTACACTGCTACACAATAACTACCATTGATTTGTAGTAATACCTATTATACTAGAATCAGTTGTTATACAATGTAGGTGAGGTATACTGCAATTACTTAAGTCATGCTAATGCTTCAACCTACAGTAAAGCCTACTACAATACGAGTATAGCACCAGATAAGGCTTTGACTTCCTCCCGACACTTTTCTAAATACCGACTGTTTAGTATTTTATTTGTAGCATTTGGCCGCCATTATCATATTTCGCCACTTCTACTTACTATGTATGAATACTAAACTTAATATCATGTCTATTATTTTAGCTTTCCCACACACTATTGTACACCTAATAATTATCATAAATAACGCACATTTTCTTTTCGTTGGTAGCCTAGTTTCCAGACCTGCAACAACAAGGTTATCCTCTCACAAGACTGATAATCCATGTATACAGCAAATTGGTACTATATTTACAGAGGAGATCTGTGGGGTACCCGGTTCATGTCAATCCATATTCTTTTTGTTTAGCTAAAAACCTAACAGTCACTTACTTCCCTAAGACATTCACTGGAAAGTACGATGACAAAAAAAAACAGTCGTTATGCGCAAATTATTACGACCACTACTTCGCGCTTCGGGGGGAGTTGAGGAGTACTCAATTCTAAAATTACTTCTGGCGATCCTAGTTAAAATACACAAATGTGGTGCTCTAATAAGTGACGTGGGGGACCATCAAGCAAAGAACTCACTAAACTTTAGACCACCTCCACAAGCTGGGCAACTTGACCCTAATATTTCAGGAATGTCTTTTAGATTTTTTTCTGATCAATTTGCATCACTATTTACGAAAAACCCACACAGATCATCCACTAGGTAAAGGTTCGACTTCATAGCATCCTTTCCCCAATATATTTCCATAGCGTGGGTATACCTACCTATAATGTCCTGGGACAATGTGCTGAAACTTATTTTGAATGTTTACTCCTGGATAATGATGTATGTATTAGGCCCCTTAATATTATGAATCTATCACTTTACTATCTGAGAATGGGGGGGGGGGGGGGGCACATAATATAAGTATTAGGTATGTATGACATAACGCGCAATTTGTTTACAACGTAACATACTGTAATATGCTCTAGTAACGCCATTCTCGGACATTCTACTTCCTAATAATATTTCTTTCGGTCACGTAACTATCTCCACCACACGTACAATAATATAATTAAATCATTCTTCACACAAGAATGCACGAATAATGTCATTCGTAGATTATGTAACGAGTCTGTAAATTACGCAGAAAAAGTTCTCATCAGGTGACAAAGAGGAAAAAGTGTATAGCTGGTATGGCCAAACCTTCTGGAAACTACACAACTAGCGGATGTTTTGAATCTCTACGCCAGGCGAGGCTAAGAAGCAGTCCCATCTTCTGAGAGGGTTTTACCAGTCACATCGATCATATGACACCAAATTTATGAAGACCAAACTCAAATAGCCCAAACTGGCACACGACGATAGAAATAGACGAGATCCGTTATGTGGGCATTACTATTCACGATATAACCAGACTGTGATGTTGCAATGACTAATGTCAAAGTCGAGGCTATGGAGGCTATATCCAAATCACATAATGAGTGCGACATCTTCAATATGTGTACGTCTGGTTTAAGTACATAATTATAAAGTAGAACAGATACCTATTTACTCGTAATCGGGTGCTTTGTATAATTAAAGACTAACCACAATAACCTTCCTCTCCTATTAGAGTACTTTAGTTAGACACTGACAAAGTGATAAAGTTTACGTAAAAGTAAAGCCACTAATCCACATTTGACAAGTATATAGATTTTAAGAACTTAGAAGTCATTAAATTATAGAATCATGACTTTTTAAATAGAAAAATATAGTTGGGCTCGGGGAAACAAACCCAAAATACTTCAAATTAGTAAGATGAAAGCTTGTGTCGTGGAATGAGATTTGAATCTCCCGCTTAAACGTACAAGCCCCCTTATAAGCTATTGGGCCTTTGTGATTAACTGCCCATTACATTCGTTAAAATAATAGAATATTCTTTACTCATTTTGCATCATGATAAATTCAGGTGAAGTGAAGTTGAAATTAAGTGCATCAGTAAATTCCTCAGACAGCTACTTAATACAAAATGTATGCGTTATATGGTGTGGTGCTTTGTAACAGTATCCCCTCAATACGTATCATATCCCATACAATATCACACAATGTAGATTTATCCATATATGGTACAGTAGCATAGGAAGTAAGGAACAAAATACGCTACGAGAAACGAAATACTAAACACTACTTAGTTGAAAGTTTTAAGTTTCATTGTCATACATCACATCTGCTTCTCTTAGGTACTATGGGTATTTAGCTTCCAGGTGACTGAGAACTGAGTAGTTGGTAAGGTAGGTACGCTTCTAACTTCTATCTAAAGTATTACAATGTGAGATGGGGTTCTTTATAGTGAAACTCTATAGAAACTACTTAGAATATTGCAGTACAATATAAGCATTGTATAGAGTCTTGTGCGCCATGAGAACTTTGATACAAACGGAACGACATACCTACTGATAGAAGTTGGACTGAATAGAAAGCACAGAAAATAATACATATATACAAACCTACACACTAAGTCACACATTTGCATTACTTACGTAAATACATTAAAAAAAATTCCTTTGGCACGCCACAGGCATAGGTAGATTTCAAGTGATTTATTAATTTTATTAATTTTAAGAGTACATCTGTACAATAAAAACAATCACAATATCATCAGCAAATAAACCAGCGAAGTGATGAAGTAGTATGGATGTAGTTTATTCTCTGATTATCGAAGTACCGTATGACGAAAAAATATTTGATTAAGTACTTCAATAATCAAAGGAAGTACCTAATCCAATAATCAAATTATTTTCATTCCACACATAATATGGATTGGTACCGGTACCTAAGCACTAGAAATTTGAAAAAAAGATGTGAGTTCTTCTCGTATCGTGAAGCACATTTCTAAGACAACAAACACGCAAGTACCTATGCGGTAACTACTTAACTAGATCTTTCGATCGATCAGTGTAGTCCGAGGAATTGAGCTAGACAAAATCTGACTTTTGATCTGTATTCCTTATTTAATAACCTTTCATACGATACCAGACACAGACCCTCACAATTATTGGATCCCCTCAGAATGATTGTTTTTTAATTTAAAGCCTTAAAAAGTGAACCTTCCTCTTAATGGATTTCACCCAATCTCCTATCAGTTCATCTACCACTTACCAAAAATCTACCACCCAAGTTTCACGTTTCTGCGACGCATAGTTTGGCTGCAAACGTGCGCACAAGAAAAGGGACATATATATGGCTTATATATATAAACTTTTAAACCAAGGTCGGATTCGGGTTCTCCTGGTCCTAATTAGTGATACTGAGTAGAAATTTTTCAATTCTGCGACATCACGGGAGAAACGAATAGGTAGAGTTCCTTTTGGAAATCTACCTAAAATGCGTTTATGTTTTTTTTGTAAATAAAAATGAGTAAAAATATTAAAATCGTTCTATTTTCGCTTTAACTTTTTCAAATATTATGTTATCGCGAAATAAGAATAACTTAAGCGAAATGACGTGAATTTTACCTTTTTATAAAGAGCCTGGGAACGAATTAAAAAATCTACGACAGCCAACTTGTTAACCTTATAATTAACAGTATTTTGGCTAAATTACACTTTTACATCTCAAAAACTGAAGGATAATATTCAATTTTCGTAAATTTCGGGGGCACTTTCGAAATAGTTTTTTGTTCAAGGAATTTCCAAATGCTGTAATTCTAGGACAGCCAATCTGTAGTCCATACTTTCATCTATCACTGTCTTCAGTTTCCAGACGATTCTCTCAGTATTGGCTGAGAAAAATTTATGGCGCCAAATTTAGTTTAAACCGCTTTAAGGGCCAGAGTGCAATTCTGAATGGATATTGACCTTTTAAGTAAATATGTTTTCTAATCGGAATGGTCGGAAGTTATAATTTTCATGGTGCTTCTTTTATTGGCATTCAATCTGTATAAAGATCTTGTAAACATCAAAGCTAATGCGTTTTGAGGATAATAATGGCATAATTGCCACAGTCGCCAGTAAACCAGACCCGCGCATGCAGTTAATAGGAAAATAATTAGATGCATTATCTACATAAAAACAAAACGAATACAACATAATAATACATTAATACAAATATGCTAAATACATACATAATACAGTAAAACCTGTCTAAAACGGAACCTGTATAAAGCGGAAACCTGCCATTCCGGAAAAAAATCTTCGGAACGGTCATGTTTTCCATACAAAATGACCTGTATAAAGCGGAAACCTGTATAACGCGGAAACGGAACATATTTTACAGGACAAAATTATCAATATGTATGGAAATTAACCTGTCTAAAGCGGAAAAAAAGTTTTAAAAAATATATACACAAACCAAGTTAATGTATTGTAACTGTACCTACTAACGAATGCTTCAAGTAGTAAAACAAAAGGGGACCCAGTTCCAGGTAAATTGTGTATTTCGGAATCTACTAACTTCGTAGGTACTATTGATATAAAGCCGCATTGTTCTATTGTTTACAAAAAAACCCAAGAATGTATGAACGTGTAGGTATGAATGGGCATACTTTCCTTACACGCCCTATCACACGGGGTGGGTTGGTAGGTACCTACAGTTTTATGCGTTGTTATTGGTTATCTACCGTTATCTTGAAGGATGGGGGTGGGGTGGAGGATTTACCTGTTAATGAGTACATTGCAATTTCGTTAGAGTATATGTGTTCTGTGGTTCAAACCCGGTGACTTTTGAGAGCATTTATTTCGCGACGATTTTAGAAGTTTAGAATTTTTACATTTATTGCGCGCTATGTCCGGAAAAAACACGAGTGAGAAGTGATTAAATTAAATACGTACATACATAATAATTTGATGGTTTTTCTGTAAATACATAAGTAATACAATTAATATTGAATGGGTTTTAATTTAATAGATAGTAAATACAAATAATCCGTAATAATAAGTGTAAAATGTGTAACAAGTGCAATACACGTAACAAATACGTAATATTGCTGAAAATCGCCTAAGAACACGCGATTTAAACTCCACATCCTGTATTATGACTCATTTTATGAGTATGGAACCACCTTTATAGGTAAGTGCTTGTAAAAATTGTCAACCTGTATAAACAGGAAACCTGCCAAAACGGAAAAAATATTAGGGAACCGAGCGATTCCGGTTTAGACAGTTTTTACTGTAATATAAAAATACAAAGTAGGTACTCACCAATTGTAAATATTGCTTGGAAGAAAGTGACATGGTGACATGCAATTTTTAAATAAATAATAAAAAAAAAACACCACTGATTGTTATAGTATTATAATAGAACAATAGAAGCACGAAACAAATTGTTTTTTGTTTTACTCTTATAATAAGTAATTAAATAAATAATTATACGTGCAGTGTCTCAATATTTCGTTATAATTAAATATTGTTTATGGAACTAAATACACCATAAATTTGGTAAAATTACAATACTTAATAATCACATTACACTTATAATTAGTAATTAAAAGTTACGTAAAAGAATCATGCATTACTGTTAAATATTACTGATAGTTATAACCAATATTTTATAGTATTCACAGCCGATTCTTAGATAGTTTAGCTTTAATATTATTAAGTATGTAAAAAGGGTTAGTATTTAAAGTGATTGAAAGTAGAAGATGTTAGATCTTGAGAATGTTAGTTGAATATACAGCATGCAGATAATAGGTGTAACCTGTAAATAAAAATAAAAACAAAAGTAAATATTCACTCCAGTAAAATAAATAAATAATACACCATTATTTTCATTATGTTCTGTTGACGATGATACATACAAACAAATTATGTTACAAAAATTCAATTTCTATAAGTTAGAAACTAAACTATATGTAAATGTAACACAATCCAACAGTGAATGTGTATGGGTACATACAAAATTTAAGTCCCAACGCGATCTCATCCAGCTAACACCATTTACTTAATAATTATTATAACACCTCTACGTAACGACATTATCTATACCCAATACCTAATCTAATCTTATCGATTTATACAATGTTGATAATAAATTGTATATTATATTAAATAAAGTGAATAACTAAAATAGGTGCTATAAGATAAGTACTAATGCAACAGGTTGACGGACAGATAGGTATGAATGTTAGGTACCTATGTATTGATACGTAGGTAACCTTTACATTGTTCTTAATCATTGCAATCCAACCTTGCCTTTGTAAAATCTGATGAATCATAGGAAATACTACTTGTTTAAGACAGATAAGTACGCTAAAGAGACTATAGATTCTACAACTCATTCAAGATTGCATCACAATACTGAATTATTTTACAATATGTCCACCATCCATTTTCACAAGTTAGATTTGGCAGAACTGATAAGGGTAAATTTATCATCCATATTAATTTTCCACTAGGTATACTAATATAAAAAATCACGCGTATTCGACAATCGTATCACAAGTTACATTATGTTCAATTCTAGTACTACATAATTAGGTAGGTACCTACTAACTAAAATAATGCTCAATCCCACCAACTTGCACCTAGGCAGGGGACTCCTAAGTAATTTCCATACAAAAACAGAGATAGGTAATATGACATTAATAATAGAGCACAACACCTAGAAGAGCATAATGTCATATGAAATTCTACATAAAACTCTCCTAGTAGGGGACATTCTGGGCGGAGATATTTCGGCTCCTATACCTTAGGAGAGTTTTATGTAGAATTTCACATGACATTATGCTCTTCTGGGTGTTGTGCTCTATTATTAATGTCATATTATCTCTGTTTTTGTATGGAAATTACTTAGGGAACCCCTGCCTAGGTGTAAGTTGGTGGGATTGGGCATAAGACTTTTAGTAAAATAAGTTTAAAACACATTTATTTCAGTTGTAAAAGTTATTGAATTGTACCTATCGTCTCTCACCGGAGTTGATTGTTCTGATTGCGGTTTTAGCTTATTCTGAAAAATGCAGGAAAATTGAGATTTGTAACCAAATCCTAAAAAAATATATCCAGACAGAATAAGGTTTATTTGATCCGTGGCAACTTCTCGTTAAAGATGATTAATACTTGACAAAGCTAGAGGTAAGATATTCGCGCAATTTACACAAAGAGATTGTATAGGTACATCGAAATCTGGAACTCTTACAAGAGCACAGAATCTACCAGACTGATGAATCACGGGATAAATCTAGAGAGGTCATCATCATCATTAATCACCTACATACTCTGATGTGCTCGTAAACCATCCACAATATCACATTTCGAATTCACAGTCAATTTCTTGAGGAATACCTAAAGGATTTCTCTAAACAATTTTTTAATTTCTAAATTTAATTTTTTCTATTAAAAATGAAATTTAGGGAATAAAACAGCAAGGGCAGTCCAAAAATTAAAGATCACGAAAAATAATTTTAAAAATATTTAAATAAACATTATTTTAAAGGTAAAATCACTAAAATGTATACATCAATTCGATGCAGTTCCCATTACGATCGATTTAGAAACATTATTTTAATGTACGTACCTACTTGATTAAAATGTGTGTACACTGAGTCAGTGACCGAACTCACAGCAATGTAAACACAAATTTTCCAATCAGAGTGGAAATCAGATAATCATACAAAGTTCGTAAATATGACTCTGAAAGGATTCTGATAAGAGAAATGTTAATGATAATCAGAATTACTAACATAACTAAACACGAGATAAGCAGGTAAATTTTACCACTGATACCTGCACGACATTCAATAGGTATGTAGGTAGGTATACACTATACAGTATTTGTATCGAATGTGCCTATTCATAATGTAGCCTGAAATTATTGCTTTTAAACCAGCCTGAACTGGGTTACATGATAAAATCACACTGCAAAAAAATATCACAAGAAGAAATTTAACACATTTTTATTCTAAATTTATTAGGAAAGTATACAATTTTATTGTCATGTTAAAATTGATAAAATTTAACTATAACTTATATAAATCATTAACAAATATGTGGTATTTTTTCCCGAAATATTTTTTCCTGACACCCTTGAACTGATATTATTGTTTGTATGAGTTTTTAGTGCAGAACAGAAAAGTACCTATTATTGTTTGGCGACTTGGTGTGACCTCAGGAAGCACTGAATGCTGGGTTCATTTAAAATGGTACTCAATATGAATGAATCATTGAATTCTATATACTACTGCTACTAATGGAGCAATTCTTTAGCCAAGTGTGTGTGTCCGTAAGGATGAGATGTGCAGATACATTGGGACTTTTTTGTTTCATTCTCAATCACATAAATCATGGGGAAAAAATGATGTTGTAGGAGACCTTTAAAAAATTGTAGTAGGTGTTATTTTGAACCGTTGATTCATAAAAAAAGTTTGTGGATCCAATAAAGGTACTGTTGTACAATAGAGATACCTACTGCCTGTCGGAAAAAAATGTAATAGATAAAATTATTCCTTATACTTTGACAAATAATTTCGTGTAGGTACAAACATTTTTATACTATGTCTTCTCAACCTTATAGATACAGTTATTTTTCTATGAATTTACTGAATGAGGTATTTCAGGTGATCCCTTCAGAATCATTTGTCGCAGGGATCACCATGGAAACGAGATTTGACGACAGAGTTACTAGGGATATAGTAATGAAGTCTCAACTGCCAAGTTATAATAGTTTTGGCAGAGTGAACCTACCATAAGAGTATGAATATCAGTTAGGTATAATAGAGATTATAAGTATTATATTATTATGAATAGGGAACAGGGATATCCTGGCAATGGAATGGCAAGAGAAGAGAGAGTTAACTTCAGTAGACATTATCAGTGCTAACAGGATGTATCAATCAATAATATATCTAATTTATTATAACACAATAATAACATATTATAATATGTAGTAATGCAATACAAACACTACTTATATTATTATACCTACACATGAGGAAACATTTCACCTATTGAGAGAGCTACATATGATAATACAATAATTATTACATACTAGTCTTCAACAACGACTGATAAACAGGCGAAAATATTGGCAATTCATGCAGGCAAAGCATCGATATTTATACTATACTAGTAACTTGATTACGCCATTAGCAACAAATCTGAAGCCGAGCGAAAAAATATTTCTATGGAGCTTGCTTAATACCAAATGTCAAATTCCATACATTGTGCCTAATTGGAACTATCAGATGGGAACAAATGCGTCGGATCGTGCAACATTCATAGAAAAGGACTCGAGTTAGTAATCAAGTTATTGTTGGACATCAATGGTCTAAACGCATAATTATTCAAGGAGGTCGTGACCGCGAAGTAAATTGTTATTTGAAAGGTTTAATGATAGAAAAAAATTATCTATGGATACTTAAAGTAAGTAAGTGTAAATCCTGAATAAGTCGCTGACCAATTAATTTAGGGCTGGGAAACTTTCTCCCCTATAAGGTCAATTCTTTAAATTGCTTGAAATTCTATAGAATTACATTACCTGCATGAATGGAAATCAGCAACTATTTTTTTATTATATAGATTGAAGTACTTGAAAACGAATCAGTATGCAGAAAATTTTAATGAAATGTTAAGCAGGTATGCGATAAGAATAAATAAAAATAGTTGCAGCAAATACATCTTTGTACGCTTCACAGAAAGCTTGGAAAGTTTGTGTTGTGAAGTGGAGTAGGTCGGGGATTGAACCCGCGCCCACTGGATTAACAATCGAGCGTGCTACCAACCAGGCTACCGACCACCTCAAGTAAGTACGTATTATACTCACTTAGGTAAGTATTTATAAAATAAATAAATATGAGTAGAAAATAAATACCAATGCTGGTCTGAATAGATCTGAGTCAAAGTAACCCCTTGATGTAAGCCAACTTCAAATGTTTCCGTTCAATTTGAAAACTATTGGCAACTGAACTTAACTGTGTAATATTAATGACGATGTAAGTAATATGGGAATTAATTTATGGAAAAAACACAGATAAATGTCATGGTTATCCTTTGTAGGAAATCAATGCAGGTATATTTTACACCCTATATTTAAAACTGTGGACTTTAGTTCTAAGTTATAGGAGATTTTTTTCTCTGGTGTTAAACAGATGTTCAGCTATATTTCTCTTTCATACTATGTAAGATACCTGACTAATAACAATACACATATAACAGCTGGGTAATAGGATTGTAAGATTAACTGGACATGGGTTGGCACTGCCTTAGAAATAATTTGACTATGAGAGTGTCCAATTCTAATTTTAGTAGGTACTACAATCACTATAATGCAGTAAATTTTAATAAACGTCTGCATACATGCACAGTTGCATTAAATTTGTAAAGTAAATACCTAACTTGTAATACATAATACCTACTAACACTCTGGCACGATTATTTCTATAATAATAAATTAACTAAATAAAGCCGTGAAATGCAATGTCCAGGTTGTCCATTTAGTCATTAATCCTGTTATCCAATTTGAATATATGTTAATAGTATTATGTATTAAATTTGTTAGTTTTATTCTTAAAATGTTAGTACAAGAAATTATATTCACCTGAAACTTTTCGAAATTCTCCCTTTCTATTTCTAAACTAGTTTTCCTTTGTGTGAGAACTCTTGGTAAAGATATTGAAGCCATTGATTCAAGTAATATAACAATAACTATTATCTAAACTCACAATACACAAGTCACAACACAAAACTGCTCACTCCCACGACTTGTAAATTGACACAACACAAGAAGAAACAGACATCAGCACAGAACACTAAATACTCTCTAACGAGAGACATCAGGAAGGAAATAATATATATTTACTTCAATAATTTACTTTCAATCAGCGTAACAAACAGGCAACTTTGCGATAAGTTGTTGCCAACCACAGTTGCCAACTGAACAACACATCACATCATCAATGAATTTTTTGAATGAGTTACAACTCCATAGAAAATTTTCTTCATTGATGTTGTAAATTTCTCAGAAGTCGACAACATTTTGATAAAGATAATAGAGGCGATGACACCAAAAGTGATATAACCCACAAAAATCTCTAAACCGAGTAAACCGTTGGAAAGTGCCGCAAATACTGTGTTTTATGAAATATAAATTTTGTATCCCACCTTACTTATTATATGCCCGACTTACAAAAAGTGTCTACACTTTAAATGCGTTTATCTCGAGTTTGACTTTCATGTGGCTTACCTCACTTTTCTCCCACCCCCTCAATTATATTTGTTTATAAAAGTACGGTTTTACGGCTTGTCCTAAACGAGTGTTCTATCAAGGATTTTTAATTTCTGATGAGGTGCTTACAAAAATCTATCCTAAGACCTACATAAAGAGTCCAAATATAAAACATAATGTCAACAGAATAAAACACGATATTTAAAGAAATACTTGAATAGGGTACTTGCATTTTTTTTTATCGTTCAAAAAATATATTATATCGATAGTTCTACTTACTAGAATTACAAATAAAATTAAATTATGTAATTTTAATTTACCGTTAATTTATAATAATTAATTGAAAATGTTAATTTGACGAGTTTTTCTATGGTGCTCTGAAACGAGCGGCCATTGTTTAACGTGATTGTGACGTCACGACTCGATGAAATTCATAGAAAGAAATTTGATTGTTTGTGGGTTATGTATGGAGGAATTGGGGAAAGTGACGTCACAATATGGCGGCCAGTCAAAAACCTGTTTTTGCGCTAGAATCGAATATGAGACTTTATTTTATAAATATATCCACAAAGACAGAGAATTGAAATCTCAAATTTTCGGAAAACCTTAATTTATAGTTAATGTACCGAAAACCAAAATAAAAAAAAACATGCAAGGACCCTATTGAGATGACTTTGTTAAAATGGACATTTTAAGCGTATTATTAGGAGACACAAATTATTAATGATTTTGTTTATGTCTGATACTCGCACTTCCAAAATACATAGTTGCTATTTATTCTTCATACCTTAACTTGGATCGAATACATATTAACATAACTATTTGGGTACACTGATTCAGGGGTCCGGACAAACGGCCGACAAGACATATGGCCGATAGGACAAATAGCCGAAACCGGACAAATAGCCGATACGACCAATGGCCGACTGGTACAAATGGCCGAAAGACGAAAGGCCGAAATCCAAATGGCCGACATGGACATATGGCCGACAAGTACAATAGGCCGAAATCCAATAGGCCGAGACGGATAACTGGCCGACAAGGACGAATGGCCGACAGGACAAATCGCCGAAAAGACATATGGCCGACAGTACAAATAGCAGATACAAAAAACAAGATTGAAATAATGATCACAAGTTTGAAAAACAAAGTTGCCAGTTTATTCTAACAATCCAAAATTTGGCTAGTTTTTTAAACAACAGTTCTGAAATTTTACTACTTTTTAGGCACTAAAAATGGCTTTTCATTTGTTTCGGCTGCAGGAGCCTTTTAGCGCTCAATTTAGTAAAATATATTTTTAATCAATTTAATAATAAAAACCTTACTAGCACAAATAAAAAACAACCTAACCGGTCAACATTCATTTTTACTGTGTTTGTTAATGTCCCATGTCTGCTGGGCAATGCTTGTTTACTAGGTATTATCTTGAAAACGTCCTTGTCGGCCAGTTGTCCTTATCGGCCTATTGTACTTGTCGGCCATTTGGATTTCGGCTTTTTGTCTTTCGGCCATTTGTACCAGTCGGCCATGTCGGCCATTTGTAGTAGACTCCTAATTCAGCTGCGAAATTCCCCTGCCGAATTTCCCCCGTGTGTGATGAGCCTGACTCCGGCTAAGTTCCCTAACTCCGGCGGTTGCTGTGGATTTTTTTTAGCTGACAACATTATATACACTTCTCAAAGCACACCACTCTTTATCTTTGCATTTATTGCCAATCAAATCGACAGACAAAAAGCGCGCACAGATGCCAAACGTGGAGTTGTGAATGGTTTTGTGCATAATTACTTATTTAATTCGCGATAAACTCTAATTCTTCACGTTCCATCATGGATTTCCTCGAGTATTCAGATATATCCGCTGAGATAAAAGGGTCAATGGTAAGTACTTGGTGTAATTTGGACGCAAAAACGAACGTCCTGAATTTGTAGTGCTCCTATAAATTTGTGACAGAATTGGTTTTCCAAGTAGAATAATGAAAAAACAAGATCACGAAGATGTGAATACACATTTTATCATGAGACTTGCAGCAAATGGAACGGTGTTGTATCTACTTCATAGAGCCCTTCTGTTTTTTGTCACATGTTCCATTATGGGATTTTGATGAACAATACTTCAGAATTTACTAATGGTGTTGGTTACTTTCAGGTCCCCGGACGAGTTAAGATGACAGACCAGAGTATCATCTTCAAAAACAGTAAAACAGGCAAAGTGGAGCAAATCAGCTCCAATGATATGGAACTTGTGAATTTTCAAAGATTCGTTGGCTCCTGGGGTCTACGAATATTCCTTAAAAATGGTTTATTACACAGATTTGGTGGCTTCAAAGATGGGGTGAGTTAACAGTTTATTCAATAATAATTGTACATTGGTTAATGTCATACAAGACTAAATTAATAACAATAAACTTTATTTTGTCCAAATTCCCACAAAAAAGTTTTAATTAAGCCACCTAACCAGACAAAGCCCATACGAAGGTGGTTCACTTACATGTGTAACTTAAGATTATCATTATTACAAGCTTTAGTAAGATAATCATAAATAGCAGAAAATGATTTTAAATATATTAATTTCCAAGGAATCTTAAAATCTTGTTGATTTCAGGAACAAGAGAAAGTGGCCAAATTCTTTAAGACAAACTACAAAAAGGATATGCTTGAAAAAGAGTTATGTTTGAAAGGATGGAATTGGGGGACAGCCAAGTTCATAGGATCTGTATTAAGTTTTGATATTGGCAGTAGAACTGCCTTTGAAATTCCGTTACAGAATGTGTCACAATGTACTACTGGGAAAAATGAAGTCACTTTGGAGTTTCATCAGGTATTCTATCAAGGCTTTATTATTATAATTAGGCAACTGTTTATTCAATATCACATGGCACACAAACTGACATCACGTACATACAAAATATGACATGGTAAATAACACAACAAGCCAAAGTGACGCCCTAAATCATGTGTACACAACTAGATATACCATATTCACAGTATGTAACTAAAATTGACAATAAAATGAACAGTCAATTACTACAATATATAGGGTCGAAGTAAATAGTAGTCAGAAACATTTATGTGGTAAATAATGTAGAGTCAAATCATTTTGTTGTGCAGAATGATGAAACTCCTGTGTCTCTAATGGAGATGCGCTTCCACATTCCGACAAGTGAAATGGCTGGTGATTTGGACCCTGTGGATGCCTTCCAACAACAAGTTATGGACAAAGCTAGTGTTATATCTGTTTCCGGAGATGCCATCGCAATATTCAGAGAGTTGCAGTGCCTCACACCTCGGTAAGCCTCGTTGATTCATATAGTACTTAATAACAATATGAAAAATAAGTCAAGCATGGACATTGCAGCAGCTTCCCGATTCACACTGCCAGCGGTTGGCTTGCTATGTGCCAGTATGATTTCAACATTGACATCCGAGCTCCTCGCCACTTGTATTGTGAAGTACCGGCACTTCCGTTTCACTCTTAAGATTAGTGTACAATGAATAAATATATAGGTATGTGCTTTACATTGCAGATGGATTGGAGATTATGTTTTGTTTATGCATGCCGATTAATTTATTATTATTATATTTTTGAGATTTCTATGAAATATGAATTATTTTATTATTATTAACTAAATATTTTGTTGATTTGTTGTGTTGAAATAGTAATTGTTTTTTTGTATTTGATTATGTATTTGACACTGTACCAACAAGAAATTGTTAAAGGCTTTAGCCGTTGAAAAAATAAAAAAAAAATAAAAAAATAAAATACATAATTAGATACATAATATTTTATTTTTTTTATTATTCCAGTGGTCGTTACGATATCAAAATCTTTCAAACATTCTTCCAACTTCATGGTAAGACCTACGATTACAAGATCCCCATGTCTACAGTTCTCCGGCTGTTTCTTTTACCTCACAAAGACGGAAGACAGATGTTCTTCATTGTCTCATTGGATCCTCCTATTAAACAAGGACAGACAAGATACCATTTCCTAGTTCTGCTTTTTGGTAAAGAGGAAGAAATCACCATAGAGCTTCCATTTTCAGAGTATGTACACCTAACGTTACGTATCTTATGTTAACAATACTATAGACTTTATTCATTTAGTAATTTTGTTTATTTATTTGTTTTTTTATAGAAAGGAGCTGGAAGAAAAGTATGAGGGGAAGATTAGTAAAGAATTGTCAGGTGCAACTTATGAAGTTTTAGGTAAAATAATGAAAGTTGTCATAAACAGAAAATTAACTGGACCTGGAACATTTGTCGGGTAAATATCATATCTTACTATGTAGATTAGATACATCAATGGCACAGTTGGTTGGGGCATGGACTTTCAAGCAGGAGTGCCAGGATTCAATCTTAGTGCTGACGATCTACTGTGCACTTTATGACAAGCTTTTAGCTTACTGTGATGTGTGCAAGAAAGTATTTGAGACCCTTTTTATTTACAAGGAAAAAAGTAGCAAGTTTAAGTGTTACAATATTATTGTATGTCTATTGAACGATCACTAATTGTAATACATTAAAAAATATCACTTAAGAAGAGCATGTCATTAAACATTCAACTTTATTTCATTGTGAACAAAGTGTGTGTAGTGTCTAAATATTAAATATTATAATAAAGTAATTGTAATTTGATATTCATCTTCCCACTATATCAAGCAATCAAAATGATTTTATGGAGTTGAAATTGGTTCTATATAGTAGTCACTAAGGATAATTATTTTTGATATTGTTACAGTCACACTGGGACTCCAGCTATCACTTGCTCATACAAAGCAGCAGCGGGCTTCCTGTATCCACTAGAGAAAGGTTTCATCAATATACACAAACCACCCATTCATATACGATTTGAAGAAATTGCTTCTGTTAACTTTGCAAGAAGCGGTGGCTCCACCAGATCATTTGATTTTGAAATAGAATTGAAATCAGGCACTGTGCATACATTCAGTAGTATTGAAAAGGAAGAATATGGGAAACTGTTTGATTATATATCGTCCAAGAAACTCAATGTTAAAAATACTGGCAAAGTAATAAACCAATTGTATTACGTGTTCACAATAGACTTTCTTTTCATTAGTACATATATCATTATGTTCTAACATTATTTTTTTTCCAGGACAAGCAATCATACAAAGATGACTTTGGTGATTCTGATGCAGAGAATGAGCCTGATGCGTACTTGGCTCGTGTCAAGGCTGAAGGTAAAGAGAGGGACGAAGATGATGATAAGGGGGATGATTCCAACTCAGATGAGAGTACAGATGAAGACTTTAATCCTGATCAACAAGAAGGATCTGATGTCGCTTTAGAGTAAGAATATTATACACTTTGCTTACAGACAAGACTCACTTTGTTATCCCTTTTTCTTTATACAATTTTACATAAAATGTTATTAAGTAATGTTATTTCCACTATACAGATATGACAGTAATCACACTTCAGAATCTGAATCGGGCTCTGGAGGTGGCGACTCAGGTGGTGAGAAGAAGAAAAAGAAATCCAAATCAGCTAAAACTGTTGTAAGTACATATATAATATAATGTATTGTAAGGCATATTTCAGCTTTTTACAGTTAGTGATTCCAAGTTTTAGTTCCAGTCAACAAAATTATCCGCTAAGATTAAATTCTGTTTCTGTGTTACTGTAGCCCGAGAAAGCCACACGTAAACCAAAATCATCATCAAAGAAAAAGAACAAAGACGTAAACGCACCAAAACGTCCTAGTACAGCTTTCATGATTTGGATGAATGAAAGCAGGAAAGATATAATGGCCAAGAATCCTGGACTCAAAGTTACGGAGATCGCAAAGAAAGCTGGGGAGTTGTGGAAAGAAATGAAAGATAAAACTGTAAGTATTATTGTGAAGGAAGATAGTGAAATATTGCATAACTGTAAGATAACATTACATAACTGTGTATTTTATTTCATTGTAGAAGTGGGAAGAGAAAGCAGCAAAGGCTAAAGAAGAATATAATAAAGCCATGAAGGAATACAAGGAAAGTGGTGGTGGAGCTAAAAGCGACGACGAATCAAACACCAAATCAAAGCCCAAAAGCAAGTCAAAGAAGAAAACCAGCGATGACGAGGGTGGAGCTTCAGAGGCCAAGAAGAAGAAAAAAGAGAGTCCAGTTAAAGCTTCAGGCACTGGAGCATATAAGAGTAAAGAATACATCAGTGATGATGACTCTTCATCTGAGGATGAGAAACCGAAACCCAAATCTAAGAAGGTGACGAAATTGTTCTACATGTACCTTTATTTTTTTATTTATGTAAATGAATCTGGGTTTATCAAAATAAACCCAAATACATCGTACACTTCACAGAAAGCTTAAAAGCTTGTGTTGTGAAGTGGAGTAAGTCGGGGATTGAACCCGCGCCCACTGAATTATCAGTCGAGCGCATTACCAACCAGGCTACCGACCACCTCATTTATTTTTAATTATTTACTTCTGAGGACTATATTTCAAGAATTATTACAAAGATCCTCTCGTAATAAGTAGGCGTCTATATTTAGTCTATTGCAATAAGTATTATAATTCACAATAATAAACACTTGGCGAGTCTATTGCCTTTCAGCAATTTATATGTATTCTAATATATATGTAACAGTTGTGTGAAATTATCTTACAGGAGGAAGTTAGTAGTAAGGACAGTAGTAGCAATAAGGATAAAGACAAGAAGAAGAGTAAGAAGGAATCTTCAGAAGAGGAGGAAGAAGAACTCAGTGGGGCAGAGACCAGTGAAGAGGAAGCGTCCACAGGAAGTGATGATGATTAAATTACATTATAATGTTGCACACTGGATATTATTCTATTTAATTTAGAAGTCACACATTTGTGAACTGTATTCCTCGATAGGAACATTGTTTCATGTATTATATTGTATGTCCTTTAGTAATTTTATTGTGATATGACTGTTATTGTCAATTGAATTAAATAAAAATCTTCAATAAATATGTTCTCCGCTGTGTTAGTCACATTACACACCTATTAACTTTATGCAAAAAATCGAGATGCATAGACAGGGCCATTTGTTCCATTAGCCACGGTGGGCACTTGTCCAGGACCCCGCGATCCAAGGGGCCCTCAAAACTGAATCCATATAACAAATTTCTTCAAGCTCACAAAAATAAACGCCTGCGGCACTAATTTATATTATTTTGTATTCCGTAAAAGAATGGAATTGCTCACACTTGGTACGCTCCGTAAAAATCTCTAAAAGTGCCCTGGGCCCCCAACAGGTTAAAAACGGCCCTGTGGATATATTTTTTAAAAGTACTCTTACATTAGTAATATTAGTTCATATAAAGAAAGTGGTTGCAGAGAGGAAGTCGAGAAAGGAGGGCTGATGATGATTACTGGACTGTAAATTATGTAGGTATGGTTAATGGGTACATTCTCCTTAGCAGATCCAGAGTGGTGGAACTTTCATTCTGCCAAATCATGTCACTTATACCAGAAATCAGTGAATGGAATGAAAATTAATGTTCTTCACTTGTTGTGATTTTTAGTTCAGGTGTTTTATGAACTGAAAAAAAAAAATAGAAGAGTTTCCTCGATGTTACTCATCAGAATATATTTACAAGTTAATTGAAAATATTTTCCTGGATCCAATAAAATGATTTAGGTATCCTCTTCCAAAATTTTATAAATAAATCACATACAATACCTACAAGTCTGAAATTTTATTTCGTTATTTTTATGAGCACATTAGAAATAATTTTCTTGAAATAATGCAAATAAAATAAATATACAGCAGTAGTAGGTATATTTATTTCACGTGAACGTATAAGTATAATTCGGACCGCTCTCAAGACTATGGTATTTTTTTGCGCAATGAAGGGGTTTAATAATATATATACATACATACATATACATCTTCTTCCCCGTCTATCCTTGATTGGGTCGGGTTTATGTTTTATTATAATATGTTTATGATATTTAGGAAAAAAATTAAGTAGGTAATTGCTTCCCTAGGCTGATGATATTTATGTAATTGAAAAGTGATGTTTTTTATGAACAAGTTTTTGGCGGGATTTTGCAAATTGCAACATCAAGATTAATGTTTCCCGCGAAAGATAAACTTTTGATGACCGATGACAGTTATTTGTTTATATTGGCATCTCTTTCCGCCACATAACAAATCTTGAGATAAAAAATCCATGGGACATAATGCTAACATTTATTAAACTAAATTGGTAAATCTGAACAATTCGACTAAGGCAGTTAATATTTTGGGGCAAATGTATTTACAAAATGATATAACTGTGAACAATTAATTCATTGTAATTTCTAAATGCCGGCGAATTTACATCGAGTCAATGTTTTGACAGCCGGTTGGGATATTGTCAAGTTGGTTACACTGGTGACTCAATATTTTTGAAAATAGTTGAGGGCGCTGTTAGCATGACGCGGAACCCACCTAGGCCACCAACTTTGTAGGCACGGGCTCCATGCATTTTGTTCTAGTTTATTCCGAGTGCTTTTGCTTAGCAGTTAGCGAGTTGCTGTATTGTTGTAATTGATAAATTTAAACACAAAGGTGAGTTGTTTTACTATTTTAATGGAATGTACGCCTTATTTAAGATTGTTTCTTTATTACAGTGACCCGTTTCGCGTTTTTATTTATTTCTACACGTTGGAATTTTACTTCGAATATGGCCATCGTTCTTCCATACATTTTCATAGTAAGCGTGGGTACAAAACGCATTTTTATCAAACGATGATTTCTTTTCAAAATTCTTCGTGTTGCATATTATATTTGTTTGAGGAGTTGTAGATTATTAAGTTATTTAATATTCCTGGAACCAGATTCGGCGGAACCACGCGTACTTTCATCGAAATATTGTAAAAACAAAATGGCTTTGTCTCGAGGCTTGCCCATTAGCTTGGCGTAGTATGAAAAATTAAAATTTGAATATTTCTAGTTTTATCAACGTTATTTAATTGCAAATGATGTATTTTGATCTAATAAATATGACTATAAATATTTTTTTCGTGGAAAACAGAAATATAAGTTGGAATAGGATTTCCCGCCAAAAGCGTCAGTACGCGTTATGTTCCCTCTGCTTTGGAAAGCTAACGCGGTGGAGTAAACAAGTGCATACGTACGTAACGCTCTATGTATACCGGTTTTTATATTTAGTAACATATTTCTTTTAATTTTTTTCAGTTAAAATGACTGACAAACCTAAACGCCCGATGTCCGCCTACATGCTGTGGCTCAACAGCGCCAGGGAAGAGATCAAGGCCCAGCATCCAGGACTGAAAGTTACAGAAATCGCCAAGAAGGGAGGAGAGATGTGGAGGGCGATGAAGGACAAGAGCGTAAGTATTTATATAATTACATTATATTAATTCCTCTTGTTTCATGATGACACTTTCACCATTATCAATGAGTACCTATGATTATTGGTTACATGCATCACCAACTGATGGTTCGTGATACCACCATCTATACCTACATTAAATCATCAAGTTTCCTAATTATTTTGTTTATGTTGTTTCAGGTGTGGGAAGACAAAGCCGCTAAAGCTAAAGAACAATACACAAAGGACTTGGAAGCATTCAATGCTAACGGAGGTGGTGGTGAATCCAAAAAGGGCCAGAAGCGTGGAAAGAAGGCCCCAAAGAAAGCCGCACCAAAGAGCAAGAAGAAGAAGGATGAGTCGGAGGATGAAGATTCAGAAGAGGAAGAGAATAGCGACTAGAGTGTAATTTAGTATTAAGTTTTATGTAAGTTGTAATGTAATTGTAAACGTAATGTAATATTAATATTAACTGTTCATATTGTTCAACCTGATGATATATTTATTAGTGTGAGTGTGAGATCTCGCAGTCTGCAACACACAACCAACACTCCACCCATGTTATGTGATGTACAAAGCCTCCCAACTCTCTTCTAATGATCTCTACAACTACCTTTATATCTACATCTACAACCACCTTTAATTCTGTCTACTTAATATAACATTATACTCGTATAAACATCCAGTAACAATCTGTCTGCATTACATATTCATGATTATAGTACAATTCAGTACAGTACACTCTATGTTAAGTATTCTAGTGTATGTAGTTTGTTTGGTGAGTGGTTGACCTACCTCTACTTATATAAAAAAGTAAAAAAAAAATATATGTGTAAATTAAAAAGAAAACGCTCTGTTTTTATATGTGTAGTTTAATCTCTGCCAAACTGCAGCATTTAATATTATAATTAAGATTTTCATTTCTTGACTGAGGAATTTGTTTCATCCACCAATACTTTTCCTGTATTCTTATTATAATAAATAAAAATATTTTTTACGACAAAACTGTTTTTGTTCAAAACCAAAGTTTGTGTACCCCTGCTTGTATCGACATAATTGGGAGTAGAATGTAGTAGGTATACCTGCCTCATTACATAATTATGGTTTTGCCATTCTCAGAAATTGCTCAAAAATTCTATTTGGCCTGAGCATGTAGAAATACCGCCAAAATAGCTTCACTACTGACTCCATACATTTTACAAAAATTTTCCTTCGTGCATATTGGTCATCTACCAATTATGCTAAATAAGTCATAAAAATGTGAAAAAAGCCTAATGGAGATGGTGTATTGATTTTTGGTAAGCATCGTGTAAACAACCTCGTGCATAAATCACTAAATTAGAATCAAAATGGAGTCTCATTATCAAAAGTAGAAAATAATGTTTTCCTAATCGGATTCCATACTTTGTATTAGATAATATTGTATTACTTCTTCCATACAAAATGTTCTACGATAGTGGTTTCATTTTGGCGGCACATTTGAAACTTTGTGCTTGGTAAAATAACTCGTGTATGTTCTACGGCCATACAAACCGTTTGGCTTCTCACGATACTATTCAATACTCATACAAGTACGTCTCCCATAGTGCTTGTACATGAGACCCTTTTGCCTCGTAAATCTTCGCAGTCTAACCGCTTTTCCCGCCAAACGTGTGAGTGAAATAGAACATCGACCCTTCTTTCATATATAACATTCCCTAAGGCATCTACTTTGGCCAACACATAAAGGGGATGTCGATACTAAGGACGGAAGGGTGGTATTTTTTACGAGTAGGTACTCAACTACAAGCAACGACGGAAACACCATCTTGGATGATGCTAAGCGGAAATGGTTATAATATGAACGCAGCCACGAAGTTCGTTACCACATCGCTTGCATAACAACAGGGTTACCAACACAACAGCACTACCGTTTCCATGGAAACGTTATATACCTATTTCATACGAAGATTTACGAACATACATAATATATTATTTCATACAAAAAAGTATATAGTGGATTTTTGACAAGTCGATCTCTTTGAAGTCGATTTTATAGGTTATGTCATTCGTTGTGTTTTGATTGCTGTAATCTGCAACATAATAAATACAATATTATAAAGTGGAGCATAGCGCTTCTGTCATACATTTGCGTTTTAAATTCAAATTTATGTCATTAATACCAATACAATCTTTGATCTAACTACAAAGCTTGTAGTTGAATGAACTGTTTACCACAATAATAAACAAAATATGGCTGGAGACAGTTCAAATACAGGTCCTGCAGACAGAGTGATCCTTGTAACTGGTGGATATGATCACACGATCAAATTATGGCAGGCGTACACTGGAGTATGTGTGAGAACCATGCAACACCCAGACTCGGTAAATATCACTCCTGTGTTCTCAAATATACAATTTTTGTGTAGAAAACTTTGCAGTTCCTTTGTTAAACCACTGTTTGCTAACTGCTCAATGTGCTAATGTTGCAGCAAGTGAATGCCCTGGATATTACACCAGATAGGACCATGGTGGCTGCTTGCGGTTATCAACATATTCGCATGTACGATTTAGGAGGATCGAACCCAGATCCTGTGATCAATTATGATGGCATCAGTAAGAATATTTCACGTGTTGGATTTCAAGAGGATGGAAAGTGGATGTATACTGGAGGGGAGGATTGCACAGCTAGGATATGGGATCTTAAGTAAGTACCTGATAGGAATTGTACTCTCCATATCACCATCATTGACAGTATAAAAGTTATATGGGCAGTATGGGCTTGTGTAGACAAACCTAAATGCACTTCATAGCTTGTGTCACGAACTACAGAATCAGATTACATCTACTTGAAATAAATTAGGTATAGATTAAATCAACATGCTCTGGTAGACTCACTCTATCTTTAGATTATGGATAACGTTCTTACATATTATTTCCAAATTAAGAAAAATTACCTCATGTAGAGCGCTGGGTATTAGGAATATTGAAAAGATTTAAATTGTAAGCGTTTGAGGAATAATATTAGATATCTTTTATGATCAGATCACGGCAGCTTCAATGTCAAAGAATCTTCCAAGTATCAGCACCAGTGAATGCAGTCTGCTTACATCCTAATCAAGCGGAGATAATGGTGGGGGATCAGAGTGGTATTATACACCTCTGGGATTTGAAAACAGATCACAATGAACAACTGGTAAGTATTATACATATGTTGTAAACTATAACAAACAATATACAAATATGATTGATTAAATTTTATCAATTGCAGATTCCTGAAGCGGAAACCTCCATACAAGACATAGCTATAGACCCAGAGGGACGTCTTATGGCAGCTGTGAATAACAAAGGACACTGTTATGTTTGGTCCTTATCAGAAGGAGCTGGGGATCAGCCCACTAAATTGAGCCCCAAGCATAAATTAGACGCTCATTCCAAATATGCACTCAGATGTAAATTTAGTCCAAATTCTAGATTACTAGTCACAACATCGGGTGACTGTACAGTAAGAGTTTGGAGCACAGAAGATTTCACTCTCGTCAGAGAACTGAAATGTGATCCACAGCGGTGGGTGTGGGACACAGCGTTTAGTGCAGATTCTGAATATATCTTCACAGGTTCTTCTGACGGCTATGCGCGATTGTGGAACGTTAGTAAAGGGACTATTGAAAGAGAATATTGCGGACATCAGAAACCAATCACAGCTCTCGCATTCCGTGATGAGGTCATAGATTAATTTGTGACACTCGCTACTATATAATAATATTCATTATATTCTATTGTACATAACCTATCATAAATATATATCACTTTATATACTCACATACATTTAATTAACATTCATAAGACCTGTATTGCGAATTGCATGAACGCGACAGAACCAAAGAGGTGTAAAGATAAGGCAGTGCGACATTGTGTACTCTGCCCGCACTGCAATGGATGCAACGTGAGGGTACCCGGTATGGTGTAGTGTAATAAGATGTAACAGCGGCAGCATTTCCTTTTCACAGGATAAAATAATAAACATAACAGTCAGCTCATAAATTTTATTTGTTGTACAATGTTATCAATAAGTACTAAATATTACAAGTCCCATTATATTATACACATAACATATATAATACTTCTGAAATGTGAACAGACACATAATATGTATTGTGGTGGTGAAGAAACGAAAACAAAGATGGTTATTTTATTTATCATAATATGGTCACAGTGGCAGATTGTGACATCCAGATGTCCGAGGCAATATCAGATTTAGAATATGAAATCTGACCTAATCTTGAAACTCCTTTGAACTGCAACACTTTTTTCTCATTAATCTGTTGAATAATCCACCACTGCATGACCAAATAAGTATGTCACATTTTTTAAAGGAAAAAAAATGTGACGAATGGATGATTATATTATTGTGATGAGATAAAATAATGTGAATATGTATAACATAATTCATAAAGTGAATGAACATACATAGTTTTAATAATAGGATCACATTATTAGTTTCATAATATTATAGTTAAATGTAGGCGTAAAGGTATTTTATAAAATATACATCGTAATATGTAATTTGTATTTCAAAAAAATAATATAAAATATGGACTTATGTACTTAGTTTAAGAGAAAAAGATTGCACTAATTTATTATGGATGCTAATTCAACAGACATTATTGGGAAATACAAAGGGAAAGTTGGAATATACAAATGTGCTACTATTTTATTTATTTCAATATGTTAATTACTGTTGAGAGTTATTTAAGATACAAAAATAAATTATTCAGAAAGAGATTGATAAACGAGATTCTAAGACAAAAAGATACAATACATACATACACAATGTAATGTGATTCTAATAAAGAAAATAATAAACAATACATAAATTAATTCATATTCTTTTGGCAGAGAGTTTTAAATAGCACAAGCAAATAACAATCTTAAAATAATTATAAATAATAGGTACATATATACGAAATAAATAAAATTATTAAGCATACTATATAAATTTGTATTAGGTTAATTTTCGATAACATTAAAAGACTTTTTTCATTGACTAGATCCAAATTCCATGCGTTGTGAGTACAGCAAAATCAAATTATAGAAACTTTATTACGTAAAAATCTAAATAATTAAAATGTATAGTACAAAACAAACATATACAGAACATGGTGATGATAGAGTATAATTAATAATACTATAAATATGTGGTCTGTGTTTCTTTATAGTCATACAATAATTTAAATAGTTATGAAAATTGCAAAGGCAACAAGATATCAAGTCTTAAGTTATCCAGTGTAATATCATACTTCAGTAAAATAAATATATAGGTACACTAATGCAGGGAAATGGTCTTAAGCTAAGTATGACATGTTGATATAGGGACTCTTAATTATACTGTGAAGATGTCTGCAATATTTGTAAGAGAATTTTCTTTCTTATGAGATATAGGTATAGTAATACATATATTCACTATTTCATTTTGCAATAAACAACAAAGTTTAACAAACTATATAGTATTTTAAAGTTACCACATGTGTTGGTTTATCCAACCTAACACAGGACATTTCACAGAATGGTATTTAGTACACTTTAAACTAATCCATACGCACCATTACTATGAGTTATTGCACATTTTAGATATCGACACAATGCATTAGGGATTCAGTGAACATTATACTATAATGCCAACACAAATTGAATAACATGGTACTAGAGGGTTAGTTCGCACATTCAAATGGCATGCTACATTAAAGAAAGCTTATGCTGAAGGCATGTGGGTGGATTATCATGGATATACTTGTGCACCGCAGTCTATAAAAACAGTTCATAACAATTTAGTTACACGATGGCATGTTTTACCAATGTTTCAACATAAATAATATCACTTTAAGTACAATTTGTTAAGTAATTTGGTTTCGTATTGACTACAATTTGTAAATTTCAATGTCTTATTCGTTTCAGTTAGAAAAACTATATTAAAAAAAAGGAACATAAATCATTATGGACAACTCATTAAAACACATACACAATAATTAACAGATACTACTAGTAGTTAAAATCCACAAAGTCAAATAATTATTATAGTCCAGTACATTATTTCTTAAAACATTTTTGTGTACTTATCAATAATCAAAATGGATTTTACAAAAATATACAAGCATTCACACAACATTTAGTATTCTGACCGGAGACTTTGAAATGTCTTGGTAGAAGTTCACTCTCATAAAGTAAAATAAACAATGGACTTTGATTTATCAAGCTAGCAATTATTGGATGAATGAAAGCTTTCCTAAACCAGTCCCTTGCGTAAATACATTTTTTCCTTTAATTTTAGCTTATTTAACTTATTAAATGCGATACTACTACATGTACATACATACATTTATGTATACATAATTGAGATAAAGTATATAAATATTTCAGACATAAAAATCTATTATTATTAACAATTCTTCATAATCTCGCCATCTCCACGTCTCAGGGATTTTTATTATTGGAATATTAAAGTATAAGCGATGGTATTTAACTGTTGAGATTCACGAGAGATTTAAATAAAGTAGCGAGTGTAGTGTGACAATATTGCAATAACAGGCAGAGATCAAATATCATTATCCAAAGGCAATCTTTCAACTTCTCCCATTTCTGATACGCTGTCATCTTCACATGTGTAAGTGATAACAAACTTGAGGAATACCGCAACAGTAGGCGGATGTGCAATCAACATGACTTGTGTGATGGCGGCAGGTGGGAGAAACGGAGTAAAAGCGGGGAAATTTTCTCCTGAGGGCGGAAGAAGACGAACTTTGCAACCCTAAAATTAAGGAAATATTCACAATTATTGAATAATACAAAAATCTCACATTATTCATACATGAGAAATAAGTAATATTTTGTACCTTGGGAACAACAGCGTGGAATTTGAAATCTTGTATCGGATGCTTGTTTCTACTTGTCATAGACAAGACGATGACAGAAACGTCTGGCCTGGGTTTGTTCTTGGTAAAATGTAAAATTACGCTAATCCCATCAGTCTCTTCAAATGCTATCACAGGTGTCTTGTCTCCAGGTGTTATGTTCTCCAAACTTATGTTAATATCGGTCAGTGGCTTTACTTCACATAATTTGTTGTTTGTACTCGGTGATTGTTCAGTATTAGAGACTCTAGACGGGCTGGCAATGGTATCACTATTTAAACTATTTTCTTTACTGTCATTCGAGTCCTCCTTTACCAATTTACTTGGTTCAGGTGTATTTTGTTCATTGGGTTTATTTTCCTTTTTGTCCGTCTCACTTTTTAAATCTTTTAAATATTCATATATGGATATTTCTTGTTCGTCATTGTTTGTTGTTTTTGGTTTATGAGATATTTCATCCGCAGACAAATCTACCATGTGTTCATCATCGGTAGAATGTGATTCGGAATATCTCGATCCACTCTGACTTTCTCTACTTAATGTTTTTGATATTAAATAATCTAAATCCAATGTATTGCTTCCAACCACTTGATCTTTTTCTAAGAGATCACTTATTTTAAACTCTGGTGACATTGGATGTGTTTTACCAAGCAAATTCATGGGTGTTTTATCAGATTGTTTGCTGTAAAAAACATGCGATATTTATACATCCACATCTTAAAGAACTTGATTCAATCCATGTTAATAATAACTCACCTATTGAAATGCATCCCTAAAGTCGTTGATGGACCACAGGAGGCTTTCAGCAATTCAGCTCCTAAGTCATCCAACACACTGAGACCTTTATTGACTGCTTGAGGTGGTGAAACTTTGGCTTCATGGGAACCTGAAAATAATAGAAACATCATACTCATAACTAATTACTATTTAATCAAAACAACACTCTAGTAAGAAACAATGTATATTAGTGTATTTTAGTGCATATTATAAAAGATAATGCCTTACTTTGTGGAATGAGGGATATTGGTTTCAGTATATCAATTGTTGGGGCTCCTGAACTGGAAACATCAACCGACGAGAATATGTCACCCAGAACTTCTAAATTGGAATGTGCACTAACTCCTCCACTCGCTGATGAAGCAGAGGAAGTAGTGTTGAGATCTAACAAGGAGTCTCCATTTAAAACACTTTCATTAGAGGACTCATTACTTGGTTTAGGAGGAGATGAGACATTCCCTTGTGACACCACTGTAGTGTACTTGTTGAAGACTTGAGTCAATTCATCACTGGCTTCCAATACATCATCTGAAAAAAAATAAACATAGAATGTAGCAATAGTCTGAACACTTTTCAACAAAATTTGCTATCCAAATTCTCCAACAAACTAGATTAAAATTTATTAGCTCCCCATATGTTTTTTCTACGATAAAAAATAATGACAATATTAGCATGGTTGGATAGACGCAAACTATTATGAATGAATAAAATGCAATGACTTACTCAACATCTCTTCGTTGTGTTGTGTCTCGGCAGCTAATTTAAATACAGTAGGACGTAATCTGACACACGCAGCGTGGAGTTCTTTAATCAAATCTAAATCTTCCGTAGAACTGACGCCAGGTCTATATTGATCCAGCATTTCGTCCAATAGTCTCGCGTTATTATGAACTGTCTGTAATTCTATGATGCGACGGGATACGGCCTCTACACGCCTTTCATCCTGAAATATCAAGAAATATTTATAGTACAATAAATACGAATACTACAGACATTATCTCTGTGTGCGATTATTAAAGTCACTTCCATTATATCTGTTGGGTTAGGAAGTTAGAAGTTCAATCTGTATTTGTATATTTATTTTGTTGATTTAAAGATTGTGGTTTGTCTTGAATCTCACTGGAGTAAACCAGTGGAACAACTAAAAAATACCATTATTAATAAATAAATAATAATTACCTCCTTGACCATTGTCTTTATGAGTCTATTAGCCGCTTGGATATCTTCGGGATTTTTACTTTGCAATAATTTCTGCAGCAATCGAGCTTTCTCTTCATCTTGAAATAATGCATCCTTGTTTCGTGGTTTAGGTGTTGACTGTGATTCATCTTTCGGCACCGGTTGAGGTGTTGGGATGTCCTTGACGACTCCCTGCTTCTTTAACATTTCAAACGCATCTCGAATCTTCAACTCGCGAGGATATTCCACCGTCCAACTGTGCATTAAATTTAACACCTGAAAAAATAATGCAAATATATTAAATTACTTGAGACTACTCACATAATATAACTGATATGAATATTAGAGGGAAATATTAAAGTAATGAACCTTTTGCTTAACAGCTGGTGCTGTTTTGTTTCCATAATATTTGGGTGAAACCAACTTAATCATTTCATTTAAAAATCTAAATTTGTCAACTTCAACTCTAAACGACACGTCACATTTCTTCATGCAGGCATCTAAGACGTCCAAAGCAAGAAGGGCCTCTGCAGGATGATTGGATCTGATACGAGACGCAATGACACGCGTGGCAACATAGGCTCCATTGGGCGAGTCTGTGAGTACTGTACAGAAAGCTTCCACAGCTGCAGGATCTGGTCGCTCCAAGGAGGCATTTGTGGCTTTTTCTAATAAAATAAACGCAAAAGAACATTTAATAACACATACCTATTCCAGGCAAAGTAATATATTTAAACAAACTCTAACAATTATTCATATAGAACATGTCTGACAGATTGTGCAAATCTACATCTGCACATGAAAAATATTAAGATGCTTGAGTATATACGCCTCCGGCATGCAAAAATGTTTATGGTTCCGATCCTAATTTGATACACTTACAAAAATCACAAGGTAATTTAATTCTCACGCCCAATCAACATAAGAATTTCGATAACAAAATACACAATGTAATAAATTTGTAATCGATATTAATAAATGATTTTAGGACTACATTACAACGTCAAACCCTGCCCAAATCACGTCCAGAATTAAATCAATATCTTTATACACGTAGAAATAAGAATTATATGAGTTATTGAGTAAAAAATAACTCACGTATTAAAGCATCAAGGCTTGTGATGACAACCTCCATGTTTTTGAATCAGCTGTGACATTTCTCTACTTTTCCTTGGACTTGTGTTGCCAGTTACAAAAATATCTATGGTTACGTAAGGCATTTTCTGCGGTATCCAGACAAAAGGTCGACAAGACCAATTGGCCGACTAGTACGAACTCAGACTATGTACAAAAGGCCGACAAGTACCTAAATATACATATTCTTTCCCTTTTGCATCTCCATTTCGAGCGATTTTATACAGCTATGCTTAAGGGGAAATAAGGACATAGGTACATAAGAATGTAAAACTAACGTGTAGCCGGGGGCACTTGTCGGCCATTTGGGTTTCGACCTATCGGCTACTTTTATCTTCGTCGGCCTTTTGGTATTCGTATAGAGAATATATCAGGGATGTCAAACTCAATTTTGCAGAGGGCCATATATCAATTTTGAAAGTGTAGACCGGCCAGATTCAAATAAAAAAAAATGTACCGAATTATTTCAACATTTTATTTACTTATTTAATTTATGTGCGTCGCCAGCCTCGGAGCTATAGGGGCAACAAAAGTTTTAAGAATTTATATAGCACAAAAAACGTGTGAATAGCGCCGCAGGCGAATTTTTTTTGTGAGTCATAGTGAAGGAGGTCATGATGCAGTTTTTTATTTGAAAATGTATATAATATTTTGCACAATTTTTGCATACAAATTTATTTTTTATAAATAGCGATAAAAGAATAGCGCCGCAGGCAATTTTTTTTATGAAACTGATGGGTTTTCGTACTAATTTTAGAAAATTACGATGAGAGAAAGATGTTCATTTGTAGAGGAATCGAGTGAAGTCTAAAAACATGATTCTTCTTTCTGTGATACATTGCGATTGCGGGCCGTATCTTTGACATGACTGGAATATATGGTTTCATAAAATTGGGTAACTGGTGAATGCTTTAGATATGTGTATAAAAGCGGCATAAAAATGCAACACATTGATAACATTCAGAATGGGAAGCGAACTTCATAACTGAAAAAGGTGTAGAATGTCTTATGCAAGAAAAACTCGACTTTCACTGTTTGCAGGACCCTCGAAAAAGTATGGGAAGCTTAGGTTTTAGAATAGGCCTGTCAATCTTGAATTTAATAAATAATTAATCCTCAATGTTACTAAAATATTGTTTGATACCACAAATACCTTAGAATTTCAATGGTAGTACCAAATTACTAAATAGTATTCAATTCACATTTAATTTTCTCTGCTATATGGCATGGCGTGGGATCTGTGCTAGTGAAGGTATCTGGATTCAGATCTCAGTGTTTACCCATATACTTTTTGCTGAGAAGTTTCCAAGATAATGGCATCCAATAAATAAAAGTGAATATTTCCCAGATTTTTCAAAATACCTAAGTCAATTTTGTATTATGTAGTTGTTCCTTTGAAAATTGCAGACTTCCAAGATATTAATGGACCCAGGATGATTAGATGTGAGAATAAAACACAAGATTAACAAACTCCTCGCATAGTTTTTATTTTCGTTATTAACCCTCTACATAGTAATTAGTTGTCACAGTGAGTCAATTATTCAATGCGACCAGGCGCATAAAATTATTATAGTGGAAAATAAAAAATTTACATACATAAACAATATTAATAATAAATGCTTAACATTCCTTCATAAAATAATATGCTAGGTACATCACTATACTACATCGTAATCTTTATAAACTAACTAGGTACCTACCATCAATAATAAAATAACACAAAGCTTGCCTTCACATCTTCTTAATGTTTGTAATTTTCATTCAATTATTGTTCATAAAATAAGTCTCTCATTAACAGAAGAAATTATCGACACAATCATAATTCTCCATCAAATGCCTTCGTAACTTATTTCTGTACATACAAGCATTCAAATCTATTTAACAAATAACCTCACGACACCAAAGTGGCTGGATTTCATAGGAATACTATTATAATGTATATTGTTTTAACACAAATATTTACCGCCAACCCATGAGCTTCTTAACATTCGAGTCGTATTTTGTTCAAATCAAATCAACAATTTCTTTTATATAAACCAATGTTTTAGAGAAATATTATAATTGACTAAAAATAACATAAATAATTATTATTCAAAGTGCTTATTATATTATTATTTTGGTAACATTTAAAATTTTCCTACAGCTTTTCCAAAATAATAACATGGTTTTATCTTTCCTTTATTATTTTATTAGTTTTTTAAGTCCACTGCAGAAAAGGGATCTTAAAATGAATCATAGAATGTCCAGTCGATAGACAGTTAGGATAATATTAAATCAGATTTGTTTATTCTATATTGTGGATATGATAATAATGCAGTAATTGAGACTAGATAAGGATGTTGGATATAGGTAAGATAGGTATAATCTAATACATGTATTGTTAATATAAACTGTGTACATATTAATATAACGGTTCAGCCGATGGATTGTTCTGAGGTGCCTACCGTGGGATTGGTGGTGGTGCGGCTCCTGTGCCAAGCATCGCAGCACTGGGGCCCAAGAGGAACTGAAAAATAAAACAAAAATATCAACACCAAGGAACTCTTATAAACTCTTAGTTCATTTAAAAAAACTTTCTCTGCGTGTATCTGGTTTAATAGGATCAGAGTTGCGTGAATGTAAAACTGATGTTGTGACTAGAGTGAAAGTGCACAAGTTGAGATGATTGAGACATGTAGAGAGGATTAATGATGAAAGTCTAGCAAAATAAATATACCTGGGAGAAAGAAGAGATATAAGCTGGCGGATCAACAACCGTGTGGTTTGATCATGTCGATCAGATGCTCAAGGACAGACATATTTTGAGAAAAAGAGGTTGTAGAGTGTGTACGACAAATTGCATGAATGTGGCGGAGGCACGAAGTGTGCGTAAGGATAGTAAAGATTGGTGATCTATTTTCTCTGCCTACCCTGCAAGAGATGCGGCGTGAGGGGATAGTATGTAGAAATATCTATCTTTATTGTGTTACCTGTTTTTGTTGACTCTTCTGCATTTCATCTACCTTAGCTCTTTCTACTTCAAACAAAATGGGGGCAAACAATATAACAGACGATGTCGCTGCAATCCATGCGGCCGTTCTTGAGAATGAATATACATTTTTTATACCGGACCTGGAAACACACAATGTATCACACAATATGAAGGAAATGTCATATATATCAAATAAGTTTATTAACACTCGAATACTTTGACTGCATTTTTAATATCACGGACAGTTCCACAAGACAGTGTATATAAGCTCTAATATCACATTATGATTGAACTTAGAAACATTGTATTTTCAGTTGGGGAAATTGTTATAAAACATAAAACTGTGACAGTTATAATTATTGCAGAAAATACTTTGTTAGACTCACCATGTGGTAGACACTACTAGACTAGTTACATTTGTTACACTATCGGGAAACATCTCAGTCAGACCCCATAATCTCTCCGCTAACGTCTCATCTGGTTCCTGAAAACAGTGCAACATTATCAATGTCAGAAACTGCGATAACAATGAAGGGATGTGGTGACTACACAATGTGTTTCTATAGCAGACGAGGAAATATATTTAATAAACAGAATAAATTATCTGTTAACTGTTAAAAATTAAACTGTTAAATAAATTATCTGCGTTTGAAATATAAAATAACTTACATCATCACAACTCTCCTCATCGAAGCGTGCTACAGAGTTATCCATAGTCTTGGGAGGTTTCTCTTGGACCGGAGCTTCTTTGGTTGGTTCTGGAGGTTTCTCCAATTCCTCTTTAGGTGTTACAGTTTCTATCCCTGCTACTTTTTCCTTTAAACATTTTCATTTACACAATTAATTTTCACTCGTAATGTCAAAACTATTATAGTTGTTCTGTTACTAAGCAACCTAATCAAGAGATTGTCAATATACAATCACAAAATAAATTATGCGTTTCATCAAAGATGACCTCTGGACGCAGAAATATTTATTTATCAGATTTATTAGATATAATTTCATGTCTTCCGTATACTTAGAAATGGCTTCATAACAAATAGAATACTATGCTGCAGGTTATAGTTTCAATTTTAACTACTAATTAAATGTACATGTTTAGATATCTCAGTGTAAACCTGTGTAAGTAAACTCAACTGTTGTGTGAACTAGTGAGGCAAGTCTTATAAACAAAGCTGGTGCCATTTCAGGGTGTTCAAAAACATTAATACGGAAAAACCCCGACTTGAGGACAAGCAATAAAGTCAGAATTTTAAGACTTGTATGCGACCCATTGCGACATACGGGATAGAGCGTAGGGCAGATACCACAGTGACAAAGAACGCGTGTAGAGTCTCTGAGATGAGGACCCTCAGGAACATTGTAGGGAAGACTCTCAGAGACGAATAAGAAACACCCGAATTAGAGAGATATGCGAGGTCGAGGATGTTGTCAGATGAGGAAGGCTACAAAGGTAATATTGGTACGCGCATGTGAGGAAAATGGAATAGTCACATTGTGCTGCATGACCAACCACAAAGCAGCGACTCCCAGGGACACCACCAAAGAGGTGGATAAACAGCTGGGAATCGACCTCGCAGGAGGCTAACCTCCCTTGAATAACAGGCTATTAGGCCTACAAAAAGATTAAGAAGAAGAAAATTAAACTAATGTACGTATGACGATTCCATTATTTTATTCTAATACGTACATAGATTCCATGTGTGGATTCAGGATTGTCTGAATATAAAATAGTTCATTTAACAATGACTTCATAAGAAAAAGAATTTGAACAAAGCAAATTTATTAACAAACTAGTGAAAATAATTCTTATGTGAAGCTTAGAGTAAATTGTTTTTCTTTAACAAAACAATCGTAAATAGGTAGTTCACAAACAGTGAAACAGTGGGTTATTAACATATATTTCATTGCACTACACTGTTTTGAGACGCATTATTACATTTGGAGATCTGTAAAGTAGAAAATGTATAACAGAACTGCTTGCTGGTAGAATTTACCTACAAGCTATAGCTTCTCCAAGTTTTCTTCAACTATATCATTGCATAGAAAAGATTATTCGCGTTTTTCTTTAAAAAGTACATACAGGCCTAACATAAAACATCTGTAATTTTATAGAATTCTTTTTCTGAGTTCTTTGTTCGATCTGCTGCGGGTGGGGCCGCTAGACTAGGATAGTGCGGAAAATGGCAATAAATGGAAATTAGAGGAATGTATGAGACTCACCTAACCTCAAATTAAATGTTCTGAACAATATGACAGTATTCTTTATAATACCTAGATAATTCGTGAGAGATCTTAACTGCTTTGGAAACAAACAACATGATATGTCTGGGATGATGAATATACTTTGTACTATCCTTCTGATTTAGGCAAGCCAAAACAATGCGATAGTGGAAGGTTTGGTAAGTCGAAATGCGAGAAACAAGGTGACATAATACCTGTGGGTTATTGTGCGATATCACGGCAACTACAAGTATATTTCCAAAGTATTACTCTAAGAAAATGTAAGCAATACGTAGAATCTAAAAAAATGTGCTAAAGCTTACTTCTTCAGGTAATCCTAACTCATCGGCTGGCTTTCGCTCTGGAGTGTCATCCTTGCTGCTGTTGCCATATAATGGAGACGATTCCATTCCACTATCTTGTTCAAAATCGTCAACGTAATCCATTAATGTGATTTATTTCACAAGACTATCTATCTACCAACAGTAAGTTTTGAATATTTCTTTATCACACCGTAAAGTAAAATCACTACCCGATGGCTGCAATTATCAATTTCTCGCGCATGCCACTTCCAAATCGTTTTTTCCTTTTTCTTTATTTATGGTTGTTCTTTTCTCGCTTTTCTTTATCTGTTCCTCAGTTCCAGAGGTTGAAAACATTTATGGATTTACGAGTAGATTACAGGGCCGCTACTATGGGTGCCGCCGCCTGCGTGCAAAAACTATAATATGCCCCCCATCACCAATAAAAAAAGTTTGTATGTCGTTTAAAAATATGTTAGTACCTAGTTCATATTTTCTTTAAAAAAAGAACCTAATCGGTTCTAATAGTAATGATAAAAAGTAAGTAAGTAGAGCCGCAGGAGATTTTTTTTTTGCGCTACTTAAGCTTGTGTTGCATGACTTAGATCATTTTTTAACGAATTAGGTAATCTCAAAAAAGCGCCACAGGCGAAATTTTGTAGGAGAAATGGGTGAACCCAATTATCTTTCAAAAGTAATGCATTTGATCGTAAATTAAAGAAAAGTCGTAATTTGGGTCTATTTTTTATGAAATAAAAATGCTTGTAAAGGATGCACCTGAAATTTTCTATGAAACAGTTGTGATGTAACGCTAATATTTACACATGTTGTTCTTACAACTAGTTTCAATCGAACAACTCACCCAATTAGGGTGGACTGCCTAATTTAAAAAAAAAAACGATTTGGTAATAATGGGATTTTTGTGAGATTTTGTGATTTTTTATTAATATCTATTTTTTTCTTAATTATGCCCTAAATTAATGTCGACGAAGTTTATTTCAATTCTAGACAAATACTGCTATCAATTACTATCTATCATGATTATGCGATGTCGATGACAGATAGGCATATATTTTACCCAACTTCACGTGGTTGCTACATACTGAGATGTTGGATTACAAAATTTGATAGGTACCTACTGCGTATGTTGTATGTTTGTAAACCCCTCTACACTAAGCCTGGCCACACACGTCCCGAAGTTCAGTTCCGGAATCGACCGTTTTGCAAAAAAGTTCCGATCAAAACCTCTCTCTGAATTCAGCGTCACCCCGATTTTAAATTCAGAAAGAGGTTTTGGTCGGAACCTTTTTGCAAAACGGTCGATTCCGGAACTGAACTTCGGGACGTTTGTGGCCAGCCTAACTCTACACCAAGGGTGGCCAACCTTTTCAGCAGCCAGGCCAGATTTAAAAAATGAGATTGCCTACCAGGCCGCACATTTATTTTTTCAGAAAATTTTAAGGGGAGAAGGGATGAAGTAATGAATCTGATTATCTTTCTACAACAGGCAATACATACGGTTATATTGTAAGTTGCCCAGGACTGTAAATAGCGCCGCAGGCCCCTTAGTGACGGCCATGGCTATTACATTAGTCAATAAAATAAAACAAAAAGGAGAATCGAACATATTCTTTTTTTCTATGGTGAACAGTGGTTGCACGTGCTGTGTCCTTTGTTACTCTAGAAATTAATTGTGGATAAGTGGCTTATTGCAATATATTCCTCGGTCTCAACATTCCTGTAATATCGTAAACAATCTTGTACATACTTATTTTTCAACTGTGTCGTGAATATACTTACTTCAAGGGCTGGTAAGCTTTTTCACTTTCACCCTAATGTCGGAGGGAGCTCCTCCAGACCCGTGGCCACCAGATGGCTCGGAATCGGATGGATCCATGGTTTCCGTTCCAGATATCGGGATGCCTACTTCACCTTCCCATTATGTGACGGTGAAGGCCAAATCTCGAAGCTTAAAAAGAATACGATCATCCAGCGATGATGAACCTCAAGATAAATCATCTGCTCCCGCCCCCATCCCCCCTGAAAATTCCTCTTCTTCTTCTAAAACTACTGATGAGTTAACCCCTTCTCCCAACGCAGCCCCTTCCACCAATAGTATCCCTGCAGCCCGGTATACCGAACTCTCGGTGGGCCCTTTCATAGTCTTTGTCTCGAACCTTGATAACACCCCCTTACACCCAATTAATTTTGGAAAAAAATTAAATGTCTTCAATATCCGTAACATAGTCCCAGGAGGAGTGATGAAGTTAGGTAGAAATAGAATTCAGCTCACTTTTACCACCGGTAGTGCAGCAAACGCCTTCATAACGAGCGATTTTATTGCCCAGTCCACTTTGAAAGCTTACATTCCCACTTTCAAGACAGTCAAAATGGGGTTAGTTAGGGGAATAGACGTGGATGTTACGGACGACGAAATCATGAAATACTCCGAAATTCCGGATGGTTGCGGGAAAATTATCAAAACCAGGAGGCTCAACAGGAGGGTGGTAACTCAGGGCCTGGTAACCTGGGAGCCTTCCCAAACTGTTGTCCTCACCTTTGAGGGGCAATTGCTTCCAAAATATATTTACCTTTATCACAATTCTTTGCCCGTAGAAATTTACACATACCCCACCACACTATGCCACAAATGCTGCAGATTTGGGCATGTGATGAAAACCTGCCGTTCAGTGCCCAGGTGTTATAAATGTGGAAAAGACCACTCAGGCTTGGAGTGTGAGGCTATTGAGCCATACAAATGTATTAATTGTTCTGGTCCTCACCTGGCCACAAGCCCATCCTGCCCTATTTTTAATAGGGAAAAAGAAGTAAAATTGTCCATGGCTAAAGAAAATATTTCATATTTTGAAGCTTCCAAAAAAGTGCCTCCAGTGACAACACCTAAGTCCTTTGCAGAGGCAACGTCCTCTGCCCCGTCCTCCTTTTGCCCCACTCAGTCATTTCGAATAACTCGCCCAATAAGTTCCAAAACTTATAAACCCAGACCCTCAACATCTTGGGATAGGACAGAGACAAACTCTCTCCTATCCTACACCAATGGCCAAGCTACTCACCCTCAAAACGGCTGCGCCCTTAGAAGGGATAATCCATCAATTTCTCCTAACAATTCCAACGACTCTTCCGAATCTATTATTGCTAACATTTCCGCCCTACTGGTTTCACTTGTATCCTTACTACCCAACGTACCGTCCAACGTCGCCTCTGCTGTTAATATTCTTACAAATTCTATCCGTAATGCATCCCCCCCAATCGATCGTGCAGTGGAACTGCCATAGTTTGCTCCCCAAAAAGACAGACGTCCTGTATCTGATCAACAAGTTCCGTGCAAGCATCGTGGCCCTCTCGGAGACGTGGCTGATCCCTGACTTCCGCTTTGGAATCAGCGGGTTCTCGTGTTTCCGTGGGGACAGGGTGGATGGTTATGGCGGAGTTGCCCTGCTGGTCAGCTCGTCGATTCCATCCGTTCCATTATCGCTGGATTCTCGTGCGGAGTTTGACGTGGTTGGATGTAGGATTGGCTCGCTCTCAATTGTTTCTATTTATATCCCGGGTAGCAGTAGCGTGAGCTACTCTACTCTCAGATCCTTTTTCGCCACTCTGACCCCCCCCTTCGTGGTGTTAGGGGATTTTAATGCATATCATTACCTCTGGGGTTCCCCACGCAACGATCGAAGAGGTAAAGACCTTGTCAAGATCATGGAGGATTTAAACATGTGCGTCCTGAATGATGGTACTCCTACAAGGATTGATACCCCACTTCGCAAGGCGAATGCCAGCGACCTTAGTTTTTTTTCTGCGGATCTGGCTGCTGGGTTTGATTGGCGGGTTCTGGGGTGCACTCATGGCAGTGACCACTTCCCCATACACATGTCCGGGCACCTCGACTCCTATTTAGAGGACCGCAGGTCACCTCTACAACAGAGCGAGCGTCTCAAGCGCATCAGATTTAACACGTCTTCCGCTGATTGGGGGAAATTTTCCGACGATCTGGAATCACGTGTTCATTCCCTCCCTACTCCCTCTCAGGATAATTTATCCCTATGTAACTCCAAGTTCTCCGAGGCAATGATTAAGTCAGGTAAAAAGTACGTACCTCTTGCCAAACCCAAATCAGCCAAAAAAACAATACCAATGCCCCCTTGGTGGGACAATGACTGCCAAGAAGTGGTCAATAAACGCAAAACTGCTTGCAAAAATTATAAAAACGATATGACGATGGAAAATTTTCTTATATACTCAAATTCAGCAGCTGTTGCTAAACGCACTCTAAAAAACAAGAAGCGAGCAGGATGGAGGAAATTTTGTTCTTCTTTGTCCCCTGACGTCCCCCCTTCCATTGTTTGGAGGACTATAAAACAATTCCACAACCCTATAGGTACTCTGAACGCAGACAAATAGTTTCAGGGGAATGGAAATTAGATTTCATAAATAAACTGGCCCCCCGCTCTGCACCCAACAAAAACGAGATTCCTTTCAGATACATTTTTAGCTCTCGAAGTTGGATGGATATGCCATTCAATATGGATGAGTTGGAGTGGGTTCTGGCCTCGGTCCAGGATAAGTCTCCTGGGGTGGATAGTATTCCGTACAGTTTTATGGGGAGAAGCGACACGGAAGCGAAGGAATACTTGTTATCCATGATTAACTTGGCGTTTGAGAGCGGCGAAATCCCTCTTAGCTGGAAGTCCCAGATTGTTGTCCCTATTTTAAAAAAAAAATGTGACCCTAATTCTGCTTCTTCATACAGGCCAATCGCGGTTTCATCCTCTATTGTTAAGGTGGTGGAACATCTGATTAAGAGGAGATTGGAATGGTTTGTCGAGCGCAGTGAAATCCTCTCCGCGTTCCAATTTGGGTTTCGTAAAAAGAAGGGCACCATGGATGTCCTGTCAACTCTGGTTACTGATATAAACTTGGCATTTTCAGATAAAAGCTCTGTAGTTGCGGTATTCATGGACGTCAAGTCCGCATATGACAACGTTAAAATCGACATTTTAGAGAGAAAGTTGCTCGAAACGGGGGTCCCCCTTAGGATGTGCAGCTTTATAACTAACCTTCTGCTGGATAGGAATATTCTTGTTGATTCTGAATCCCGTCAGGTGCATATGGGCCTTCCACAGGGGTCTGTCATTAGTCCTATCCTGTACAACCTTTATACTTACGACATGGAGTGTGCTATTAGGGATCCTTGCAGGGTTCTACAGTACGCGGATGATTTCTTCATATATGTTGAATGCGGGAACATTTGGATGGCTGAGGGAATTCTTAATGCTAATTTGAATCGTCTTTCTACGTGGTTTGATATTAATGGTCTGGAGATTTCCGTCCCTAAGTGTGAGGTTCTCAAAAAAAACTGCTATCCCTGCCATCGATATCCGATGTGGTGGTTCCTCCATCCCTATAAAGCCCTCTGTCAAGGTACTTGGGGTGATTTTGGACGCTAAGCTCTCTTGGAATCTGTATGTCGATTACATCTGTACTAAGTGCTTGGCTGGTCTTAATGCTATGAGAGCTGTGTCACGTGTCTGGTGGGGGTGTCACCCGTTTGTTCAAAGATTGTTCTTCAATGCGTACGTCAGAAGTCAGTTAGACTTGGCAGGCTTCCTGGTCGCACCGACCTCCCAAAGAAACCTCCTGAAACTGGAACGAGTACAGTCACAGGGACTTAGAACTATATTGGGCGCGATGAGGTCGTCCCCTATAAATGCACTGCAAGTCGAGGCGGGGGAGCCTCCCTTAGCTCTTCGAAGACAACTCCTCGCTGATAAATTTTATCTGGGTCGCTGGAGGACTCATAATCATCCACTCATTCCAAAACTACATAGGCTGGAAGTGCTATGTGATTCTTCTGTCTTTTGGAGGAATAAACTACCTCCACCCCTTGTCATTAGTGTCCGTCTCTACCGTTCTCTGGTCTCAAAGACTCCTATCTATAATAAGTTACCCATTTATATGTTCGACCACCGGATTCTTTCACTGCGGCCGAACATTCTCCTGTCTCTGGGTGTTGTAAAAAGCCCTTTTGCCCCGATAGAGTTTCGATCGGCGATAGACTCCCACTGGAGAGGATATCGCCTGATTTTCACTGATGGCTCCAAAGTCCCTGATTTCCCCCATGTCGGTGCGGCCTTTTACTCAGATTCTGATAAAATATTCAAATTGTACCAATTGCCGGGAGAGGTGACGGTATTCACTGCGGAGTGCATCGCTATTTTGGAAGCACTCGGTTATGTTTTGGAGTCTGAAGCATCCCCTTATTTAATTCTGAGCGATAGCCTGAGTGCACTGGAGGCTCTTCAAGCCTCACCATTTGCTCGCCCTGACGACGCCATTTGCCTCCAAATCAGAGAGCGGTTGCTTTTATGCAGGGACAGAGGGGTTGATGTCACATTGGCTTGGATTCCGAGTCATTGTGGCATACCCGGGAACGAATTAGCAGACCAGTTCGCAAAGATGGCCCTGGATTCGGGTAACAGGATTCATTCGACTGTTCCTGTCAGCGATTTACTCCCACTTGCCCAGGATGCGTTGCTTCGGGAATGGCAGCGTTGCTGGGAGATTTCCTCAAGTTCCAAAGGTAGATTTTATGCGTCAATCCAACAACAAGTAGTTAAAAAGCCCTGGTTTTCTAGTATTAAATTGAACAAATTTGAAACGTCTTCCGTTTGTCGTATGCGCATTGGCCACGTTTGTTTGAGAGCACACCTGTATAAGATTAAGATGGTGGATAGCCCATTATGCAACTGCGAATGGGCGGATGAAGACCTAGACCATGTTTTTTTCCAGTGTCCTATCAACGATCGTTACCCGGACTTTCTCAAGGACCTCCTTGGTTTGGGGGTTCACCTGCCCGTGAATGTTCCTTATCTTCTTTCCCTGAATAGAAGACCTGTGCTCAAGATACTCACCAGATTTTTGGAGCTTAACGGAATCAGATTATGATTGTCTAAGTTTATTGTATGTTTGAATTTGTTTTTGTGCTATGTTTTTTATGAGTTTTAGGTAACACACTACTCCTATGGAGTAAGCGATGTGATCAGACCCATCGGATTGTTTCTTGGCGAAAACACTCTTAAGGGGTGAAAAGCCAACCACAAAAAGAAGAAGAAGAGAATCGAACATATTTATATGATTACATTTTTTTAAATAATAAATTTTGCGTGTTCTCACTCAGGATTTGATATTATATTTTTATTTTCTAACTGCTCCGCGGGCCGACACCCCCGGCGGGCCGCGTGAGGCCCGCGGGCCGCGTGTTGGCTACCCTAGCTCTACACCGTAAGGCTATCTCTATGAAGTTCTCCAATTTGTATAATTTTTCACATCTGGCAATATGTCGCACGTCAATGAAGAATGTGACATTTCTGCCATTTATACATTTTTGTGCAATTTGTCGGCCGTGTATCTGTCCGCCTTATAAAAATCATGGCGAACACGGGGGTTTTGCCTTTTGTTCGCGGTGTTGATTTCACTAATAATGATTTCAGTGTAAGTGTTTCCATATTCTGTAACTACAAACTATTCCAGCATACCAAACGTTCTTGCTATCCTCCCCCCTATTCTAGATGTTCCATGCATTTGGCCCGACTGTCTATTTGTAAACAAATACATTTGTTTTCAATTCTTAGGATTTATAATGTATATAGTTTTGTTAATTTATGTTTAAATTATATTAGTACTAAGAATTTATATTCGTATTGCTTTTAGGAAGATAAATTTCCAGAAACAATGCGCCTTATGACAGGTGTACAATGGCTAAAATTGGACAAAACAAATTTGACAGAAATTCCGGATCAGATGGGAAAGCTGATAAAACTGGCAAGTTTGTTGTTCAATTATTTAATTGTTAATAATAATATCGAGTAATAATGAGTCTATATAATCTAGCCCTGCTAGCTCGAGTATGTTTTTATAGGCATAGAATGTTGCATTTCCTAATATAGACAGATAATTCATTACAGTATTGTTCTTTGTGTGCAATACACATTGTAGATTAATGATGATGTTTTATTTGCTTTAGGAAAATTTATCTTTAAAGAGGAACAATTTAGAGAAACTGTACGGGCAGATAACAGAACTCCACTGTCTAAGATCTTTGAATATCCGACACAATAAAGTGAAGAGTTCAGGATTACCTGCAGATCTCTTCAAGTTGGAAGAACTGACGACGTTAGATTTGTCGCACAATAGACTAAAGGATGTCCCGGATGGACTCGATAAAGCCAAATCTTTATTAGTTCTAAATTTGAGCCATAATTTGTAAGTTCAACTTTAAATTTGATGAAACTGTTAATATTGTACCTCTCAGAAGTTACACTTCAATTTCTTAAAGAGGTTAGCAAGCCCCCAATCTGTAGATGATAATATGGTACAGTCTGTCAAGAAAGATGTGGTTTCGGTGAGGGAGTTGCATGTAGTTTTTGGCAAGCATAATGGCAACACCTGCCTGTCTTATGATACATGTTCTTTATTATAGCTGAGTAAAAGAAATTGGAGAGCGTGTATGACTGCATGCATGAATGTGACGGAAGCTAGTATTGTGTGCAAGGATAAGGCAGTCTAGCGCTCTGTCCTCTCTGCCTACCCTGCAAGGGATGCGGCGTGAGGGCATAGATAGACAGATAGATTATATGTTTGATATCGCCTATTTCAAATAGTATGACTCTAATATTTCAGCATAGATAACATTCCCCCTACGTTGTTTATTCAATTGACTGACTTGCTTTTCTTGGACCTATCGCACAATGAGTTGGAGACTCTACCACCGCAGACCAGACGCCTGGCCAATCTTCAAACATTGATTCTTAATGATAATCCACTCGGATTATTTCAACTCAGGTATTTTACTTCAGTTTTTTATCACTCTAAATAATATGTATGTAGAAAATAATTATTATAACATTGCGAAGAACATGTTCATGTATTCATCATTATACAAATAAATACGTTTCCAGAACAAAGTATTGCAAATTCTATTTGTGAAAAATGCACAAATTTTTAAATAGGTCAATCTTTGCTCTTATATTATATGTATATATTCGTATGGTGTCAGGCGCTATAAGATCACATTTAGGTCCCGAAGCCACATTCTGGCCTCGGTCGTCAAATTGTTCAGATCCTCCAGCATTCCCCCAAATTTGTGGGTTGGGCATTCACACACAATGTGGTGTAGAGTCTGAACCGCATCACCGCAATCACAAGCAGGGTCACTAATGTAGCCCCACCTGTGACGCTCGGCTGCAAATCTGCTGCAACCTGTCCTGATACGGTTCAGTGTTGCCCATTCTTTGCGTTCTAAGTCGAAACCGGTCACCCTTTTACATGGGTCTAAGACAAGGTGTTTGTTTTTGCTCTTATGAGTATCTATTGTGTTGTTATGAAGGTTACGCTCAACTCGTATGAAGAAGATATTAAACATGTTATAGTTATTATTATCAGAGGTCAGTGTCAGTATGATGTAGGAGCATGCTGGTGTCAAACGTATGCCATTCACTTACACCACCAGACACCATGTATCTTCATTTATACATCAGTGGGAAAGTGATTCGTAATAATCTATTTGCACTACTGTATGAAGTCAAACACAGTTTACTTTCACTCGTATTTTATTATTGTAATTAGATCAAAGTGCATTTGGACATGTGAACACTTTAAGTTCAGTAACTCAATATCAAATCATGAGCTTGCAGTGTCTTCAATATCAAAATAATGTAACCAGTGTTTATAATTACCGTCGATTGACATGTTGTTGTCTATCTGTGTTCATTTTCGGTGATTATTTTATTTTATTACGTATATAACGTTGTATTAAAAGTGAAGCTATGTTACTATTGCTTATGTGGACACTTGTTATAATTTTGTAATAATTGATTAAATTAATACATATGTGTGGCCAATATTAGATTTTCACCATTATTAACTTATGGTTTTTGTTAAGTGTTACGGATTATGTGTTAAAAAACGAAATCAAATGTCCTTTCGTCCTTAACAATTTTTAAAATTATTATTTTGTTATCTCTGTTCTAATGAACTGTTATGTTTATACATCACTAAAAATAATTGATGAATTGACTAAACCTTGATGAGGTTTTCAAAGTGGATTTTTTTTCTGTTCTTCTTTCAGACAATTGCCGTCTCTCTTGAATCTTGAAACCCTCCACATGCGCAACACACAGAGGACTCTAGCCAACCTTCCTTCTTCTTTGGAGACATTGTCAAATTTGTCTGATTTAGATTTGTCACAAAATTCCCTACCAAAGGTTCCAGATGCTCTCTACTCCTTATGCAATCTTAAAAGATTAAATCTTTGTGAAAATGAAATAACAGAACTTTCAACAGGTATGTTCCGTTACTCTAGTGTACATTTGTAGCCGTCGAATATTTCAAGGAATGGCTATACATTAATTAACTTAATATTATGTTTTAGCAATCGACATGTGGCAAAAGTTAGAAACTTTAAATTTATCCAGAAACAAACTGACTGCTTTACCAAATTCACTTTGCAAACTTCAAGTTTTAAGAAAGTTGTACGTTAACGATAACATGTTAGATTTTGAAGGGATTCCCTCTGGAATAGGAAAGTTGGGATGTTTGGAAGTGTTCTCCGCTGCAAACAATCAGTTGGAGATGATTCCAGAAGGATTGTGCAGGTATTTCATCGTTTTTGTTAAATATTTTGTATCTCATACATAATAGTTATTATCATTTATATTGCTGTTGTTATTTTTTATGGTCATTGTTCACTTTCTTCTTTATTGCATTTTAAAATACATAATCAATGTTCATATCCAATAAAATATAATTTACTGAATACAGCGACTTAGCTGCTACATGAGGTGTGATTGGGTAGATTACTTTAATTTCCTGTTCTTATTCTATCTTTATATATCAATAGTTGTATCTTGCTTTATAAACTTTAACAGTTGCAGATGAATGAAAAGTAAAATGATTTTCTTCACTGGTTACGAGTGACGTGTTTGTGTGTATGGATTGTAGTGATTATTCTAAGTGTCTTGGTACAAATAATATAAAACATTGTTGTAATTAACATAAACAATAATGTTAACAATAATTGTGTGCTTCTAGTAAGTAATTTCACATTCCACAATCATATGAGGTTGATTTGTTAAGTACGGGTGATCGTCCATGCGTTAACTCAATTATATCACTAGCATACTCATTATAAATTAATATTCAGTATCTCAAATTGTAGCACAAGCAACGTTTTGTATTGTCAGAATGGAAAAATAATTATTGCAGCAAAATATGGTGGGGCCAAAGTGGAATCTACTATTTTTTAATACCATTTTTGGACTTAGTATAAAGATTTTCTACCTGCTATATTTCCTATGGCTTATCACAATTTACTCATCCAAAATTACAAACATTTGATATTAATATTACATAGAAAAAGAAATACGGGATCATATTATTGCCCCACTAGACGATTTTCTGTTTTTGTTACAATTTAGTAGCAGGTAACTGAGGTGTGAAATTCATTAGCCATGATGTTGATGATCGGACCGCCATTTGTAACCCACAGTCTGATCTCTCTATCAAATCATTAGATCAATCACTTAGAAATGCAATCTACTCATCATTATTACATTGTTACTTTGTGTTAGTCTCATTCAGGAACATCAATTATTTATTTTCAACACATTATTTTTAGAAATATGAGTAAAGTTACAAAGTATGGGGTGTTTACGTGCGGTTTGAAACTCTTGCGGATAAAATTTGTGCAAATATTCTTTCCAAAACTGAAGATATGTGATAGTAATGTGAAAAAAATTAAAGTTCTTTATTGTGAAGTGCACATTTATTTTCTTAATACTTACTAACTGCTGTTAGTTTATTTTGAAAGGAGTGAATTATTTGAAATGATATTTAATAAAAATGTTCACCAAACTGAAACACTTTCAAGTTTTATTATTGAATGGCTTAAAACAAATATTAAAATGGCCATTGGCTTTAATATGTAATATGAGTGGTGGTGATAAATCTATTTCTTTATTGTGCCCCAGATGTGGATCTTTGAAACGTCTGAATTTGAGCTGCAATCGTTTGATCACCCTTCCCGACGCTGTCCATCTTCTCACTGATTTGGATCAACTGGACTTGAGAGAGAACCCAGACTTGTTGATGCCTCCCAAACCCCAAGAAGACCAACGTGGTGCTGGAATAGAATTCTATAACATAGATTTCTCACTTCAGAATCAGTTGAGATTAGCAGGAGCTGTCGTACCACCTGCACCTAGCACTACACGTAAGCTATGTCAAATATACACAAGTTTAATATGACTGTTTTACAAATTGCATCTTGATAGTAATCGTTTTATATTTTAGATTCAAGTAAGGATGTGGTAGCGAGAAAGCTGAGACTTCGAAAGGGTAGAAGAGAAGAGGGAGCAGCTGCCGATCAAGACCAAGCGAAGATATTGAAAGGAATGCAGGATGTACCTCTTATCAAACAGCCTGAAGAACTCAAACCTCAGTCTCTAAAGTAAGTAAATGAAATAATGTCATAAGCATTGTTATTATTCTGATGAGTTGATACAAACTATTAGTATAAATATAATATTTTCAGGCCTAAGAGATGGGACGAGGCCCTAGAGAAACCCCCTCTGGATTACTCGGAGTTCTTTGATGAAGAGGCGGGTCAAGTGCCGGGGCTGCAGATATGGGAAATAGAGAATTTCCTGCCCAATCTCATTGAGGAAGTGGCACATGGAAAGTTTTATGAGGGAGATTGTTACATTGTTCTCAAAACTTCGTTGGACGAGCAAGGACAACTCACTTGGGAAATACACTTTTGGATTGGGGAACAGGCAACCGTGAGTTAACAACCTACATATTGAAGTATCTTTACTGACATTAATGGAGGTTTATAATTGCATCTGTAATTACAGTTGGACAAGAGGGCTTGTGCCGCCATCCACGCCGTCCATTTGCGTAATTATTTGGGAGCAGGTGGACGAACTTTGAGACAGGAGCAAGGTGATGAAACTGAGGAGTTCTTGCAACTCTTTACTACACCCATTACTTATATTCAGGGAGGCAGGACACCCAGTGGATTCTTTACCATCGAGGACACTGTAGGTTTCATTAATATAGTTATACTTGTAGTTACATCTCGTTTATCTAGTGTTGAATTATATTGTTTTGTTTAGTATTATGCAACGAGACTATACAGAGTGCACGCTAGTGGTTCCACCATTCATTTAGAGCCTGTTGCTGTAGAAGTGGCTTCTTTAGATCCAAGATTTGTCTTCCTATTGGATATGGGACTTAATATTTACTTGTGGTGAGTTTATTTGATTGTAGTTTATAAACAATTATAAAATTTGATGCACAGTGCTTTTATCATACTGTATTGCAATGTCGCGTTTGTGTATTTAATCACAAAATGTTTTGTTTGTTTCTTTTCACCAAGGTATGGTAAGAAGTCCAAAAATACGCTAAAATCAAAGGCACGACTGTTTGCGGAGAAAATAAACAAGAATGAAAGGAAAAATCGTGCGGAGATACAAACCGAAGTTCAGGGAACTGAATCTGAGGACTTTATGAAAGCTGTCGGTGTTCCAGAGGGAACTAAATATACACAATTTGAGGTTTGTCGTGATAATTCAATTTTGAATTACGTTTCTTGATATTGTAAAATTAGTTCGTAAACTCATGCACGACTTTTATTAATTAGGAGCATGTTCCTGAAGATTTCCAGTGGTCTTCACCTCGGTTGTATAGAGTGGAGCTGGGGATGGGTTATCTAGAGTTGCCCCAAGTGGAGACTCCATGCGGAGGGAAGTTACAACACACTTTACTGACAAGTCGAAATGTTTACATTCTGGATTGCTATTTGGATGTGTTTGTTTGGTAACATTAATCTTTCTTCATTTACTCTAATATATAATTGTGAGTCTAGACTGAAATTGAGTTTAAATAATTAATGTTACTTTATTCTAAGGTTTGGAAAGAAATCAACGCGCCTTGTTCGTGCCGCAGCTGTGAAATTATCACAAGAGTTGTTTACCATGATAGACAGACCTTCACACGCTTTGGTCACCAGACTTCAGGAAGGTACAGAACATCAGGTATGTGCGTGAGTCTTCAAGTTGTCATTGTATGTCGATTATTCATGAATGAACTGACCAATGTTTTCTTCATAGGTGTTTAAGAGTTACTTCCAAGGATGGGACGAAGTGATTGCTGTAGATTTCACACGTACTGCTGAATCAGTGGCGCGTACAGGAGCTGATCTCACAACGTGGGCCAAGAAACAGGACACAAAGTTTGTGTTACCACTTTATGTATTTTTCTAGAACAGTAACTACTCCCAGGTTGTATAAATGTTAATCCTTGTACTTTGTCTTCAGGGCTGATTTGACTGCATTGTTTACACCGAGACAGACAGGTGTGACGGGAGTAGAAGCCCAGGCGCTTATAGACGAATGGGCCGAGGACTTGGAAGCGATGGAAGCCTTTGTATTGGAGGGTCGTAAATTTGTTCGTTTGCCTGAAGACGAAATGGGAATGTTTTATAGTGGAGACTGTTATGTCTTCTTATGTCGTTATATTGTACCTGAGGTGAGTACTGCACATTCATACCTGTTCTTCATGTGAATTCTATTAATGTTTCTGTCATTGATTATTGTGTCGTGTTTAGACGGAAGAGTTGGAAGGCGGGGAAGGTGGTGAGCAAAGACAGGATGATCGAGAGGAAGTGGTAGAGGAGGACACTATTCAATGGGTGGTATACTTCTGGCAAGGCAGGAATGCTGCTAATATGGGCTGGCTGACATTCACATTTGGGTGAGATTTTCGATATATAGTGTTATTGTCTATTCCTAGTCGTAGTCGTGCTGGAATTACAATTTTACATTTTATTTGTAATTTTCAGCTTGGAGAAGAATTTCAAGTCATTATGTAAAAATCTAGAGGTGGTGAGGATACATCAGCAACAGGAGAATGTTAAGTTTATGTCTCACTTTAATAGAAAATTCATTATTAAAGACGGGAAAAGGAAAGCTGATAAAAGAGTGAGTAATATAATTGCATACTGGTGTTGTATACTGATTATAATGTTATAATAATGAATGTACAATATTGTTAAACAGGTAAATGGAAAACTGCCTGTTGAATTATATCAAATTCGGTCTAATGGAAGTCCACTTTGTACGAGATTGGTCCAAATCAGAGCCGACGCAACTCTTCTCAATAGTGCATTCTGGTAATTAATGATTATATTGAATTCTTATTTGATTAATTCTAATTCGATGTCCTATACAAATGTATGTTTGTTAATCTGTTGCAGTTATATATTGAATGTACCGTTTGAGACAGCGGATGGAAGTGAATCTGGCAGTGTGTATGTATGGATCGGCTCTAAGAGTGACCCTGACGAAGCTAGACTCATTCAACAAATTGCTGACGACATGTTCAATAGTCCATGGGTCAGTTTGCAGGTACGGAAATACTTATTAGGAATTATATTTAAAAGCTTAATACATACGGGTTTACTGTAAGATATTGCTTTGTCCGCCTTTAGTACATACAATACCTTCTTGTTGTGTAATTTGTGCACATTTTCTGGCTAATTAAGATTTATTTATTTCTGTCTGATATAAGATAAGACTGATGATTCCAGCACATAATTGTGAATACCTTTAATCGCTTTTAGGTCATCAATGAAGGTTCGGAACCAGAGAATTTCTTCTGGGTCGGTATAGGAGGCAGAAAACCGTACGAACAGGATGCAGACTTTATGAATTACACACGGCTTTTCAGATGTTCCAACGAGAAAGGATATTTCACTGTTTCAGAAAAATGTTCCGATTTCTGTCAGGTGAGTTGAATCAGATTAACATGAAAAGGTTAAACGATTAGGTGTGGTCCAGTTAGTGAAATGTTTGTATTATTACAGGATGATTTGGCTGATGATGACATAATGATACTAGATAATGGAGAACAAGTTTTCTTGTGGCTGGGATCTAAATGTAGCGAAGTGGAAATTAAACTGGCATACAAATCCGCTCAGGTAATATTAACACTATATCACAAACTTTTATTTATGAGCATTATGGTTAAGGTTTTATAAACTACAATCACTTAACTGTGTAAATATAAATATTGTTATATGTAATGGAATAGCGTCACGTAACTGTAAGTAGAAGGAATGAGAATATGATGTTTATCTGTTTTATTCTTCAGGTTTACATACAACACATGCGAGTGAAGCAGCCAGATAGACCTAGAAAGTTATTCTTAACGCTCAAGAATAAGGAATCAAAGAGGTTCACAAAGTGCTTCCATGGCTGGGGACAACATAAGAGGCCCCCGGAATAATCCCCAAAGATTGTGTCAAACTTTTACTAATATAGTTTACTTAGCCATTCTAATTAATTTTTTTACCCAGTGTAATAACATAGTGTATTCAAGTGAAATGCTTTAATTTTATTTTAAATGTAAACATATCTAGTGATAGGTTAATTTATTATTTTAAATGCAATACTATGTATGTATATTTTAGATATACGTAAGTATGTGTATTATAAAGAATTGTGTACTAGTTCCATCGAAGCCTGTTTTCTGTATGACGTGAAAGCACAATTTTATCGCACAAATATTTTGTAAGTACATATTGTAACATTATGTATGGTATAATAAAAAGTCAGCAATTACTTTACAGTATTTTTATTTGTTTAATATTTCAACAAAACAATAAATTAGTATATACTTAATTTTAAATTCAATTACTTATTATTAATTTATGAAAAATGACAAACACTTTTATAAGTAGCACAGCTCTTTTTGTCGAATATTACATTAAAATTTGTTGATGAATTAGGTACATAGTAATCTTCTAATATCGTCACAGAAAAGCAGATCAATACAACCACCATATGTGTGTTCTGTGAGCCTTTTGACACTTGAGTGATTGTATTAAGTTGCTTTTCTTATGTAATGGTAGAGTATTTGTCATTTTACAACCTAAATCAATGAATAAAGAAGTAGTTACAAATATTTAACAAAAAACAAAAATTTTATTATAATCCCTATTAAAATTAAATGAAAAGTTTTTATCATGCTGAATAGATAAAAATTTGATAATTGTATAATATATTCTGAGTCGATACATTGAATTCTTGAATAGGTATGTTATTTATTGAAGAGAAAAGTAGTTATATTATGAATAGACCAAAAGTTGATTAATTTATTGAAAATTGTTTTTAAATATTACTGTTACATAATAACATGTGCAATACAAATATAGGAACGAAAAACAATTATACAATATTACATTAAATTATTAGTTAAATACAAATGATAATAATTAATTAAAGCTTCTATACTATTTACAATTCATTGTGTAACTTTTTATTTATTGCTTGGCTTATTGCTAATGGTAAAATTTACTATGTATAGTTCAAAGGGTCGACTTTGAAATGAACAAAAATAAGAAGTTTCACAATGAATTTAGATTCACAATGGCGCCTGTGACAATTTCGTTTTCAGTGATAAAATCAATCAAGTTTACTAGTGTCCGACCGAATGTTCGGTTTCGGTTTCGGTCGAGTTTCGGCAAAAAAACGGGTTTCGGTTTAGTTTCGGTTTCGGTGGCAAACCTGCCGAAACTACGACCGAAACCGAAACTGCATTCGGGAGTTTTCGCGCTGTGATCGGTCATGTTCGGCGCGTTGTGACGCGATGAAGTGTATTCATGTCGCGACTGGCAAGCGTTTGCAGGTCGTTTTGTTTTGTTTGTGTCGTGTGATTTATTTTGAATTTGGTAAGTTTTATTACGTGATATAGGCTATACCATATACATTCATAAGAATAGGTAGCAAACATAAAAAATAATTCAATATAACAACAAACTAATACATAGATTATAGTAGAATCAAGTTTAAGAGGGGTTTTCACGAAATAGGGGGTTTTTACAAGATAAATATCTGCTCACCGGTACACAATAGGCTAGTAAGATGTTAGCAGAATATTTAGTTTGTACCTTTGTCTAGTGGATCCCTTTTACAGATTTTTAAAAAAATGTATCAATCCTTCAGAAAAAAATTCCGAAGTTGACTTGTGATGATTTTTTCAACTAAGTTTTAGCAAAAACTATAAAACATGTATTAAAAAAATATATACATCATGGTAGAATTTGATAATACCTAGTGGATCCCTTTTGCACATTTTTGATTATAGCAAATTTTTCATTCAAAACATCAAAAGAAAAAAAATTTCAGTACAAATTTCCGAGAGTTTGTTTTCTGTCTTTTTTGTAAGCGCCGAAAACTTGGGCAAGCAAAATGATCTTTATAACTACAGTGATTGAATACAACTAAAGTAGACACTATATTTGCTTGAAATTTGAAAACTGTTCTATTTTTCGTGAAGTTGGACCTTAACCTAACTATCTAAAAAAAATGGTAAATTTAACTCTCTCGCTAATGGTATACCTAAACAAACATTAGTTAGGTACTTGATATTTACCTACTCAAATAAACACCTCACCTATTTTAAGTATTTTTAAGGCGCAATCAATAATATTTTCTTAAAAAAGGGGTTGTTATGTTGATTATCAATAAGTGAAAATATCGAAGACTGCATAGTTATGTGATTTAAAAGTAAAAAAGTAAAGTCTGACTGATTATAATAACGTTTTCTTTATTTTTCCCTCAAAACATGTTCTTGTAAGAAAGTTTCGGTTTCGGTTTCGGTTTCGGCCGAAACTGAGACCGTTGCCGAAATTCGGTTTCGGTTTCGGTCATAAAAATCAGTTTCGGTCGGACACTAAAGTTTACATTGAAAACTAAACATTATTCAAAAATAAAAAATGAATACTTATTGAAACTAATAAAATAAAATATGACATCTTTGTAATGATGTTATACCTAATAATGACGAATGTGCATAAAATAATGTATTTTATATACCTACTATAGTAATTAATAATAAAACTATTAACAAAATCTCCTATTTGTTTATTATTCCTTGTATTATATTGAATTGTCTGCACCAAATGTCCAAAGCGAGTGTTGATTCTGGAAAGAAAGACAAATACAACATTTATTCACTGGAAATTAGATGAAAAACCAATTGTGCATTTATGGAACAAGCGTACATATATTCATTCGTAACAGATCCAGATTCAAGGAAGAGGGTATCTAAAATAAATACATTGGGAAGGCTGTCTTGGATTCAATAATTGGTATTATATTTGCCAATATTTGTATCTTCCACCTGGTACGAAGTATTACAAATGAAAATATCAAGATTATGTCCAATATAAAACTCCATCCCTCTACAACAAAACGCCTTTGAATGTTACGCAGATGACAAATATCTTTCACAGAGAAGAATAGAGTTGTTATTTATTAATTAGAACTTGTCACTGCTCAGTTCCCACTAAAATTTATTTTAATGCGGCCTTGACTGCCTTCCTTAATACAAATTATGTATTTCAAGCATTTTAGCCAAAGCATATTTCATAATTCTATAAATAACGACACTGGTGGCGCTTACCTAAACATCAAGTTCAGTCATCATCGTCATCATCATCAGATGGAACAAACAATTCATTTTCTTCTAAGAAGTTCGCTATATTCTTACTAATTGCAGCTCCGATCAATAATCCAGGTACTACAGCACAAACCAAACCAAGAAGACCGAAGGGTGTTCGTTTGGGTTCTGGCAAAAGTGCTCCAGAAGGTGTTGTCACAGCATTCCTCGTCGTCATCATGCCGGAAAGCTTAGGAGCAGAATTTATAGTTTTTGTGCTCTTAAAGAGGAAGGATACCCGTGAAATATTCATCGTAAAAACAATTACTAAAAACACGAACCAAAATCACAAGAGATAAAGCCAAATTTGTAAGTAAAATTTCTATAACACTGACAGCAAGACAGCGACCTTGAAAAAATTGAATGAGAGTCTGTCATAGATAAAATACGACATGTGAAAGTTTCAGCCATAGATAAACCATAGATATTTATTAATTAACTCCTTCTTTAACTCTTAGCGGTTAGGGTCTCTAAAAATTTAATAAATCTAAATTTAACCAATTTTGTTATTTGAAAATGCGATAAAAAATTCTGAGATACCTATTCGTTTCTGAATATCCTAGAACATTGAATCTACGCTGCCTCGAATGATTTTTTTTAAATGAATCTGGGTTTATTGAAATAAACCCAAATACATCTTTGTACACTTCACAGAAAGCTTAAAAGCTTGTGTTGTGAACTGGAGTAAGTCGGGGATTGAACCCGCGTCCACTGGATTAACAGTAGAGCGCGTTACTGACCACCAGTGTTGCCACACTTTTAAAATCGAAATCTGTATTTCAAAGTCTAGAAATCTGTATAAATCTGTACGAGAATATAATAAGCCAAAATCTGTATAAAAAGGCATAAAAAGCCAAAAAATCTGTATAAATGAAATTTTAAAACAAACAAAATATTGTAGTTTATTGAAAAACTAACATTTGTGGTGCCTTTTTGAGAAAATAACAGTACTCGTGCTTCCATAAAATATACTAATTTCTTTTTGTACATATTTTTACTCATTCTACAAATGAGATTTTCATCTATTTACTAATTATCAAATGACAATTGTGATCGAATCTGTTTCTTTTTACTTTATTCTTATGATTTATCATATAAAATTTCCAAAAACCCAAAAATCTGTATAAAACAGAGTAAAATTTGTTATCTGTATTTGTCTGTTCCCGTTGCCTAAAATCTGTATAAATACAGATAAATCTGTATATATGGCAACACTGCTGACCACCTCACGAAATATTGATCTATCTGACGTATTGACCCTATCAGTCTTCATATTACATGCATATTGCATACACAGGTACATATATATCCACGTCCGCTCCCTATGCGGAGCATGTGGTCGTCATCCAGTTTTCCAGGCTTGTCTGTCCTGAGCCAACTCCATTACCTGTTCCCGTTTCATTCCAGCATGGCGAAATACCTGAATAAAAAAATACCTAGTGTATAATTTGGTAAGTATAATGCGTATTTTCGAGGCAGCTGGAGTTTTAGTCTAACTAATTTATCTATCTATGGATCGCCCCATGCTGCGTCTCTTGCAGGCTAGGCAGAAAGAAGAGGACGCCGGACCTACACACATTCCTAGCTTCCGTCACATTCATACAATTTGTTATACAGGCTCTCCGGTTTCTTTTACTCAAAACACGTCCGTCCTTGAGGATCCGATCGATCCAGGTGGTCCAGGTCAGTCTCGGACGGCCACGCTTCCTCATTCTTCTTTTTTCACTCGTATATATCTTTTTGATCACACTGATTCCTGTCATCATCCCATCTCTCAACATGACCAAACCGTCTAAGCCTTTTCACATTAGCAAAATCATCAAATTTCAAATGATCGTTACTTTGTTTCTGATTGTACATTTAGAACGCAACAATGTACCTAGGTATATCTAACTGATATGTACTTTATCAGCATTTCACTGATCCCATTTAATGGTCAAAAAAAATACTTTGATGTTACATGGACCTTTAATGGTTAAATGTCAAAATTGTGCACATTGCGCATGTGTCACAATTTCATTGTCTCGAAAGAAGTGAAGTGAGCTCGGTTTGGTACTTTGTGTGCAAATTGGTGGTGCATCGAATTAATATTGCATAGTGTGGTTTTGATCGCTCGTTTTATTCTAAAATAATCCGTTTTTTAGCTTTATTTTCCACATCTCATTCAGTAGTGAAGAAAATTCTAAATTATGTTGTGTTTTACGAGTAGAAACATGTTATTTGTATGGTGGTCTTACTGCTTTAGATGATTTTACATTGTTCCAATAATCTACATCTAATGTGATCATATCAGTAAATTGGTTATTTTATGTTGTATTTTAAGTATATGACACAAGTTTAAACTGTAGAATATTGTGGAAGTATTTTATAATTGAATAAAGTTGGGTTTGATTGACTTGGTGAAAGTCGTTTAAGTTACATTGTTGTTGAAGTTTGGTATTCTTCCGATCGATCAACATCAACCTGTCCGCGCACAGCTGACCCGAGTAACTTGATTCAAGGTAGGCAGTCGATACTTATACATTATGATTAATTATTATCATTATTAAGCTTTTCACACTTTAGATCTGAGCTATTCTTTGGACTTCTGTATTGTATTATGCTTGTATTTATAGTATTATACATATAAATATTTTTATATTCACAAAATTTATGAATAGCAGACTGCTCCTATTTTGTTTCACAGAATTTATGAATGAAATCCAAGGTACCTGTAATGTACTATTATTTCAAAAGTTGAACTATGGTTTATGACTGCTTTTACCATAATTTAGGGTGAATGGGGCATTGGGCCAATAATGAAAAGTCGCAATGTATCGACAAAGGCAAAGTTGCTGGTGCACACTGATGTATGCAAGTGAGACATGGACATGGTTGAAGAAGGATGAATCAAGTATAAATGCTGCTGAGATAAATGTGTGGAAAAACTTTGAGAGGTAGGATAAGAAACGAAGTGATTAGAGAGTTGAGTGAATGCAAAAAGGATGTTGTGACTAAAATGAAAGTGAACAAGTTGAGATGGTTGGGACATGTGGAGAGATAGACGATGAAAGGATAACAACGAAAATTTACCTGGGTGAAAGAATAGGTGTAAGGAAACGCGGCCGTCCAAGAACCACATGGCTGCCGTGTTTTGAGTAAAAGTAATCATAGAATGTGTATGAGGAATTGCATGAATGTTACGGAAGCCCGAAGTGTGTGTAATGATAGGAAAGTCTGGCGATCCGTTCTCTCTGCCTACCCCACAAGGGAGGTGGCATGAGGGTATATAGATTAGAATTTTTTATTAAACTTAAGAATAAGCATAGATGATTCGGTCATGTTGAGAGAATGAATGATAAAAGGTTGACTTAATATGATATATAGTATACCTATGGGTGAAAGAAAGCAGAAAGCCTGTATGATAAATTGTACAGATGTGCAAAAATTTAGCCCCTGTTAACTGTATCAGCATCCCATAGATGAGTGTATCTAGGCCAGTCTTTATATTTGATTTTTGTGGGATATTATCAGTCTTAGGTGATGTAGTTCATAAATAGAAGGTAGTTTAATAGTCTTATTAAAGGAGTACACTATTTTTCCACCCTTCAGGACCTATCTAGGTTCTAGAGACATGTAAGAGAGTTTCACATATCTAAGTACAGAATGTCTCAGTAACACCGTGGCGCCCGAACCATCAACATCAGTATACCTAATATACTATGATACAGCTGACGGATTATGTACAGTTTAAATTTCCTGTATTCCCTTGTACCAGTTCATTATCATATGAGAAGCCACACAAATCTTTATTAGAGAGTTGCTTTTTTATTGTTAAAATAATGTATTTACATGTAATCTAAAAAATACATAAAATGCTTGCTATCCGTATGTCCTTTTGTGAAAATTTTCAGTAGATGTTGATAGTGTTTCTCAAAAATACCAAAATGTTATTATTTGTTGGAGTGCTTATTATCCAAGAATTATATGCGTAGGTATACCAGAGGCCAAGAGTCCTAAGAATATGATTCCCCTCGGGTTACCTTGTCTGTTTAGGATGATGAAATAATACATCTGTTAAATTTATTTTACGGTCTCTTAAATAATTATGAAGTCCAAGTTTTCGAAAGGGATGATGCATGACGCTCTGGAACAGACTTGACTCAGTGGGAAGGAGTGATGCAAGTGCTCATGTAACATTCCATTGAATTAGGTCTATTTTTTTTTTGTATTTGTATAAACTGCCTGTTTATCAGGTCTCTAGACTAGTCTTGATAATATGTCTACAGTTTATTAGCATGAGCATTGAGCATCGCAATATCTCTTTTGTATGCTAATGTATTGTTATGTTACTTGATATAATTCCACACTGGCAGGAGTTTGGTTGTCACGGTGCAGCTAATTATTACTAACTTTACACACAACCCATTTATACAAGAATGAGGTCACCAGGTTAGGTGGTTAGGTCACCTGGGAACCTGACATCAGACAACTGATTTTAATATTGTATTCTACATTCACTGACAACGTCACCCAGTTTATGCAACACAGTGTGACAGTATAATATAAACATGAATTTATGACACTAGTGGAGACTTGTGGAACAATTTTAAGTTACAAATTCTCAAAGATAGTTTCATTACAAATTCCAGGGGGAAGCTATAACATCAAAAGGTCTCAAGGAAAATGAAAATGACAAAATATTTTCATACCAGCTTTTGTGCCCAGCAGGCCTATGTCGGATTTTAGGATTGATGCAAGGTGCAACCACTATTCCTAACATGTTGTTTTGTAATTAAATTAGGTAAATCCATTTTCTCTTTAACCATAACAGGTGTCCTAGGGTTCTGTCTGCTCTATTGTTACTCAAAATATGTAGTCTGAGAGTTCCCCCGTGTAAAACTGATTCCTAGACATAGGCGATTTAGTACCTACCTATGCAACATTACTAAAATATTATGGTGAAGGTATCATATGGCTTGCGAGTGTTAGCAAACCCCTTAAAAAATAATGCGTGAATAAAAGGATGATAGACTCGAAGAATAAAATTGTTTCAAAGGAAAAGAACGCATTTATATACACATATTCATGATGCCATTGACCTTTCGGAATAACTTATTTATAGTCTAGTCCTATTTTATTACCAAAATATTTTGTAAAATGAAACGTAACTGATAGATCTATATATATATATATATATATATATATATATACCAGGTAGGTACCTATACTTATATAATATATTGTTTTATGTATTGTGTAATGATGAATTAGTTATGTCACGTTATTGTAAGGATTGTTTAGAGATTATCTACTATATAAGCCTATTACATGGTGATATAACATATATAAATGCCTTATTATTATATAAAATAAATATATTTTATGTAATGGGTACATGGTATAGTATAATTTATATTTATGCATGTTTCATAATTCTTCTAGAATTATAACATTAGGTATAAGTACTCACATTTCAATAAATTGGTGTAAACAGCGATCCAGTTTAATCCGCCTACATTTACTCTGCAATAAGGTCACTCGTGTATAAATTGTTCAACAAATTGTTATCTCTTTCATATTACATTCTATATAAAATTATGTAGGAATTAATGAGTATAGTATTATAATTATATACCTCTTTAAAATATTAAATGAAATGTCAAATGTCTTGTCACTCCGTAATATATTAGTTAGTTATTTTATCTAGTTATTTATGTGACATTCTGAATCTAGATGTACTCTGAATTACGTTATTGAATTGCGATATCAAAATGCATTAGGTATGTAATATTTCTGATGTTCCCTATGTTGCTAGTTCAATGTGCGTATCCGATATTAATATTTACCCAATATAAGTACTTTTTATATTATAATATCTCTATATATACCTACCGACCTGACTGCGTTTTACAAATTTTCCAACTTGATAAATGATAATATATTGTCAATCATCAGTGCCATCATCAATCACTATTATTTACACTATTAACCGACCTCGTAGTTTTTCACGATGACCCATTTCAGATTTCACCTAATCGATTATTTATCAAACATTGAATTTCAAAACGAGACACTGAATTTTTTTACAGTTGAGCCAAGCTATACAACCTGAAAATAACAGGCTTGCTATGGCTTCTAAATTGTTGTAACATTGAACAACAGACAGCGCGATAGCAACATATTGGATATATTGCGATGAGGATGATAAAGACGGCGCAGTATTAGGTACTTTGAACTAATTTATTACGAGCAATGTGCAATCCACGCAGATAGAAAACTGGTGAAGGAATTTTTATTACTATTGTGTAAATATGAGTTATTTTAGTGTGTGTTGACTTTGTATGAAAGCACTACAATGTGGCGATAAAAGATTGGCAACTTTGGATAACCTTCGGATTTATGGAATGTTTGATGTGATCCAGAAATATATTTATATAATATTATTATAATCTAATTAAAGATCAGTATGTTTGGGTAGGCGGAACGAGGGAATCCAACTGTTTAGATGATGATGGTTAGATATTATCATTTCAACACTCGAAATTAATATGGTGGCGTTATATCAACGGGATTTTATAACGTGTTGTGACATCGTGGTACTCCCTATAGGACATTTATTGATTGTTTAGTAGATTTATTTATAATATATAAGTATATTTTATCGCAATGTATACCATTTGGTTTAGAAAATTAATCTGAATTGAATAAATGAACCCAAATACGTCAAATACAACTATGTCTTGTGTCTTCTTTTCAAATTATTTTCTGTACACATTACATTATGTCGTAATTTCTACATAAAACACTGCTTTCCTTCTTCCAAACAGATCACAGGTGTGTTCTGTGCTGAGAATTAATATAGAGACAATATGTGACAGTAAGATTATTAATCAATCACATGCTTGAGTGATAATATTATGTACTGTATGATTAACGATTATGAAAATGTAGTTATTGAATGAATATCAGATAAGTTGGTTGTAGTCAAGTGGTACTGGTGGTTCTATAGTCAGACACTAAGTATGTCACGGCAAACGGAAAATGTTCATGCAGTTTGTAATTTATTATTTAATTAATATTCACTTATGCTTACAATTGTATTAAGTAATATGCAGGCGATGTAAAATGGTTCTTTGTATAATCTACGGTTCAGATTTCTTCAAAAAAAATTCAATTTTGAGTAAGTCTTTCTGCTTGAAAGTTTAGAGAAACAGAAAACTAATAAGATGGGATAGTTTTCATAAGCTAAAGCTTTTATAATATATCGTGTATGAAGTGTACGTGCAGCACAGTATGCACAATGTGAAGAATTTGTTATTAGTCATCTCTGAAATATGTTGTCATCTGAATTGTAAAATTTAATGTGTTTACGATTCACGGAATTCTCTGAAGCAACATCACATAGTTTTATGTTTAGTCTTGACACCCATGCTTTGGATTTAGCTTTCAGAGCACTTTATTTCATGTTAGCTTTTATGAACTAAAACTTTCATATCCGCATTGCAATCCTTGTCTAACTTTTATTACTTACTATGTAGTTATTTTCTCCTTTGCATATTTCGTGAAGATATTTGCTTGGATTTTCGCCAAAGCGATACTGTTTTTATATTTTATGTACCATTAATAATCGAAACATAGATTTTACCTTCCATGTTAATGCGTACGCAGTTGGCTCCAGATTTCGCGTTTCCACACAGGTTTAGATTTCTAAAAAAAATTATAGTGACTACTTAGTTTAATCGGTTGTTTACATTGGGTAAGAAATACTTTTTTTCAATTTACTGAGATCTTGACCTGTATCTGTCTCCATAAAAAGAAACAGAAACGGAAATATCTATCTTTAATTAGTACTCAGCAACAGTGGAAGGACTTTCTATATTTACATTATCTACTGTAGAACAAAACTACGTAGGTATGTTTTTAATTTCCACGCAAAATACGTTGTATGTTCGACCTTTACCTGGTAGGATCGGCCAGTGGCCACTTATTGTACTTGGGATCAAGGTAGGATTATTACATTCTGTATTTTTCACTTACTAATATTTAATCACACTAAACATCGTAAATCGTGGTTTAATAATACTATTGTGCACACACACTATACGGAATAGAAATGTTTGGTTTAATATATTTATTAGAATTAGGTCTCACAATAATAATATTATGATAATATTAGTATAGTACTTTACTATTGGTACTCGTGCGAGAACAATGAACGTTTTGTTTGCATAGGAACCGCCAATGTTGTATTCTGTATGTAAATATTTAATTACTAGAAAATCTTATTTACCTATGAATATAATATACCTAGCTATGTGCTAGGAGCCTTTAATGTGGTGTGGACTGTTTGAAAACATGCTTATCTACTCCGCTGGAGATCAAATAATTAATTAATTTGTTTTGTTATGGAAAATTTATAGCAATAAAATTATGATTAGGACAAAAAAATATCAGCTGTTTTTGTGTTAATGTCAAATCAAAGAGAATTTATGTACGAATATCTCCACGCTATATATTCTGTTTTCTTGATGACGATTAACAAACGGGAGCATTTGAGCCAAGAAAATCCAAACGGTTCAACGGCTGCATCACACCCGAACTGATTAGATTACAAATTGCAAATTTTATCATTTCCAATATCATTTAGAACTTAAGACCCCCTAGATACGATCGCAAGTTATATAACTGCCAATCAGTAATCACTAATCAATACCTATCTCTTCCTAACTTTTGTCATTTTAATCAGTTTCTTGTTAGGTTCAGCCACCTTACTCAGAATATGCCCTTTGATTTGCACGTAATATTTTTTTTTTTACAGCGGCTCCTTGACCTTATATATTTTCTTGTGTTGTAACACCAGCGATATTGATATAGTGTATTTTCGATTCTATCTGTAATGATAAATGTTGTGAGTTATTCTCCATGATGTTTCAATACTGTATAGCACCTACATAGTACGTAGTCGTCCGTGTGCTAGGAGGTGGATTGCGGGCATCCAGGACTCTAATGAACTCAAGCCGCAGCTCAGCTAAACACGCTACAGGTACCGTGGGAACGTGAACCCATCTCCCACGGTATTTTCACTGCGAGTTCTTGATATACTGTGTGGTATAATAATTTGGCACATTTGTTTCAACTAGGCGATATTATTGTGCCCCAAATATTTCGTCTCATTTCATCTGCTTTTTGAAGAATGTTTTATTATTATTTATTGAAAATCAATCACCCATTAAAAGTGTTTACGGATCATTAAGTACAAAAATCTGTTTTATTTTTTTGACAACGTTAGCTGGATTTATTTGAGACATTGCAAGAACTTTTCAGTTTTTTCTTATTGATTCTATTATTGACTTTCTAACTTGGCGCCGATCAACTTGTATAACATCAAGAAGTAAAAATGTTTTCATAGTCTCCGAATTAATCGTTCTAATGCTAGTTTCGTTGCGGACTGTGATTAAAAAAATATTTCTCATTGGTCGGCCGTTGCCAAACTGATTGGAATTTTCCATTAGATCATTGTGTGTAATCTTGATCTACGTATAAGTATGAATTTATTTAATAAAGTTTAGAGGCACCGTGTGAATGCGTATGTATTGTTGTGTAGAGATAGATGTAATATAAAACAACATGTTATTATAATATTAAATAAATTATTATAGCGATTAGGTTGGGAGGCACCACCCACTGTCCGCCACTCTCCTCTCCTCTCCTCTGTACGACCATGGCCGTGTATGGTAACAGATCACACAGTCCCAGCAGACAGGCTGGCGACTTGGTGGGAATTTGTAATACTATTTCTTGTAGGTATTAAACATTATCTAGGTACTCATTGTTATTAGCATCGCTCCATCGTCTCGACGACGCAAACATGTTTTTTGATCATAGTTTTTTTGTGTGCTAATATTTAATAGCAAAATAGATTTTCTATATGGCTGTTCTATCACGGTATGACTTGCTTTTTATTTTGGAGTAATCACTAATCATTGCATATTGGATGGCGTCGAACCGAGTACACAAGGGCAAGGGCTCAATGTATGCTTATATTCAGTCTATCGCCTTTATGGTAAAACTTCTGTAAAGTTTGAAGTTAGTGGAAAATTATAATATTTTCTCTATTATATTAATCACTGGAATATCTCTCAAATAAATACCAAGTTACTGTCTCATATTTTCGTACGAAGTGTGTACCTATTATTATAACTTACTAGTATGTATATTCTTGACTCGAGAATTATTCTGACAAGTCTAATGCATTTATATGTTGTTGTATCGAGCTATTTCTGGATATGTTGTTGTAAGGAGCATTTCATCCTTCATGACTGAGCTGACCCTACCGGAATCTGGAAGGATGAAAATAGCGGAATGTTGGTCTATGAATCATACGATTAACAAACGGGAGCATTTGAGCCAAGAAAATCCAAACGGTTCAACGGCTGCATCCCACCCGATCTGCTTCGGATCAATTGATATATTGAAATGTTATTATAACATGTAAATATTTCAAGTAAGTATTTCTTGTGAAAATACAAGTGTGTGCCATGAGTGGCTGATATATTTGTATCTGCGTTCTCCAAAAATATTTAGAAATGCGAAATATTTGTATATATGTAAGTACCTACTGGTAAACCATTCCTTGTTAGACTTTGTATGCACTATTTGTAACAAATAACACACTCGTAAATCGACTGTTCTGTACAGAAATCTCGATCCTATTTGCATTGAATGTGAAAAAGTATCGGTTCGTGAAAGTAATGGCTTCATTTCTTAGTGTGTGAAGTTTATATATAAGCAATTAAACATTTGTTAGGATAGTTTTATGCTTACAAGGAAGTGTTTGGATATTTTAATTCACAATGAAAATCAATGTCATGGTTTTATTGCTTAAATACTAAATTATGTCCTGTTTTTGTCGTCTCTCCTTGAATATTAGTTTCACTTCACGGTTCATTGATGCTTATCAATGTTAAATAAATAATTTATCTTTTTAAGTATTCAAAGAGTTGCTGTACCTATAATGATGTGAAATTATAAAGGGCATCTGAGTAAGTCATCTCTTTATTGTTGTTATGAACTCTAAATATAAACCCTTTCAAGTGAACATTCATGAGCATGACAATACAATGTTTTTTCCTCGCCAGATGACTGATCTCACTACTCGGTAAAGGTAGAGCGTTGCTCTCATGTTTTTGTACTTTGATTTGTAAGATACCTACCAGCTACATACAAGTGTTTAAAAGCTGCAGAGTTTATTTTCCTCTAAAGTGAATTCTCCCGTTGGATTTTCATTTCATTTTTGTAGTAGATTTTTCAGAATTACATTTTTGTTTCGAACTAATTAATTATGAATTTCATATTTCCCAAAAAAATGACTGGAATACCGTGGCACTTGGAATATTACCAAAATGTAAATTATACAGAGCTGTATCATTCTAATCCATGAAATTTACACATCATAAAAATATGTTATATACGTATGACATATTTTCTTACTTTATCTCGTGTTGAGGGCGATGGTATTCTTGAACTTTTTTGCATTACTATTGTAACATAATATCTGTCTGGTCGTTGGTTTCTCAGTGTTGTCGTTGTTGTAAAAGGAAACTTACTGTAAAATGTAGTAATGTGTTTTTTTTTTTAATCTTATTGATGAATGCATTTTATTCCTGTCTGATAACTGTTTACTTGTATTACATACTTGTAGTTTGTAGTAGGTATAACTGATATTTCCTATGATCCCGTATTGTCACGACGAAGGCTACATTTATACTTCTCCATTGATTTTCTGAGTAAAATACTATTTACTACCTAGTGACGTTGCTATGCGGATGTTACATGTAGGTATTCATATTCGAGTTCTATTCTATAATATAACCGCTTGGCAATCTGCCGATTGTGCTTCGATTTTTACATGTTGTGCTCTTGAGAGAACAATAGTAGGTATACTAAGTTGGTAATTCATGATAGTATTGTTATTGGTTGAAATGTAAGATTATTTGTTTGATTCAAGTTTAAATGCAATCGGTTGTCGTAGTGCACTTGACTTACATAATAACATTGTACATTTTTACGTGAAGGACATACATGTATTAATATAAGTAAATAGTGAGTAATAATTATTGATATAAGGTAAACCGACGTAAAAAAATCCAAACAAACATTGATTGTTCTTATGGAAAATTTTAAGTAATAACAAATTATGTAAATATTATTTCAAGACAATAATATTATTATCTGCACGTGTATAATTAGCAGTGGAATGGCATATGTTAGTCTTAGTAATGTAGTGCAAATATTAATATTTATGTTTGAAATAATAATATAATGGAATTAACGTTGTCTCGTTTGCCACATCTTTGGCAATTAAAATAATTTGTTATTTTGCAAAATTGTATTAAAACGTGTTAATTGTTACTTTTTGCTGCTAATTGTTACTTGCACATGTTTTCGTGGCGTGTAGTAGTTAGTTTATAATTGATTTCTAGTTTTTGAGTTACATATTATATGTAGTTTCGTTAAAATAAGGCTTTCGTTAAGTGTTTATGTTCTATAAAATATATATTTTATAGATAAGTTATTAGACTGTATTAGATTTTCTATGAAAGGAGAAATTTTCTTCCTCCCACGTAGTTTGTTTTACATTATACACTATACTGCTTTTGATCATATTGTCATACCTATATTTTGTTTTATACGGGTTGTTGGGTTAACGCTTTATTTTGTTCTTCTACAAAGTCTACAATGATGATATTACAATAGGATAATTTATTATCTTTGTGTTTGAAGTTGAAGCATGTGGGTAGTAGAGTAGGTATCTGAAATAAAACGAATAATAGAGTCCATTATTTCCATTAGCAGTAAGACATGTCACATGTGATGTAGATAAGTGGATCATACGAGACTATTATAATCATATCGGTTATATTTTTTGAATTTACGTCATCGCCACATCAGTTGATATGATTGTTATTGATTCAATAATGTTTCATACCTGTTTCAAAATAATACTATGTATATGTATGTCCACAACGAATCTATACAATTACATCGCATTATACATGACTTCACTGCTGTGATCAATCATCATAACTTTGATATGGTTATAAAATTATTACCCATAACTAGTTTGTCCGACGTCTCTCCAACGTCTTTATGTGATGTATTTCCTGTTATTAATAATCTAAATCAGTAAAAGCATTACATACATTTGCTTGCCTTTGGTTGTTGTGAATTTTATAAAAGAAGTAGATATTATGAACCTAGTTCTGTTGTTTTCTTGCGGTATGTAAATCAATACATTCTATTATGACAATATCATCGGTAAACGGGTGTATGACACACTGAAAAGAAGAAGAAAATGTAATATGCGTATTATGTGTATGAAGTACGTTATTGTATGGTCTCGTGTTTTTTTATTAGGTACTTTGGTTGTAGCATTATATCCGTGATAACTCATTGCTTATTGTGCTTTTAAATTCCAAGAATAGTATCGCGTGAGATAGTATAAGTGCGTGCTGGGAACTAGGTTTCATGATAGATGAGATTGTAGGGAGAACCCGACTTACTTCTGTGAAGGCCCAGAGGTTAGACAGATAATATTTAACTATTAGCTCTAATAAATAATATTAGGGTTAATTCTCAAGTCGTGAACTTCGTGTATTTTATTCGTGCGTCAGTATTTTGTAATACCAAACTATAGATGTGTATGTATCATTGAGTATGATTGCATTAAAGTAAACCAAGGTACAATAAAATAAGTAAAATTATCTGACGTTTAAATTTAATTTAAAGAATACACGATTCATCAAAAATTCGTTTAGGTAAATAAAGTGTGTATGTGTACAATTTAATTTTTATCGAGACATAAATGTATTATTGTAAGGTAGTGTAAGGTTAACTAGGTTTAGTCCCGTTGGTATACGTGTACTTAAGTATTGTTTTTATTATTTTTCAACCAATACAACACCGGGTAGCAGCCCAGGAATGGCGGAAATTCGACCCAAACATGGGGACAGAACAGACTGATGTTGTAAGATACATAAGGATTGGTACTCTGGGCAGGCACCAGATAGATATAGAATCATTTCCCACTCTTGACCCCATCCGATCTAGTCCTGGACTTTGTAAGTTGGGACTAGAGGGGCTGCTCTAGCTGGGTAGTCACCATATGGGCAGAGTGGGGGAGTACAATAGGTCTTATTATTAGTCGTAGTACACATTTCACCCCTCCTAAATAATATAAAAATCACTTTTCAAAAATAACCCCAAATTACTCCTGGTTTTATACCATCTCTATAGTACGAAAAGTTACTTGGGTATAGTTTGTTTTTGCGTGCTGAAGGCTTGGTATTTAAGTATTTAATCTCTATATTAATCATTGTTATCGTGATGTAACCAATGTGTAGGTATTATGTCAATCTGTACCCGTGTATTCTCTTCGCTTTCAACTGCGCAGCCATTTCGTCGGCTTCAACTATCGATTTTCTATCAAAATGTCTCTCATACCGTTTTTTTGTTTTTTGTTTTTGCGAGTGAATGACATAAATTCCGTGACTCTCGAATTTATTTTCGTAGTAAACTTTTTCCCTTTTCCTTTCCTAAGCTTATATTTTCGTGGTTGAAACAGTTCAGTATGATAAGCTGTGCTACTAATTAAGCCTATAATCTTTGAGTACATCGCATTAAATAATATAGCTGAATCGTCATACAACTAGGTACTTATAATTTTATGAACAATATCCTGACCATGGTAGTCTTCCACGTGCAGTTTCACATGAGTGAACATTGAACAAGTGTATACACGTGTAGAGATACTATGTGTTAGGAGTGTCTCATTAGGTTATATTGATATTGTTGACTAATGGGTACTGTACTTATATCATCTGTATTCTGTATACATTGAGTGCACTTTTCTCATATTAGCGCTAAGTTTCGTGATTTCTATCATCAGTGACTGATTGGTTACTATTGTCATATTACTGTCCTGGATTGTGTCTTCGTGTCAATAATAATGTAAATATTTGTTGTGATTATAGTACGTATTATGATGCTTCTGTTGTATTCTTAGGCGTAGAAACAACAACGATAAGTAATATTTTTCTGGACGACTTTTCATTTCAATTTCCTCACGTTTGGATCAATAGTTAATCCTGAAGAGTTTCTGGCATCCTGCTCCGAAATAATGTATCTCCTGTTAGGTATATGCCATTTTAAATATCTACAGTCTACACGTATCACTCCACATACCAGAAGGGTGGTATCTTCATCAATAAACTGACGAACTTTTCATTTCTGAAGTCATTTCCAGTCTCCTATGCCGACACATCCGTGATAAATAAATTCATACAGATATACCTAAGGATCGTTCGAAGAGTATATTATAGTGTGTCAGCGTCACTAACCTCCAAATTAATTCAGTAAGGCAGACATTGTCATATAGTTCTACTATACACGTTTACCTTAACCAGAATGTGCAACAAGGTCATCACTCATTCGTACATAATAATATGTTTAAATACACATTATTATCTCATTTATATAAGTACCCATAAAAGTGCATTCTAGAAAAGCCTTATTACTATAGTATTACTGAGTGGTGTAATTATCTAATCTATTTATCTAACAAATTCCTTCGTGTAAGGTTTTATTTTTGTATCATATAAAAATAAACCAAAGTACATAAATAAGTGAATAGTTATTCCTCGCAATAAGTTATTTCGTAACTCACAATAGATGTCAGATAATACCACAGCCTTTTCATTACTAGTAGCATTGTTACGTGCTTGAAATAATTATCAGTATTAAATTATTAGCTACTCGCTGGAAATTAGAAAGGCTTTGCCATCTATTCATAGAATATACGCAATGGTAAACTTTCTGTATTATCAACGAATTCTCTTCAAGACTATTCTATTATGTATTAATTTGAAACAATTGTGTGTTCAAGTAGGCCTGACCCAATCTTATTGATCCAGCTCTCATTCATGGGTGTTGGTGGTCGTTATCGTAAATATCACTTGAACTTGAATGTTCCCCGTATAGCGGGGAGGGTACAGACTACAGATACTTGGCTTTGGCTGCTGACGTCATGCCGTAAGTACGTATCGTATTATGTAAGGGCTCGCTTCTCGCTATCGCGCTCGGGACCTCAAGGTCGGTGGGGTTGGGAGTGTTGGGACAGGGGAGTTGGAATATATTGGCTTCTTTCTCAGAATAGCGGAGGCGTCCAAGTGAACCGTGTTCAGCATAATAATATTCCGAAGACATACAACCTCTCTGTTCAGTATTAAATTCTTTTAATAAACTCATCTAAAATATACTTTATTTATTTTATTCTTTGAAGGAACATTTGTATATACCTAAAGTTTCAAAATATACAATTGAACGACAATCTTCAGATAACTATGGCGAATGTATCGCTATTTAAAAATTAATACAGACTACAGGGGTAGCAATGTAGAAAATGGTATGAAACCTGTATAATTTGAATATTTTTTGTCGTTCCTTCCTTATTCAATTTAACTAGTTGATAAATGTTTAGAGTCGTAGATAGTCACGGCCAAGAGTGACTCTTGGTAAAAAAAAATACATATCAATATTTTTTTATTGAAAATAGTTCACAAAAATTCGTGTGAATTATTACCTAAGTGCTAATACTCGTATTACGAGTAAGGTGGTGATATATGGTAGACTTATAGAATGGTTTTACAGCTTTGTAAACTATAATCAAATCATGTCTATAGACCACCTCCCTTTCATCCCACGTCCCGCAATGCTTTGAAAGTTCATCCAGGCTTGTATTGAGCGTACACTACACACTGTTCAATGTTCATGCACGCTTAAACTATCCCCCTTCGTCGCATCGCATATGTGGGCGCTCCAGGGGGGACTATTATGGATGTTTTCCACTTGATTGTTGTCGAGTGGGCGAGTGCATGTTGAATATTCAATTCATTCAATCCTACCACCCACCCCTCTTCTCTCATTCTGAGAAGTTGTCTTGGAATGTATTGATGAAAATAATTCGAAATGGGATTCATATCTCTCGTGTCAGGAATCGGTATTACATTATAATGTCTAGACGGCTAGTGAGTTTGAATATACCATTTCGTTTCTTACCAATTATTATGAATACTAGATGTCGTATGAAAAATCGTACAAGATGGCACATAATGAAGATTTTAGATTTACCACAGCAATAAATGTATTCATCAACTAATTGAAACTATTTCTGCCTTCCGCATTTACCGTGGATCCGAAACTATCTACGTTTTGGATGCAATGTTTATGTTTATAAAAACATTGTCTGCTTCAATTTTAATCGTATGTTCTGGCAAGAATTCTAAATTTTAGATACCTGTTTATAACAAATTTGGTGCCTACAAAACGGTCTTGTAGGATTTGGATTTTAATGGTTCTTGATAAATATTATGTTCATATCGCTAAACTACTACATATTTCATTGTCTACTCTATGTACAATTTTATTGTTATAATAAAATTTCACTGGAAAACTAAAAATCTGAATGGCACTTCATAACAATGTGCCCAGCATGTTCAAGATTTTTCTGGTTTAACGTCGGTGGTTCCGTTTATTTCAGAAAACCTCTGATGAATTTTCCTCTGAATGTGGTACGTAGAAACGCTTTGTCGCTTTCTGTTCAGTGTTCGTCAGCGATTGTGTGTTCACTATTCGTATATTTTCATAATGCCGCCTGTATTTGGTATTTCATTCTTCAGTTTGAGCCCAGCCGCCGTGGCGCGTGTCGTATTCTCACTGTGATTATTGTGCTGTCAGTTTTCGTGTTTCAATAATACATCTTTTTGTAATAGGTACATGTCATGCACATTGTGCTATACATAATATTGTAAATGTTAATATCGTTGTGAGAGAAAATCGGTGGCAATAAATCTGTCTTGAAGCGCATGTAATCGTTTCAGTATCGTTGCATTAGACTTTGCAACAAATGCATTATAAACACTACAGTGTCGAGACGTGTTATTATTCTAATCAAACAATAATAATAGGCAATTTATTTCTATGTCTACTGTGTTCCTATGCAATTATACTACAAACGAGTATATTATAACAAACTATCTCTGTATTGTTTTATCATTTTAAGTAGCTGTTCGTGATTCGATTCAACATTGATTGTGTGTATCGATGTATTATGCAATTTTCTTATAAGACGTCCAACTATCTGTGCCGCTGTGGTGTCTATTTAAAAGGTAGGATTTTTATCGATCTAATAAAACTCTATCTAACAAATAAGTGTGTTATAATTCTTTCTAGATTTGTTCACAATACATACTTGGTATAAGCAGTAATGTGTATATCGTGACTTTATTGTATTGGATTATCAACGATTTGTTCCGCCTGACGATGGATATGGAGTCTCAGTTAACTAGTCACGTCTTCAGTTAAATAAAGTCGCGGAAAAATATTTTTTGTTATGCATATTTCCTATTTAAATCATATATACCTACATATGTAGCGAGTTGCCAGGCAGTAAGTACTTGTACAGACTACGAAAGAATGAATGAAAGAGGGGCTATGTTATGTATGTTAATCCTTCCAGTTATCTCCTTTGGTTGCAAGGCGGATCTTCCAAGGGAAGGTGCCGAGCTCGAATCTCGCTATTGCAACATAACATTATTTGCAGTTTTTTCCACGGTACACAAATTATTTTGTGTACTAACTACTAACATCAAATTAATATATATATTTTTGAATTTTGTTATTATTTACGTACCGTGATAGTTGGAGGATGCAGTACGAAATTCTGGCCAGAACACGAATATATTTATTTTGGTTAAGCATTTTATAAAATAACCTGTGGAGGTGCTAATTCATGAATCATAGTGTATAGTCAATGATTCCTACAATATTTACATTGCGAGTGAAATGGTTGTTATCATTGGGCCTAATTGCATTAGCTTTATTTGTTAGTATCTATCTGTCTGTAGCCTTCACCTCTTTTATCAGATAATTATATGACAGGGTTGGAAACACATCACCAGAGATATGTACATAGAAACATACACGTGTATGTAGGTCTTAAGTTCTGTATAATGTTTATTGAATCTAATAATAATATTGTATGTTTGTTTAATAATTACAATATCAACTTCTTATCACTACATATACCTAATAGGGTTAATATTGCATGCATTTGATAAGGTTTATGTTTGTAAAAGATTGGGTTTATTAGTTGAAGTTTATGTAGCTAGGCAGGGAGGTACTTCAAGCTATTGTGTGATTCGTAAGCCGAAGATCGTTGCATTATGTTTTTGGTGTACAATGAACAATAATGTAGTGTGAATTTGATTACTACGAGTATCAATTTGATTTTTCGTTCCAATTATGCGTCCTGCAAAATAAATTTCCCAGTTTTAAAAAGTTTCTCACCACGTATATTTGTATCATTGTTGGAACATTTTAAAAGAACTTTTCGTCCATTTTTATAGGTTGTCTTAATGAATCTATGTAGTCGATGTTCGTTGTTTCTTTCGTATCGAATTTAGTAAATACCTGAATACTGTTTGGTATAAATTTTAATCAACATAATTATTATAAGCTGCATCACGTGTGATCTTATTATGCATTATAATGACATTATGTTAATCAGATTATTAATAATAGGTCGGTAATACAAGTTGTTAATGCCCATTATGATGACTGGTCATTAATTATGATCTATATAAAACACCCACTTGTCGGAATCAATTAACAAAGCGGTATTGTCATAATAATTATATGCATAATAAATATCGTATTAAGTTATTCTTGATCCTTTGCCATCGCTAAAGATTTCCTTATAGTGTATATAATTTATATAAACATTGCTGTATAAATATTTTGATTAATTATTATAGCCGTTTCATAAAAACACTTTATACGTGCAATATAAAATTATTATTTATTTTTAGATGCACTCATTTGCCTTTTTGCCATTCTGCTTTATTTTTATTAGTCTCAACAAAGGAAGAGATTGTATTGTCATCACATAGCTTAGTATAGCCTAAGATTTGATTTAATTCTATGTAAGTAGTGTAAAGTATGTGAATTAGAAGGTAGAATTACGTTGCAATGATGAATTATGTGTACAAGTTGATTTTATGTACTTGTATCATTTATGATTGTGTGTGAGGTGTTGTTTCTGATTCTCACGTTTGCTGGGAAAAGTTGACATTATTTTGGCGTCGTGTGACTTTCCAGACTCGTGTCATGCCACTCCATTCTCATCAAGATACACAGGCAGGTATGGTTATATTATAACGAATTAGTAACGATTGATATTATGTAACTTGTTTACTTCAGTATACATTAGAATATTTGTATGCAGTTTAAGAAGTCAATGAAGAATTTGCAAGTTATCCATCCAGTCGTAGTTATTTCACTTCTTCATCAGTATAAAACGATAACAATTATACGTTTTATAGAGGTATGGCATACAATGAAAATAGCTAGATATTTTCTTATTTCAAAGTGCGCGTTAACATAATAATATTTTGAACTGCAATAATAAGGGTTGAGGTGGATCTATTCTATATCTTCTTATTGGAATTACCCTGGGAAATCTGCGTATGTGTGTGACTATACGACATATTATAATTATTCGTACTTGGTTTTAAAAAACCTGCCTTTATTTTTTCTGACTTACGATTCAACTCCTTTACTGCATTATTGAGAATATCTATCGATCTGTTTTCTCAATATTTCAACAATATAGTATGTAAGTTATAGGAACGACTTAAAGTAAATGTATTTATTTAGCAATTACAATAATATTTTCATGTTTCGAGAAATGTCATGACGCATGACTCATTGTTGGTTTTTTTGCCGTTATTGTAGCATTAAGTGTTTTCTGTTGACCGCAATGAAGGAACACCGTATGACGTGCCCTCCGACTATATACAAGGTTATGTTATTAAACTAAATGTTACCTACACTGTATATACATAATAATATATCATAATATAGCAAACGGCACCAGCTGTTACACGTAGGTAGAAGTAGTACAGAATGCAGAGTAATTATTACAGTGTGAAGTGCCAGGTATCGGTATGCAGTAATAGGACGTTCTGAGATATTTCCTATATAAGGAGCAACGTGTCACCTACAGCATTATTATAATTACACGAGTCGCTTACGCTCACAGTCACAGTCAAAGCATAGAGGTCACAACAAATATTCCTCTACAATTTATATTAAGTAGTATATTATTTTGTATTGTGTGTGTACATATAGGAAACTGATGTCGTATAATGTAAATACATTCACGGAACACACACGGTGAAGGACAGCAAAAATGTAATAAAATTTAATAAGGAATTATTATGTAAGCCGCGACATCGCGAAATAATAATAAAAAAATAATCTTTATCGAATAAATAAATAACAGAAAAGACGTACAGATAGGTATAATGTGTATGTAGGTACGTGATTAAATATTAACATCCATTAGGTAAATGTAAATAAATTTAACACTAGCGTGATGTAACATGTTTTTCATATGGAATTAACAGTTTAATTAATTCACATTTTAGATTGTCAGAAAGAAAACAAAAACTGAGTAATTTAATTAATTATTACAAACAGACCACATCTTATGTGATAACCTCGTCATTGTAACACCGCCCGATACCTACACCTATACCTACCCTAACTACTATTATTACACTAATTTTTATTCGTGTTATGTAATGTACATATTATGTATTGCCATTTTAGAACAACATTTTATCATATTTTGTTTCATACTCTTAATTTATTTCTTCAGTTTGATAAACCTCTGTGTAAGTTCCCTTCGTTCCATAAACTGTCTTTTACATCGAATTGTTTTACTAAATTTCAGTCGTATCCTTAGAACCTCTCAATATAGATTCCTTTGTCCTGTCGAAATAAAGAGGCAGACGTTTGTGTTACAGTTACGTAGTGCTATTGTTAGAATAAGATGTATTTTGCCTGGATGCTTTAGTACAGTCTGAGGGCGTTGATTTCTTTGGCGGCCGAGTGGGCGGACAAAAATCGAGATGCCTGCATACTATTACTATTACCTACCTAGTAAGTTGTATGCACTCTATAAGTTTACAGCTTTTATGGGGATTGTAGTACTGCACATTCGCATTATTTGTAGTGATCCTTTTTAATAAGTCTACAGTTTTATTCCAATAGGTATATAGTTACTACGCTGAAACTAAACGAGTTTGTACGACGTACGTGTACATTAGCTCTAATTACACTCTTAGTTTAAATTTATCATTATTGTATCGTGATTATTCAAGAATTATATATGTATACAGGTATTGATAGTATATTGATGATTATTTGATTGACATATTGTATGGACACCAGCTGTTTAAAGGTCACTTGCCAAGTCGTTAACTAACATCGACTAATCAGAATATTAATGTGATGTTGACAAGATTTACAACTTGCTTCAACACCTCGTCGCATTGTACTGAAGATTAAAACACACATTTTGTTGCTTGTTGACGGAGTGTGCATTGGTGTACAGGTATACTTCACCAAGTAGTATTGGTGGTATGCGTTACATATGTAGTACCTACGTGTTCATACAATAAATTACCCCAGATAGAGATTGTGTATACTTTACTAGAGGTACATTGATACAAGGATTTCCCTTTTTCCAATCACGTGATAAGCAATATGACTAAACATTGTTGGTTTAATTAAAAGCGCATTGTATTTTTCATGTAATTCTTTATAAAACGAAGGTTTTTTTATTCTTCAAGAGAACATCGCACAACACGTATTGTTCACGACCGCACCGACTCGATTAGCGCAATGTTCAACGTAAATAATATAATATCTACGTACAAGATAATTTTATTGATATTATGTATAATTTTCAATGTCGCCTATGCGCTACAAATACGTTAGCGATGCGTATTTATTAAATTTATAGCGTGTATAATTTGTAATATCCTTGTAGCTTTAAGAGTTTTCCGAAAGAAGAGGCGCCAACTCTCTTCGTGTATTGGGAAATTCAGTCACAATCTTCGAATTCATCTGTCCAGTGAAGCGCGACACGGTGGCACCGTAAGGTATTTCTGTATTCTGTATCAGATGTATTATTTCTGACCTTTATGTTTTTTTTAATATTATTTAGGGTTAATTCAAATTGACATGAATACTGCCGTGTTAGAAATCTCCCAGCAGATGTAATTTACCAATGTAATTATTGTTGGTACCTAGTTCACATCTTCATAAGAATTGCAAGTCCTAATTTTGATTCATCGGTTGCGGAATGTCGACTCTGTGTGAAGTTATATTTGTATAATTATTTGTAAAATAAAAACACTGTTTTTTACTTCCACTATTTATTTATTTAAAAAAAAACAGTGTTTTTATTTTACAAATAATTGTACAATGTGCTTCCATAAAGTTAATCTTCAAACAATCAATAAATTATATTTGTATGTTTTTATAATTTTTATAACTTAAACTGACGTCGATTTAATTCACCCATTTTTTGATTAACTTACGACTATTTTTTTTTTAATTTACCACCCTTTACAACAAAGATCCAGGCACAACCGTACCCTTGATTTCGGCCGGCAGATCCTTTTCTTGCGTGTGTAACCTGATGTGTGAAGATTTCTTTTATATGTTGGTGGTTGAGGTATGTTTTGATTTAAATAGGGCGCGTCTGTGACTTTGATTTCCAAAGGTTATGGAAAATTTTGAGAGATATTTCTGTGTGACAAATTATTCTTAGGTATAATGGTTTATGTGCGTCATTTAAATAGTTTGCATGCAACGAACGCCACACCGACCGTTCCGAATCACGGTAGCTTGGTAATGTGATGTCTGTAGTATACCTAATAAATAATAGTTAGTAATATTTTTAATACTCATATTAATCACCGGTTACTGGGGCGGCGTCTGCCAAAATATTTGTTTTAATGTCACGTTCAAGTATCCCTAGATAAGTTGTATTTTTGGGATATTTTTATATAGACTTTGTTTTATTTACAGTACTTTGTAGATATTTTTGCACTGTCGTGACTCACGTAGCCAATATTCAAATGATTATTTATTTATTTATTGAGTCATATAATAATGTCTTGTTTCTTCAGTATTAATTTACCCACCAAAGTAATTCATCAAATTTCATTTGTTTCACGATGATACAAACTTTCTGTTGGAGTAATATAAGAGTGGATAGAACAAACATTTTTCTTTTCGTGTGTTTTTATGTTGTGGTGCTATTGAGGTACGTACGATTCTAAGCTTTTAGTCAAAACATCACATTAACATATTGGATCAATACAATGTAGTTTAGATTATTTTACTCATACCTTACGTTATCCGTAGAGATGGAAAATGATTGTTGTGTTGCGTAAAAAGCTTTTACGGAGATTAGTATGTACCCATCTAATGAAAGCGTTGATAATTCGTTAACAAATATACGTCAGTACATTTTACTCGTGTCATAAACAAACGGTAAAATGCGTTTTTAATTTTAATAATAATTTGTATTTTGTACTCATTCATCCAATGGTATTTATTATAAACAGATCGTTATATTCGTCCTTGTAACTATTTTTCTCATCGGCCAAATATGTGTGTCGGATGCTGAAACTTATTTTAGAATTAGACGATCCGGATGATTTGTTTTCATTGATATTGTATGATGCTTTTGGGGAGATGTTGTCCAAGAAAATACAGATTCTCGCGTCGTATGCATGACGTCCCTTGGCGTCGCCAATGTTGACAGCCCAATTAGTAATTTATAAATCATTCTAACTTAAAACTTACTATTTCAAAAATACTCCTCACAATTTGTTGCACGACTTTCTCATTATCAAACGTATAATATTATATCAACGTATAGAAAGTTAGTTGGGCTAAGTGCAATAGGTATATGTAAGAAACCTTAGAGGTGATACTAATTGTTTTTTAAATGACTTAGAACTTTAATAAGACTTAAGTTTAAGTATAGCGTAATGCGTCTTAAGCTACGACATTATCTTATTACGTTGGTACGTTCTAGTTGTTTTCTAAACAATATTTGATCGACATTCTTCTAACGTAATTTTTTTGTGTGTAGGTAGGTAGGTATGTTTTTTATTTACATTATGGAATTTTATCTCTTATATATGTATCACATATTATTTAAGTACATAATATTATAATTTGTATATAATTAAGATAGTCTGCGACATGAGTAATGACACGTTTGCAAGATTTTAATATCCCTCTACTATATGAAACATTTTCATATAAAAATAATAAAATCTTGTAGGTATATTAACGCTCCATTAACTCTTACGAGCCAATTTCTCACACTGAGAACACACGTGTATGAACTATTAATGTGTAGTGTAGGTCTGTAGGTAACTACATCAAAATGCTCTCGTGCAATTAACTTAGGTTATTAAAATTTATCGGTTTATGAACGTGTAAGCTTAATACGCTTTTTACGTTACTTTAATGTGATTTACTGCTGACTTACGAATCAGAAAGGGTCTTGATAATACGATGTACAGGACTTTTTATGAATCACTCAATTTCTTTACTCTAATTGCACATAAAATAGTTTGGAATCACTCAATTTCTTTACTCTAATTTCACATAAAATAGTTTGGATTGTACAAAAGCATACCGAATGATGAAGAGATAATTATTGTATTTTCTTTGTCTCTGATGTATGTCTCTGGTGCATCAATGTGTTTCAGTACGGCAGTTCTACACTATATTGTCTGCTGTCTTATAATATTAATAATACCAAATTCAATTCTTGTTTCTTTTTGTCCATTCGTGTGTCAAGTTATTTACTATTAATTATTCATTCATTTTCAAGTTTTTTGGAATTGTACCAAGTGATTTTATCCCCTTCTTACGAGTATAACAGATTCAAACCGGATTTACCTACATTATTGATCATTGTAGTGTAGTTACTTTTTTACGTTGTAGATACTAATTCGCTGTCGTATTAAGTATCCGTCGTGAATATACCTACTTATAAAGAATGGACATTGTTCTGTTAAGTTAAATATAGTCTCTATATTAAATAGGTCGAGTCACTGGTGCTTCTTTATGATAATTATCTTCAAAATCTAAATCTGCCCTACTTTAACATAATGGATGTCTTTGTTTGAATTTGGTAGGTTTGTCTTAGCGCACGTGTTTAACTATTCGGGGAGGGGAGGTTCAATGACCTTTGTTTATTATTACACGAGGGAATAAAGGAAATACGCATAAATTCATACCTCCTTAATAATGCAACAAGAGAATGGCGGAATATGATGATGAATATTACCTGGAAATGTGGGTCGCCTGAACATTTCATCTTAGCATTGTGATTGGTGGATAATTTTTTTTCTGTGGTTGAAGGATCTTGATTTTCACAGATCGGTGCATTTTCTTTCCACGCCTATTGTTTAACTAAGAAGTTTAACATGTAAAGATATAAATAAACAGTAAAGTTGATTCCTCGTTCGTTACAATTTTTTGTTGTTGTAGAACTTCCCTTTCCTCGAAACGAATGAAATAAGCTGTTGATTTCCAGAACGTACCTATGACGACATTTGATTACGATGTTTTTGTAGATTATATTTGATTAATAATAATCTGTTATCTGCAGTTCACATTGATAACACTGTCACAACACCTAGGATCAATAATGGATTGTATATGGTAATCAATTTAGTAATTAACATTTTATGTAACATTGATACCGCAATGACAGTACTATCTACTATGAGCCCACTGCCCTCACATCACCAGCTGATTGATAGCAGGTTATGAAGTAGGTACCAGGTACCTACTCACTCGAGTACATTTTTTATTATGTAGGTATTATAATTCATATCATCATCAGCTGATGTCACTTCTGTATTATTTACTTCATTATAAGGCATTGCGTCGCGCAGTCTAGTAGTGTCTTAAGTATCATCAGATTATACCTACAACAACAATAAATAATTAATACGCTATAATATTGTAATATATTGTGTATACTTACTCTATATGTATAATATGCAAAGTGTGTAGATATTACTAACAAGTGTTTCCCTTCAAATTACTAATCGATACACGAGTAATAAAGAGTTAATTATTGATTTGTGTGTTTGTAAAATTACAAATTATCAGTAAGTCTCGTTTGATCTAAATATGCCATTTAATTCAGTATTTATATTGTTTTGTAAACAATATTTAGGTTATAGTTCAGTATAGCCTACGAGAGGCTACGTTTCTATTTTTATAGACCTAATATTTGACTATATTTTATCGCTCAGAGTTAGAAAAAAATATAATTTTTAATAACTCCTTAAAACGATAATGATGTGTCACATCTATTTTTAGTTTACTGGGAATTGCAAGAGACACTGACGTTTAATGTAATTAAATTACAGGTATTATGATGTCATTGTTATTACCTACTTCTATTTTTTATAATCTACCGAGTGGTTAGTCATCGAGTGGTTTTGTAAGCTGAAGTTTATTGATAAGAATTTAGATAATAAATGTTGATGCATCACTGACTGATATTAATTTTTCGGTGTTTTCAGCAAATGTCTCAGATTTTTAATAAAAATTGCAAGATATTAAAATAGGTCCTCTGCATGTATCATTGTATCAGTGTATTACGTACGTCGTACATATTATCTAGGGCTTTGTATAGTCTCTACGTCGCATATTACTACGGGCTAGGTGTTTTGGTACAACAGGTATTGCTATTGTTTTAATACTAACTTTTTACCCTAGACTTTATGCTCTACTATTTCCAGAATAACAATTGTGCTTAGACAATAAAGAATGTTACAATATATGCAAGTGGCATCTCGTCAATTATTATTATCGATTTGAGGGCAGCTACCTCTAATAAATGACATTTCAATAACTGATTACAGTCCCAAGCGGTTATTTTTTTTATTTCATGTGATAACATATGATGGATCACCTGATGTCTGTCTCAATCTTCTGATAAGAGTGTTATTTATTGAAATTACATTAAAAAACTATTCTCTGATGAGATAACTGTTACTGATCAACAACTTGTTATTTCCAGTGGGAAAAAATATAATCATGACGTGATGTTGTTTGTGTACTTTATTATCATTTTGAATCATTTGAGGGGATTTGTTTTTTAAGTGCTTAGGTAAGGTCTAAATGCCTAAGTTGACTATTTTCATACTTTAAATTGTATTCAAGAGATGGAGAGATTTTAGTAAGTAATATCGGCCTAGCCGTTAGGTATGGAATAACCATTTCAAGGAGGGGTATTTTCTATGATAAATAATTAGAACAAAAGGTTATACTACCCAATACTAAATGACGATCACGTATTGAAACTACCTGATTTGTGTCGCAATATAAATTCTTCAGCACCATTTTCATAATGTTTGGCTATTGAACTCAACATCACACTTTCACACATGAGTTGAACCATCCCGCAATGTTGAAATTCTGCCCATTTTTACTGGCCGCTCCGCCATGGGTGAAAATGATGAGTACTCGACGGGTTCTATGTTCTCTTTTGAATTGGGCATCCAGCCAACAGTTTTATGTTCATTATAATAATATAACAATTGAGTGCCTAAATAAAACGTCCATTTCTACAGTCGGGTAACATGTGTGTTTTGTCAAAAACGTGATTTACTTTGCGAAATTATTCAAGTGAAGATTATTTAAGTGATGTTCGTGAATCATGCTGTATTAACTTTCTTAATCCTTTTGCAAATAATATGATAATATAAGTAAGATATGGACACACGTAATGTGGAAAAACACCGTGAGACATTATTTTATCTACCTACTAAAATATTATGTTTGTCTGATGTCTACAGGAGACCGCAGTAAGGTTTATCTACCAGTATCTACCTAATTTACTTTGTTTACCAATTTATAAAGATAATTACATAATAAGGCATAATAGGTTTTAATGTGTGGGTATATGAATAAAGTTAAATAATATAATGTATGTCGTGTCAGAGGTTATAATCATAAGAGCCTTTAACAAATATTACTTGGAATCACACATAGAAAAACTAATAATATACATAGTACTTTTTTCGAAGTACAATACGTGATACGAGTGGTCGGACTTGTGATCGCTTTTGTGTTTCAATATTGTCTTAAAAATAAGATATGTAATTATTATTTGTTGTTTGATATATTATTTTATTTGCATTGAATTTATATATTAAACATAAAATAGTCAATGCATTGTCGCGATCAATGATAAATCACTGACGATCTATCTGTATTGAGTGTCGATAAACAAAATAAATCATTCGAGAATGAAAGAGGAGTATAATATAGAGACAGAGATGTTGGCACCACTCGGTACAGACGACATTATTCATCTCATTTCTTGTCTATAAATTGTTATGTTGTCTTGATAACATTATAAATAGTTCCTCATTATTCTGAAACCCATTCGATCATACCATGACGACTTTTTTAATTTGTCAACCACTTATTTTGTTCCTTGTTATAACTTTATGTACATTTTTTGTATCTAGATTGATATAGATAGATCAAAATACACACCCTTCATTATAATTTGTGAATATGTGGCACTTGTTTAATGATGTGGATATTTTTTGCATTTAGTTAATTAGCATATAATTGGCTACGGGAACGCAAAAACTTTCATCTCATTTATTTAGTTTAATCATTATGATTTACACATAACGTGTGAAGCAATATGATGAGTTGTGTTCACACCTTCACACGGTGATATTATTAAAGTTGGTAACAAATATTGTATCGTGTTAGTAATTATATAATTTAGGTATAATACAAGTGATAAACTTTTATTGATTCTACTGATTATCATTGCACAAGGAATTACCCATTACAATATGAACTCATGCACTTTATTTCTAATCAGAGGTTATAATGTCATTTGGTTGCGCTCTATTTCTCTTATGATTGTGTTTATCGTTACACGTTTTGGAAATTTAGTAGGTATTGACATCGTTCCTGTATTCAACATTTTTACTATATTATTCATTCCAGTGTAGGAAACTCCGATCATCAGATTAAAGCTTTTGTGAATGAAATGTGTAGATTTATTTGGCTGTATCTGTTATGATTCTTGTGCCAACTGAGTCCAGTTCTGTGACACTTTGACTCAGATTACGGTTAGTAATCAATGTGATTTTTTCACTGAAAAAGATCAAACGTATTCTATATCGCGTTTGTGAAACTGATTTTTGAAAGTAGGTTAGGTACATGGAGTATATTAATGATTTTACGTACTATAGATAACTGTGCAATAGTTTGATATTCGTATGTTACCCTGTATATTTGAATGTCGTATCACATCGCAATCGTCTATCGATTTTCCATTTCTCATTTTGTCAATATTGTTTACTGCCAATTTCGGTGTCTTATTGTATCATTATTTTGTATTATCTTGTTGTTGGGTGGTACATACATCAATAGTAAGTAGTGTAATGATCAATATGACTTTGTGATAAAACTTCTCAAGGGCACCAGCCAATTAAATTATAAAGCTTGGACGTCGCATTGTATTGTAAAATTATAAAACCTATATTATTGCCTTATTTCCAGGAATAATTATTTATTACATTATCGTTGTCGCGCAATCTTATTCAGTATAGGCAGCTATTAGGTATATTAAATTTGTATGTCAAAGCACAGTCGAGTAAGCTAGGATGTACGCATTTCTTATTCTTAGCATATTTGCCATTTTTATGCAGGCTTGTCGACTTTTATTTAAAACTTTATTATATGTTGTGTCAGTTGTGTGGTTCACGATTTAATTTTAGTGGTGCAGTTACGAAGCACCAAATATTTTCACAATGTCAATTCTTTTCGTACAGGATTTAGATCTTCTCTTTGCAGTGTTGAAAGCTCAGCTCAATAGTCATTATTCGGGTTCCTATTTGGACAAGTTAATTAAGTGAATTCCTTCCACGTTGATGTAATGTACGCGCAACTACCTAAGTCTAATATTGTATTACTATATGCAAGACCAATATTATTCACCCACGTGTTTCCTATCTGCGACATTCCCTGGCATCAATGTGGTGATGTGTTTTCTGTTTAATATTTCATACAGTTTCTTAAATTCTCCACGGACCGTTCGACCGTTCGTTTTATTTTCAGCATAATAATTACATACACAAAGTATTTTACGAGTATGAGGTAGGTATGCCTATGTGGCTATACCTGAATGTGTATAATGATTATAATGAAATAAGCTTGACGTGTCAGAGTGAAATAAACTCGCAATATTGTGTACAATATGCGTCTTATTACATTACCTATACTTGACTGTATTTCATACCTACATTTCTATTTTTTGTAACGTGTCATATGACTGACTGCACGGCCATCAAAATTAATTATTCATAACGCGGAGGAAAGCGATGTCATCATTTCCTGTGCCCATTTTCCAACATTGTGTTTTCTCATGTCTAAGCCAGCTTCTGTAATTATCAACAAGTACACGTCTGGCTGATCTGTACATGAATCGTAAGCACCGAGTTCTTATAAAGCATTATTACTTATATTTTTGACATATTATAATTGTGTAGGTTTTTGATGCTAGGACCTGCTACATTAGCAACATTGTGTCTCGGTAAAATCCATCAGAGCCTGCGATGGTCTCAGTTAGCACCTTCATATCGTGTAAATAAAATCTTAAGATAACCATGAAGATGATTGAAGCAAACAATATACTTAACATTATGGTGCATGTATAGTGATTTCTATTGTATGTATAAATTATATTACTGTGTATGTACAATGTTGTGCGTATTATCTGGTGATGTCACGTGACCGTCGCGTCACTATGACTCGCTAGTGATGTGCAGAATGTGACGCTACGACACACCCCCGCTCTGGGAATTCAGTATTCACTCTACTCTAGTATAAATAGTTACCTATACAATTATTATGTATAGTACACTGATATGACAAACACAACACATTAGTACTACAACGTAACTAGGTGTTTGTTCACTTACTTATCTCACACTTGGAACAATTTATTTTTCTTATAAAAATGCCTGTCTCGATTTGTTGTACTCGGAGAAATCGAGTTCAAATTCAGAGGTCCCGTGATAACCTTCATGCAGTGACAAAATAAAATTAAGTGACTTTGGTTAAATACAATCTTTCTTTGACGCACGCGAGTCTTACATTGTTTGTATTATTGTTTTTTTTTAATATATTTTGCACGTAATTTTCCATTGATATTATCACAATCGCTTTGTACCTATTTATTCCCAACAGAAATGAATCGTGCAACATGCTTATAAAAGCATGTATGTATATGTAGAGATATTTACTGAAACAATATTATAGTTACATAACGATGTTGTAACGCAGTTAACATAGAAATGTAGATATGTATAATAAATTTATTTATGTTATGAAGTCTCGGCATAAATCAGGACAGTGTGAAAATGTCAGGCAATGAGATGTAAAGATTAGTAGGTCAATTGAGCTGTGTCAGCTGTGTGTTGGTTTTTGTCTGTGCTAAAAATCGCTGTATGTATATTATGTACTGCACATGTGCTCAACTAATATAGTATGATGCAAATGCAGTTTGTTATCAGTCATTTTATAATGAAGTAATTGTGGGGTGATAACCTTTCTCATAATTCAATTATTTTTTCCACAAAATTGACGGCGATTTGATGAAACATTTATCCATTATATTAGATTTGATCGGTATTAAACGTCCAATTTATTATTCAAGTGGTTGCTGTGCATGTAGTAAAGAGTGTAATGGGTACATTATTTAATCTTGATGCTTGAAATCCATTCTAAATGATTTATGACGTCGCAACTGCTATTTCTAAATCATTAAAATGCCTAGAGAGGTGTGTGTATATTACAAGTGTTGCGAATCATGACTTGTGACTACTGAAAGTCCACGAGGTAACTAATAATAAAATTACATAGTGGATGAGCGAACTTACTATACGAACAAACATACGGAACTACAACATTTTTATTACGATAGAGTGGAAATTTTCCAACAACTGAAACTACATAATACTTTACACAAACATTAACTTTGCATAAAAATGTTTTGTTTATTTTGGTATTCACTGATTACGTATATAGGTTTCTATTTTCAGCCGTCCACTTGCAAGTAGAAAACAAAATTAGTAGATATTATTGTAATATGTAATGTGTACACTTTACATTAAGGAAATTAGCTTATAGCCTGTAATAACACCAGTACACAGAGTACAATGAGTTCAATCGTTGTGAAAATATAATTTATATTTAGCAATGTTATTATTCAGATCAATAGTTTATTATTACAAGTATATCCGTACTTGAGATAGCAATAGTGAGTAGTGAATAGTGAGTGATACGAGTGCTGCTCCTTGTGTAACTTACCAACTGATCGTTCAGTGGTTTGTAGTTTGTATAGCGTAGTGACTTCTCACGTTTACACGTTTTTTGTTGCTCTTATTTTTCATTGCAGCAAGAACCGGTTTTGGAATCGCACCATTCCCAGCCGGACTATCGTCGAATGCTTACTCATTTTCTCAGAAACGTTTTTACCATTCTAGCGTACGATCGTGTCACGTAGTTAACAACGTTGTTCTCTTCTGTTGCAGAATATTGGAGTCACTATTCACCGCTCACTAGTGAGGAAGGCTGGAGCGACGTGTTCTCTCGCATCAAGAAATAACCGTGCGATGGTAATAAGTTGATGTTAGTGAATGAAACACATAGTGTGCAACAGTGAATATAAATAATTGATTATAAAGGTGGTATAATAGATTGTGAAGCCGTGGTAGTTGGAAGGTATTGTGACATAAAGCGGCATCGGGGGGATGGTTTACTCGTTAGGGGGCTGGGGCATGGGAGATTCTGATAGACGTGTGAGCGAATTTGCTCCTGTGACTCACATTAATGGAAACACACAGTTCACCGATGACTTTGTCGATGATCATGAATTCGATTTCTCCCAAGATGAATTGCTCGACTGCGAGTTTCACGGTGAAGACGGTGGCAAGTTTGGTGACGTCGACAAGAGTGGATATGCCAGCGATCACGATGAAATCTTGCACGAGGTGTTCGACGAGGAGACCGAGGGTTACAGCAGTCACAGAGAGGACGGATTCCCGTCATCGCCTCCACACACCGTACCACAGAACCCGCCGCACCAAGATCATGAAGTGGATCTGCACCCACTCAACAATCAGGTAATTGCATAGTTTATACACTTCCAGTCCAAAATCCAAAAACTGTTCGTTTCCAATTCGAATATTGTGCAAACCTTCGGCGAAGGTCTCTCTATAATTGAGACGTGTGCCATATCGCACAGGTTGACTTGACTAGATTATTGACTGCCTTATTAGGAGTCACAGACACGGCTTTTTGTTATTGAATGGTAGGCTTTAATAAGATGAATGTAACGGAGCTGTTGGTTGTTTTGTGCAGGTTGGAGGACACACGCGTCTCCTGCTTCTCAACGACAGCACCGTGATAAAACCTTTGAATGTACGAGAGCTACACTTTTATCAGAACATTCCCAGGGATATTGAGATGTTTGTACCTAAATACAAAGGTAAATTTGCATTTTATTTAAAAACTATTACGCTTTTTAATAATCACGCATAATAATAATGATCATTATTATTTATTGGGTACACGATCTGTTTTGTGAGAAATTTGTTGTATCACGTCATAATTTCAGGCCCGTTACGTGAGATTATAACGCTTTTTATACGGGTACAAGATATAAGTTGTAATAATATTAATATTACCTACTATAGAATTGTGTGGTTGGCTTATTGCCTGTGTATCTGGAATGTGGGTACAATAACTTTCTCGCCGTACAGTGTGTCACGAAACATGAAAGGATATACTGGATTTTGTTTGAAGTGAACTGATCAACCTATAGCATTCTTGTTTGTATTAATGTATGTAGGATATATTATACATACAATAATGTTATTATCTCTTACAAGGGCCGAACCACACTTCTCTACATTATGATCATTTTGCTCATAATATAATACCTAATTAGTGAGGAGCACAAGATTGGATATTCGTGGTGTAAGCTAGGATCATCAAACTGCTTACTTTTACTTGTATTGATTAACGAAAGTCAGATATCGTGCTAAATTTATTGTATTGATGAAAAGTGGTGTTGTCTTAATTAATTCTGTAACATATTTATAAACTTGCCTAGACAACTGATGTCACTCAATCGAATTCCGTATCTTGTGGATAATCTCCTCGACGTATTATCGAGATTCGAGATCCTGTTTAACTAGTTTTGATGGTTATCGTTATCGATTTGTCGGGATTCGCGAAATATTAAAGTTTATTTTACGCTCGTGAGATTTTGTGGTTCGGCTTTAGTTCTGCGATTGTGTTGTCTCTCATTTCAATTTTTTGTTGTTGTGAATTTCGTTTTCGACTCATAAATTTTATTTGTACCTGCATGTGAAGTCTTATCAATTGTCGCAGTCATCTCTACATAATATATAGTTCACCCCATTTGCTTGTTTGGCCAAACCTTTATGTTGCGATTCCATTAATTGCAATATCTGTAGGGAGAATATACTGGATTACCATTGATATTTACCCTTATTCTTCATACAAAGTGATTTATAAATTTCGTTGACGACTTTTTCGTGTCTTTCTTCTATTAATTAAAATGTAATTTAGTTCCCTTTCGTGACGTGATTAATTATGGTTTTAAGATACTTTGGACTTAGCGACGTAGTTTATTAATTTCGCATTCCAAAATATACCCCCGATTTATACGTAATTTAGTACGCTGCAAAATGTATTTGTAGGTACATACTTGGTATGATACAATATTGTCGATTTTTTGGTTAGTTTTTACAAAACTTTCAGGTGGTAGGTAAGTGTATGATTATGATATAAATGTATTAAATAATAATATCAGATATATTTAGTTTAAACATCGGATTCGATTGACGATGAGACAAAATAATAACATAATAAAGTGTGCTCAAGATATTTGTTTTCTTAATATTTGCGCACGTTTACGTATTAGCAGTAATTGTGCTTTCGGCAGTTATTATCTTTTTACATATTCGTTTCTTTATTAGGTACAATTCTTTCATATTGTACAGGTGTGCATTATCTACAATACTTATTCGTGTTAGACCAGTTTTCATTGGTCACATTATTAGGTCTATCGTATGTATTATTATGTGAATGGTTACAAATGATATTGTGTATATGTTGAGCACACTGCTTTGGAATTATTTTTACACGTCAAGTCGTTAAATCGGTTCCGGTTAAAAGTGAAAACTGTGCTGTGAATGTGTAATTCTTAATTCTATGTATAATTATACAGTACTTTGTAATAGTAGAATGTTGAGAATACTGCAGTGTCATCTCCGGCGTTTCAACTCATTCGTTGCCTCTGAATAATGTTAGATTCTCACATTTTAACATTCAATAGTTGATTGTATCAACTCGGAAAAATATGGAAAATCGGATAAAATGCTTGAGAGAAAAAAATGTTTCCGTCATTTTATAATACAGTTTGCTTTTAGCTTTGAACCGAAAAGGGACTGTAATGTAAAGATTTACTTTTTAATTTCACATAATTCCACCTTGAGTTCCTGCATAACCTGATTGTTATCGAGCTCAATTTGAGAAATCTACGGTTACTCAATGCTTTATGGGTTACTCACGTAATTATATAAATATATTTTTTAAGTTGACTTCTAAATAAGATTCTTATTGGACTACAATAAGCAAAGTCATATACCGAATTACATGTATTCGCAACACAGTTTTATCCTACGATACATGACATTGCGAAATATATAACTAACTATAAATAGGAGTGAAAGATGATGGCTGAATGAGTTGATATATAGAATAATTATTTGTCTAAATAAATTAGAATATTCTCTTGTGAAGATTTAGATAATAACTGCCTGATGTGACCTAGATTGATGAAATGCATTTATAACCATTCAATATAATAATTATTATGTAACTTACACTGCTCTGTGTTATTATTTGAATGGAATAATAAATGTTTCAAACATAATACCATTCTAGTATCTAGTCAGTAGATTTGTTTGAGTGATGTTGTGTGTAAGATGTAGGGGTTGGTGGGGATGTTGCAAACAACTAGTTTCCTTGTTGTCATAAGGGCCCCCGCCCCCACGGAGGCCAGAGGAGTGGGCTAAGCCATACCACGCGGCGCGCTGAAGGAGGTACCCAAGCACTCGCACGTAATGGAACCTGAACAATCACTTCTTCTACCGACACCACATCTATATATCTCCCTTCCATATGAAATGCGCTCGTGTCCCAAGTACACTACCACTACTACTTAATGGGTAATTTTCTTTTATTTGGGTTTGTATTTAATAATGTAATATGATTTTCTCTGACTCATTGTTTACTTGATTTATGAAATCCGATGATCTGCCAATAATCTACTAGTGTATAGACTATAGGTACTATATGTTATAGCATAGTACAGTACACAGATATTAAAGGAATCTGCATCATTGTCATCTACCATCATCACATCATTGTATTGTTTATAATCACATCACTATTAGCTTGTAGTACCATAGTACTCTGCAATACACACCAGAGATTGCATATTGTGGATTGCCTCAATAATAAACCAACGCAATTAATTAATAACATAATATATAACTACATCTTCTTCTATTTAATCTGTAGCTGTCATCAGTCATCACCAATGTGTTATTTTGTATATGAATAAGGGATGTAGGTGTTTAAGTTGTAGATGTTTAAGTCTGGTTTAGTATTGTATGATGCTACATATACATATGATTCTACTACTTCACGAGATGAATGCATTGTGGTGCTAAGTACAGAAGTTACGTAGAGTTAATACTTATTTTCTGATGAAATTGCCATTTGTTTCAGGGGTGATGCAAGCTACTAATACAGGCAATACAAAGCTGGACAAAAGATATTCACCGAGTTTTAGAGATGAGAAGGGTCGCAAGCAGTCATTAGGTTCGAAACGCAAACGTGACGACGTTCTAAAGTAAGTTGACGACCGATGATATGATGTCTTCTGTTATTCATGTTTTCCGCCTAAATCTGATTTCTGTTTTAGAATCATATCCAATATCCATGTATGGATGATTGTCGGAGTAGACATGTTGGAATGCTGGTCTAGGATCCGTGTTGCCAGTGCAATACATACCAGTAATAATAACACTTTTATAGTGTATCAATATTTACATATATACTTGACAGGGCATTCTTAGACATTATACATTCAATATCAACACTCAACACTTGGTGTTTATCAAACATTCATTGTCTCTCCATTCTGTCTAAAAAGTATTTATTTTCATTTAAATATTTGATATTATTTTACAAAATGTATTCTTTGTTATTATCCTGTCCTGTCATTGTCAATAGAAATACATGGGAAGTTATTGTTAGTGAATCAATAAACAAATACAATTACCTATATGTATTGTTTAATATTGTGACTTTCTTATAAGGAAGTTATATTATAAAGTAAGTATGTATTGTATAATGTATAGTCAGCAGTGTAACAATGTGTATAGTGTTTAACATTGCTCTGTCACATTCCTTCATATAAACTATAAACTTATACCTACATCATTATTATTATCAAACTATTTATGGTGGAATAAAAAATACCTAACTGATATAAATCCTTCTGTTTCTTAATTCCATTTCAGGTTGCATTGTATTATGTTTAATTATGTTCATTATTTTGTTATCGATTGCTAGAATAATAATATATTTAAGCCCCTTTTCACAAATATTTGAAATTCAACTTAGTTATCTGTTACATTATTTAAAGTGCTTTACAGGTACCATGTAAAGTGGAAAGTTACTGTTGTGTCAGTAGCAATAAACTGCTTATATTGTCTATATGAATGAAATAAATGCCCTAATGTATTTTCCTTATTAGAATTTGAGAATTCTTATGTAATTATGTTGGCGTTTGATGATTTTGAATTCATTAATGTTAGTTTGTATCTTTCAACGTTCTACAGTGTTTGTTCAATTTCTTTTTCAGATTCAAAGTACATCGCAATGGCAAAGCAAATGAGGTGCTTAAGAGTATCTCCCAAATTGACAACTCAAATAAGCAATGTAAGTTGCATTATTATTTGTTTTTAAAATCAATTTACCTGTTAATATATAAATAATCCATGATTCAACAGATTTAGTATACTATGTAGAAGTATAATTAGTATTGTTTTCTTCGTCAGATTTCTTGATGCTGGAGAACATTACATCAACATACAGGAGACCTTGTATTTTGGACCTAAAAATGGGCACCAGACAACATGGTGATGATGCCACAGCTGAAAAGAAATCCAAACAGATTGCTAAGTGCGCCGCCAGCACTTCAGCATCCTTAGGAGTCAGGCTGTGTGGCATGCAGGTAATACAACAAACTTATTAACAATAATGTAGTTAATCAAATACTCACTTCACTTGAATCATTGTCTAACTTTGCTTTGTGTGTCTAGGTGTATGAAGGTTGTCCAAAGGATTCTGAGCATGTGATCAGGAAGGACAAGTATTGGGGGCGTGGCCTCTCTGAAGCGGGACTCCGAGATGCCCTGAAGACATTCTTCTGTGGAGGCAATGGAAAGTTAAGGGATAGTGTTGTACGCAAAGCTCTCCAGCGCTTGTCTCTTCTGCGTAAAGCTGTTGCAAATCAGTCTTCATACAGATTCTATTCATGGTTAGTATTTTCTTTTAGTTTAATTTTATTGCATGGCGAAGTTTTGTTATTTGACTGAATGAATTGCGTATATATTATAAATGGATTGTTATTCATTGTTTCAGTTCTCTACTGATTGTTTATGAGGGATGGTGTGATGATGAGGTGCCCAGTGTAAATTTTTCGTCCAATAATACGGGATATGATGCAGATGCATCAAACAGCTCAGCTGACCTGAATGTTTGTTCGATTGTTGAAGATAAACCAAGTAACTTTGATATGTCCACACTGAATGAGGAAATATCTTTAGATGAAGCGCCTAATGCTCCTAATACAAATACTAACAAGGTTCCTTTCTGTCCAATATCTGAAGATACTGTGTACTTGGAGGGACCTAATGCCATTCATCTTACACTTCCAACACAAAGCTCAGGAATCAATTCCAGTCCAGTATCTATGGATAGCTGGATGGTTTACTCCTCTACAAGTAGCGATGATTTTTGTCTGTCTGGGAGACTCAACACCACTACTAACAGTTCCGAGGAAACATCTTCGGATAATGATGCGACAAATTCATTAAAGAGAAACTCTGATCTCAACAAGAGACCCAGGGTCAAAGTGTCCGAATGTGGTCCCACTAAGAAAAAGTCTCAAAAACGTGATCCAGAAGAGCCGTTGCCGAGTAATCTGGTGGATATACGTATGATTGATTTTGCGCACACAACATTTGCCGATACAAATGCAGCTCAGGATTCCACTCTGTCGAGTATTATATCCAACACCACTATACATCATGGACCAGATTGTGGATTTCTGACTGGAATAGATAGTCTGAAACGTTTGTTGACTGAAATATTGTCTGAATCTTAAATAAATCCCTTTGTGACAATATAATAATATAACGACTAATGGAGTTGTGTTGTTTAATATCTTACAGTTGTGTAATACAATGTATTGTATTATTACTCAGGGCTGTGTCTATAATCAACCAGTGAACACATTACTCTGCGTACTATTGTATTACTGAGCCATACAACTCTGTATGTTGACGTACTATTTTATATTTATGTGAAGATGGACAATGTGTGTTTGTTGTGTTATTACTATTATACATTTATTGTATTGGAAACTTAATGAATCTATTGTGACGTTACGTAGTTTGTACTACAAGATCTCTTTATTTTAAATGTAAACTTGAAATATTATATCTTTAACAGAATCGGCTGTAGATGTGGGGTACAGAGGAAACACAGTAATGTATATTTTTCGGGTGTAACGACTTTGATGCCGGCTTCGGTAAGTAGGGTAGGTGTCTGTGATAAAATAAAAGGTTATTTTTATACTGGGCAATTCTTTATTTAATTAATTACACAACCAGCAAAAGTACACTACTTGACATAAAGTCAATATGGCGCTAAGTGGAAAAAGGAAACAGGAAAAAGATCAAAAACAATAATCTATGACAGTGTTGCCATATGACGGAAACAATTTCATTGTCTCTTAACACTCCCTCTCAATGGAATTATTTCAGTCATCTTTTAAAACAAAAAATGAAACTACATATTACCTATTACTAAGTACATATTTCTAATCAGTAATCACACATTAAAAATCTTTCCCCTGAATTTTGTAAGTTTTATGACGCCCAAAGGCTTTGTAAATAAATCCCCAAGTTGATTGTCTGTATCTATATATTCTATCTTAATCATCCCCTTATCAAGTTTTTCTTTTATGAAGTAATACTTTATTTCTAAGTGTTTTATCCTACAACAGGCCGGGTTTTGAGCGATTCTAATTGTTGATTGATTATCTTCATACAGAACTACATTTATATTGATTTGCAGCCCTGCCGACAGTTGCTTCAACCAGCATGCCTCACTGGTGGCCTTACTCAAGGCCGCCAGTTCAGCTTCAGCTGTCGATAAAGCCACTGTCTGCTGTTTCTTAGAACCCCACATAACTGCTGAACCAAAAAATTTGAAACAATACCCGGTTGTAGACTTCCTATCGCTGGGGCAGCCTCCCCAGTCGCTGTCCACATAACCCTCTACTAGGTTTTTCCCATCTCTCTTATAAATCAAACTCAAATCAATTGTCCCCTTAACATATCTTAACACATTTTTTAATAGTTTAAACAATAACATTGATGCACAACCTTGGAATCGGCTCAGTAGTGTTACAACATTACATAGATCCGGCCTCGTTCCCATGACCGCATACATCAAGCAACCAATTAATTTTCTGCAATTAGTTTCTATTTCTACTCCCTCTGATTTTTCTCGTTTTAACAATTCAAATTTGAAATTCTTATCTATTGGTAAAGACAATGGTTTACAATCAGACATGTTATATGATTTCAATACATTTTTTAAATACTCTGTTTGATTAATTTTAGTTATACCATTTTTTAAATCTTGTACAACACTTATTCCTAAATACTTTTTTACATTTCCCATATCTTTCATCTTAAAATTATTACATAACATTTCTTTTAGTTTCATCAACTCTTCCTCTGAATTTCCAAAGTATATAATATCATCAACATATAATAACAAGATAGTTTTTACATCTCCATTAATTTTAGTATACAAACAACAATCTTTATCTGATTTCTTATAACCTATGGAACACATTAAGTTATCAAATGTTTCATTCCAATATTTGGGTGATCTTTTTAAACCATACAATGACTTATTTAATTTACATACTGCATTTTTATCCTTAACATTAAAACCCTGTGGAATTTTTATATAAACTTCTTCTTGTATGTCACTGTTCAAAAAAGCACTACATACATCCATTTGTTTTACCTGCAAATTTAATCTAGTAGCAATGGCCATACATATTCTAAAAGTATTCAACATAGCAACAGGTGAGTAAGTATCATCAATACAATTAGTTTGCTGAAAACCTCTAACTACTAACCTTGCTTTGAAAGTATTACCTGGTTTTCTTTTGAAAACCCATTTCACGTCTAGAGCTTTTATATTATCTGGTTTTCTTACAATATCCCAAGTATGGTTTTCTTCCAGAGCATTAATCTCTTCCTGCATAGCTTCCTTCCATTGTATAGCCTCCTTACACGTAGTTGCATCTTCGTAAGTGGTTGGTTCGCTGTCCAGGTTCACCACCATTCCAGTCTCGTAGTCTTGTAGGTACGTTGGTTTTCTGACTATTCTACCGCTCCTTGTTGTTCTCGGAGGCGTATTTTCTTCTTCTTCACTTATTGTTTGCTCCTCATCATCACTGAAGTATTCATTATTACTTTCTCCCTCTGTTTCGGATATTTCTTCTCTTTCTATCTCTTGTTCATGATGTATTGTTTGATCCATACTGGTAGAAGGCTGATGGTTATTTGGTTCCTCTTCATGTGTCGACTCATCAACATTTTCCTCTATTACGACGACATGGTGTTTATCTTCATTATTAGGTACATTATCAGGTACAAATGCGAGTTCCCTGTGAACTGATATTTTGTTGGTCTCTGGAAAATATACTCGACTTCCTTTTGTATGTTCACAGTATCCGACAAACAATCCTTTTTTACTTTTCATATCCAACTTTTGTCTTTTCTCTTTGGGTATATATGCCCATACTTCTTTTCCGAAAACTGATGTAAGCGATTGAATATTGAACTTATCTTTATTATACCAGAGTTCATATGGAGTTTTATTAGCAACTGAACTAGTACCTGTACGATTTATGACAAATGTTGCTGTGGAGGCAGCTTCAGCCCATAATTTTTTTGGTAATTTGTTTGCTGCCAACATGGTCCTAACAGCTTCCATTATTGTCCTCATTTCACGCTCAGCAGCTCCATTTTGTTGAGGTGTGTAAGGTACGGTTAACTGGTTTATTATTCCATAATTCTTCATCAGTTGTATAACCTGTCGATTAACAATTTCTGTACCATTGTCACTTCTGAAGATTTTTATATTCTTGCCTGTTTGATTTTGTGCTACGTGAATGAATTCCTTCAGCTTCTCATGAACTTCAAATTTATTCTTCAAGAAATATACAGTTCTATAATGCGAATAATCATCCTTACAAACCAGTAAATATATTGACCCACCAATTGATGGTACTTCCATAGGTCCACACAAATCAATATGAATTATTTCACATGGTTGTAGAGACTTGTTTGTACTGGAGGGAAATGGGTCTCTATGTTGTTTACCTTGAACACAAGCTTCACACAAATGTTCCTTTTCATCTCTATACTTTATATCATATCTCTTTAATACTGATTTCACATAATTTATATTCTGATGAGCGAGTCTTTCGTGCCACCACATCACACTTTTATTCTCTATACTTTTTGACACTCTTGCAAGTTCATAATTTAGGTTATCATAGATTTTAAAAAGCATTTTAAACATTTTGCCATCCCGAACTGCCACTGCAATCGTTTTACCATTTGAATCAATGAATTTTGCACTTTTATTGTCTGATACCATCTTAAAACCCTTGTCCAAAGCACTTCCTTGAGAAAACAAATTTGCATCTAATTCAGGAACATACAAAACATTATTAAGAATTACTTTTTTATACTGTTTACCATTGTGTGAATATAGTTCTATCACACCAACACCAATACACGTAATTAAAGATCCATCACCAATCTTAACACGTTTAATGTCATTTAATTCTTTGTAATTCTTAAACAAATGTCTATCTTTGCACATATGTTCTGATGCACCACTATCCAGATACCACTGAGTGTTTACACTTTGTAACCTGCTGTCACAACCTGCTAGCAAAGCAGTATATGCATTTCTATCACTATTGTTTTCTTTACGTTTCTTAAACCAGCAGTCTTTCATAACATGACCTCCTTTTTTACAAAAAAAACATTGCACTTTCTTCTGACTATTAAAACTTCTTTCACTCTTGAAATCTCTTCGTGTCATCTTGGTAACTAATGCGACATCTTTTCCTTCGCCGCCTAACCCACCTAACCTTTCTTCTTCAATTAGGAGTCTTGCTGTTAAGGTGTTAATCGTTTGTTCCTCGCTGGGTACTGACTCCCAAGCTGAACAGAAATGTCTGTATTGGGTGGGTAGCGTCATTAATATTTTTGTTATAATCATCTTATCTGAAATCTGTTCTCCGTGTTGCTTTATTTGTGTCACTAAGTTTTGAATTCTAGTAATCAAACCATGCACATTATCTTCATATTTTATCGCGAAGAACTGTTGTTGCAAAAGGTGGAGGCTTACATTCGATTTTCTTTCGTACACACTTTCCAACTTCTCCCACATTTCGGCAGCCGACGAACAGTTTAGAATATGTACGACGGCACACTCCTCCATTCTTGTAACTATTATTTCTTGGGCGCGTGCATCTTCTTTCACCCATTTGTCATCCAACAGTTTTTCTGTTTGTTGGACGATTTGGAGCAATCCCTTGGCGTTTAAGATGATTTTTGTTTGAAATTTCCATGTACTCCAATTGCTGTTATTCAATCTAATCGTGGTTAAATGTGAGTGATCCATTTTTTTTTCGATGCCAACCGCAATCGCGTATAATCTAATTCACCCAGTATTAATTTTATAATTATTTCAATTTCTAACAAGCCTGGGCCCATAACCTGATAAAATAAAAGGTTATTTTTATACTGGGCAATTCTTTATTTAATTAATTACACAACCAGCAAAAGTACACTACTTGACATAAAGTCAATATGGCGCTAAGTGGAAAAAGGAAACAGGAAAAAGATCAAAAACAATAATCTATGACAGTGTTGCCATATGACGGAAACAATTTCATTGTCTCTTAACAGTCTGAGACTAACTCAACACCAACTCAGAGGAATCAATGTAGTAGGTATCGGAATATTGATATACATTTGGCACTTGACGGAGCACATACAGACAGACATATTGTATCTCGTGTTGTGTTCTTACTATTATATTCTCTGTTACCATAGTACAAAGATGTAAACATGTTTTAATATGATTAGGAATGTAGAATATGTTATTAAGTTATGTGGATGAAATATGGTGAGTTAGAGAGGTCTGTGAATTCAGATGGAATATTCTCATAAAGAACATTGTTATGTACATAGTACTATAATAAGTTTTTCTGCAAGGCAATGTAAGGTAAGTGTTATAAGACATCGAAATTGATTGTGTTAAACGTTTTGGTATATTTCACGTTATGGATTATTTTGATTTTGTAATTGACCGAGTTAACAGATAATTCAGTTTCAAAATAAAGTGTTAGTATGTTATTAGTTTTGTAAATATTTTGATAAAATGCATCTCTTATTATTGATCACAATTCATACTTCAGTATTATTGGTTAATATTATTAGTATTTTTTTCTTTTAATCGGAGGGGGTGAACAGAACTTGTACATAAATATTGATACGTGTGTTGAATGGTATGTCGTGATACCTTGTGAATTTAGATATTTATAATATTGCCTATTAATTGCGAGAGAAGACATTATTTCTAAAGGCTTAATATTTGGATGTTTTCGATAGTTTAATTTCTACCAGAGAGATGTGCATTTGATACAGTAATGTCGTCTTGTAATATGTAATCTTTTTATGACTTTCAATCACTACATTATGTAATTATTATTGTATAATAAGTTATTTGATCTTGTAACAAAATTACGATTAGGATGGATCAAAGTAACGTAATGAATTAATATCTTATAAGGTACCTGGTTTATTTGTAAGAAGTTAGTATTATTGTTTTTAATGATTTAAAATACCAACTACTACTAATAATTATAATTTATACTAAAATATTTCCATTTAAATGAAATGTTCCCCAATCAGTGATGATGTTAAATTTGTTCCCTAATTACATATTACTAATTAACATAGTGTTTAATATGATAGTATAAAGGATTTTAATTATTATAAAATGTACAAATATCGGAATTAAGCACATTTTACACAAAACACAAGGAACTGTTAGGGAATTGGTATAATAAGGTGTGGATACACAATATAATAATATATTTTTGAAAGCTATCTCTTATAATTCTATATATTCTATTTTAAATACATTTTAATAATCACTGTGTTGTAGTCTCTCATATTTCTCAATATGTCTTCTTTAACAAGTTTACCGAATGTTCATATCTTTTTATTTAAAAAAATGTACTAATTTCTTTTGTTGTCGTGGAGCTGAATGGGCCCAAGCCTCATTTTTTGATAAATTGAGATAACTAGTATGCTAGTTTGTTAAAATAAAGTACAGTGGTGAAGGAATATAAGTAATTAATACATAACTCTATCTTATTGCCGTTTTCTTGAAGCTTCTAGCATGTGGCTTATGTCTGTTCACTTCCAATCCTGTTCGATGATTAACTCATGCTGGTTCTTTAATAGGATAAACGATACACAAAAATACTGGCAATAATTACTAGTTTTCCTCCTAACGATCAAAGAGTCTGTATTTTGTGTGTAAAATTAAAATGTCTTTATAATATCTTCATATGTAACTTCCATTTCATGCATTAGGTATTGATTTAAGTGTCTAATATTTGATGAAATACCAATGTGTCGGGGTGTTTTATATTTATAGTTCCATTTATACGACATTCCTTTGTCTCTTATACAATAATAATTTGTAAAAATCTTACTAAAGTTACGCACTGAAATTATAAATGAATAGATCTTGTATTCCATTATGAACCTTGCACTTCAATAACCTTATTGAGTCTAAGGCCGGGCTTCCACCTGCAATAAATGTCCGACAGTCTTGTCAGACAGTATCTTGCAGGTGTAAACTACGGAGTTTACACTTGCAAGTTACTGTCAGACACTTCTTGCAGAAGTTTTCTTGCAGGTGGAAACCTAGCCTTATAACATCTTAATACTAATGTGTACATAATAATAAATTAACAATGTTTAATTATTATATTTCCTCACTGAGTTTATTATTATGGGGGTTGTGTATTATTATTGTATGTACTAATAATAATAATAGATGTAGGTAGGTACTGTGTGCCACCAATATTATCTATATTTTTCTTATGAACATTTTTATCCACCACAATGTGTATTATGTTGCAGGATACAGAGTATGATGCGACATGATATATTTTTATAAGTAGTATATTCCCTTTTTTCTAATATTGATCTGATATTTAAATATGTTTGGTGTATTATTTAATGTGCAGCACAATTAGGAGTAAAAGTTACTCTTCATTCCATAGTAATTATTAAGTATGTTGATTGTTATACGCTGATTATCTTACATTACTATATTATTATCCACTATAAATAATAGTTAATACGAATATGACATTACTTACTATATTAAATGTTAACTACTACATACAGATACATATTTATTATCTATTTTATTCAATTTATTTAAACCTGATCAAATATTGCATTTCTGATGGTTTTTCTTTCTTATTAATAGTGGACTCGAAATCCTGTAGAATATTTTACCTACTAAATTTATTAGATACATAATAGTTGTATATAGTCTTCATATGAAGTGGAATGTGTTGAAAGTATTTTTATTGTAGAATAAAGTGTTTAAGTCGTGACGTTCCACTATTTCTCTTTATCTATATAACATCTTATTATTTATGCCCAGTTTGAAGAAAGTAAAGCAACAAGTACACAACATCCTCTTAATGAAATTATTATTATATTAATTAAACATCTCTACTGCCTACATACTTATTGTTGTACTTGAGCTTTGCTTATTATCTCAATGTAAGACTCATACAAGAACTGTATGCCAAAAATATGTGTAAGACACAATTATAATCCGTGTAAATAGAATAAATAAAATGATATAAAAATTATAATCGTATTTATTTTACTGCTTCAAACTCCTATTAATTAATTATTAACTCTACTGGGGAGACACTTGTATTAGGGGGAGGAAAGGATGAGGTGTAATAATGAAAATATGATGGCCCGAATGAGACATGTTGGGTGGGTACGAATTAATCTATATTTAGTGAAAATAATAATAGTCCATAGTCAGCATCCTATTCTCGCTCATTCGCTGGTGCTATGCTCTAGAAAAAGAAGCGGATAGAAAAGACTCCAGAAAGATGGCACAGTTTTTAATTAGTTTGTGCTTAAAAGGAAGTGTTGGACTCGGAAGCCACAGTCTTGAGATGCCATTGAGGAAAGCTGGTGTTCAAAATACAATAAAAAATAAATTTTAAGAGTATAAAATTTAATCAACAAGTTATAAATATAACAAACAATAAAATGATCACTATGTAGTATGTACTTGTACAAAATAATAAAGAGTTACAGTTCTACAGTTTAATATCAAGTAATTTGTATAATTTATTACTTGTACAATTAACAGGTCATGAAACAAACTATATTCATTTTATTAAAAGTAGTTTAAGAGTCTTTATATCACGGGATACTTTGCTTTAGTGATAATGACACACAAAGTTTAACAACTACTCAACTGTCAAATACCAAAATGCTGCAAAACGCATAAGTTTCGAGAAAATATGAATCTTATATTGGTATATAATCTAATAATGCATTCTGTATGGCGAACAGCAAAGTAATCAGAGAGGTAATAACATTTCATAGTGTTGCGTTTGTGAACGGACAAGGATGGACGAAATTCGGGTGTGCAGTATTATGGCAGTTTCACTATACACTTACAGCCTTTCTTGATAAGAAAATGTTATTATTATATCTCTGCATTATTGAACAAGGTGTGAACATTCAAATTAACAAAGATAGATTACAATATATTGGAATGAATTACTTACTTACTTTACGTGTCCGGTCTAATTAATTACTTGTGTTTTACCTAGTTTTCAAATCATAGCATTGTGATATTAGACAGACTGGTATGAAAATCTAAACATAACATGTCGACATTTATACATAATGTATGGGATTCAAACTTTAAATTCCTAAAAGATTTATGGAGTGTGCAATACTGCATTACTATATTGGGCATTCACAAGTAAATATCTTGAAGGGAACAACAGTTACTAGTAATCAATATAAAATGAATAATTCAATAAACTAACACTGGTTGTCATGTGGTGATGATGAAATGGATTGAATAATATACAAGGTTATGAAACAATTCACATTACAACACTTATTATACATAATTCATGATATATACATTAAGTAATTCCATTAGATTACAACTTAAACCAAAGGACGATTGACAATGGACGTAGAATGGATTACAGAACAGTCTTCTATCTTTTGTCAGAGAACTACATTTTCCATAAAAACTAAATAATAACCACATTAAATATAATATTACCAGCATAATGTTATCCATTCATCATTATATACATACATAAGTAAATGATTAATAGGTAATATTGACTGATTTGATTAAAATGAGTAGAGTACCCGCATGAGATTCCTACTCTTAGAATATCAATAAGTGTGTACCACAAGATTTTAGATAAATCATCACATACTGTGCGAGTTTCTAATGAAAAGATTAGGAAATTCCCTATTCTTGTCGAACTGTTTACTAAAGAAAATTATAAGGTGAGTAACATTTATAAACAATATTGAAATTGTAAACAAATATCACAAATGGTGCCAGAACTCTGGCTCACCATATTTACTACAGATATTACATGCATAATATTTTGGCAAAGCAAGAGGACTTGATGTAACTGACACTTATCATTCTTTTACTAATATAAGAATAAACTACTCTTTCAAAGTAATATCACAAATGCACAACAATTATTGGTTGCGATATTTTAAGGTGTTGGAAGAACAAATGAAAAATATTCTTAAAGTGTACTATGTACTAAAATGCTTAGGTATCATTATTTTTTTATACAACCTATTCTAAACTAAACACTAAACAACATTTATATTGATGGAATGTTTGATTAATTTCACAACATAAAATAAACAACCACCTTCACCTATTTCTCATAAAAACTATGGCGTGCCTTTCTGTCAAGAATGATGACACGGTATGGTCTCACACTTAAACCTTAGACACACCACTATACTATGCTTTCCCCAATAAGTTAGTCACATGAACATAAAATATATAATCATCAATATAAACATGTAGTATATTGCAATAAAATAAGATTGTTCTCGCATTTCTTGCGATTGATCGCACATTAAAGTAAGTTTAAACCATTTTCATACATTTCAAAGTAAGCGTAAATCATAAACTGATATCAAATCACCAAAATGTTTCATATACACATAGCAGTGTTACACAAAGTTACGATGATATGAATTATCGGTAAGTAGTATGTATGTATTTCTTTTAGCAAATTCTATAAAGAAGAGTTACAATAAATATAAGTACTATAATAATTTTGAATTAACCTTGTCAAACAAAAAGTACAGTTCCATTCATATAATTTGTAGACGAACGAATCAGTGAATCTGTGTGTAACAAACAGAAATAATGACTGATTACAATTGATTGTATTTTGACTGGTTGAATTATAAAACCAAACTCAATAAATGCTTACTGTGAGGTGGTAGAAATATGTTTAGAATTTGTATTTACAATAACAGATTCAACATTTAGTATGGCCACATGGCCATGGCTACATAAGGCATCACAATACCCATAATAACACTGGATATTAAATTAACACTGTGATTGTCTAATATTCCTCGCCCACTAATATGTTTAACACCTTTACCCGGAGATGAGACGATACGTCCTTCACTGTCTATACCTGAAACAATATGTATTTAAACGAATAAGTATACAAGATTACTTTTGTTTATTGCTCTCTAATCATCCGTAGGCCCCATTTAAGGCACTTGCTATCGTCAGGTTTACATATGAAACAAATATTACAAAATCAAATGCGATAAATCAATTAACAGTCACAGCAAAAAACAGTGAAATCAATAAGTACATGGTGACTGGTGATAATACAAAATTATAACAGGTGTGGTTTAGTTCAATGCAGATCTGGATGTAAATTGTCCAGAATTACATTACGTCAATTAGTAAAACAAACAGCTCCGTGGGTTACAATGAATGTGGAAAGAGACATATTATATTCAAGGGGGTTCAAAGGCAGTGACTGTCTATCCAAATTATACTCTGCGAAAGTTTCTAAGCAACCTCAGGATGGGGTGGCGAAATGTTAGACAAATATGCACAAGTGGGGCACCTGGACGCACCTTGCGATGTAACATGGTGCATGACGTGCTTGTATATTGAATGACTGCTACATCAATTGAGATGTTGGAGGTGGCGAATTGCAATGGAATAAGAGTTGAGAACCATTAGGGAGATGTAGTTTAAATGGTCTGGAAACAAAAATACAGTAGGTACTATTTAAAGCAAACCTGAATATTGTAAAGTAGCTCCAAGTACAGAATCCACGAGACTCCCAATTAATCCTCCAAGCAGACCAACAACTAGAATGGGCCACTGCGGTGGACTAATGTAAAGTTCTGATCTGTCGCTCATGTATACGACTGTTAGATAATTCACAGACCCTACCTGTGAATAACAATACAAAAATTAATAACAGTTACAATATACAACTATTATTCTTCGGCAATAATTCTTCAGTACTACTCACAACAAATCCCCCCAATGCACTGAGGAAGATGCCTTCCACCGTGACTCCTCCATTTGTTCCCTTGGGTACTTTCTTCCAATTTGTTATTAATCTTGGGCTGCTTCCTGCTAGAACTGTTCCTAACTCGGAAGCCCATGTATCACCATTACAACAGGCAAAAGAACCTATAACAAAATTGTACATAGTATACTCTTGAGTACTTATACGAAAAGGAAAGTTTGAATTTATTAACTAAAACAGATATAAACTCGATAGTCAAGTAATAAGGAAACATTCTTTGTATATTATGTGAAATATATATATTTTTTATATTTAAAATATAATCTGGGTTTGTTTATACCACTCCATATACATTCCCACGCACTTCACAGTAAGCTGAAAGTTTGTGTCATGAAATGCAGGATACATCGTCAGCACTGAGATTTGAACCTAGCACCGGTATTTTTCTGGAGCTGTCATATAATTTTTGACCATATATTTCATGATTTTATGCAGATCTTTTTATGCTCGTTTGTTTTTTTCTTCCACTACAGCCTAAGATCACTCGCAAACGAGTGGAGAGCCTTAAATAGCATTAACAATACTAATATCTACTACTATTATGAAATAATTTTAAAGAAATTCACCTAATACACCCATAGCCAACCACGAAGGACGATACGACTTGTAGAAGTTGACTGGACGTTCTCCACATCCAACATCCAGTAAATAAAGAAATGCTAACTGTGTTGCCATACCTCCATTACAGAGGACGTGGATCCACGATCTCTGCCCACCTGGAAATATTCATCAGCTTGTCACATGCAATCACAAAAAAAAGATAGATTGTATTATGTAATTATTATTCAACGTTTAAAGGAAAAAACATACTTAAAATATTTACAAACTATTTACTATGTTTGGACAGTTTTAAATACACATTTGCAAACATTTCTTTAGATTACCTAACTAGGTTAGGATAAAAGTTATGTTACTAATTTGTATTATAACGTAACCGAGGTTTAGCTGACAGAGATCGCAGCTTTTCTTGCATTTTTTCTGTGAACTATGTATATTTAAGGAAATAAAGACATTTTCAACATTTGTAACATACCTTCTTTATGATCTTCTTCTAATTTACATTTCTGGCTTTCCCTGAATTTGGTTGCTTTGGATGAAGTGAGGAAGAATACAAAGAGACACGCTAGGAAGCTATAACTAGCCACTGTGATAACCATTCCCACAAAGAAACCAAGAATGGCTCCACTGATTGAGAGACTCTTCCTCTTCAAACCATAAACAGCTATTGTTATTGTCACTACGCTGGACACAAGCCATCTTGTTGGGTGGATAACCAAGATTTCTGAAAAATAAAACACAATCCTTACAACACATGGACATCACAAGGCTCTGAGTGATTATAAAATTCTTCTGTAGTAACTTACCATCATACTTATCTTTATTCTGCATGTAAGAGTAACCCAGATTAACCAACCAAATAGACATGGACAGAGGTATCGCTAGGGAACACACCAACATAGGCAGCAAGTTATTAGACTTCATACGAGATAACTTGCTATTTTTACTATCACAATTCATAATGAAATTTTAAGTAAATCCACCAAACACAAAAAAATATTTGGCACAAAATGCGTGAACTGGAAGCTTGGACTAGAATAAAATCACTTTTCGCCTACAGTCTTAACTTGGAGTTTGATCTTATTGTATTTAATATTTATAATATGTTGATAAAAATAAGGAAAATATGACCAAAAACCTTATCGAAAAGAAATAAATTAACATGAGGATTATCGCTTTCTTTTTGACATTTGTGCTCGACACTTGACATATTATAGCTAGAGATGGCGTTTAAACGTACAACGTTATAATGATTCGTTAGAAAAAATAAATTGTTTAAACGGCTTCAATATACAGCCATCAACGTTTAAGCTTCGACATCTGTGTCAAATAATTATTTAAGCAACAGCGATGCAACATCGTACGTGCGTTATTTTAAGTGCATGATTATTTAAGCGTACAATGTTGTATTATTATCTGTACCATCCGTCTTGACCACCGTTCTGACGTTACCTGCAAGTGGAGTTTAGATTGTATTGTTGGTAGCCCTGATTGTCGAATCTTGTCGTAAGAGCTGTCAAAGGTTCCCAATATTCTCACATTGTATCTTTTACAAGTAACCTACAATGCCGAAAATATTACAAAGCGGCGCTATAGAAATCATTTTAAAGGCAGGATAGTTTTGGGGGTTGGAAAAAGAAAAAAATACTCCGATAATCCTTTTAAACCGCCATCACAAGTTAGAAAAAATGTTGCCAGTTTATTCTAATAATTCGAAAATTGGCAATTTTTTTTAAACAACAGTTCTAAAATATAATTTTAAAGTAGCGAAAAAATATAACCATATCTTATTATCACATCAAGCAACACTAAACCAAGTTTGCACCAGGGGACTTCTAACGCGAAATGCACTGTAGTATTTTTGCGTTGTTTTAAACGCACTGTTTATTTAATTACCCTATTATTTTCAGTCTGCTTTTTTAATTTGGAGGAGGCAGACGTCGCGTTGTGTTGGAGAATTAATAACGATTCGTGATATCGGAGTTTAAACAGATGTCTTTTTTAATTACGAATTATATTTACCTATTTTTTATTAGGTACTTATCCCATTCTCTATGGGGGGGTGCCCCCCTTACCCCCCCAACCCCTCTCAACCCCCCTCACCCCCCCTTTTTTTTTTTTATTATACCTATATTTTTACGTATAGGGAAATAAACATATAGCCTTTAATATAAACGTTTATAAATATAAACACAACGCGTGCGACGTTATAGAAAATAAGCAGTAAACGCCATCTCTAATTATAGCCAAGGCATTTTCATAACATTAGAGATGTACCTATTGACCATTAGCCAGAACAATTTTTTCGGACTCGCTGATGTTACCGAATTCAGATTTTCGCTTTCGGGAAATTTTCGATCCGGTTTGGTTAGGTTTTATCGACCATATAAAAAAACAAAATACATGTTTTACCTACTCATTGGCAAATATTCTCAATATTTACACAATCAGACATCAATTAACCAAGGTAAAAATAATATCTTACTTGTATTTTTATCGTTAAAATAATTTACGTAAGTGAGCTAATGTGTGGATTTTCATTTGAATATAATTCAATTCCGAAATTCTACTCGAAAAATTGAATCGTTAACGTTGAAGAAGCGATTTCGGTCAAATTTCGATGCACCGAAAATTATTTTTCTTCACATCCAGTCCGTTACGAAATAATTTTGTATCGGAGTGGATGTGAGGGAAATACGGGAAATATTTTTTAGGTATCTGGCAAACTTAGCATTATTGACAGTTAAGTATTTTTTATCTATGGACCATAGAAGAAAAGAAATGAAAGGGATGGGTGTTTGACAGGCATGACGTTTAACAGGATCATAGAATAGCAAATAGTGTTTGATCGTTTAATGGATGTAGTTTATTGCGATGACTAATAATAGATTGATGTAAAATAAAGTGATAAATTCTAAACACGAAAATGCCGTCTGTAATAGATTTCGACGAGTGCCTTCGAGATTCTCCCAAGTTCAGGTGTTGTATAAAAGTTCTTACAACAAATTGGAAATATTACTGAATACGTATACAGTGGCTAATTATTTGTTTATCTCGTAATCAGGTCTCAATTGGAGGAAGAGGAACTCGGTATTGAAGTGCTAGAACAGAAATTAGAGAAGGTTCTGAAGACTTGTGGCCTTATGATAGACAATGGCAAAGCTTATGTTGCCCAACAGAGGTTTGTATTAGTTTCTAATGATTTATTCAACAAATTTGAATAAGTTGTTGCATATTTAAGCAAAGTGGGGGGTAATAAGAGTATATCTTGACATAATAGTCTTTCCTTAGAGCCTATTTGGAGAATCCTTTCAGCTTGAACAAATTAGTAAATTGTACTCTATTTCTTTAGTAATTCTTCTTGTGTCCAGATAAATTACCACAGCTATTTATCCTTTTGGCTTCCTATAGGTGTAACCTTCTCAGCTTCCTATATTGACATTATAAATTAGAATTCCCTTCCGTCTAGTTATAATAACACTTATTGTGCAAAATTTCTTATAAGAAATTATTGTTTTTTTATTTACTATTTGTAATTAGAAAAATATATTCTTTATGTAACCATCAGTTCAATTAGTTTTGCATTATTCATTGCAATTATTATGCTTAATAATTGTTGACCTTAACATTCTTTTATGAGAATTACAATTTATAGTAAATTACACTGTGATGTATTGTTAAAAATGTTAATAGGTAATAAGATTTGTTTTTGGTTTGTTTTATAACTCATTGTCATTACAAATTAGTATTATATCAAACTTTTCTTAGATGCTAGTCACATACGGGGTTGAAAATTATCAAGATAATTATATTCAGTGATAAATATCCAATAAGTATCGGATATTTATCTGTACACAAAATTGAGAGTAGGTAATTTAAAAATTAAAACGCACCAACAAAATGAAAGAAAATAATATTTTTTATTTATTATTGTCAATCACCAACATCGGGCCGCGAGATGAAATATCTCTCGCAGGCAAAAGTGTTTTTGTCATAATAATTATCAATGTATTTTTATCTAGATTTTGCTCATATAATAATTGGTGTATAATATAATGATGCTTATGATTTCGGGTGTTTCATTCATTCAATCATTCTACAATTGTCTTGTAAGAGTTGCCACTGTGTGTCTTGTTACGTTTCATTGTGATTGTTTAACATTGTGTATTTATTATTCCAGCCTGTTTGCCACCTCTTTGTGGGAGTTGAGCTTACAGTTCTCAGAGGAGCCCTCTGTAACTTCTGCATTTACTCGACTGATAGATAGTTTACAGGAAATGAATAAATTCCATACAATACTCCTGGACCAGGCTTCCAGGACCGTGCTTAGAAATCTAACTGCTTTTATTAAAGTGTAAGCTTACTCATATTGTTTGTCTACTTTGTCATGTATTTATCTGTTTTAAAGTTTAGTAATTCGTTCCGTGTTTTGTTACTCATTTGTGTTCATTGTTTTTAACATCATCATAAAAAAATTTGAAGCTCATCATTACAAAATTATATAATTTTATTCTGGTAATAATTATGTTTTTGATGTTTATGTCTTTACCTATAAAATATATCGTTAATTATGTTTGCAGAGATATTAAAGGTGTGAAGGAGTCTAAACAATATTTCGAGAAAATATCAAATGATTTGGATGCAGCACTTCTGCGGAATTCACAAGTAAGTATTGTATACATACAATTGTTATTTTCATTTTGATTTTGTTAACTGTGGAAAAACTATTTGTACTAAGATATTCACAATTTATTTCATCTATTTCAGGTGTCCAAAAATCGACCGGTGGAAGTGGAAGAATCGGCGAATCTACTATCAGCAACCAGGTCATGTTTCCGACATACAGCCTTGGACTATGTGCATGCTTTGGCTATGCTGCGTGCTAGGAAGAAACATGACATCCTAGCAACGGTAAATACTCTGATATTATTCTAATAACGTCTTATGAATTGTAATACAAATGAGAAAAAGATGCTTTCCTGATACCATTGTAAGATATTGTCTATAAATTGAACTGTTCAAGCCTATCATCAAAGTGATAGGTACAGTCATAATGTCATATCTAGTATTGTTATTGGTATAAAATAATATAGGACATGGTGTATGGTGATAACAATACAAGTGATGTATGTAATATTGTATGGTATATGAACTGAAGTAGGTGTTTACTCCGCTTGACTGAGTACTACTTATATATGATTATTGTCTATTGCAGATATATTTATGAGTAACTTTAATATCCTAACATTAAACATACTCGTTTTATACCATCAATGTTGTGCAATACCTAACATACATACTGACAGTATTATTTTACTGTTTATGTTATTTTCCATTAACAAACATCTTATCTACAAAAAGTTACAAGGCACTCTCAAAAAAGAATTATGCTTAATTTCACCAACTTCTTAGGTGAGGAATAGCGGAGCCAGATAAGAGCCACCTAGCACAAATTTTGTACGAAAAATAATGATAAGTTGCTCATATCTCCTCTATTCCTCACCTAAAAAGTTGGTGAAATCCAGCATTATTCTTCATAGTAAGCAAATTGATCAACTTTCTAAATGCGGAATACATTGTCAAATGTGAAATTTTAACCCCTGAATGAATAAAAAAACTAATAATTATTTTGGAACATTGTGAATTTGGTGTCGAGACCAACATGAATGTTGAGTTGGATGTCTGTAAAGTGATTATCTGGCGCTCTGTCCTCTCTGCCTACCCTGCAAGGGACGTGGTGTGAGGGTATAGATAGATGGATAGGTAATAGTAGATGGATAAGACGAAACATTTGACTTTAGGTAGGTATTGTAATGTGATATTATATGAAGATCATATCTTGATATAATACCTGTGTATGTGTGCCTCACATGGGTGGCGTGTTAGATTGATTTCATTACAAGCGAGTATCATATTCCTATGGAAGTTATTCATTCTATTATTATATTGGCAATTATTTTAAGGACTAAAAAATATTCATCATAATAAAAAGCAAAATGCCTGTTCGCTTTGGTGTTTGCTTAAATAGAACAAGAACATTTTTTAGATGTAGCAATAATTTTTAGAAGTAGACTGTGTAAACGATTTATAGCAGACGGCGCTACTAATAATTTAAATATATTTACACATTTTAGTTAGATATATGATTATTTTCAAAGCGTTTATCTATTAAGAAAAATTTACCTCCATGAATTGAGTCACTCACGGATTAGTGGAGGCTATTAAAAGTAAGAGCCGTCTGTGAATTTTCACAGGTAGGTACTGACTGGTTTTTATGATATTGGGAGTCAAACCATATTTTCTTCAAAATAATGTGTAAATAACGGGCAAACGATTTCTTTTTGTGAAGAAATCATGGATAATACATATTTAGTAATTTTCTAATGCAGTGGTACCTCGATTAATTGGTATAGTACTTATACGCTGTTCTTTCAATATTTGGTTAAGTCATTGATTTCTTTATAATCAAGGTTGCGTATCCTGTATCACTATAATGCCGCATTTGTTTTTTGTGATGTTTTATAAGTATACTAGCTGAGTTACCCGTGCTTCGCAACGGCAAATTTGACAAACCAACCCGGGTTGAGCTGGACAAAATGTGACTTAAGATCTGAATTTCTTTTCTAACGCCCTTTCAAACTATACCACACACGACCCCACACAACCCTTGGGTCCCCTCATCATCATGGCATCTCTTAGGAAAATCTTTTTCTACAAAAACCGGCAACGTTAGAACACAGCCTATATTATCGCAAATATTATTCTTATACTATTAAGTTTTTACAGCAATCCATCGCAAAATGCGGGAGTTATGCAAATACTTACAAAAATCAGACTTTATATATAGTATAGATTCATAGAGTTATAAGAATCAACAGATTATTGAAGAATTGAAGGGAAATGGTGAATTGTTTCAATTTCATTTTAATACAAAACCGACATTTCTCTGTAAGATAATCAGCTTTTCCTGTTAAGCATTGCTTATCAATGATTCTGATTTCTATTATGTGGGTGTGATGGTTGTGAATGCTTCGTAAAGATAAGATCAAGTGTGGAAGATAGCAACATGATGTACCTACATTATGCAGTGTTTATTCTCAATTAGAGCCCCAATGATAACAAGATAAGTAATCAACGTCTTGACTCATTTTCAAGTGTATTTTTACGGAAGTTTGACACAATCACTACAGGAGTGACTCCTCTATAAGGCAACATTGTTATTCTTTTTACTGTTGGGTGTTTTCCTACATTACTCAGATTGTATTGTATTATTAATTATTTAATTCACCTATGTGTTTATTTTATAGTTTTTGTCATACATCCACGCCTGTTGTACATTCTTTCACCAAGGCGCCGATTTGTGTGAAGATTTGGATCCGTTTCTGAAGCAAATTGCTGAAGATGTAAGTAAATATTATATAATGTCTTTTATTGACTGCTGATTAAATGACTGATTTGTTTTGTATTTTAAGGCAATGGCCATAATTTTAACGAAATTTGTGTAGTACCTACATATTGTCGAATAAAATATGTGTTATTGTAATTGATTTATTTATCGTCTAAGATACCACAGCACCTTGTACATTGTGGCAAAATGCAGGAACAGATGTGTGGGTGTGTTGTTAATTTTAATGACATGTTATTTTGTGTACTTCGGTTATCCAGACGCTCGAAACCTATATAGTGCATATATATTGTATTTTTTACTATATTTTTTGAATTAACTAATTTATTCTTTTCTTCTTTGATTTTGAAGGTTTTACTTTGTGACGACATTATATTATAATTAAAACAATATGAATTTGTTTACACCACTTTTATTTTGACCAGAGTCAACATGTTTCGGGAACAATGTTCCCTTCTTCAGGACTTATACAAGAAATATATAAGTCCTGAAGTAGGAGTATAAGTCCTGAAGAAGGGAACATTGTTCCCGAAACATGTTGACTCTGGTCAAAATAAAAGTGGTGTAAACAAATTCATATTGTTTTAATTATAATTTATTCTTTATCCAGGTGTCAAGGATGCGAATAGAGACAAAAGATTTAGAGAAAGAAATGGAGAATCGTCACACATTTGTGAACAGCGGCGATACAGCCTTACCGAGTTGCAATACATCTGGAAAAGAGAGCGAAGGCTGCGAGACCATGACATTGAATACTACGCCCAAGAGTTCCGCCAAGCCCAGGATGCAGGGGTACTTATTTAAGAGAACGTCTAATGCTTTCAAGACGTGGAATAGAAGATGGTTCTATTTGTACGACAATCAACTTGTGTACAGGTGAGATAGTCTGCAAAAGGAAATGTGATATAACATGTCCTGTGTACGTTACTATGTTAATGAATGTTATGTTAATTTTCAGGAAAAGAACTGGTGAAGAGAATGTCACAGTAATGGAAGAGGACCTTCGTCTCTGTACTGTGAAGCCTGTGAGTGAAGGAGAAAGGAGATTTTGTTTTGAAGTTCTTTCTCCCTCAAAGTAAGTTAACTAATGGCTTGTAGTTTGTAGAAAGTTGTCTTGGGAGACAAATGTATCCGTTCTGGAAATATTAATTGTATTTCCTTTGCAGAAGCCACATGCTGCAAGCAGACTCTGAAGAAATGTTGTTGGCTTGGATGGGGGCCCTGCAGAGTGGCATCAGGGTGGCAATACAGAGAGGGATGAGCACATTACCTGTAGGGGAGGCAAAGCAGAATAATACTACAAATAGTAATCACATTAACAATAGTGTCAACCAACCAAAGCGCAAAGTCAAGTGAGTTATTACAATAAATAATCATCATAGACTTGTATGTTTGTTTACCATACCCTCACATCACACATCTTTCTTCACTTCTTCTTTCACTACACATGCGGCTAGATTATCGAATAACCTTCCACTTCCTATCAGACTAGCTCCAACTATTCTTTCTTTCAAAAGTAAACTGAGACATCATTACCTTTCCGTAAATAATCCATCTAACTGACAATCCAGTGGTTCCTTCCTTGTCCTTCGTCCCATCCACCTATTAATTTATGTATGTATTTTTATATGTATATATTATTATTATTATTTATATTTTTCTTTATTTGTCATAAAATTGTATGTATGTATTTTTATATGTATATATTATTATTATTATTTATTTATATTTTTCTTCTTTGTCATAAACTTGTATGTATGTATTGTGTATACCAAGTGTATGTCACAAGTGGTTGGTTGGCAGACATTGCCTACGGCAATAAACCCACCATTTGAAAAATATTTTTTCAATAAAGATTTTATTTATTTATTTTATTTATGTTTATCATTGTGTAACCCAGGGTTTTGAAACGAGATAATTAATATTTATAATTTCAGAATGTGGGAACAACTGCTGAGTATTCCGGGAAACAATATGTGCTGTGATTGTGGAAGTCCAAATCCTCGCTGGGCGAGCATCAATCTCGGAATTACTCTCTGCATTGGTTAGTATCTTAATTAATACTAGTTTTATTCAAATAGTGACTGATGAAAGTATACTATGGAACCTATATAAAGGTGGGAAGAACTATTGAACATTCAGCCCCTTCTATTATCTATGACAAATCTATGGTGGACGCCATTTTCACCGCAAACATATGATTGTGTTTCATATTGGTTGTCCACAATTACATGAAACCTGGTGATATTTCTGTGATTTTTGCGACTCATTATGTATAATTAGTGTGGAAATTACCTTTGGAATATAACCTATGTAATTAAATGGTAAATTAGCATATTTTATATCGAGAAAAAATGGCGTATACCTGCCGGAAATGCTAGGGTCGAAAATGGCAGTGGTCAAGTTTTGTCTATGGCTTTATCCGTTAAGTCTTCCTACATTTATACAGGTTCCCTAAAGTATACAATTTTTTTTTAATGTAGTTCAGTTTATGGAGAGAATATTGTATGTTTAGTATTGCTGTGTATTGAAGCATTTGTGATTTCTTTGTTTGTAGAATGTTCGGGAGTGCATCGCTCTCTAGGCGTCCATCACAGTAAAGTGAGATCTCTTACACTAGACGAGTGGGAAGGGGACGCTGTTAAGGTGATGGCTGAGTTGGGGAATACAATAGTAAACAGAATATACGAGGCTAAAGCTGATGACTCCACTACGGTCACAAGGGCCACTCCTAATTGTGCTGGGTAAGAACGTATTTTGTTTTTATTTTACTTGCATTATACGTGCTGTTAGCGATTTACTAGTTAAGTGTAAACGTACTATTTTATCCCCTCATGGCACATTCTTTGCGGGGTTGGCAGAGAGGACAGATTGCCAGACTTTCCTATCCTTACATACACTTCTTCCCTCCGTCACATTCATGCAATTCGTCATACATACTCTACGGTTCCTTTTACTCAAAACACATTTGTCCTTGAGAATCTGGTCTACATGGTCAAGACACATGATTCTTGGACGGCTTGGAATGCTTCCTTATACATCTTCTTTTTCCCAGGTATATTTTCTTCATTATCCTTTCATCATTCATCCTCTCTGTATGTCCCAACCATCTCAACTTGTTCACTTTCTTTCTAGTGAGCGTAAGCAAAAGAAAACTGGCAATTAAATAATTGATTGCATGCAACGGTATATGTTTTCTATTCTTATGGTTGTGTATTTGTATTATTTTCAGATCAATCAGGGAGGCCTGGATAAAGGCCAAGTATGTTTCATTAATGTTTGTAGAGGAGCTTCCTAAAGCCAGTAGTATATCGTCTCAAGAGGAAATTGCCAAACATTCCCCCAGAGAAGAATCCAGACCCAGTGTTGGAGTCGGCACCAGGAAGTGGTCTGTGAGACGAGTCAGAAGGAGACCGAGATCAAGACCAAAGTATAAATCTTTAACAGAGAAAGATGAAAGTGTAGAGGGAGATTGTAAAGGAAATGGTTAGAGACATGTTCAATCTGATACAACAACTAGTAGATTGTTTTTATTAAATTTTTGATAAACAATGATTTTTTTCCCAGAAAATGGTACTTTTTATATCTATCTTCAGTGAGGTTACAAAAAATAATCCAATGTAATAATTGGGGTAGACATCGCAACACTGCAATAAGTTTGCCCTAGTAAATAAATTTTATAGTATCTTACCTTGTTATGTTAACATTTTATGTATTTATGTAAATAAATGAAATATAAATGTAATACTATGTTAAAGCTAACTGAAAATTTTATGATAAAATAAGTTCACGAATTACCTGTGTTTTGTAATGCGATGTATAGAGCAGAGCAAAAATAAATTTGGCTCTAGTTAATTATATTTAAGACAGAAAGAAACGTAACACAATAAGATAATTTATCTTATTATTTTTTTATTTGTTTTCAGATTCCTCCAAGTCGTCATCTGTAGACGCTAGTAAGGCGGACAAAGAGGAGAGTGATAGTGGCATTGGTAAAGAACATTCCAGACCTGGTGTGTTGGTAATAGGAAGTGAACTGAATTCTGCAGAGCGACCAACAGCTATTGCTTTACCAAGCGACCAGGATTCCACTGAAGGGGAGGAATCTGATCATTTTGGTAATCATTGCTTGCATCTTTTTTATTTCACGAAATATAAATCAAATTTACATCACTACCTTTTTATGCTTATGTTTTATGACAAAAATTTTAATTGCGGCGCTACTTAAATAGTCGCTTGCCTCCTACGAAATAACCAGATGTTTTACCTACTGTAGAAATATGACCAGGTTTATCAATTTATCAAAAAAAATAATTCGCCTATGCCCATTCTGTTTTTTGCTGGAATATGCTTACTATTCTTTATTTAAGGAAAACAAACCAAAATACACCATGTCCTTTCTTCGTTCAGTTTCATGAATAAATAATTGATGCTATTTATTTGCTTTTTAAGTAGGTATGCATTTATGTAGTTTTTCTATTTGGGAGTCCACGGGAAATTTTGACTACCTTGAAAAGGTTTGGGAGCCACTGGTCTGAATTGAAATGATTTGAATTGCAGAAGAAGAAGACATGTCTTCATTGTCTCCATCATTACTGCTGTATCGAGCAGCCGAGGCTCACAACCTTCCCGTCATGTGTCAGGCCCTGGCCCTCAAGGCAGACATCCTCACCACCAGCCCGCATCCAGATCATCATCAAAGGACTTCACTTCACGCAGCTGTATTGAGTGTGAGTCAAATAGAAAACTAACAGATTTCATATATTTTTTTAATTTCACTGTGTTTTTTTTGTGAAAAACACCGAAGTTTCTACATGGCGTAGTTGAAATAACATAGCGTTTCCTTCTCACTTCAATTGTCAGCCTTCATGAGACAGCAGATAGGATACCGGTGTGATGGGAGCTCTGGGTTCGATTCCCGGTCGCAGCGGATGGAAGGACTGGAATTGGTGAATGTTACTTAGGTGTAAAGCGATCACATTAACGCAGGAGACGATCAGTCATAAGTCTGATGGGAAGTCCGTCCTTGAACATAATGAAGCAGACTAATAGTTGTGAGGTTTATGTTTTTTTCATTGATTTTAGGGTTCAGTTATGGCTTGCTCTTATTTATTAATGAATGGTGCTCGTATTAATACTCAAGATGCTTTGGGAAGGACACCTCTTCATTTAGCAACGGATGCTGGCAACACTGCACAGGTTCGTTGTGTATTCTTTTAATAATTCATCTATACTGTTGATATTGTGTACAAAATGTGATGTATTAAATATTTATAATGCTCTCACTTTCTCAGGTTTGTCTGCTATTGAGACACAGAGCCGATCAATCTATAAAAGATAATGAGGGTAACACACCACTGGATATTGCAATTACTAATGCCAATGCTGATATTGTTACTCTGTGAGTATTTACTTCATTGTTTTCTGTTTTATTTTGTATTGTTTGTAACAATATCATATGTTAACTTCGAGCGTTTGACGTTGAACCCAAATATTTCTTGTACCTACTATAAAGATGAAGAGACACGAGGGAAGCCTATATCTAGAAATGAAAATTGCATGGCTCATGAAGAAAAATTACGATAACTGTTTAAATATTTTTGTCGATGGTTGATATAATGTGAATTTAAAAATGAAAGACTAGTGTATATAGTTTAAAATTAGAGATGTACCGACTAGTAGGGAAAACCGTCTTTCCGGCCAAAAACGCCGACTAGTAGTTTAGTCGGCTGGTTGGCCCATCACTATTTAAAATCCATATATTGTCTTTTATTTCACACAATTTTTACGGCATACAATACGCCTGATGATGAGGATGACAGTCCTCGAACACTAGTCGCATGTAATAAAATTCCATGTTACCATCAGTCAAAAATCTTAATACTAAATTATTAATGTGAATGTATTTGATTGTTTAGACTTCGCCTGACAAAACTCAATGACGAAATGAAAGAATCGGAGATGGGCGTGATGGGAGACGAGACGTACAACGAAGTATTCAGGGATTACACGCAGATGGCTCATTCACATCCCGAGAGGCTTGTGAGATCCAATAACAGGAACAGTGTGTATCAGGAGCTGTCGCAGCACGACTCTGGAGGAGAATAGAACTCATTTTAAAAAAGAATATTGCATCTCAATTAGGTACTGCGTACTGTTAAGATTGTGTTTTGATGCTGTTGATTTAAAAAGTAATTTCTTTAGCAAATTCAAGTATCCAATATGTAGTTAGTATTGTGACTCAGTGGAAAAGAGAGTTGTACTTGAAAAGTTATTTATGTTAATGTTTTTTCGTTCTCCAATATTTTCAATTCGTTTTCCGTTGGTGTCTTTTTAATTGTCATTATCTAACTGTTGGCTGGGAAAAAAATCAATTCAAATCTCTCGAGTTCGTGCAATGTGAATTTCTGTTTTACAGTGCTTAATTATTCTATTCTATACCCTCACGCCACCTTCCTTGCGGGGTAGGCAGAGAGAACGGATCGCCAGGCTTTCCTATCCTGACACACACTTCAGGCTTCCGTCACATTCATGCAGTTCCTCATACATACTCTCCGGTTACTTTTACTCAAAACACGTCCGTCCTTGAGTATCTGGTCGACATGGTCCAGCCAGGTGGTTCTCGGACGGCCGCGTTTCCTTACACCTCCTCTTTCACCCAGGTAAATTTTCTTCGTTATTCTTTCATCGTTCATTCTTTCCACATGACCCAACCCAATTATTACCTATTGTTTTTTAGAAATTACAATAATTTCGCTTATTTAGATAATTAATTTTTGTAGACAAATAACAAAAACAATAATAGTAATATTTGTTGACAACGCTGCACTGTATGTCAACAAAGAGTTGAAAATTGTCTACCTTGATATGGGCTCATGTTCATTAAATTGTATGCTATCTGTTGCATGCTGTTACTGTTTACATGTTTGTTTAAATACATAAATATTTCAGACGTAGAATCTATATTAAGTAAGTGGTGAATTAAATTTTATGTCCGTCATTAACAGTAAGCACATACTACTACGGATATAGAATTTGCTAAAGAAATGATAAATAATCATGTTGGTTATAAATTGCAACGTATTGAAGTGCATACTGGTGTGTATTGTATAGTGTACACACAATTCTCATATGTTAGCATGTTATTATGCAGTTATTGCTGAATAATCTTAAGTAGTAATCCCCCTGTTTATGTGTTTTAATGAGAGGTGTATCGAGTTTGCTTAAAATTAATAATACACAGTTTGGTTAAAAAAAAACTAAAGAATCTTAATTTCTATGGAAATTTCCCTTATGCAGGCAGACTTAAGAGCAGACTTTTCCAAAGTGTGTTGGTCAGAAATTGGTTGCTTTGCTATGTATCATTACAATCGCTTTTGTCACACAATGTGCATTGTATGGCCAAATCAAATCTAAATACATGAGAGGTTTACCAAAGTAAATTAAATGAACAAACACTTGATACACGAAAATACATTTAGACACGGGATTTGTTATGAAAATTATTAAATTGCTTAGTGCGTATTCGATATCTTATGAATCTTGATGACAGTTTATATAAATATTATTATCGAGTAGATAATAAATAATTCATGCCTTTTGTGTAATGTTATATATTCATTAATATTATTCAATGTGTTAACTTATTACTATATGACTTGCCATACAAAGTTTTTTCTTATTGTACACTTTTGTATATGCAATTAAAAAATTCAAATTCAACCAAAAAATATACATATGTACATTCCTGTAATAATTATTGTATTCATATGGAGGTCGTGATAGAATGGTCACTTGATAGTATAGTCAAACCATAAGTCAAATGACGCAATGGATAGACTCAATTAAGGTTTTGCTGTTGTCAGTTAGGAATGACTTTAGCGTTATGATACCACTTGGCTACTGATATGTTTTCATATTTTGATTAAACAATATTTGTGGCCTTCTGTGTTTTCAAATGAATCGCACGGCATACTTATTTTATTCCAAAACATTTACAAATACAGTGATCGCAATCTTTTTCCTAAGATGTAATAAAAATTGAATTGGTATTACTATCCGAGTGATTGTATTCCATTTTATCCCTTACAGCCCAGAAGGAGAGGAATAGAACTGAGTATACTCACTTCCATAACAATGTTGAATTGCCTTTCTATGAATGATAATAGAATATTGTAATGTAATAACACAAGTGCTTTGTATATTAATGTTTTTTGTATGTTGTATTATATTTGTAGAATTGTTTTCTATTTACCATTACAATTCATGACATAATGTTATAAATAATCAACTAATACATAATAATCTTACAAGTGATTTTGCAGACTTTACGTAAAGAATGACAAATGATTAGGAGCTTCCTTATACAGTATTGGAAATACGTAGGGAACCTGTATAAAATGTAGGAAGTCTTAACCGATGCAGCCATAGACAAAACTAGACCGCCATCATTTTCGACCCTAGCATTTCCTCTAGGTATATGCAATTTTTTCTCGATGTAAAGTACGCTAATTTACCATTTAATTACATAGTAGGTTATATTCCAAAGGTAACTTCCACACTGATTATACATAATGAGTCGCAAAAATCAGTGAAATATCACCAGGTTTCACGCAATTGTGGACAACCAATATGACACGCAATCATATGTCGCAGTGAAAATGGCGTCCACCATAGATTTGTCATATAGAAGGGGCTCAATGTTCAATAGTTCTTCCCACCTTTATATAGGTTCCTTAGAATTACGTTGCCACAAAATCATTTGTTATTCGTTACTTAATGTCATCAGTGTAAATGTATATTAGTGTAAGGTTTAGAAGAAAATTACTTTTATTTGATACAAAGACAAGTGTGTGATGATACTAGCAACATTACCAAGACATTTTTATTATAGAGTTTGTGTTCACCGACATTCACAGTCTTCATCATTAATATCGGAATAAATTCTTTCACAGACTTCTGAACATACAAGTTACTGCTAAATAAAAATGCAGGTAGTCGTAACAATGTCGGAGAATTTCAAGATAGTGTAGAATAATTGAGCTTTGAATGAAGCGAAACTATTTATGTAAATGAATCCATTTTTTTAAAAATTTAAATTAACACAAACACAAAGAATACATATATTTCCAGAGATTGAAATGGACCATTATATACATGAATTATTATTTAATATTGTTTAGTAGTATTTAGTTTTGTATTGTTTATACATATTAATTATGTAATGCCCGTAATGTATTAAGATTAGTTAGGTTCACTCATATAATTTTCTATACTTTCTTTACCTGTGATAAGTACCTAACTTTGTGTGTATTTTTTTATAATTATTATGTAATACGAATTTATAATTTTTATAAGGAAATTAATGTTTTATTTTGTATCATGTTTTATGTATTATGTATTATGAAATCATGTTTTCTTTTACCATATTTTTTTATACTTTGTGTTCATTTTTGTACATAAATACCAGATGTGATTAACATTTTGTCATATGATATTCATATACATATTTAATTACTGAAAAAATTGTATTGTCTGATTGTTGAATTAATGTGAGTTGTCTACTCCAAAAGCAAATTGTCAGCTTATAACAAGACACCAATAAATATACATAGTCAATGGAAAGGTAGAGATATTAGCACTATTGTTGTTACATTCAATTCTGTTTCTAATGCTGATTACTTTAAGGCATACATTAGAATGCACTCAATTTGGTGGTTATGTCACTTGGTCTTTCCGTCAATTGTGCATACTGGAATGGTACTCTGCAAGTTTTCTCACATTAAACACACTAAACTGAACAACATTGTCAGTTTGCTACGATACTTATAAACGTTTGTGAAGTGTGTTTCATGTTAGAATGCTTAGGGAGTACCACCTCAGTACTTGCAAGTACATCAATTAAGTGTAGTTTCATTTTAAACACACCTGAATTTTTACTATCCACATCCACGTTTTTACAAATTTGTGAATGTGAGTTACAAATATTTTTAGTTGTGAAAAACTTATGTGACTCCATTTCATACTCTAGTTTAGAGTCTTAAAACACAGTAGTATAGAAATCTACATAGCTTAGGGTCTTATATAACTACGAATATTGGATTCAAAACCTTTAGTGACACGGATACTTTTTATTGTAATTTTGATAGATTTTGTATTGAATTGTTAACTTTGATATAAAATTGTTAATACTTATATGACTACTTATTATACATTACCTACTTGTTGATAATATTTCTTAAAGGAATATATTACCTATAGAATATTATACTCGTATATTTAATACACTTTATTTATAAGGTAACAGTTTGCCAATATTTTAAATTAGAGCTTCCAATTATACATGTTTATTTACACACTTGTACCTTTCTAGAACAATGACCGAGAGCCGTGTGAAAAGTGTTTATATGGAGACCACAACATTGTGACACAAGAAAGTTAAGGAACCTATATAAATGTAGGAAGACTTAACGGATAAAGCCACGGACAAAACTTGACCACCTCAATTGCCGCTCCTAGCCTTTCCGCTAGGAATACACTATAATTTAACCATATCGCATTATCACATCAAGCAACACTAAACCAAGTTTGCACCAGGGGACTTCTTACACAGAATAGTCTGTAGAAGCTATGTTCACATCGCTCTCGCAGTCACAAGCACCATTGTAATGTGCAGTAATGTTCCCATTGTAATTCGCATACATTTCTATAACAATGATTTCAGAGTTTTAGAAATGTTGTGCAAGCAAGTCTTTTGATCACCCTGTGTTCCCATGGAGAATGTTTCAGGGTTGTGAAGAAATAGTAGTACTGATTATAAACATCGAAGGAATTTTCTCAAGAAAAAACTTTATATCATCCAGATATTACATAGTACATGATTCACATTGCACATATTTTATATGCTCCGTGAAGCTTAGTGACTTCTCTTTGTTCCTGAAGGGATGTTAAAAAGCAAAGTGCTCATTATATAATGGCGGAATTATAGTGTTAATGTTGACATTTTATTTTACAATATGTCTGCTGTTATAATATAATTATTAGGTATTGAAAATTAATTGAAATTGAAAATATTTATAGAAATTCATTTATAATCCACAAGTTATACGCTTTGCTTATTATTTCATGCATTGTTGCGCCTTGTGTAAATGATTGTTGTCTGTTGAGCTTGGTTATCTATAAAATGTTTAATTGTTTCATTCTGTGTTCCGATGTATCTAGTAAAGATTTAAACACCAAATTTCCAATGGAAAAGAATAATTATCAGATAATTTATACTTACTTATTTATTTATGTATAAAAATAATATTTTATTTAAGCTGTAGTGGAAATAAACCAAGAATCAGATGAATAAATTCATCACACTTTCCAAAAATGTTAAGCTTATAAATGCCTAATCATTTTTTATGCCAAATTCTTAAGATCTGTTAGTTATGTATTTTTTATTTAAATTTTTCTATTTGTATATTTAGTATTAATTATTTTTTAATTATGTTTTATTTTAATTTTATTTATACTTTTCTTTATTATATATAGTTCATGTTAATACAAAAATTATGATTTTATATTTAATAATGTTAATTTGATCACGAATGTCGCTCCAACTGTCCAACTGAGTGTTTCAAGATATATATTGCCAACTTATTCCATCAAATGAAAAAGTGTTTTTGTATAGTATCATGTTTTTACAATCCATAAAGCTATAAATAGACATTCCAGTAGCACACAAGAAAGCATGCCAGTAGCTCATCATTTCATGCTAGCCGCATGTGTATTTCACACTGTAAGTTATTAGCATGCTGTTTGCCCCGGGGATTGTAACATTTACGACTCGGCTACTCGCCACTCATGTTAAGGTGCCGACATGTCTATCCTAGACGTAATTCCAATGATATAATTAATTTATATGAAATAAGCCGGTCGATTGTGTTTTTTTAAAAGTATTTTATTGCATTGTACTCATTGTGATATCAGTAATTAATTATAATTAGTTTTTTATGTGTTTTTTAAATTGTCTAACATTTGGAAAACAATTTATTTTTATACGAGATGATAAAGTGTCTGTTGAAAACATTTGACTCACAGTCCATCATCCAAATCAATAATATTTACCATTTCTTACACTTTTTTGTACAATGTCATTATCATTTTATTTTTGTTTGTGTATGGAAAGTATTTTTCTTATTTATGTAGGAAGATCACAGATTTTTAACGGGCCATTGAATATGCTTCTGATAAATGCAAACATTATAATTTTTCCATTTAAATGTCAATTTATGTCGTATTTGTAAATGTGTTCATAAATTTCATTTTTTTTTTTTATTAAAGAAAGGATATGGGCTTGCATACACAAACCCAAATACTTTCCTGCACACTTTGCACTAGGCTAAAAGCCTGTATCGCAAAATGCGGAAACATCGCCACCGCCGTGGTTTGAACCTGGCACCTCCCGCTTGAGAGACTGCCACCTCAACCAACTGCGCTAACCATGTACTCACTAAATAGTCAAACCCTCTTTTCCCATTAAATAAATCAATAAATAATTTTGCATTTTGTTTCCGACCTAATTTTTCTCTTCTCTGCGTCTTAGTAAATGTAATACTTTAAACAAATCTTTACAACGACCGAGAAAAATTATCAATTGTCTTCTTTATGCTTTAATGTTTGAAGGCTTAAAATTGAAAGCATTTTCATCGGTTGTTATGTAAAATGGTCTTTCATTTCAGTGACATGATAGTCGGTAGTTGATTTCTCCAGAATATTTTTTAATACCTATCTATTTTTCTCATTAATTAATTATAAATATCTGTTATTATTTACTGAATGAAATACATATTTTTTCTTATGAATTATTGATGACATTATTGACTGTTCTTCTTTAGTATGATTTAACTTGACATTCCTGATTACTTACTTTTTCTCTAAATATATTGAATAACCACTCATATGTTTTGTATTACAATGTATTTTACATATTAGGATTTATAACTTGTTTCTTGTCTCTTGGTGCCAGCTTATTTTTGTAATAAATAATGAATTATTTGAGTGTATTTTATTTTGGTTGATGTAAACTCATTGAACAGAGATCTCGGAGACTGCAAGAGACAGGGGTCTGTGGCGAAGATATAGACTCTTTATAGATGCTTTGAGCACCCGACCCAGCCATGGATAAGGGGAAGAAGATGTATGTATGTAATAATTTTTTGTACATCACAGGGAGTTGAGTACCTATCTGCTTTATATTGACAGATTTAAAATAGGTCTGTAACACATAAGACTGCATTGTTCTGGCCCCATCAGATTCCTATTGGAAGAATTATTTTGTCTTTCAAACGCATCTTGGTTTATCATAATTCCATTGATTGCTTATTTACCTATAAGCATTCTGTAGTGGACTGTACTTGTGGGTAAGAATTAAAAAGACTTGAATGATAACACTATAAAATGTGTCTGAGTTCTACTTACATATTATATTTTCTTGTTAACATGTTTCGACTTATTAGGCCATTTTCTAAACTCTCATTTGGACCGCATTATCACAGCAATCACTGCTCCCATGCTAAGTACTTACTTTCCGTGTCCGGAACACCATCAAATTTGAAACCCCCAATATTCAGCCACCCGGATAGCCCTGGCGTTCGCCAGTAGCGCATCCTCGGGCGTGCATGTCGCACCTATTTGGGGACATGAAAACAGGTGACTGTGGTCCTGTTTGGCACCACACTCACAGGTGTCTTCCTCTCTGTAACTCTCTAAATGCTAAGTAGAAAATATAATATGCAAGTAGAACTTATCACTGAATTATAATGGAGGTCTTCAAAGTAAATGTCAAATGAATTAATCAATTAAAAAGACCTTGTATTCTTTTCAATCATTTTTAATAGCCTACGTACTTTATTTATAAACTAACAAAATTTAATAAATAGTATACATTTTAGAATAACAATAACCAATTAAATAGTATCAATTAAATTTATAATTAAAGTTTCAGGGCTCATAATGACGATGTAATATTATTTATATCCGTCCTAGTAACATTATATCAATGGACTTGAGCTCACTTCACTGGCAATATTATTTCACCACCCATTCTGTATTATTATTCTGGACATCAGTCGTATGGAAGATTTATGTATTCATTGACAATATTTATTGACAATAGTTAGCAGTGGATGGATGTTATGTACGTATTAGGTAAGAAGTACCTCCGTGATTCAAGTACGTTCATATAAATGTTACTAAGAAGTATAAAGTTTGCCCTAATGATAATAATATTATAAGTAGGTTGCCTGTTTCATAATAATTATCTAATATGTATATTATATTAACTACTACAATATTACATTAATGCCCATATTTCTAACTTCACTGTATAATGTAGGTATTCACTATTCATATTGTAATAATAGGCCAGTACTGTCGAGTGTTTGTGTATGAAACAGATAATCAACGGCTAAATTGTAGAGTATGTGGTTTGTAGTATAGTACTATTGTTGACATACTAAAATTCTTATTATAAAAACATTTATCAAATACCCTTATCTCTAATGTTAAGTATATTGGCACATTGCTAAAAATAAACCATAATATAAATATTTTCATACAATTCCATTAATGATACTCTCAGTCAGTGTTTACAGACGTAATGGAATTATAATATTATTAAAATAAATACACCAATATTATTTTATTTCAACCATCGTGTATTATAAATATTGAATTACTACTACAAGTGCTGCCATTGCCCACTAAATTATGTTAATTTTATTATTCTAGTCGAGAGTTGAAATGAAAAGCCGTTGAGAAATTATCACACAGCAAGCAACCATAATGCGTATATTTATTAGGAAGAAATAACATTATTATGTAACCATAATAAGCCAAGCCAGTGATTAATTTTACTTATAATCTATACAATATATTAAATTAAGTTCCAAATACTGTTATATTATTCATAATAAGTCATGATGAGAACACTCTCTTCCTTTCTTATTGACTGTTTTATAATACATAACTGCAAAATTCTCTTATAAATTCTCCACTGTGTGTCATTGAGTTTAATTTCTATATTATGGTGAGATGGAAATGCGACTTTGTTTGATGAATTTATCAGGAATTGTGGTGAAACTTCTTTTTAAGAAGTAAAAACTAATAGTAATATGTTATCATAATATAATATTGATTTAATTCAAATTTGTTATTTATTTAATTTACCTAAATTAAAATAATAAATAGGTACAACTAAACATTAATAAACAAAACACGTTCTAATGTAGTAAATAACTTCAACATTATAAAATTGCGAAAAGGTAACAAAAAAATAAAATAAAATAAAACAACTTGGTGGAATCTACTAATTAGATAAATATAGAAAGTAATAAAAGAATTTTCAGTCATTTGATAATAATATAAATACTGTGAATATGAGGTTTTTTCTTTTCAAACATTCTTCGACAATGTGGATTACATGAAATCCTCACAAATCATTCTCTGGTTATGTTTGCTCTGTTGTATCTTAATGAGAATGGTAGTTCCATGTCTCTTGTATTGAGTGTTCCTTTATCATATAAGTAGCTTATCATGAACTTGGGTCATTTTGATTTTTGGGCAGACAGGTGTAGACGAAGGCGCTGATTGAGAAATCGTCTGAGGTCTTCTGGCATGGACGATCCTCGGGACATTTGCAACTGTAACAAATAAACGAGACATTCTTATAAACAAATTTCTTAACGCCACCATGCCTAGTTATTTTATTATATTTAATGGAACTTACTATGGATTTTTGAGGAAATAGTCAACATTCCTTGTGTATCTGGAGTACACAGCCCATCCGCACGGTCCATCACAATTTCCTGGTTCTGTTGTGTTCTCTGAAGTGCTTCTCTGTAACAATGAAACGAAATCGATTAGAATTCACATTCTCTAAAATACTAAAATACAACAATAGAATAAATTAGAATGGATCTCATATTAGGAAGATATTTATAGTGTTTTACGCAGCATATTTCAATTACCCAAGTGCGTAGGTCAAGTCATGATTAAAATGAAATATATTGTATTGGATTTATTTGTGAGTTGACCTAGGTCGAAGAATCGAGTTAATGAATGGGCCAGACATGTGTAGTGTGTAGTAGGAACAACCATCAGGCAATTGACTCGACGAAGATTCATGTTTCCCATTATAGTCAAGTCAAAAGATGGGTCCATCAAATACTCAATGGAGTTATTTATTAGTATTACGTCCTGTGGTAAAATGTTTTCACTGACCCATATTACCAGTAGTACTAGACTAGCCAAACTTAAATCCATAGTGGTGTCATTGTTAAGGCAGAATTTATGACCTTAGCTGAACACAGGAATATTATATTAACAATGTTCTGAGTAGGCATGTTATGTATTATCATTAGATATGTGACCTCGATACTCTAGGCATGATATCATCTTTGTAGATAATAAAATATGTTTAATTTTTGTGAACTGATTGGCATTGTTACTTTACTTTACCATATGTTGGGGTGCCACAGGGATATTAACTGAGACCAAATTGTGTCTGTTTTTTTTTCATGTTTCGCATATTTAGATATGATATTATTTTTTACAAGTCGTAAGATCGATTTACTATAGAGGTGATAGTGTAGATTAGCATCCTGTCTCACGTACAATACAATGCGATGATGATGATTGTATGATGTAACGTTACGAGACAGGAGAAGGTGGTGCGTATGTTGATTAGGTTGTTAGATATTCATTCATAACATTGTATTACATACTAAGCTCTAAGTGGACATTGTAAACATCTTGTGACTTCATCGTTAGGATTATTTGACAAAGTAAATAATATGAGATCCAGTGTGACATTGATGAATGGTGCGAACGGAAAACATACATATAACATGAAAAACTTGTGTGTGGTTGGCCTGCACCATTTAATAACAAAAATAAATACTTAATAAAAACATCAAATTCTCCAACCATGTGTCAGATTCGTGAGAAGCATTTTTAATTAGACACATTTTGCAAGGTGTGAGACGAAAGAGAATTACCCGTATACAACTGAACTTAATATGAATATGAAGAATTCATTCTTGTCAATTCTAATCTCATCCTTTAGTTGTTTACGTTTTGGAAGTAAAATATTCATAGGTCGTGTCTACGGCGTAGTCGCCGCGCCGCCACAGCCTCAATTTGCATAATCCTCAATGAACAAATTCGCTAATTGGGAGTCAGATTATATTATCATCGTAAGATTATTCCCACCATCGTATCAGAAGAAAGCGCCCACGCAGTTAATACGCAATGGCAGATTCAACAATACACACCTCCTAGATGTGATCAAGTGTCATTTGCATAAATAAATTACTTAACGTCTTATCGATTCTAACTTTACACATCAGTGCGTGAGATCAAACGCACCTCGCACATATTTGACAGTAAACAACATGAATATTTTTTTGCGAACTAACAACAATCTATTCATACTAGACATGAGCGCCGCGCCGGCGCGCCGCCGTTGATCATGGTCGGCGCGCCGCCGCCGGTTAAAACGCTCACGCCGGCGGCGTGGGATCCGTGTGACCAATAGTATTTATCTTGTGTTTCTTGATACAGAAATCGAAATAAGTACATTTCCAGGTAATAAAATAGAAGCATTCAGCTGTGGGGATGCTAGGGTCCAGTAATTATATAAAATGTCGAATAATAACTACTTAATGCATTGTCTTATTTATTCGATTCTAAAACAAGAAATAGGATGGGATTTATTTATAGTTTTGACGGCCACAAGGCATTAATAGTTTGGTTCTTCATAGTGGAAATTAAATTAAAAACAAACGTTATTTTATGTAACTGGGAATTATAAGGAAAAATCAGAATTTATGGTTTTTTGATCGATTTTATCATACCACGCTGAAATTTTTAAACCACGTAAATTTTGGCAGAGTATCTGACCAAAATTTTCGGCCTTTCATCTTTTCGGTCGACCGTTCTCTCTTTTCTTTAGTTTAGCCTTTGATTATCGAAGTACCTAATCAAAATTATTTTCATTCCACTTGACTAGATTCGCTATATTTCATTTGTTTCAATACAACACTGTGGAAATAGTAATGACTTCTTTTCTCTTGACAAAAAACGATATTCATTTGGCAATTTTTGAGGTTTACGATCTTCAAAGTGTCAAAATGTGATTATAATTAGATATTTTAAGGTTAAAAACCAATTATTTCGCTAACCTAAGGCGGCACTATAATAAAAAAAAAATACTATCCCCTAACGTGGTTTCTCAGACTGTGATTACAGACTACTCTCAATTTTTTTATGTTTTGATTTACTTTTTTATTGTTATAATGCTCGTATATTTTGTACTTATGGCCTTAAAAGCCGTATGTGATTGAAAATAAATAAATAAATTGTATTTTATCTTTCTACCGGTAAGCATTACGTATTTTGGTTGATATCATTATTAATTTATCCACCTTTCGACTAAAAACACAACAATTTATGTTTATTTGATAATTATCCTTATTTTTACGCCTAAAATAACATCGCAAATATGATAGTTATATTAGCTAAATTACATAATTTTATTAAATTACCCTTCAATCCAAACAACAGGACATATAACACATATGTTTTTACAGCTTTTGCTCAACTGTAGTTCTCAGCTACATAGGAGTTTTGCATTTTGTGGAAGGTCGACCTCGTCATCGCAATTTATTTCAGAGTTTGAATTCACAACACTGTGGAAATAGTAATGACTTCTTTTCTCTTGACATAAACGATATTCATTTGGTAATTTTTGACGCTTACGATCTTCAAAGTGTCAAAAAATGATTATAATTAGATATTTTAAGGTTAAAATTCAATTATTTCGCTCACCTAAAGCTACGTTATAATAAAAAAAGAAATTACTATCCCCTAACGTGGTTTTTCGGACTGTGATTACAGACTACTCTCAAATTGTAATTTATCTTTCCACCGGTAAGCATTACGTATTTTGGTTGATATTATTAATTTATGAACCTTTCGACTAGAACACCACAATTTATGCTTATTGAATAATTATTATCCTTATATTTACACCTCAAATAACATCGCAAATAAGATAGTTTTATTAAATTACATAATTTTATTAAATTACCCGTCCACTCCAAACAACAGCACATATAACACATATGTTTTTACAGCTTTTGCTCAACTGTAGTTCTCAGCTACATAGGAGTTTTGCATTTTGTGGAAGGTCGACCTCGTCATCGCAATTTATTTCAGAGTTTGAATTCCACCCAACATTTAGCTAACAGCCCAGATATTGCCAAATGAGAAACTTGTTCGACTACATCACTGCCCATACTGAGGCTCTTTCTGACGCGTTTGACTTTATGGATTAGTTTATTTTGACCTGCCCTCCAGCGCCATGAAAAAGCAATAATGTAATTTTCCATTATTTTTCAAATATGAGGTTTTATTTCACTTTATTATTGAAATAATCATAGTTTTTCAAAATAAATAAATCGATTTTATCATTATCCTTTTCACATATACGTATTTAATCATTTAAAACAATATTGCAAAAAAATCCAATGCTTCCCCCCACTTTGGATCCACGCCGCCGGCGTGGCGCCGCCGCCGGCAATTTTAGACATGGGCGCCGCCGCCGGCTTTTTTGCAGCCGGCGCACATGTCTAATTCATACATATACATTTACTTAGGGTACTTGAAACACGAAATACTTCCTTATAACAATTCACGTATTTTTCAGGAATAAGATTCGCCCTTCATTTTGCGATATGACTGCTAACTATTAGACTCAGGTTGGTAGGTAATACTCGATTTCATCTAATCAGAAGAAAGTGTTAGTTTTGATTGACTAACAGATGACGTCACTGAATCAATCAATACTTATCATACTCATCTAGGAACGTAACGTATATGTAAAGTATGTGCCAATAGGTAACAGTGATAAACATCAGTGAAGTGTACCTAATAATAGAAATCTATTATCAATGTCATCTACCTATAGCATTATGTGAATTAAAAAAAAAACATGTTTATATTACAAAATTTAATTGCATTGTTTACAATGAAAAATTCAAGGCCTCGACTGATTATGTATGACAATAGATAGAAAACATTCATACACTCGTCACTTACATAGTAACATATTCATATCAGCGCACTAAAAAGTTATGAGTATTTTTTCTTTTCCTTTCCCAGAGATAAAGTAGGTATACCTATACTTTCCTAATGAAATTGGGTGTTGAAGTTTTGAAGTGCGTGATATAATAATTGCATAAAATAAGGTGCAAGTGTCTATCGGCCCTGCATGCATTTCCTTTGGTAGTAGAATCACTCCGGCAATGGGCTTTATAAATAAGTTGATTAATATGAAAAGCTTATAATGTTACGTGACTACTGTCTGTAGATATTGTCTTTATTCTATTAATATAATAATTAGTATCATTTGCTGCTACGAGTATCAATCGTTTTGCTTCTAATTATTTTTTAATAACTTATCAACTGGAAGCTTTGCGATAAGTTCGTCCTAGTGAACAAGTCTGTATGATTTATTAGATGCCTATGTACCAATGTATGAAATATACTAATTATAGATATGTAAGTAGTACTAAGTAGGCATATCTACCTAAATGTATAGGAAATACTCTAAAATAATATCATAAAGATACGCGTAATTATTAAACTGAAGACACAATAATCAATGAATCAATGTCCAAGGCAAAATAATATCAACTTTTAATTACGATTACAATATTTTAATAAAAGCGCGTAAAAAATACACGATTCTTGTAAGTGTAAGTATTTAAGCTATCAAAAATAGTAAAAGATTTGAAACGCATCAGTGTTTGGTATCGTATGATATCGAAAGCTAACGATGTGATATAAATATAACAAACTTGACTTCCAATAGGTATTATGATATTATATAAGGTCAGGTCCAGAAAATTTTGTGTTCTGAGATTTTCATTACAACTGAACAAGGCTGCCAAATCACATGTTCGGACGAAAGTAGATCTAAGTATATGAGCTTGTAAAATACTTGTATTGGATTATTGTGTTGAGTTATATTTTATTGTAAGAAGAATGTAGGTAAGTATGTGATTTACAATATAATGTTACATACAAATTTAATATTGATACAGTACCCATACTCATTAATCATATGATATGCTCATTAAGATGTTTGAGGGCATTGACATTTCATCGGGTTAGTAAGTTATGTTATATGTTCGTACTACATACATACACAGTTGTACATTACAATAAGTAATTGCTTAGTACTCTCAAGTACAAAAAATAATTTTACATTAAATTTACAAGAATTAGTTAAACTTTATACGTATACAAAAATCATACGTAAATACTCTATTGTCTAGGAAAATACCCAGTGGCAGCTTCAGGTTCTGTTGGACAGGGGATTGCCTTGAATTTATTAGAATAATTAGTAACAAACCAATTTTATTTCAACGATGGTAAAGAGTGAAAGAGATAATGTAATGAGTGAAAGAGATAATGTAACGAGTGAAAGAGATAATGTAATGAGTGAAAGAGACAATGTAATGAGTGAAATAGATTATGATGTAAAGTAAGCACAGTGCAGCGCTGGTTTTTCCGATCATAATGCTGATGATGTCACAAAATTTCCCATCAACCAAAGAGGTAAGCAGGACGTACAATGATGGTAGGAATACGAATAAGGCATTCGATGGCATGATGTATCTTTACTATTTCAATAAATAAACGGATAAATCTTCATATGCATGATGTGAATAAATAAAGACGAAAGGTGCGAAGGATCAAAATTCTTTAGGAGCGCTATATCTTTCAGTCTAATAAAAAAAAACTTGTTTATTAATCAAACAGTCAAGAGTTTTTCATATGTTTAATTCCTTCGTTTGTAGAATGCTTTCGCATGAGTGTTGTTAAATCACAACCACTTGGACATAATGTACACTGACAAGGGGCACGCCTTAACGTATCTTATAATATGTTGTTCAACTGATAAAATCGTTTTCGTTTGATAATTAATGTTTAATAGCTACCTAGGTATATTTTGTTCCCGATTCGATGACTCATATTAAAAGCGATCGTTATATCGAATTCCACGAATACGAGACAGGTACATTCTCTCACCTGCCCAATTATTAGATTCCATTGGCATCGCGTCATCCGCTCAATTTTCACAGTACCACAGAGTGCTCGCGTTTTGGGCATAACTGGTAATCATTCTCACTTGACCGGTAGGCTAACTTACCACTTACCATAATCTTACCTAACGTATTATTAGGAGTTGCCTGATTTTTTTTCGTATATTATAATAATTTACACAAGCGAAAGGAGAATGCTAAAAAAACTAAAAGGCCCGGCGCAAACGAAATGTAACTCAAATGATAGGTAAAAATGAATAATTTAATTCTCCATAGGGGCATCTTCGAAATCAATGGCTAAATCAAGTATTTTATTTATTATCAATATCACTCGAAACGTTTGAGATCTGTTGTAGGGAGAAGTTGGCTAGAAGTTGGCTACCTCCTGTTGAGGACAACTTATAATAAAAAGCGTAGATTAGACGTATAGGTATTATATAGCAATTACGTACCTATTACAGAATTTTCTGAGAAATAATTAACAATAGGTACTGTGATAGTTGTACTATAAGTATTGGGACCACCTGCTCTGTAATTAGGTACTTTAAGTTCTCATTAATTATAATCTAACAGGTTGATACCATATAGAGATACGTACATATAACTTTACACTATAAGTAGTTAATTACCTATTTGATTCTAAGAAGCTCTCCACTATGTGCTAAAGCTCTAAGTATATGTGGTCATCGTTGGTTTTTGAGAGCTCGTCAAATTACAAGAAAAAATAGGTAGGATAGAAGAGTATATGGAAAGTATGTGTTGTTATCGCAAAATGAGGAAATCTATTCTAAATGTTCTGCAAGTACGTTGAAGATACGTACGTACGTACGAGTATATTAAAGCGGTCCTTTTTTGTCAATGATTTTTATGGATATAAAACGTTAGTTAAAATTATACGGAAAAATACACATTGGTATAATGAGGTTGAAACGATTAATGGACGATAATTCGCAAAATGTAATGATGATTTTTATATGCAAATCATCTTCTCTAATATAAAATCTGAATGACATTTGATGGAATGTGCGTTTTTATTATTACTATAATACATTTATTAAAAACAGGTTGTATTTACTTTCAATGTGTGCGTAGAGAATAATAACAATTAGACATTTTTGTCATTAACATCAATATTAAACTGTTTGAAAGTATGCGAAATGTTTGCAGATAATATAGGCGGGCATTCATAGCATACAGCATATAATGAATGTATGTATATTTTAATTGATCCTTAAAATATAATGATAGGTAATAATAAACATATACTGATACTCGTAATCATCGTAAAAATTAGATTACTTTTTAGTCATCTCTTTCAAATGAGAAATTGTTATCATGTATCTAGGATATTATGGAGGTAATGGAGATAAACACGTACTCAAACAAGTGTTTCTGGGAAGATGTGTTGCTACAATAAAAGTGATGTCGGAAGATATAGGGATGTATGACCATTGGGTATATACGAAATACATTCTGTCTTATAAATCAGAAGGCATGTGAAAAACTTCAAAATGAATGCATCCTGACAGAGTTGTATGACGTACCTACGTTCCTTAATCTTCTATAACTATGCACCGATTTGCCAGACCACAAAAAAGAGACATAAAAGTACGATTTGATTTAACGTATAAAATCCATTTATCAATTTCGCGATGAATGGATTTGTGCACTAATTTAAGTTGTAGAATTTAGTTGAAAAACATTATAGAAATATTTGAGGTCGCTCAGCTCTAAGATATAATTTGTTGGCAATGGCTGATGCTTGTTGCCATCTCAGTTATCTGATGTAGTGTAAGTAATGGTAATCTAACTTTATATTATTATAGGTAGATATTTTTAGTTCATTTAGACACCCAGACTGTTTGGTGCCGCCAATTCAAGACTCAAGATCCGACATAACGCGAGTTGCAACGTTTAAATGTTACGATAATTATAGGTATGACGCGTTACACTGTAAGTAATGTAGGTATAGGCTACAATTAAATATGAATAACTCGATATCTACACTTGCAACAACACGTACATATGTACATTCACAAAACCTGCTGCATGCAGATTGCAGATGCAATAATTATAAATACCCTAATAATTATCTACTCCGCATTGTACAGAGTCTCGCATCCAACTTGTATAAAGAAAAAATATATTTTTCATAATTAAGTAAATAAATTTTATTCCCTCTATTATAGTGAACTCACAAGCTCACCCTAGTGAACGTCTGTTATTATAATTATCTAAGACAAACGCGTTTTCTAATATTTTCAGTCAATATGATTTCATGAAAATAACGAGTTTTAACTAGGGAACCTGTATAAGGTTCCTTAGTTTCAACTGCCAATGAAAATCTGAGACGGCCTTAGGCGCGGTTGAACAAATACAAAAGATGAATAATCTGTATCTACTGTCATGCCTACGAGCCTATAGTATTTTTTTCTCGCGCCTTCCTACTACTTTCATTTTTTTAAGAAAACTTGGTTCGATTAGATTGAACTGTTGACCTTCGTTTTATTTTAGCCTAACGATCGCTAGGAGCCAGGAGCCAGCACTGAGTCACAACAGTCTTATCGTTTTGATCTTATTAACATATCTCTGTAACGTGCTTTTGCTAATCAATCAACTAGTTTCGTTCCTTTATAAAAAAGATCTTTGAGGCGTTATTCTTTGGGCCTCATTTTGCAAGAATGGCAAGGGCTGCCTCTGATCTATAAATTTACGTTCAAATTGATAGAGATATTAAATACAGTCGAACTTGGTTAAAGCGAACACGAAGGGACCACGTATATTTGTTCACTATACCCGTGAAACGCTATAGCCGTGAAGTAGGTATACTATGTAGGTACATCGTTCTTACCTGGTTATATGCCAGCATATAAGTACTAATACAGACGATTGTGATGATTTCTACATTGTTCAAGCCAATCATTATTACGCCTGAAACGGTTTTGTATGCGGGGGCGTCCGAGGCTAACCTGGACCGACCATGTCGACCAAATCCTTAAAAATTTACGTTTTTTGAATAAGAGAAATCAAAGAATGTGTGTGATACGGAATTAATGTGACGGAAGCAAGGAGTGTGTGAGAGAATAGGGCGGTCTGGCGTTCTGTTCTCTTTGCCTGCCCCGCAAGAAACGCGACGTGAATTAGATTAGATAAATTAGATAGCGGAGGGTGGTAAATCGTTTTTTTGGACGCATCAACATTTTTCACTCCATGTTCAATGTCATGTAGACTTATTTTTCGGGTGTCAAAGGTACAAATCGATAATTTAAACTGACTGAGTATCTAAAAACAACTAAAAACAAAACGAGAGAGTGGGGTGCAGTAAAAAGATTACAATTACCCAAAACATGAAATTTTTCTATTGGCTGATGCACTATAGGTAGGTACATTGCAACAGCCAATAAATTGCCCAGGTATTGTATTCAATCGATGTTTTGAAAACACTGAGAACATACCCCCTTGAACTTTTGAATGCCTAATGTCCATTATTGGATGAAAGAGTTGAAAAAAGATGGAGTTTACTAAAACAATGGGCGGAGTTAAGGGATTAGATTTAAAGAAAACTTTCCTTTTTATTATCACCTCATAAACATTACAAAGTAAACAAATGAGTAAATGACTATGAGGTAGCATTGTCTTCTAATATGGGGTAATTCCCGCATTATAAAAACAATGGTCCCTAACAGTTTGCGATGTTTAAGCTTACGAAACATAATCCTACAATAGATCTAGGATTCATTGTTCTTTTCCGTGCAACAATTTAATGCCGTATTTGAAGACAATGGTAGGTACCTGAACCTGGTCCCTATCTTATGATTTCGACACTTAACATAAACATTACGATAATTTAGTTTTCTGTCCTTCCAATAATCCAAGTAATCGGTATGTAAATGTAACGTACAAAGTATACTGAGACAAAAACAACCTAACATTATATGAATTTTTGTGTTTTTTGAATGAGAATATTGTTCCGAGAATTAAATTTGTGCGCTATACCCGTGAAGCGTCTTCGTTATAGCCGTGACGATTTACGTACAAAATACAAAAATTCAAACGAATGTCGAGCATTTGTTCGCTATGGCCGAGAATTCACTATACCCGTGATCGCTATATCCATGTTCGACTGTAGTACAACCATCTATCAACCGGTAGTAAAACTAGTCCAAACCGATTCAATGATAAAACAATAAAATATGATTGATGGGTCGAATCTAGTCATTCGGTATATATAATGTATTACATACTTATAGATAAGTAATAATTATTAGTCTAGGTATTGAGATAAAACAAATTCCTAATGACATGTAAATAAAAATATATATGAATTAGGTATTACTTTTATTGATAGGAATGTAGGCAAAGATAATGAGATCATTAGAAACACATTAATTGGGCGCGTGTTGGTAAAAAATTAACACGTGGTGCACTTAGTGATAACAGGGTGTGATTATAATGCCAAGTACTCAAGTACATATGCCTATTTACTATTCAATAATTGTATACTTTTTGATAACTACATAGTACTAGTAATTCAAATACATACGAGTAAATGAATCTACAACTAAATAACTTCTGAAATTTATTTAATGACACGAATAATTTTCTTAAACCCTGAAGGCGTCTGGTAAAGTGAATAATGTTCCTGAAGCTTCGTTTAGTTCTTAATGAATCTATATTGTCATGTTTCTCGTATGTATGTCAACGTTTTTAACGACTTTATGAAAATGCAGTCGGAACTGCTTCACGTAGATCGCAGGAATCAATATATTATTTTCATACTGGGCGGCGCGACGTCCGTGACGCTACGATTTGCACGTAACTTACTACGCGATGTCAGTAACGTGCTAATATAATGTTGATTCATAGTATTGCATATTATAATTGAATTATTACGAGCACCCTACTTTTTCTGTAGAGAAAATCAACCTGGTGCGTTGTCCTCAAATAGCGTTGGGTTTATTTTCTATACTGTACCTAGATCTCCCACATGATGAGATATATACTACTTAATTGCAGTGCATACAATTTATAAATAAACCGCATCTGATGATTCCCTTCACGCCTAATTTAAGTTTCTCTTTGCCAATAAATGCATTATGTAGGTACCTATCTATATATCTATACAATGAGAGTTGATTACGGGCTCCTCTATGTCTGCCAGAGCACTATAATTAATAATGCTCTACCTACTAACCACCTAGTATAGTATAACATATATAAGTATAGTTTGCCTCGCTCACTAATTACGCGACGATGTTAACAAACTGATACTAAGTCACTCTATTGCAAGTTTTCTCTCATTTACCTACTTTGTTGTACGTACAAATTATACACTAATACCTGTAAGTGCGAGAAGTTTAAATATTATGTTTAAATGTTACTTTGATGAATCTTGATTAAGCGAAGACTGAATTCTTGCAATAGAAAATGAGTTTTAAGAAAATTATCTTAAGTACCTACCAAGATATGTTACAGATGAATAAAAATCTGCATTAGAGACTTGCGTGTTTTCTTTTTCATTTTATATACAAGTATCTTGTACATTGAATAACGAATTCTACATACGTTCTTTATAGTTTGTATAAAAGCTTCATAACATTTATGTTAGACACGAAAATATCTGTCGATAGATACTAAGAGCTGGCGCTCTATCCTCTCTGCCTACCCTACAAGGGACGTGGCGTGAGGGTATAGATATATCATTAAACAATTGTACATTTACGTTATGTTATACAAAAGGCTGATGTCATTTTCATAGTGGCAAAGAGTGATCAGTATGATCACTGATCATTGATGATATGATAATGCGATCATACAATGTTATAGTAATCAGTGTAAGAATTAGAAAAAAAATACACAGGTCTATTATATCTAAAGTCTATTACCATCTATCTGTAAAATATAACAGAATATGGCATAGTTTTAGAATATAACTCCTAATAGTTCTATTGAACAATACATATAGGAAATAATAATACTATACATTGTCAACACATAGGTAGATATTTCCATGTCGTATGATGCAGTGAGGTACTTCAGTGACGACATTAGAGCTCACTCTCTAACTCAACTACAATGCAACACTTAGATAAATACAATATAATGTGTTATATAGGTACTAGGTACCTACAGGAAGAGAATGCGATCATACGATTATGAAAAGGGACGGAAAACGAAACGGGGCAAAATGCGAGCAAGTGAGATGGAAAACTTTTGATGGGTGGAAAGGGCAAGTGGGACCACGTGGTCGAAAGCACGTGGAACAGCGGTTTGTACTTGCATGTGTGAGTGTGTGATACAATAGATATTAACATAACGTCAGTCATTCACGCATACTGAATGCATGTGTGATACAGCGGTGCGGCGAGTAACACATAGAAAGAATTGCATCATAGCACTATAATAATATGTATTAATAATGTCGAATAACTATGAGATGTAATATAATATGATAAGATAATAAACGACCATGGTTAACATTAATATAATATGGTCAATTCATTCACCGGCGATCTAAAGCTTAAGACAGCACGTACCTGGCTAATTACTCAGTAATTAGTAGCTATTTTATCAAATTGCTCTAGTTACCTTGAACGAGATCTTGCATAAAAAAGCTTGTACACATTTTTGGTAGGTAGCATACCTACATATTAAGGTGTTCAAGAACTTGTCAATTTGTTAAACGTCAGAGTTACAATGAATTAACTCAATGCAATTTTTCTCCATCATTGTTCACACAGCTTCACAGCTTCGTATGAAAAATTGATTACCCTGGACATTACGGGAAATGCCGTGATTTATGGTGTTGCGAGTGAGAAATTTAAATGTTCAATCGATTATTAATTAACAGTGAATCTATTAATCAAAATTCAAAAAGGTCGAAAATCTAAAATTATAAAAAAACCCGCGAAAAAAGGAACATTAGTAATTTCAACAAGTGTATTTGCGAAAGAAAAATCCTGGTGATTATATGAACATTGTACCCAAGGCGGTAATTACTATTACTGACAATATAGATTACTGATGTAAGAAATAGTCGTTAAACTATTATAGGTACAGCGAATCAAGTTCAAACACGCATCTAATAATAATAATAAGTACACACATGTGTGTGCATGATTTTATTTCCCCCTCACAAGGAAAAAGAAGGCAAGCAAGTAGATTAGTACACGTACCTAGAGCTATTACCATGGTACCTACTCTAATAAAAAGTATGATTGTTAATTGTCTATGAATGTTGCGTCATTATTTTCTCTATGGCAAAGTGAACAAATTTTTCGAATAACGTTCCATTTTCCTTTTCTATAATAATGCCGCCGGCTGAGAGAAATCAACAGCTTGTATATGCGCAATATGAGAAAAGTGTTGTAATTAGAAAAGTAAGGATTTTCAATTTTGTGCATTAATTTATATGAACTAAATAAATTTATATCATTGAAATCGCTGGAGGGATAATTGAGTATGTAACCTGCCCAAGACAGAAGTGTGTCGAAAGTCAAAGGGGAGGCCTATGTCCAGCATTGGAGTCAATACGGTTGAGAAGAAGAAGAAGGTTATTTATTAGTTAAGAAACTTATTTTCATTTATACCGACCTAAAAATAAACTTGATTGGATTTGTGGATTCCTCAATTAAAATTATTAAGCCCTTAGCTAAGAGTACCAATAAACTTAACCGAAATAAAACTACAGTAAATTTATGGATCTGAATAGATGTGTCTACGCCTAGTAATAAAGAGAATAGAAACAGAGGAATGAAAAAAGAGAGTTGATGAAATTTAGTTTTTCACTGCAATCATTTTTGAGAATAATTTACGAGAAAAATGCACATAGGATTGTTGATCTATGTAACGACATAGATGATGCAAAATGTTCTTTAGGAAAATGACGTTTGCAAGTTTGGCGACATTTTCATAACGTTATCGATTGGCGATTTGGTTATAGATTATGGAAGGGCAATTTGTAAATTATCGCGAACATAATGTAAAGAGTAGGTAAGAACAGGTAAGAAATGAAAATATTTTGTAAATTTTTACGGTAGAATGTCGATGTCAGTAATAAATCAATATACGACGTACATAATATCAAAATGGTTGGAGCAAGCATGATTATAGGATTAAATAATTAAAATAAAAAAAGCAAAACTTACCACTTCTCTTTGGAACGTCCTTCCTTGTGCAGAATTCGTGATTGCAACCACAATCAGCACCACGGCGATACTCAACAGGCTGTAGAATCTTCCAGACATTTTTATTGATAAATTAAATAGAAAAAGAAAAAAACAACAACTCACAAAAAAATACGAAAAACCGGTAAAAAAATAACGATTATTCTTGACAAATTTAAAGGTTAAGAAAAATGACAGAGCACGTCCGGTATCGAGAAAAATAGAATGTGTCAAAATAACGAACGATTCTATTTCAAAATTTGAATTTTCCCCGAAAAACTTCTGCGTCGGTAAGTTGATAAAAAATGAATATAATACACGTATGTCGTAAGGGAGCTTTGGTACGTACTGAACGGACACTGGCGTGTGAATGGATGGATACATTCTGCAGCGATTATATTTATATACACTCTGAGAGGATGTATCGATACTTACAACTAGTACATATATAACAATATACATATAAACTTATTACAGCTCGGTTCGAGTACCCGTACAGATTGTACAAGTAATTCAGAGTAGTAAATTAATAAATAATAATTATTATCTATATAGCTGATCGGATCCTTGGAAATATAAGAATCACAAATATTTACGAGTAAAATTATTATTATTATAGGTTATTATATACAAATTATTCCTCCTCTTCATTTAACAAAATAAACCTAATTGATAACAAATAATAATGCCAATATTTTAATACAATTATTAAGTAATGTTATCATTATCATATACACGCGGAATACTTACACATTTTGACTCACTCATTTCATTGACAATGTTTTGAATTTAGGTACGTTGTACCACTGGCGTATATAGGTTTTCATTTCGGGGGGGGGGGATCTAGTATTTGACTTTAAGGAAGGGAGCCTGACCATTCTGAAACCGAAAAAAAACTCCTGTCAACGGTTGCGATTGCAACGGGTAGAACCATGGGCGAGCTTGCTATACGAAGCTGGGGGAGAGGCAACAAAAATTTTGACGAAGACGGATAGTAAAAAGAAGATAGTGAAGGTCGTGTTTTAGGTTGGGTTTAAGGTCATGTTTTAGGTTGGATTTTAGGTCGTGGGTCGTGTTTTAGGTTGGTATTAAAATTGTGTGCAAAAAAAAAATAAAGAATAGCGCCGCAGGCGATTTTTTTAATGGGTGTAGTTATGAATCTGGGTAACTTTCATGTTTTAAAATAATGTTTTTTAAATAATTATTTTACATTTCGGGGAGGGGGGGCGAATATAGGGGGAGCCCCCTTATATAAGCCCTTGCGTTGTACAATGTAATATTGGTAATATCATTCTAACGTAATCCACAGTACAAATGTAGATGCTGATAAAGAGGCAAGTATCTCAAATACATTTCCCGCATCTTTAACGTTCAAAATTGCATGCACAATCGGATGATCAAATTTTAGGTTTTGAACTTTTTTTGGGGACAATTTGCTTTACTCAAAAAAGTTTTATGGTTAGTAATTCAGATATATTATGTTTATTAATTAATCTAATGTGTTTTCCTTCTGAAAGTTAATAGGCGTTTTGTTCAATGTAAGATTTCAGTAAAATTTCGTTATGTGAATTTAGAGCAATAGGGCAAGCAAGCAATAGAAAGGGAAAATTGTAAAATATAGGAAAAATTATTAATTTATACTTACGAGTACAGTGAACAAAATACAGAAACAAATAAAAAATCAAGCAATACAAGACAACGACATTTGTTCACTAGGGCGAGCTTATCGGAATACTACAATGGTAAAATCTCAAAGGAATGCCGTAGGTATTTACAGTCTGCCAAGAGTGCGATGGTTTTTAATGAGGGTCCTCCATGTAGCTTTTTGGCAATCATAGTGGCAACATTGAAGTAGAATTTCAATAAAAATGTCCAGCAACAAAAGTGTAGTTCCTAATTAATTTGAGACCATCTCTTTTTTGACAAACTGTATTATATTTTCTAGATTTTGATCTATCAGGTTATTTGGTTATGATCTAGTTCTGTTTAAATTTGTCTCATTTGGGCAGAAGAGATTGCAATGACTCATGAGCATGGGCGTCGCCAGCTTTGGAGCTGGGGGGGGGGGGGGGGGGGGGAACAAAAATAGAAAAAAAAGTTATACGTAGCATAAAAATGCGTAATTTTTTTTGAGAGACATAGAGAAGAAGGTCGTGATGTGGTTTGTTTATTTGAAAGTGTATATGATACTTTGCACAGTAACATGTATAAAAAATGATTTTTTACAAAAAAGTGATAAAAAAAGGCCACAAAGTCATTTTTTTTATAAAACGGACTAATTTTAGAAAATTTATGATATGATGAGAAAATGTTTTGTAGTAATGTGTTTTTTTGTGAGGTTTTGCCATTTAGTATGAAAAAATAAATACCTATTCCAATCTCTGGGGGGAAGGGGGGGGGCCTGCCCCCCCTGCCGACGCCCATGCTCATGAGTCATGACGCACTAAAAACTTAACGTATTTTCATTTAATCACACTAAACTCAAATGAAAGATATATTTTGTTATATACGAGTATTATTATATATTTTATTCCAAGAATTCTCTATATGATTTGATTTAATTACATTGTTAGAGATTGCCTACTGCGTAAAAAAATAGTTACACAAATTTAACTAGATACTTACTTGGTTGTTATTTTATTTTTTATCTTCTAATATAAACATGCGTCATCCTAAAACTAGAAAAAATGTGATGAAATTAATTTCAACCTCAAAAATTTTGCTACAATTATATTTACTCTATGCTCCAATCATAAGAACGTTTTGAAAAATATGAAGAGGAAGTATTTATTTAAAAAAAAAAAGGATTATGCACTATATCTACAACGTACTTATACATACTTGGTTTAATTTGGGCACTCTTACACTATTGCGGCCCCGCCGTATTTGGCCAGGTTAGGTTCGTTGGGTTGTTTTTTTTTATTGCGCTAAATATGAATTTCTTGCACCCACTACTTTGTGTTATAATTTGTGCCCAACAAAATTAAAAATACCGAGAAAATATTTTTCGGATTTTTCCCCTAAGGGTTTTTTTTTTAATTTGTGCTATACATTCACTTAATGCGATTCTGTTCAGCCCTAATGATAAACCGAGTCACAAAATGTTGTAGTATTGTAGGAATATTTCGTCAGATTGTCTGTTAGGATAGAATGGAATGTAGAATAGACAAAATATACTCAAGTCAACTAATTATGACAAAACACTGTCTTGTGTTATGAAAACAGTATAGTGTATTCTTCACATCACCAGCTGTCAGAATTATTTGTACTACTAGCTGTTACCCATCAAAAATGACGCGGTTTGCGGGGTAGGCAGAGAGAACGGATCCTCATCAGATCCTATCCTTATTCAAGTAATTATTGCACGTTTATTCTCATGGTAAATTAAATTTTTATCTAGCGCTGTATTTTCTATCCTACTTAATAGCATTTTTCCTACAATATCTACTAACTCAATTTATGAATCAATCAAACTGGTAAATTTTGGTAATAAAATTAATTAATACCGCGAATCGTTACCCATCCCGTCTTTTACTCTTCCCTCTCCTGTGTGCATACTGCGAACTTATTTATTTATCTTTATTAATGTTTTTCTTTTTATTTATCTTATTATCTATTAGTATGTATTGTGTGTGTATATTTAAATGTGTATATTATGTATGTGTATCTTTATATTTACTTACTTTATTATTATACTATTTTTTTTCTTTTCTCAGGTTGACTGTGAGATATTGCTTTTGCAATAAGTCCGCCTTTTGGCACACTGCATTGTCTTGTTTTTGTTACTATACATATTTACTGGCCAATAAAGATTTAATTATTAAATCGTAAAAATGACGATATTTTATCGATGACAACTCAAAATATTTTTGTAGGTTATGTCGATGAAAAAATGTGATGGATAATAATTTCCGATAATAGCTAAAGGCGCTGCTAGAATTATGTAAGTTGATTATATGTATATTATGTTAGGTACTTCGTGGTTAGTTGCTTCACTGTGTAGATAAAGTCTTTTTCAAAAATGTCGGCTACCCTTCTCATACAAAAACAGTATTAGATAATAATAATTATTGTTATGTGGGCTACTTTTTCCTTTTTCACCCACATTATTGAATGAAAGCCGCATCGAATTCCTATAGGCCTATAACAAGTGGCGGTGCCAGGATAAAATACTGCAGTCAATAAATTAAATATTCTACCCATTAAGTAAATTTTATACACTCTCATAAATATTTTGTGAACTTACATTATTTGTAAACGCCCGATGATGAGGATGCAAATCCTCAAAAATTTGTCGCGTATAAATTTTGAGGTGATCTGAGTGAAAGGCATCGTAGATTGTGTATGACAAATTGTATGAATGTGACGGAAGCACGAAGTGTGTGTAGGGATATAGGACAGTATGGTGATTTGTTCTCTGTGCATACCCCGCAAGGGATGCTGCGACAGGGAATATAATAAAATTTGAAGGACCCGTTGACGTTCCCTAGAATTTATAGTATATAAGTGTTGGTCATTCAATTACTATAAAATTTTGGTTATCTGGAAGAATTCGCTGCGAATAGCGAGAAGCTCGTCCTAGTGATTGTTTTTTTATTATATTTGTATTACATGCCCTATTGTATTGTTCGGATAGACTTATAGTATAATAAATAAATTTGCCAGGGAACAAATTACATAGGAAATATAGTACCTATATTTTTCGTAGGATGATGCAATCCAGTTAATTCTTTACAGAGATATCAACGCATTTCGACCAACACAAAAATAAATATCAATTTATCTATGTACTGAGTAGGTTAACTTTTATAACGCGGTTAAAGTTGTAAAGACATTATGTGACATTCGGGAAAAAGAAAATTTGTTTATTTTTCTTCAGTTAACAACATTCGAGATATTATATAGAATTACAACCCCTATTTTTACGTCACCGTGGACATTGACACTATTTTCTGTATACTGATGACACACACTCAAATTTTTCTGGAAATTTCTATATTTTTTGTGCAAAAAACCGTAAATATTTTTTCTGAGAATTATTAAGTTTAACGTAGTTTTAGACCTGAGTTTCTCAACATTCTAGGTTCGACCATTCAGGTAGACATATGTTTGATCAAATGAACTTTTTACCATACTGTTAATGTATGTTACGAAAACTTTAAATTGAACTTTATTTAGGTATGCACACTGCACAGGTAAGGTATACAATTCCCGTGTAAAGTATTCCAACTTTCTTTAACCTTCTATTTGATATTTTCCAAAGGGTTTGACAAGTTGAAGCATTCGTACAATTGTCTGCCGATGTTTTCTTCTCTAATTAAAAAATATAATCTACTAGCTGAGTTACCCGTGCTTCGCAACGGCACATTTAACAAATCAACCCGGCATACTTTATGGGGTTGAGCCGGACAAAATGTGACTTTAAGATCTGAACTTCTTTTCTAACGTCCTTTCTTATGATAGCGTACATGACCCCACGCAACGCTTGGATCCCCTCATCATCATGGCATCTCTTAGGAAAAACTTTTTCTCCAAAAACCTGCGACGTTAGGACACAGCCTATATTATCGCAAATTTTATTCTAAATTTTCGCAGGAATCCATCTTAAAATGCGGGAGTTATGCGAACACTTAAAAAAATCGTAGGAAAAATTTATAAAATGTAGGAAACTTTTTAAGAAACATTGACGTAAAGATGGATACCGAAATATTTCACAAATGGCGCCTAGAATACAAAAGGAATTTCCTACGGGTGTTAATGACCTGTTAGAGCTAACTGATGCTGGATGCATTTCTTAGAATAGTTTGCTGTAGGTCAATGCTAAAGTCTGCCTACCTATTCTTTGCCTATCCATTCAGAAGGAAGTACAATAGACTATACGTAGTACAAATCTATGTCTTATCTATGAAAGTGTCTATTTGTAAATCATTTTTAGACAGTATTCATCTCAGTCGGCCAACCTTTGAAACGATATCGTATTGGTTTCTTCTGCGAATTGATATTACGGTCCAATTTTTTGTAATAATGTTATTTTGAGCGAATTTGTGTGACTCATCTGAGTCATCACTCATCAGCGATAGGCGACCATGCACATTTCTGTATTATTTTTATACATAAATAAATAAAATTAATAAATAAATCTTTAATGGTCAAAACAAAAATGCATAATAATTACAATTATGATGTTATGTACCAACCTCCTTATAATCTAATTTATTGATGTTCTCTGTATTAAAATTGTATATTTTATATTAGGTATAGTTGATATATGATTGTATTATAGTACATACATGCAACAAACGTATGGGTAGGTATCAGTGGCGAAAGGTGGATTTCTGCAGAAGGGAAGCCGGGGCTAACATTTCTTATTGGGTTACGTCAGATTAGACACTATTATACCCATCATTTATTTTTGTCAAAAGGTAACTCGATGGCAATCGTATTCTTAGGTAGCTTAGTGCCTGGTAGGTATTTGGTATATATATATATAGTATTTGATTTATGGGTACATCGGACTAATAAAACAAGGATTTATCTCTTGACAAAACCGCTTCAATCCAGATTCCAGTGTTGTGAGGAAGTATCAGAAATCATCAAGGACAGCCGCGTACTGTCATAGTTACACCACTGTGTAAAAGGAACTGACGAGTATTATGATGTATGACGAACTGCGTGCCTTGGCGGAAGCAAGGAGCGTCTGTGAAGAGGTATGGATAGTCTGGCGTTCTGTCCTCTCTGCCTACCCCCGTACCCTGCAAGGGATGCGGCGATGTTCATTGTAGAATTGATATAGTTTATTGTTGTTATACATACGTTCACTTCAGAATGTAATACTATTCTTCTTCTTCTTTCATCGTTTCCTCATTGCTGAGGGTCGTGATTTGTGGAGCTACCCATGGACAAAACAAGACGCCTCCAGTCCTCTCTATTTTCAGCAGTCCGCACCGCCGAGCATAAGTCTCTCCCAGTCATTTCCTTAATCTGGTCGCACCACCTTGCAGGAGGTCTACCTCTGCTTCTTTTGCCTGGAACACTTCCCAGTGTATTTAGAATGTAATATTATGTGTATGTAGAATGTAATATTGGAGATATATAGTAGAAATAAAAATGTGCAATAAACGAATAGATTTACGAGTATGTAATGCAGAATGTAGGTGATGACTGGAGATGCAGTAGTAGGTACTTAGTTATAGGTAAAATATTATATAGGTATAGGTTAGGTACTGCATGAGGTGGTGCAGTCTGCAGTAGTTGGAGCGCTTAGCAACATCAGAATGGCAGTTCAGAGAACTCAACAGTTTTATTACATTAAACTTTTATAGTCCGAGTAGACTTATGCACGTGGAGTACTGTAATATTTGCATCGATTCTACAACTGGGTTTCGTGTCAGTTAAATTATTATACAGCTTGAATGATTTTCTATTTTTATTTCTATCACACTTTTTAATTTAAAAGTATGGTGCGACTTCCAACTTTGATTTGCTAAACCGATTTTGACAAACAAATTCGTGAGGCTGGAACTATCGCCATCACCCAGATTTTATTGGTGAAATATTTGTCCAAAGTTGAAAGAGATTTTCCGAAGCCCAGACTGCATTGTAGTATGACCTACCCTACTGTAATCATTCGGAGGGAGGGTTTTATTCTACTTTCGTTTACGCTTGTGTCTTATGTAAAGTCATTCTGATGATTTATCATTTATCAAGTTAAATTATTAGTCTTGATCCTTTTGAAAATTTAATTTTCATCTAATTCCTAACGTTATTTCTAATTCATCAGAAAAATTGAAGGAAAATAGACATCTTTTATGCACAAGGAGAATATCATAAATGCATTATTTTCCTGATGTCCGACACATCAAGCATTTCACAACTGTCAGTGTTAGGTACTACAAATTCTGTCATTACTGGGAGTTTAAATGTTTTTGGAAGATTGCCAATGTCATTATATTTACTTTTTATTTTATTTTATTACAATTATGAGCACAAAACACACAACAACTATGGATATAAGTAAGGACAAAAAGGTAAAACGTTTAGTCCATTCATAATTCAGCTGTCACCCACAAGCATGCGCCACAGTTAAATTAAAACATATACGTTCATCCCGGTCGCCTCACACACTCACACACAAGCATGCGCCACAGTTAAATTAAAACATATACGTTCATCCCGGTCACCTCACACACTCACACACAAGCATGCGCCACAGTTAAATTAAAACATATACGTTCATTCTGGTCGCCTCACACACTCACACACAAGCATGCGCCACAGCTAAATCAAAACATATACGTTCATTCCGGTCGCCTCACACACTCACACACAATCTCGCTCTAAGTTATCTACCAGTCTACCTAAACCGTATTACTGAGCTTTTAGAAGCGTTGGATAATATAAAACAAATTGCATAGCAACAATCATATAATTATACGACTGTGCATGAGAAATGGAGACGGGATGGAGAAAGGTACAGAGCAACTGATATAATAAGTTTATAATCATAATATAATGCCATTTCATATGCTACAAGATTCATACATTGCACTTAGTACGAGTATTATTATTAGTATTTATTATATTACGTTTAATATGAATGCAAATAAAACCGTCATTCTTTTACGTTGGTATTTGAAACATTATATTTTTTGCAAGTAATTGCATTAGAAATAATTGTATAAAAATACCATATTGAGATCGTACTTTGTGGTTCAATAATAGTTCACTCACTCTTTATAATGATGTCGATCATATTATCAAACAAGTCTGCAAGATGATACATGTATTTTTATTTTATTTTTCGTATATGTGACACCAATTGAGCTTGAAACACCTGGAGCTTGGAGCGTTTAGAGCGGTGAAAAAGTATATTGTGGCAAAAGAATTATATACAATTGACGAAATGCAGTCCAGGACAATAAGTCCAATTTAGAATGGATCACTATGTAAGGATGTTATTGGTGTTATTATCTTGACGAAATGCAAACTGAGCCCTTTACACTCTGTTTGCATTGATTCTGCTTCTCTGGCACATTGTCACTGTTAATTGTTCAAAATTCTTTTTGATTGTTAGGTATAACTATCTAAATTTGACAAGTCCGAGTGCCTGAAATTAGGGCCTAGAGACGATAATGAACAATAAAACAATAAAACAATTGAGGGTGCCCGCAGCATACACCTACACCAACAATAATACTGAAATAAACTCACAGTTATTTGCCAATTACCGTTTTCTTTAACAACTACCGGTCAGAGTAGGGAGGGGGAAGGAATAGAATGGATGAAAAGGAAAATGGTAATCTGTAAAACTGGAAATTCAGTGAGAATGAAATGTGAATGATGAATGTAAGTATTTGAAGCGTACAGAAAAGTGTTTAGATTTTTTTAGGTAACAAGCTTAGACAGCTGTTGTCGTCAAAATTCTGACGGGTTTTGAGTAAATAGGTTCTGAGACTTGAGGATACCAACACAAAGAATTGTGAGAAACTTCATAGTTCATCCATAACTGGGTTATTGAAGTTTGCGTGTATATAGGACATAGGTACCTATCTAGAATCAAAATATGAGATGATTTCTGCCTACCGCAAAATGAATTACTTATACCTACCTTATACCTGACTTAATCGTATCACCAACTGTGTTTTCACAAAAAATAAAAATCTATAAAAAGCGTAGATATTTATCATACATAGTAATCTTATCATGAATCAGTACCTCACCCAACCCAACATATTTCATCTTAATGTACTAATGTAGTTGGTTTTATCAAGTTTTTATAACCATATCAAACTAACCAATAATAGGTAGATCTATCGAATATAGGTTGGTATATATTGCATATATGCATGTATGAAACTAGTATTTGTTACCCGTTGTAATCCATGTAAATAAACATTTTGCTAAATGCATAGTAAGTTATTGTTATTAGGTACTACAGGACACTCAATACCTGTGCTAAAATAAAGTAACCGGATTATATATCTACAACCTGCAGAATATTCGGACCCAAAAAAAAAAATCCACGTATGCATTATTTTTTTATAAACTATTCCTATTACTTATTACAGTTTTTTCCTCAACAGAGACGAGAGGCATCTTCATTCATATAATGTGGCGTTATGTGAACTCCCTTGAGGAGGAAGCAGGATGGGTGTTTCGACGCTTACGAGTCGGCTTTGGCTGACTTAAGTGATCACTTTACGCCCAGGAGTCAATGTGAAATAAGTTCCAGCAGTAGCATATTACAATTACAAATTACACAATTGACAGCAGGATGTGGTGGAATGGGAGAACGTTGCCCTGGGCATAGAGTGATCACTTAAGCATGCCAAAGCCAAAGCATTTGCGACAATGAAATCAGTTATCGAAATAACTAGTACGACAAATACTTACCTAAAAATAATTAGGTACTTATGTAAAAAAAAACACAACCCTGATGCACCTAATATAATTGAGCTCTCTAAAAATTTTAGGTTCTTCTTAAGAGGAAAAAGTGAATTCATAAGATAGATATTTGTATTAAAAAAACCCCAAGGTTTGGCCTTACGCATATTATACCTGCAAACTGCACTGCATATTTTATGATGACGTATATAGATAGATATTTGTATTAAAAAAACCCCAAGGTTTGGCCTTACGCATATTATACCTGCAAACTGCACTGCATATTTTATGATGACGTATATAAATTATTGTGTTTATATGTAGTTGTGTAACAAAAAATGGTGTTCGGTTGGAATGTGGCGTAGTCGCATACTCTCGTCTGATTGGTCGATAGAGGCGAGCCTCCAAAACACCGCACACATATTATTACAATAATACATTCATCATCATAACAATATACAATAATACATGATGTTATCTATATACCAATTATCATGTTATCCTGTCTTTATCATACACATAACATAACATAACACACTATAGATTACACACAGTGATGCAATCCACATAACATTATATACTATGTTGTGCTTTTTATAATCTCTATGGTCACATTGCATCAAACATTCTGAATTCAAAACAGATTCCGAAATCCAAATTTGAATTTCGAATACAGCATGTTCAAATTGACCGAACTGGATTTGTAGAACCCGTGTTGTATAAAGAAGCATCGATCTTCGTAATTCATGCACAAACGATGTAACTTCTTTTTCTTCTTGTTTTCCTTGTTCCTTTATACTCTTTACAGCTTTTTTCCTTTTTTTGGTGCTATACCTATTCCTACATTTTGCGAGTGTATTTTAAAATCATAATAGTCCGACAAAAATAGCAATGAAGTTCTTACAGACGAAGGTTTTATGCTTATGGATCAAGCTTACATTTAAGGGGCATGTCGAAATAATGACTAAAAAGATATTGGTCTGGTATTTTAGTGAAAAAATCAACAAAGCTAAAATGGCAGTGGGTGGGACATGTGACAAGACAGGACAGTGTTAGATGGGTATATAAAATCCTAAAGTGGAAGCCCTGGGAGAACAAAAGAGGCGTAGGAAGACCACAGAAAAGGTGGACAGATTACGTTGTCCAGGTCGTGGATGGCAGCAGATAGCTCAAGATAGAAGACAGTGGAAGAGTTTAGAAGAGGCAGTGTAATGTCCAGGAGTGGAACGCAAGTGGCTAGCAGTAAGTAAGTAAGTGAAAAGAAGGATTAAAGAGGCGTAAAAAAAATCTCAAAAACGAACACGTTTTGAGTAAAGGAAATAGGAGAGCGCTCACTTCATATGAAATAGTAGGAATACATTTTTTTTATGTGAAATGTGTCCAACTGTCATCAAAGAATTTCGATAACCATTATCGATACATATGTAATAATAGTAATTAATGAACGGAAATATGAATACATACCTATATGTAGTTGCATGTATGTATACTGTATAGTATACACTCCAGATGAGTTGAAATAAAGTTATATGAATCCAAAAAGATGTAGTATTTATAAAATGATATTTGGCAAGAAAGCTACAAGTCATTTGGCATGAGCTAGCACCGTGTAATATTTATTATAGGTAATATTAGGTGTTTAAATAAAATTCATTATTTATTACTCTCTGTCTATATATAATAGGTGTTATCCACAAATCCACGTATTTTTAATTTAGTATGCGATGTATATTTCTCTCTCCCGTAGATTTTCAACTGACGATACAATGGAAATCTCATTTTTAAAGGTAAAAATGAAATACGTATAAGTATTTAGTTTAACCATTTTAAACGAAATGGTGATTGAACCATAGTTTGCAGAATAAAACAGCGTAATCTTTTCACAAATAAAAAAAAATCGTAGAAAAACTTGTGATCACATGTGATTATGTTCTTTCATGAATTTTCAATATTCGTAGTGTTTATGATTTCATCAATTTGTCCATATCATTATTTGTGCGATAGCCTGTCTTTAGTTGTCGAATATCTTCAACGTTATAGTTGTTTTGAACAATTGTTAAAGAAAATTGTGCAATATGCGAATACTAACAGCTTAGCGTCCTATACATTACTTTTCAGAAATTCTGCGGGTTATAGAGTAAAGAACCCCTGTGATTTCCCTGCTTTTATCTGAGAAATAATAATTATTAATTATATTTTATGTGACTATCCCTGGGTTCCTGCTGCTGTGATAACCATTAAGATAATGACGAATGACTGTAATGATAGAAGATTGATAATATAAAAGTATGGAGAGACTGTAACAAATGTGGTGTTTTCAGAACTACGTCAAAAATGTCACGTAGGCACTAATATCTCACATCAAGTTATTTCTTATGTTAAATCTTTCTCAGTATCGATTCGAATGGACTGTATTTCAGACACGTATTATTCTTGCATACAGGGTGATTGGTTCCGCTATTCAGATATTTTGAGAGGTGATATTATCCATATTAAGAACCAGTTTTTCAAAATCTTCGATTTTGTAAGTACATATTCAATAAAAAATTTCATCAGAAATTTATACTTCGCTACTGATTACCTCTTTAAGTAGTACGTACCTATATACTTAAAGAGGTAGTCAGTAGCGAAGTATAAATTTATGATGAAATTTTTTATTGAATATGTACTTACAAAATCGAATATTATGAAAAACTGGTTCAAAATATGGATAGATAATGTTCGGCATTTTTATTCACAGGGGTCCAGAGTATTTATTAAAAGAAAAAAAGTACTAGTTAACCATAGTTTTTATTGAAAAAAAAAATGACAAAACTTTCAACCAAAAAAAATGAAATTTGGTTTTTGTGTTCAATTTTAGCTTAAAGTTATTACTATTATTATTAAATATTTTTGAGATGAATTAAAAGCTTGTTTTATTACGAGACAAAAAATTTTTTTTTTATTAATTTTGGACTCATAGCATCAGAGTTATTCAGTGAAATGTGATGGTGGTCGATGTCGAAGGTGGAATTTTTTTAAAAGGGTGTAACTCCGCAACCCTTAACAATTGGGATGACATCCCTTTGGCAGATCTACGTTTCAGAACACCCTCTATCACCTCTCAAAATATCTGAATAGCGGAACCAATCATCCTGTATATCCACTGCATACATTCGGATATCTACTGCAAGCACAGCTAATGCATGTGACTAATACCGCATATTCCATCATGCACTTGCATATTATTAGTCATGTACCCACATCTGAAATCAGATTATTTGCCAAATTTGTCAACTTTGCATAATGCCGCAAATGATTTAATATTACTATTTACTTAATATAATCTATGATCTAAACTAAACGCTTACTGAAATTATCTCATGGAAAATATAAATCAACAAATTGAGGTCCCTACAATTTTCACTAAGCGATAGTTAGGACTTCTTTCTCATCATCTCTATATATGTACTTATAAGTTAGTTTTTACCCAGTCAATAATACTGATAATTGAAAAGTAAAGTACGCAACGGGATAAAAATATAATATTATGTAGAATGTAGATGGTTACTATTGTAAAGATAGAATTTTCTAGAGAGAGAAACAATACAATATATTACGAACATTCGTCAGAGTTCAGTTTACTTATAGCTAGGGTTGCCAGATTTCTTGGAAGTCAAACCGGGACGACCGAAAAATTTCATGAGCGGGGGGGGGGGGGGGGGTGAACCAATGCAGGATTTTCATTTTTTTAGGTATAGGCACAAAATTTTTGCGCCCGCCCCACAACGACAAGACATAATAAGTTAGCGCCGCAGGCGAATTTTTTTAGATGAATGGAGACTGGTTGTTTTTTTATAGTAGGTAAATCAAATGCGTAACATTATTTGTTTTTTACATTATTTTGTACATAAATTGTCAAAATTACCACAAATGATTGTAATCCTAAAAATATACCGACTATTCCAAAAACCGGGACATTTAGGCGTCCCGAGAGGTTTGTTCGGGACACCGGGACACGAGGCACAAAACCGGTGACAGTCCCGGTAAACCGGGACGTCTGGCAACCCTACTTATAGCCTTCCTTACAATAGTCCAAATCTCAAAATCAATGTACCGAGATCTTTGACCGGACCTTGTTAGGTAGATTTCCACAAAGGAATTCTACCTATTTTTTACTCATTGCTTACTTTCTTGATTTTGTTTCCTGCCATATACGAGTTGCTTGTCAAAGATAGATTTTTCCATTCAGAGGGCTTTGTCGATACATACGGACCGATTTAGAATATCAAAGGTTCGGTAACTGAAACTGAATTTCTGTAGGCTCTATCTATCTATCTATACCCTCACGCCACATCCCTTGCAGGGTAGGCAGAGAGGACAGAGCGCCAGACAGCCCTATCCTTACACACACTCCTAGCTTCCGTCACATTCATGCAATTAGTCATACACGCTCTCCGATTCCTTTTACTCAAAACGCGTCCATCCTTGAGGATCTGGTCGACATGATCGGACCAGGTCAGTCTCGGACGGCCGCGCTTTCTCACCCCTCTTCGCTCATTCAGATATATCTTTTTTGTCATCCTGTCATCATTCATTCTCTCAACATGCCCAAACCATCTTAGTTTGTTTACTTTCATTCTTGTCACTACACCAGTCTTGCAGTCACTCATTTCCCTAATAACCTCATTCCTTATCTTATCTCTCAGCGTTTTCCCGCACATTCTTCTTAATGACCTCATTTCTACTGCATTCAACCCTGATTCATCCTTCTTCATCCACGTCCACGTCTCACTAGCATACATCAGCGTCGGCACCAAGACAGCATTGTGCACTAGCACTTTTGCTTTCATAGACACATTGCTACTACTAACAATCGGACCGAGCGCACCATTCGTCCTAGTACCGGCCAGCTTCCTTCTTTCAATGTCTCCATCACAGCGTCCATCTCTAGTAAACAAACTTCCCAGATATACATACTCATCCACTTGCTCCAGACAGTCATTACCAACCTTTATCACACAATTTGTCCTTATTTCCTCTCTTTCGAACACTAATACTTTCGTTTTATTTACATTCATTTTCATACCATTCATATCGCAGCTTTCGTACACACAGGATACTATCCGTTGTAACTCACATTCATCATCAGCCATCAACACTAAATCATCTGCAAACATTAACGCACATACTTTCACTCCATTTAGGTCCACACCAACATTCAGCTCATTCAGAGGACGCATGCAGTAGTAAAAGAACAGGTTGAACAACCAAGGCGACATGACGCAACCCTGTTTAACCCCTTTTGTGAGAGTGAACCACTGCGACAACGCAGCATTCACCCTGACACAAGCAGAGCTCTCCGTATATAGAGACGCGATTGCGCCAATCAGTCGGTCGCTCACCCCATATTCCGACAGTACACGCCACAGTCTTTCTCGGTCCACACGATCGTATGCCTTCTCCAGATCCACGAACGCGCAGAAGAGCCTCTGGTGTTTAGCCAGAAGCTTCTCCACGACCATCCGTAGGGAGAAGATCTGATCGGTGCACCCCCTGCCACTCATGAAAGCACCCTGCACATCCCATACTTTACTTTCAGTCACTTTTCTTACTCTTTCAATCAATACCTTTCCATACAGTTTGCCCACAGAGCTCAGCAAACTGATAGCCCGATAACTGCCGCATTCCAACCTTGAGCCTTTCCCCTTGTACAAAGGGCAGATGACTGCCCTCCTCCAATCCTCAGGAGTGCAGCCACTCTCCCAGCACAAGTTGAAGAGCCTCAGGCACCACTCGAGAATCTTCGGGCCACCTTGCTTGATGAACTCTATGGCCACACAGTCATGTCCCGCAGCTTTACCATTCTTTGCTTTTTTCAATGCAAGCACAACTTCATTCATACGTATTTCCTCGTCCTCAGCAATATTTACATTCATACTATCTGCTACATTCGTCTGGTTTGTACTAGTACCACTTTCATACAATTCTTCGAAGTATTCTTTCCATCTTTCAACAACTTCTTCTCCATTCATCACTAAATCACCATTCTTATCTTTGATGCAATTCATACTGTTTTTCTCACTTCCAGATCTCTTTCTTTTTACTTCCTTCCAGAATATTTTCAAATTCTCCTCTCAACCAACGCTTCTCCACATACTTCTCTTGCACTCTTTACTAGCACCTCCTTCATAACATTCCATAGTTCACTCGTCGAGCGTTCCTCATCATCATGTACTTCTAGCCTTTCGTTAGTCAGTCTTTCATATTCATCCCTAACATTCGTCTCTTTCAGTTTTTCGACCCTGATTCTTTGGACAGGCTCCAACTTCCGAGCCCTCGAGCGCCAACCGGAGAAAAGATCAATCCTTGTTATCACAAGGAAGTGATCCGTCCACAGTCCGGCGCCCCGAAATGCCCGGGTGTCCTTTGTCGCCTTCCGGAGCTCAGAGTCCACACATACAAAGTCAATCATCGACCTTTCAATACGATCAACTCTCTCTCTTTGCCAAGTGTACTGGTGGATCTCCTTGTGTGCGAAGAATGTGTTCGCCACAAAGAGATCCAACTCCAAACATACTTCTAACACTCTTTTCCCGTTATCATTCACCCTATCATCGCCATGCAATCCCAACACTCTCTCAAAATTCTTCCTTCTGACACCGACCCAACCATTCAGATCACCTGCCAATATTACTTTTTCATTCGCTCTTCTTTTATACGCTGTCTCCCGCACTAAGTTCCAAAACTCATCCTTCTCATCATCCAAGGCATCATTCCCTGGACCGTAACCTATAATAAGGAACAGCCTGGTCATGCCTACCTTGAAACGAATCCAGATGAGTCTCGGTCCTACCAGTCCATACCCATTACGCTTCACCATACATTCAGTCATTCTTTTTGATAATATAGCACCCACTCCCTGACGTCCATGTTCATTTTCAGGCACTCCAGACCACATCTCTGCCATTCCATTCACCACATCACAATCTCTATCCTTTCTTTTCGTCTCACATAAACACAATATATCTAAGTTCCTCTCATGCAAAACATCACGCAATTCATTCATCTTACCTTCCATATCTCCTCTTATATTCCACACACCAATCCGGCATTCTGCCCTCCTCTTTGCGCCCTCCCTGGTACTTGACGCGGCGTGATGGGTGGCGAGCCTCATCGACTCCATGCGTCAAGACCACCACCTAATTTCTTACATCTTAGGACCTATAGGTCCCGTGTCTTGGTTTCCCTCCACCATGTTAGTAGAAATATATATATATACAAAATAATATAATAAGAATAGAAATATAAATAGAATAAATAGAACTACCACCACCAGAAGTATCCCACTACCAGCCGTTGAAAGTCCTCAAGGTCAGCGTTTTCGTCGGTTTCGGCCGGCACTGAGTGGGTTTTGAGTAAAAGCACTCGAAGACACACAAACACGATTTTGACTGGAAAATCACTGAAGGAACGACACAGAAGGTGGAATACACGAAATAGTATTAACGACAATATCGAGAAGAAACACGTGCGGTCACGACGGATGGTAGAGGGCTACTGATTTTGCGTTCAGTGGACGCCTGGGGACCACGCGTATGGAATAGTATGATAAAATGGCGTCTGAAAAACAGAGGACAAGATGGCGTACGAAGGCAAAAACCAGTAATACTAGGGGAAAAAGCTTATTAATTCCGACACTGAGTGGGTTTTGAGTAAAAGCACTCGAAGACACACAAACACGATTTTGACTGGAAAATCACTGAAGGAACGACACAGAAGGTGGAATACACGAAATAGTATTAACGACAATATCGAGAAGAAACACGTGCGGTCACGACGGATGGTAGAGGGCTACTGATTTTGCGTTCAGTGGACGCCTGGGGACCACGCGTATGGAATAGTATGATAAAATGGCGTCTGAAAAACAGAGGACAAGATGGCGTACGAAGGCAAAAACCAGTAATACTAGGGGAAAAAGCTTATTAATTCCGACACTGAGTGGGTTTTGAGTAAAAGCACTCGAAGACACACAAACACGATTTTGACTGGAAAATCACTGAAGGAACGACACAGAAGGTGGAATACACGAAATAGTATTAACGACAATATCGAGAAGAAACACGTGCGGTCACGACGGATGGTAGAGGGCTACTGATTTTGCGTTCAGTGGACGCCTGGGGACCACGCGTATGGAATAGTATGATAAAATGGCGTCTGAAAAACAGAGGAAAAGATGGCGTACGAAGGCAAAAACCAGTAATACTAGGGGAAAAAGCTTATTAATTCCGACACTGAGTGGGTTTTGAGTAAAAGCACTCGAAGACACACAAACACGATTTTGACTGGAAAATCACTGAAGGAACGACACAGAAGGTGGAATACACGAAATAGTATTAACGACAATATCGAGAAGAAACACGTGCGGTCACGACGGATGGTAGAGGGCTACTCTGTAGGCAATCCTCAAATATCGATATATCGAAGTTGGGAAAGAGAGATTCGTGCATATAGTCATTCTTACTAACCTCTAGGTATAATATAATTGTTTACAATATTTCAGTCAAGTGGCGTCATTTAGATTCAATAACTCCTTAATCAATAAATTTTCAATACATTCATGAACAGAAATAGTTGTGAATTAATTTTTCGCCTATGCTCGTAGGACATTTCAACAACATAATAATTATTATCATCCTATGGCGTCATACACACGAGGGGTGTGATCTCTGACAATCACTTAATAATGCTTCTAATAAACAATCTTTTTAGTTCACTGCTTACGTCTGTTGTGTTAATGTGATGTATGAAGTAACGCACTGCGCATCAATGTCTATTAATTTATCAATCAACGTGCAATGATTTATTATGCCTACATTAAATTATATTCTACTATGTCTAAAGACTAAAGATTCTTCATATTATATACTCGTATTATATTAGGACTCTTAATGACTTTAGATTGAATTACCTATAACGAATAATCTAGACTAGATAGTCTAGATAAAAGAAATGTGAGAAAAACTGTCCCATTTTCTTTATTTTGAATTCAAGTATACGATTTAATTTTACCCTAAAATCCCTTGAAAAATGAAAGGGAATTCGAAAGGATAATTAATTATTTGTTTGATTTTAGCAAAGTTGATAATTTACTTAATTTTAATTATCTTCATTCTTTCGAAGCTTTTTTCATGTTTGAGAGCTTTTTTAGTGTTGTCTACATAACGGGGTACCTATACATACTTTTTTAAGACGAAAGTAGTAAAATTAGTAAATATGTTATTGTAAGTCCTTAAAAATTTGCATTCTCGGAGTTGTTTTAACGTCGTTCTAAAAGGAAAACAAAAATCAATATGGTGATGAATTTTGTGATGACCTCTATTGGCGTTTTTAAAAACTCAACTCCCGTCAATTATAAGGCAGAATAAGAACCAGGTCCCAGGACCATGGTCACTTTTATCCTTGATGTCTTCACACCTTTATTAATCTTTATTAATAATTGAGCGCTTATATCGAAGATCTTCTCAGAATTATTCTGTAGTGTAATATTGAGCATGTTAGTATGTAAGTTTGTATAGTACTTGTATGTGCGTATGCTGGAGCGAGGAAGCCCGATTTGGAACAGACTAAAATAAATACTTATTGATGGTAATAATAAAACTCCTCTCTCGCAGATGCCATGCTCAATTATTGTTACTCATTTATACACGCATGTCTGAGCATTGATTCTTCTGCGAAGTTCGTTACATATTACATTATTATATACGCAACTCGTATTAGACATCGGCCTCTTATTATTGTCTTGTTTTCTTCTAAGAAATTTTTCAAAATGTTTAAATATCTTAATTGATCAGCATAACTAATGGTGACAACTCGATATATTGTGATTCATACCCAGACACGGACTCTCACATCGATTAACATTTATTCGCTCTACATAATGATCTCGCCAGTAAGAGCCAAACTATCATTGGGTTCGATTCTATAACCTTTGTTTTCTATTACGTGTGTTTTAAACTTATTTTACCGTGAAATAATTGTAAAAATAACGTTTCTTTTTAGTTAGTTTTGTAAAGTTTTTATTTATTTAATTAGTTCGCAAAGTTAGTTGCAATATTGACCCCATTATGTAAGCTGTGGAATCAATTTTAAACACATTCCGTAACCCTCATTTCAACATCAAAATTTTTAGAGGAGCACGGTATCCTACTTATATTTATGTACTTACTTTATTATTATAGTATTTAGGTTTTCTTTCTTTTCTCGGGTTGATTGTAAGATATTGATTTTGCAATAAGTCCGCCTTTTGGCACACTGCATTGTCTTGTTTTTGTTACTATACATATTTACTGGCCAATAAAGATTTATTTATTTATCCTAAGAAGCAAAACAAAACAAGCATAATGAGTGTTCTTCCACTTTTGTCTAACCTCAACATACTCTCATACTCTCAAGATGCAGCAATAGCTAGAAGACGCTTTTGGATTACTGATTGTTATACTTGTACACCTACATTTTTAATTAACAAATAAAATTATCTGATACCTCTTTAAGATTTTTTTAAAATTAGTCGTTATAGAAGTTACTTACAGTCGTGAATTTTACTTGATATAATAAACTGATATCGGCTAAAAGGTCGAATTCTAATAGTTAACATATTGAAGTCGTTCCATATATTTTGTCATCTTTTAGGAATATTAAGTATCCCTGGACGATTTCCAACCAGTAACAGTGATTAAGTATTATGTAAGTTTTTAATTCGAGTCCGTCCCTTCATTACACAGGCTGGTATGGTGACCATAAACGATTCCTTGAATCGGATATTATTTGGTATGGACGGTGCGTACCAAAGTATGCAGAGGCAGATCCAGACATGAAGACATATTTTGTGGCTTTCATAAAGTATAACAGCTTTATTTAAAACGGAATTGTTTTTCTTTGAAATTCACATAGAAATATTGAGACGTTAAAGAGAATGTGGAACAGTACTGAGAAATGAGATTAAAATATGGGTTGCGCTCTCGAGAAAAAATCACCATTAAATGTATATTGGAAACTGTAACAAGAATTCGACAATAACTTTTTTTATAATGCGATGTTTTACCAAGTAAAATGCATTTCTTTATTACCATGTGAGTTCCATGGCGAAACAATCTTTTATTGGACATAGCGAGCCTATTAAAATCGGTCATGCCGAATTTATTGCGAGAGTTTTACTACCTACACATAATATATGCCATACATATAATTACAAAGAAATATTAATCCTACATTCGGTAGGTACTTGATTTGACAGAACATGCAAAACATTCAAAACTATGAAAAAGTTATGAGAAGACAGAGGTATGAAGTGAGGGGACTACTATTTAGTATAAAAAATATGGGGACCTATCAACGTTCCATTCTATTTCAGTTCTTCTTCCGATGTCATGTCAGGTCCCCCCAACGTTGGCTATCACTCGTGAGAAAGTACTCTTGTCCTGGGCAGCTCGATACAGCTCTTCGGCACTCCTTATTCCAGTCCAGTCTCGTATATTGCGGAGCCAAGAAAACTGCCTTCTTCCAACCCCTCTACGACCCTCTATTTTGCCCATAATGATCAGGTGGAGTAATTCATATTTTTCTCTCCTGAGCATATGACCCAAATATGATACTTTACGGACTTTGATATTTGACAGCAAATCTCTATTGGCTTTAGCTTTTTGGAGAACTCTTGTGTTGCTGACCATATCCGTCCAAGGTAATTAAATAATAATAAGGTAATTAATTCAGCTAAAATTTTTAAAATGCTAACGCATGCACGGTGGGCAATATGCGATCTTAAAACTTCTTTTGAATTTCGGAGGAAGGTCATCTTATATGACTTGCTATCCAGTTACCTACTTGTCCTAATGTTTACACATTTGAGTAAGTACTCATATAATGCATAGTTGATTGTGTTAAATGACATCAGGATGACTTGTTGAATTCATATGCAAAGTGTGCTTATATTAAATTTGTCTTAAACATAGAATAATTATTTTACATACAGAAGAAGCTAGCGTTCATGGCTAAGGTGACTAATTTAAAATGTAGCGATGTTGATTTTTTTTGCAGAATCAACTTGGATTATCCCTAAATCACTCGTCTGAAAACGAAATCTAAATCTGAAACGAGAATTTTGTGGCGTGGAGATTGGAACTTCAAAAAGTAGACATTATTAATTGCTATTGCGGTGCTAAAAACGAAATAAAATTTTGAATGTTTTTTTTCCAAATTTTTTTTCTAGAATATTAGGTAAAATAAACCACAACATTTATTGTCTTCTATTAATTTGGCCTGCCCAATAGCTCCTGGGCGGTGCACATGGGAGAGAATCTCGCAGATCGCTTCCCCTTGGACGATGACGCAGGAGAGGTTGTGGCTTTCTGGGAGCGGAGGGACATCTAGTGAGTGCTGACCGACACGATAAGAAGAATTTAAGGGAGACACAAAATACATTGTTTCATTTTATTATCACTACTAAATAACATCTTCGTATAAACTAAAACATTTAGATCACTTCAATACAATATTACTTCTATGGTGTCAGCATTTTGTGCTTATCACTTTTATTGAAATAAGGACATGTTGTACGCACAAATATAATAAATAAATAATAACTAGTAAGAAAAGCGGGGCATTGACTTAGATAATAAATAACATGATATGGATATCATTATAGTATGTTGATAAAATAACCATTTACCCATCATACATACCTAATACAGTTGTACTTAACTGTGTGACTGATTTTTGGAAGGAGAACAATATTTAGCATAAGTGCCTACCCCAATATGGACTTATCCAAGTCTGTGCTAATTAATTAAACTTAAGGTCCTACATGCGGTCATTCGGCTTCGGCGCCCTGAATTGTTCTCAGTCAACACTGAGAGAATCGTCCTGAAACTTAAGACAGTGATAGATGAAAGTATGGACTACAGATTGGCTATTTTAAAATTGCAATATTTGGACATTCCTTGAATAAAAAAATGTTTCGAAAGTACCCCTGAAATTTACGGGATCTGAGGATTTTCCGTTCAGTTTTTCAGATATAAAAATATAATTTAGCTAAAATACTGGTAATTATAATCTTAACAAATTGGCTGTTTTAGATTTTTTAATTTGTTCCCAGGTTCTTTTTAAAAAGGTTTAATTCACATTGTCGCTTACGTTATTCTTATTTCTGTCTAACATTCTCTTACAAAATTTGAAAATGTTGAAGCAAAAATAGAACGATTTTTGCTCAGTACATATGCCCCCTTAAAGCTAAGTAAAACTTAATATAAAAAAGTAAGCCCTAATGATCGTAAACGATTTTGGCAACATGTTTGTATCTGCTTGTTCGTGTAGGAAAAAGAGAAGCATATAAACTCCAGAATTCTCGATTCCAATCGATTAAAATAGCTTAAATTACTAAAGTTGAAATAAATACGAACAGGATTAGGATGAAGTTATCTTAATCCTCTCTAAACATGTGTTTGTCTTTTTATTCGAATTTTCCAGCACATACAGGGATGGCATTTTGTAACTCTATTTGCTCGCTATGCGACGTGTATACGCCGTACAAACAATGATTGTACGTCGTGTACACGTCGCATAGCGAGCGAGTATGAGTTACAAAATGTCATCCCTGATTATTGTTTTTCAATTACCTATATCTACATTTTCAACCTATGATGTTTCATGAAACTCCAGTTAAGAAGTGTAATCATTTCGACTTATTTAAATGTACACATGTGTCTAATAAATATAATGGATTTGTTTATAATATTATAATCACTATTATGCAATTACGCAAGCTATGATTTATTATTTAATCAAAAATTAAAACAAACTTATTGGAAAAGACGTCATTACAATATAAGTAGGAAAGATAAACATAAATAAATTAGTTTCGTAAATAACATTTAGTGGATGTATATTTGGAAGTTTTCAAGAGAACTGCAATGGTGATTTGAAATTGTTTCACCCCTCACTCAAGCGCGTAAAGATCAATGTAGGTAAGCAGTGCTTAAATAAAACTTTGGGTTAGCTGGCAGAGATAAGTTCGCCCTAGTGAACAAATGTTATAGATACTACGAGTATAGCATCCATTACTTTGTAATGTAGATATTTCTGTATCTACTCACTTAAAGTGAAAACAAATATGTAAATAAAAAGTAAAAGATAAAATTATACATTCATTGGAACTTATTTATTCCTAAACATAGCCTTCGTCAAGAATTATAAAGCCGGACTTAGCCGCTAAAAAAGCCAGACTTTTGGGTCCCAGGGCCGGACGCTGGTTTTTGACTGAACGGACGAAGGTTTTTGACTGAAAAAATCATTTTGTAACATAGCTTTAATCCGTTTTCCTTCCCTGCTAACTGCCTACCGACTGACGGAACGAAACGTGGGACATGAGTAGTCAATAAGAGAAAATAAAAAGCCTAACAAAAAGTCGGAAGGGCCAGATGCAGTCAAATTTGGCCGGACTAGAGGTCAAAAAGCCTAGTACTGTCCAGATTTAGCCGGACGGATGACAACGATACCTACATGCGACAGATATCTTCAGCATTTCCACAGTTCAAACCTTAAAAGTGGCCAATAACGAATTTTTATAAAGACGAGTTTTTATTGAACTGGTAAAAAAAATTGGAGAAGTACTGACTTAAGGTCTAATTCTAATACAATGGTACGGGGCAATGGGGTCGATGAATTAGAAATACGCGTAGGAGATTTGAATGGGTTCAGGGACGGTCGATATTTATAAGCGTCATAAGCGAAGATGGAAAACAACTTTTCCAGATGGACACTTATGTTACTGATGGATGCACTCTCTGTAATCTGTATTTCAGTACATTATATTATTTATCTTACACTCAGATAAACAGATCTATGATGTGCTTATTGTTGCATAATACAATTATTTATTGTTGTATGTAGATATTATTTAATCGGCAATAACTTAAATACATTTTATAATTACGTTTTAACCTATTGATAAAATAAGTCATCACATCACAATCAAACTGGCATTTCTTGGACGTGTACTACTCAGATTTACAAAATGTGATTGAATTTAGAAGCTTAATAATTCTGTGCTAACAGATTGATCAGTTTTTCTCTATGCGTCCTTTGGTCGAACGTCCAAATGTCCACGTCTTTTTGACGTGACACCAATAATTTTATAGCAGACTAATCCTGGATTCTTATCCCTTTTAAGGATTTATTGCACTGAACTCTGAAACTTTGCGTCCATTTAGAATATTAGCAGGTATGGTAAATAAGTTAAGGTACTGATATAGAAATAAATATAACTTTGTAGAACACAAGAATTTATCAGAGATCGAATAAAACACAGTAGCTGTAGTGAGGTGCCTTGTTCTCTGTTAGGTATGATATGCAGTTAATGTTTCCCAATTCTAAAATCCCAAGTCTAATTCTTATTTCATCTCAATACTCATGCATAGTACGAGTCGAATGTGACTGATGTATTTCTGAGATGCTATAATACCTGCACCTACTGACTTATCAGAATGATTGTAATTTTAACACGATGTGATATAAAAGGCGCGATCTACCTTATAAGTTAGTTGCTAACTGTCAGAAATTTTCTGTAGATACTTACCTCAAATGAATATTTTATGATTAATGTCTTCTAATGTCTACTATGTAATTAATTATAGTAGGTATAATGTTAAAATGGAATTATAAAAAACATCGTTTGTTGAAATGCCAAATGGAGGAATGCCAAACATTCCGAAAGTAACGGGCAATAAACCCACCCTTTTTTGATAAATTTATTTTGTAATTGTTAATAGCTTGAGGACCGCAACTTTTTCTTTAATTATTTATATTTTATTCTTTTAAGGAACATATGCAATATAGGCACAATAAAATTAGACACTGAATAAAATCGTTGAATAGGTTTCGAGTGTACCTAGGTCCAGAGACGAAGAGTGGGTTTCTGTAGCAGGGAAGCCAGGGCTATTTCCAAAATTCACTTCTCAAAATCTCAAAAAAAAAATTTTTTTCGCCTACGTTTTAAACTGCATTTTAGAGGTAACACCTCAATTCGCAGAGGATGTCAATTAGATGGATGCGGTCCACAGAATACTTACATATACCTACTAACTAGCTAACGATCTCCGATGCCGCTTCAAGAAACAAGCTTTTCAAGTTTACTTAGTGTACAAATATGTATTTGGGGTCGTTTCACAAATATAAAAAAGAAAAATAAAAATCTCGAAATGTCAATGTAAATATAGCCATTTAGGTACCAAGAAGTATTATTTATTGGCCATATTATTTCATTTCCCACATTCTGCGGTGATCAGTGACAGGTGTGCATTAGGAACATTGTAAAAAATGTCAACTGAGTAACTGGTAAGTGGGCATGGGTGGGTTCCCAAGAATTAATTACATACTTGAATACTTTAATAATAATTAATCATTTTTGTGTAACACAGACATAATAATTATAAAATTTCATTCATAGAATTTTACTTGCGTCATTGATTGTCAACAGAATGTTATATTTTTATTAATTCGTCATGAATGCGTCATTCAGTATGAATTCATAGATAAGCTCTGTCTAAGGGAAGGAATAAAAATATGAGAGTTTTGTAATAAGAAAATTATGCACTTGAAAATGGAATAACAAAATTGTGCGAATTGTGAGGGAAATGAGAATTCGGCGCAGAGTGGTTCGCACGGGAGATTGTGGCATTTCGGACCATGCCCAGACGCGAAAATACCTAAGAATACGATTACCATCGAGTTACCTTTTGCTTTAGGATGTTCTAATAGTAAGTATAATCTGATATAATGCAATTAATAATGTTATCCCCGGCTTCCCCTCTTCAAAAATCTAATCTTCATCACTGATGCTGACCGACACTATGCTTGGCCACACACGTCCGGAAGTTCAATTAACTGAATCGACCGTTTGCACAAAAAACTCCGACCAAAACCTCTTTCTGAATTCAAAATCAGGGTAACTCTGAATTCAGAGAGAGGTTTTGGTCGGAGATTTTTTGCAAACGGTCGATTCAGTTAAGTGTTTGGCCGAGCTATGAGAAGTACCTACGTATGGCTTGTGATACGCTATAAAATACAGGTCTCTAAGATTTAAACAGATATTATAGTACACATATGTAGGTATGTATATTTTAATGGTAGGTAGGTATTGTTGAATGATTGATTAGCTAGGGGCATTATTTATTACACCTTTATGATCGTGAATCATACGGGGAAAATTCCATTAATTAAATAAGATTCCATAAAACCTGGCTGTTAGAGTGGAGGTAGAAATATTATAGAGGAATACTGAGAATTCATTGAGATGTAATAATACATTATTACTCTATAAAGTGTAAATTAATTATACTAACAGTAACAATAATGAGTCAACTCTTGTAGTAACGCTTATGCTATATGCCACAGTGATGTGCCTTCTATGGAAGTCCGAAAAGCCAAGCCTTCGGGGGGAGGGGGGTTCCCCGCCGGGTTACTCACTACAAAAAGTAAGCCTACTACACTGGAGGTAGGGATACTGAAAAATAATACGTTATTTACCTCACAAGTCAACTGGTTTAGGTACTATTTTTATTTTATAGTTTAATTTAGATTAGATTAGAAGATAGGTATGTTCAGTGACGAAGGGTGGATTTCTGTTGCAGGAAAGCCGGGGCTGACACATCCACATTATTGCAGTTCGTTAGGTATAAAGTACCTATTATTTTATTATCATTTTATTAGTGATGGGCCAACTATGAATTTGGCCGACTCGTCGGCACTCAAATGGCCGATCAGTTGGCCGACTAAAATAATCGGAATCTCAGCCGGATAGTCGGCTTTTCCGACTAGTTGGCGACTAATCTGTATTCTTTTCTCTCGAGTTTAAGAGCATTTTTGTAGTGTGGGACAGCGTAACTACACGCAGTTATAGTAGTATTAGTGAGTGCACAATAAATAAGAATGCACAGAGATGCGTTCATTGTTCAAGGCAGTTATATCCGTCCTTTCACGAGCGAAATGAATACTTTTCTAGATTTTATGTAACAAAAGGTAACTTGATAGGTATCGTGTTTTTAGATATCTTTGCGCCTGCTAGGTACCTGCTAGTTATTCAGGGTCACGGTCAAGGAGATTATACATACGAGTATAATACTGTATAGGTATATGAATATAGCATCTTTATGTTATGTAGTAGCTAGGTATTTAATATTAGGCGATGCTATGGTGTGACGGATGAGTGAGTAACTCATTCAGGAATTTACTCTAGGTAGGTTAGGTACCTGCCTACTCTCAGCTGTCAAATACATTCATTTAGGTACTACGTATGAAAATAATTTGATTAGGTAGGTACTTCGATAATCAAAGGGTATTATTCCCTATCGTGACCAGGGTTGTTGCAGATGTCATATTTTAGACATCTGCGAACGCGGATGCGAATATTTAATTTTCACATCCGCGGATATCGAATGCGGATGTGGGAAAAAATTAAGGATTTTTTTTTTAAAATGCATAAATTCTACTACTAGATAGGGACTACAATATTTCATATTTAAGGGTAAATAACGTGCAGTGGGTTTCCAGGATTGATGCTAGGGCCGGCGGTGGCACTAGGGGCCGACCCCAGATTGATGATGTTACCAACTCAAGGACATCACTTTGATACAATGCTCATTCTCATCTTGTTTTTGTAAACATTTTTTCAACAATTACGGTCAAGCTGGAAATTTTCTCCCATGGAATTCCAGGGTTATCAAATTTTCAAGCCCTCGCTGAAAATTTCTTATTAGTCATACCAATAACAGAGATAGTTTCATTAAAAAATAGTAGGTACTCACGATCAACTCGTAATGCAATTCTTATTCATTTTCAAGTTGAAACATCCGAATGACATCTGCACCAATTTATGCGGATGCGAATATTCGCAACATCCCTAATCGTGACATTGTGTTGTTAAACTCGTAAGCCAGCCGCCACTGTATATATGGTCGGCTAGGCCTTGGCTTGGCCACACACTAACGGAAACTTATAATCTGAAATTGATTTTTTGTAAAAAAGTTCGGACCAAAACCTCTTTCTGAATTCAGTGTTACCCTGATTCTGAATTTAGAGAGAGGTTTTGGTCGCAACTTAAAAAAAAAACAGCATCAGAATATAACTTTCCGTTAGTGCGTGGCCGGCCTATTGTTTGTTAGGAGGGTAATACAGACAACAAATCTATAATGTCGTTCAATTTCCCTATCTATTTTACGTACGAAGATATTAGAAAATCTCAATACTTAGTTAAAACTGTTTCAGAATGAAAATTTGCTTCAGGACATTCAACTCAAATGTAGACAAATTGCAAACTTTTATATTTTCTGTTATTTGAGAAATCTTAGATAAGGTTCAAAGACCTCATCATTCAAGTTTGTGTACTTGGTAGGTCTAGGTACTTACCTCTAATATTAATTAGGTACCGACTTATTACTTACGTCTTGTTCTATGAATCATAAGATTCCAGTTCTGAGTTCGCAAGACGACAATGTAATTAATCAAAGTAGGTACCTACCAGGCGCGAAGCTACCTAAGAACACGATACCCATCGAGTTACCTTTTGGATAAAATGATAGGTATAATAGTGTCTATAATCTGACGTAATCCAATAAGAAATATTAGCCCCGGCTTCCCTTCTGCAGAAATCCACTCTTCGCCACTGGTACCTACCCTGCCTAACTATATCTAGAAACATTCCCACACAAAATGTCCGCTCATGCTTGTTTCTCCATATAAAAATACAATTAGTTTATTTTTTTAATAAGAAAGGATCTGGGCATGCATGCACAAACCTAAATATTTTCCTACACTACGCTAAAAGCCTGTATCGCAAAGTGTGGAATACATCGCCAGCGCCTGGGTTTGAACCTGCCACCTCCCGTTTGGAAGACTGCCCCCTCAACCAACTATGTAGATAGATTTGTATACGTGTGTGTGCCGTAATATGTATAATTTTCCCTTTCCCTTCCCTATAAGTCCTTTCAGGCTCTCATTTCTGTTACACACTATAATAAGATAACGATAAGTATTTAGGCACGCATCGGCGGATATACTGATCTATATACTCGTATATATATCCGATGTAGGTTTTCAATTAGGATCCATCTTTTCATTCAATTGAAGTGACTACGTCGTTAAATTAGAAAATATCTATCTATAGAATTGTTTACGACTTCTTTCTTACAACGCATATTCACAACCGGTGATAACTAGGCATTAGGTATGTACTGATAACCGAGTGATAACATAATATGTTTATCTAAGTAGCCACACGTGCTTTTCAACGGATATGACAGGATACAAGACCATTTAGGAGTGTCAGTCAATTTCAGGCACATTTACCCTTTCAGTGCCTGTCAGTATTACAGAAGAAGTAAGAACATAATGTCCGCTTACTTGCATAACAAACAAATACATTTTCCCGCCAAGACAATGAGGCATACGAAATTCTATCTGTGAAAATTTAAATCGTAGAATACTTTTTCTTTTTTGGCAACACCAATATTTTGTAGTCTTTTCCTTCCAAATTTGAATCATTTTTGTCATCGAAAGGTTCAATTCTGTAACCAATTAAGTGAGTTCTCACCAAAATACGACGATCTTTTTTCAATTATTTCATAGTTAAACAGATTCAAAACACACATATTTTGGTTTGAAAAGTTACGGAATCGAACCTAAAGTAAGCTTAGTTGGATGAAAATGATAGGTATTTATAAGAGAAAGCAATCACAATTTGTAAAAGAAAACTGATTTATTATAAAAATAATCAAAAAATTATTAAACATTGTTATGTGAGACAAGTAGGTACACTATAATACAGTGTGAGAAAACCTAAATGTCAAAGGAATTAGTACCATATATGAAAAGATATTCCATTGATAATAATATTTGATGATAGTAATAAAATATCACAGCCAACAAAATTAATCAGATATTGGACAACACTAATCATAATCTCATCTATTTGACAAATGATTAAAAAGTTTAAATCTTAACTACAGTGGCATAGCCTGGGTTTCTGCCACCCGGGGCGGAAGTCATTTCCGCCGCCCCCTTATTTAAGTCCAAAATGCTCGAATATTTACAGGAATTTTATGGAAATCCGATGTTGGAGTGTGTCGATTTTGTAATTGATATGGTATACGAAGAGAGAAAACTGCGCAGCAATTTTTTGGAGTTTTTAATGAAACAAATGTGATTATGCTAATTTTTAAAATTTTTCCCTCAAATGTTGCTGTCTAAAAAGTGCCACCTGGGCGGACTGCCACCCACGCTCTGCTACTGCTTAACTTAACTAGGCCTAAAGTACAGATAATTACAATAAATAGTATCACTTCCAATTATTCTTAACATATTGAACTATTTGATGTACTCCATCTTTGCCAGCTGTACCGGAGACATAACCCACTTCTAAAACAATAGCGCTCAAATTGAGTCTCACACAGACAGCCATTGCCAAGTGATTGCTAGCAGAATCACCACCGTTGCTACTTCCAGCGGAACTACTTACAATCTGTGAAACTTCAGGAATACTATTCTCCATTGATTTATTCAGAATATCTTCGTTCATTTTCATTATTTTAGGATTGGAGGTATCTTCATGTACAATTTTACGTTTCAAACATCCATCTTGCATCGACACTTCTTGTTTTGCATCACTTTGTCCACAAGCAGTTTCATCTTGGAAGATTTCATTAGCGGTATTTGTTAGTGAGTTTGTAAGATTAGCTTGGTCAGTAATTTCACTATCATCCATCTGTTTTTCTTCACTAGAACATGATTCTTTACTATTTACTAGTTTCTGTTCTCGTCTTCGTTTTCTCTGATGTGACCAAGTATTCTTAGCAGCCTTAACTTCCATTGTACAAATGACGCTGGTATTTTGTAATACTTTATATTTTAAATCAATTGACTTAAATATTTGTAGAAGCTTCAAAGTAATGTCTTTTACTTTATAATCTAAGCCATTTAAAGGAGGAATTTCAAAACACATGCATTGATTTTTAGCTTTGGGTTTTTTAATACATTCTGAAATACAAAAACAAATATTAATTACTGGATCAAGTGCAACAATGATGAAATAATATTGACCGAAAGATTATGAATACATACTTGTTTTATTAAGGTTCGTTGAATCAATGAAAGACCACGCCAATCCCCATCTCATAGTTTTCCCCTGTACAAAGTTTGTGTGGGAAACTTGTGTGACACCAGATCCCTTGATAATCTTCAGTAATGGTTTTAATGAGCTCTTGTGTCCCAACATTGTTGTATAGATCCTGCAATAAAGAACATCCTTCTTCAGAACACAATTGGAAAAAATTTCAAGTTCATTTCTAATTTATTATTGTTTATATTACCAAACAATAAAAACTCCTGTTAGTATGCAAAATGATGAACATCGTGAAAGTATGGCAAATAGTATAACATCAGGCGGTATTGAAGGAAAAGGAAAAAAATAGTTTAGTACATTACATCATGAGTAAACTCAACTGAAAGCAGTCGTTTCCAGAAGGCACACACATTGTGTAACTCTCTTAGAAGTATGAAATTGAGTGAAGACTCGACAGCCAGTGTCACATTTAAATGATCAATGACTGTTAATTTTACTTATACTATAACATGTTGATAATAAGCATAAGTTGCTATATGCTTGAAAAACCAAGGATTCGTGCGAAGATTTATTTATTTATCGTATGGCCAACATCTATGCCATTTAGCATTAGCTATGTCGAAGTATAAAAAAGTTAAAAGCGCAGGGGGAATTTTTCTGTTTATCAGAGACTTAGTGTAAAGATATTTGGTATGTTAGACATTTTTTAAACACAATTTCAACTTCTAATACAAACATGAAGTGTGGAATATACATTCAAGAGAGATATTCGAACTCACGGAGGCGTAACTATAAGTTGAATAAAAATTTAGCAACACGTGCATTTCTAATAAAGATATCATACGTACTTGACTCTTTCTTTCAACTGAACACTTTCTTTAAATAATTTCTTCACAAATTCTACTTCACCGCCTTCTGTTATGATTTCTTGCACTGTACCAGTCCTGGCGTTATTTGGTGGATCTCTGAAAAACAAAACATCTATTAGACCCGTAAAATTGCGCCGATTGTAGAAGAGTTAGAATATTTAATTTTACCAACCTTGTGGGTGTTCTAGAAATATCCATATCTTCAGCCGATGCATAGAATGGAGGATTACACATACAGAAATCGGCTACATCTAAAGTACCGCCATACAATTTGAAACAATGCGTGATCAATTTATTTCTGTCGTTTACTTTCTTCACTGAAAAACAAAAAAGAAATATGATATAAAAATTGGATAAATAACAAGACTTTTTAATATTTATTTACGATTTACTTATAATATTTGTAGACAATCATGGAATAACTCTTTACCTGTAATTAAATCTTCTAATTTATTTTGTCTGACATTCTTGTACGCCATATTGACACTATTTTCATTCACTTCAGTTGCCATCATTTTCCATTTAAATTTAGTCGCAGCTAGTAATGGATAAATGCAGCAAGCTCCCGTACCTTGAAACAATATGGAAACAAACATAAAAGTTAATTAATGTAGGTATATTTTCTAACGCAGATAATCAATCAATTCACCTTTATGATCAACAAATAAAAACGAATCATAGAAAGAGATGAGTTGTTTGTTAAATTACCAATATCAATTCCGTATACATTGCTCTTTATTCCAGCAGTCTCAAAAATATCTTCTAACCAAAGAAGATAATTTAATCTCAAGGGAACTGTTGGAACCAGACGATTGGGAGGAATGTCAACATTCAGTCCAAAGTCACTGTGGAGAAGACATTTTGTGAGGACTCTCAAAGTGTTCTGGTCCTTGAAATCAATCTTCACTTTACCATTGATATCCTACAAAATAATAAAACGTTTTATATAAAGACGTAAGTAAAAGAGATGAGTGTTTTAAAATGCGACTACAAGTTAAAAATTCAACTCACAAGTTTCGATATTTTGAGAAACTCTGGGTAACGAATCGCCAAATTAGAGAAATCGGGAGGGGTATTATAAATATTTCTTGGATGCATCTCGAAATTATATTCAGATTTTGTTTAAAATTATAAAACAACAAACAAACGATCCAAAACGTTTGCCTCGCACATAACCTAAAAATAATTTTCAAATTGTATACGAAATGAAATGAAGTGTCAAAAGTTTCAGCTGATGTAGTGTTGCCAATAAATTGTGTTATAAAGTGTGTAATACACTTAATAAAAGATTCACAATTTATTTAAACGTTTTCGACCAATAACAAGAAATACCAAAATCTGTTGTGCATGGTTGACGTCATACTATTATTGTAAAGAAAATTGATTTTTTGATACATAATAGGTACGTTGATCTACATTAACCCAATACCTACTGATAAATTACACAAAATAATGACATATTTTTAGCTTGTTGTTCCATACCAATTCTGTGTTAGTATCCTTCAAATACGTTTAAATACCAATATATACGTTGTGGGTAAAATAATTCATTATATTATCTCTATAAAATGTTAATTATAATAATGTGTAGGTTGCTAACTAGGTAGGTATATGATTAAAATTGTTGGTATTTTTCATGTGTATACATGGATGTATAATACTTAGTGTCCGACCGAAACTGGTTTTTATGACCGAAACCGAAACCGAAACCGAATTTCGGCAACGGTCTTAGTTTCGGCCGAAACCGAAACCGAAACCGAAACTTTCTTACAAGAACATGTTTTGAGGGAAAAATAAAGAAAACGTTATTATAATCAGTCAGACTTTACTTTTTTACTTTTAAATCACATAACTATGCAGTCTTCGATATTTTCACTTATTGATAATCAACATAACAACCCCTTTTTTAAGAAAATATTATTGATTGCGCCTTAAAAATACTTAAAATAGGTGAGGTGTTTATTTGAGTACGTAGATTCATCCTTTTCAAATTTCAAGCAAATATAGTGTCTACTTTAGTTGTATTTAATCACTGTAGTTATAAAGATCATTTTGCTTGCCCAAGTTTTCGGCGCTTACAAAAAAGACAGAAAACAAACTCTCGGAAATTTGTACTGAAATTTTTTTTCTTTTTATGTTTTGAATGAAAAATTTGCTATAATCAAAAATGTGCAAAAGGGATCCACTAGGTATTATCAAATTCTACCATGATGTATATATTTTTTTAATACATGTTTTATAGTTTTTGCTAAAACTTAGTTGAAAAAATCATCACAAGTCAACTTCGGAATTTTTTTCTGAAGGATTGATACATTTTTTTAAAAATCTGTAAAAGGGATCCACTAGACAAAGGTACAAACTAAATATTCTGCTAACATCTTACTAGCCTATTGTGTACCGGTGAGCAGATATTTATCTTGTAAAAACCCCCTATTTCGTGAAAACCCCTCTTAAACTTGATTCTACTATAATCTATGTATTAGTTTGTTGTTATATTGAATTATTTTTTATGTTTGCTACCTTTTCTTATGAATGTATATGGTATAGCCTATATCACGTAATAAAACTTACCAAATTCAAAATAAATCACACGACACAAACAAAACGTCACAAACACAAACAAAACAAAACGACCTGCAAACGCTTGCCAGTCGCGACATGAATACACTTCATCGCGTCACAACGCGCCGAACATGACCGATCACAGCGCGAAAACTCCCGAATGCAGTTTCGGTTTCGGTCGTAGTTTCGGCAGGTTTGCCACCGAAACCGAAACTAAACCGAAACCCGTTTTTTTGCCGAAACTCGACCGAGACCGAAACCGAAACCGAACATTCGGTCGGACACTAATAATACTTCTAGTAAACTGGATTCATCTCTTGGCCGACTATTGCGGTTCTAGGGGAAATGGCCAGTTAGGCAAAAGAAGCAAAATGGAGGATTTTCCATACTAAACGGGCTATAGGAAACTGCGGTTTTCACAGGGATTTTTGGTTTTCACTGTTTATATTTTAACTGAAAATGAATTATAGACATCATATTGACATAATTATAGGACCAAGGGATGTAAATACTCCGTTAATCAGGATTTATAAGCAATTTCTTTAACAAAGGAAACGGCACACGATGTAAGTAAATTAAATTACATTTATTTTATTGTCATTAATTATAACATAAATTAAACATTGCACAAAAATTCACAAATACATACACATTAGCTTTAAATGACAAAAAATATGAAAAAATAAATTCCTACATAATAAATGATATATTTAAAACGTCTTCACATCCGTGATATTCAATATCATAATTAGTGATAGGAAACTACTGAAAACACATTTTTTCTCATTTTTTTTCTTAAGCGATGCATAAGGTTTAATTCTTAAAGGAAAATCTGAAAAAAAAAATAAGAAAAATAAATAAAAGTAATTTAATTTACTTCCACCGTGTGCCGTTTCCTGTGTTATAAAATTGCTCATAAATTCTGATTAACGGACTATTTACATCCCTTGGTCCCATAATTATGTCGATATGATGTCTATAATGCATTTTCAGTTAAAATATAAACAGTGAAAACCAAAAATCCATGTGAAAACCGCAGTTTCATATAGCCCGTTTAGTATGGAAAATCCTCCATTTTGCTTCTTTTGCCTAACTGGCCATTTTCCCCAGAATCGTACAGAATGTATAGACAAACACCTATGTTCTACATCCAGTTTACTAGTATTATAAATCCATGTGTGTATATCACAAAATTTACATTTCCTCTTCTGTTTTTCTTTCTGGCAACAAACAAAAATTCATCGAAATCGAAATTTTCGCGCTCAATAAACGCGTTTGTCGTTGACAGAACTTTGACATGTTTGTATTTTTGACCCAACGGGAGTAATATTACAATTTTCTCTCTTTAACGTAGGTTTTTCCGGCGTTAAATTATAGTAATAATAAATTAGTGATCATACGATACATACGTAAATGTTTAATTCATTAAAATATTGGAAATAGTTGCAAGCTTCTTCTTACAGCATACTCCATTGTCCAACTAGATTCCTGGAGGAGGTAGGTGGAAAGACTCCTTTTTTCGGTTGCAGTTATGAAAATGTCGTTCCAGCCTCAAAACATACATGTAATTTAGTGAATTTTGGATCCAGTGCACCTGTATATCATAATTTATATAACCATAATTTATGTGTGTTTTCAATGCTTTAAAACAAATATATCATTATTTGTGCATTTTATTTTCTTCTTATTAACCTAAAATTACTTTTATGTTTCAGATAAAATGGCAGGTAAATTGGATTGGTCTTCAGATTGTCTAGATGAAGTTGGTGAGTGTACTGTATATCATATAACTTTAGTAATTCATACATTATTCGGGAATTTTCACTTCAAGTTTAACCCCTCACTAAATAGGTCATTGACCCTATTAAGGATGCTACAAAATGCATTACAAAGTAACATACCAGAAAAATATTGTGGACTATAGCGTTTGTATGTATTTTAGCTGTGTTGAAAATCGTTTTGATTTGTGTGGATATTGCACTTTTTTTTCTATTCTATCCACACACGCCTATTCCCTTGTGGGGTAGGCCTCCAGAGAGAACAATTCGCCAGACTTTTAAATCCGTACACACATTTCTTGCTTCTGTAACATTCATGCCGTTTGTCATAAATACTACGATTCCTTTTACACGAAACTACCTCTTCTTTCTCTCAGGTATATTTTCTTTGTTATCCTTCCATCGTTCATTCTCTCTACATGTCCCGACCAATACCAACATCCGTTTTACGGTCGCTTAACTCTCTGATACAATGATTTGTTTATTGATTTTACTTATTTCTTATCGTATGTCTCAACGTTTTTCCAGACATTCTTCTAAGGTTATCATTTTTTTCAATTATTTATATTGATGTTATCATTTCCAGGAGATGACGTGATGGACATATCGTGCGATTCTGTAAGGAGACAACCAGAGGTTAAAATTGAAAGAGAGCAGGAGAATCAGGGATCACATCAACGCCGGCGTGGTTGGAATATGAATGATATTGAACCTGTGAGGAGGCAACCAGAGATTATAATTGAAAGAGATGAGGAAAATCAGAGATTATATCAACGTCGTGGATGGACACAGGAGAAAAGAAATACAAGAAGTGATTCTTATCCAGAATTATCAGAAGGAGTACAAACAAGAAAGAATCAGAGACACGAGAATCGTTTTGATCCAAGAAACTTTAGACACAGTAATGCATCGGATAATAATAAAAAGGACGACACGAACAAACATAAATTCAAAAGATATTACAACACGAGGCAGGAAGAGAACTCAGGACGGTCCCAGAATGCTCCTGCACAAGATTCTGTTGATACGGGCGTAGAAGATTTGGGGGACGGTGGTGACGACTCAGAATTGGGTGACGACGAAGGACATAAGCGAAGGTATAAAAGTAATTCTAGCAAACTGTTTTCTTAAACATATTTAAAATGTTGACATCTCCAATAAAATTAGAAATAGTCATTAGTAAATGATTCTGAACATTTTCGCTTGTCATCTAATAGAGTGTTATATTGGCGACATGTATTATGTAATTGATGTTTATAGTAATTGTTTGCTTCTAGAGTATCCTCAACCTGCAGCAGTGAGACTTCCATGGAGTCTGAGACTGACCCGGCTGTGTTGCAAAGGAGACAAAAACAAATTGATTTTGGGAAGAACACCCTTGGTTATGATAATTACTTGAAATTAGTTCCCAGGTACGTCCCGCATATCCTTTGTGGTGTATGCAGAGAGTTCTTTTTGCTGTACTTAAGAGTATGCATACCGACATTTCAAAAATGTCTAAAAACGGGAGACCTTATATCTCGACAACCGTTACTAAATATGCTTTGGAACAAAATAGGGTAGATGCATTGAACATTTATCTAGGGAATAACCGTAAAAGTTTTTTGATAGACGCAAAATTAACTCCAAAAAATACTATTTTTACCATTTTATCATGGGATTGTTCACGCGATTTTGAACCTTAATGCCGTGGGAAATGACTGTGACGTCATTCTTGGTGCCAAGCCCTTTAAAGAGCTGTTCATTATGTTTTTGTCGTTCAGCTCATTCTTTAGTTTTATCCTGGACTTACGGGACACCTTATTGATATGTTTTCAGAGAAACAAGGACACGTGACCATCCACGGACACCGAATAAACATCTGAAATACAGCAGAAGGTCGTGGGATGCTCTGATTAAGATTTGGAGGAAAGCGTTACACAAGTATGATGAAGATGCAGCTAATGACGAGAATGAATGATTCTTCATATTGAATAATTTTTGTTATTAATTCAATACCTTCCGTATGTTACAATTAATTTCGTTTAAGTAATTTTAATTTTTTATGTCTGTAGTAATTTTATCAACCAAAGACCTGATTTATTAATTTATGTATTCAAATACATTATTTTGTTCAATACAAGGGTCACTTTTGATATATATGAATTTTATATTATGGCTAGTTGTACCGAATACTGTTAGGTTTGGTTAGCATCTTTGTGGAAAAGTTATTTTTGTATGGCTAGTGGGGTTATGATTGCAATTCTTTCCAAGTATGAAAACATGTGCGGAGTTAAACATTTTTTTTTTCCTTGTTAGGTCAGGGGACCGTATATCCCCTGCGTCACTGCGACCAGAGTAGGTCTATTGTGACACCCTTCAATGTTACAGCTGATCCCCAAGGCCGATGTGTCTCATGTAGCTCACGATCTGTCTTGGTGCGAGTAGTCTTGCCTTCTCGGAGTCCAGTAGGGGCCCTCCAAGAGAGCGAGTTAAACATTTAGGAAGTTTTAATTGCAAACCAGAATGTTTTTATGTGGAGTGACCTGACAAATAATTTGTCAAAGGACATAATAAACATTTTATCTCATTTACTGCGTAGTGCCTTCAGAATTGAATATATTACAAAACAGTTGCCTCACATTCTGTAATACATTTTTAAAGAATGTATAACATTTACAAACACAATAATCTGTAGTATTTAAATGTCTTTACATTTTTATATAGCCTTTGCAAGCAAAGAATTGACTAGTATCGAGATGTTCGAAGTAGCAATAATAAATTTAATAGGTAGTCCGTAATTAATGGATAGGTTGTAGTTAAAATTTAATGATAGGGACTTGCGGTAATAATAAAATATTGTCGGCGTATTTCATTTGTAATACTCGTGTAAACAAATGGACCAAGATTCAATTCAATTACGCATCCTGTGTTTTGTCTGTCCTTATACTTTTAAGTATGTATAGTGATGTTTTTAGTGTTTGTTATGGTTTATTAAATACAATACAATGAGGAATATACAGAAATAAATACAATTGAATTTATGTAATATTTTGTATTATATGACAATAAAATACATATCTAATGATTATTATATAAAATAAAACCAGCTTAATTATTCATCTTTCTTGTTCTCTTTATTGTCCTTCTTTTCCATGTATTTTTTGTACAGCAATTCTAAAAGTGGTCTATTTTCATAAGCCCACGCACTCAGTACTATGATCAATACAAATCCACCAATGATTATATGAAATAATTGCGAATACGGCGAAACCCTGATCTCCGAAGTTTTGCAAGCGATACCTGCTATAAGTAATGCGCCTCCGAAAACTTTACCGACAATAAGACCTTCTAAAGGTTTGTAACTCGTCTCTTTAAATTTGTCTTGAATGAAATACGTGCTGTGGACGATACGTGCTAGCATGTTTATACAATTGGATAAAATAAATCCTACCGGACCGAATAAATTAGTGAGAACATAAGACAAAAATAGAAAACTAACTGAAAAGAAAACCATCAGGTAATTATATCTGTCTAGTTGTTGACTTGTCATGGTTGCAAAAGTATAACATTCTGTCACACCATTCACAGCGAGAAGAATAACAGCCAAACAGTGACATCTCATCAACAGTACAGGCAAACCACTCCCAACAAAGCCCTCCCCACCATAAAGTAATAACAAAGTGCGAGCGTAACTTTGGCCAAACACTAATACAATCAAACCTATTGACGTAACTACTCTACAAAGTTGGGAGAGTACAGTGCAAGACTCTGATACTTTGGATTTATTTTGCTCTTTTATTTCTACATTCCTATCAATCATCTGTGTAAAATAAAAGTATCCACTTTCTTCTATTGGTCGAAATATAAATCTAGCTGCTAAACTACCCAAATTATTCACTACATCGTAAGTGGCTTGTTCACTGAATGACAATACTGGACTCACAGACATGACATATTTTTCGCCTTCTGTCAATAATTGTTTTACAAATCCTTGTTTAGCAAAGCTGAGTGTTAATGTACACAGCTGTGTGTCGAACAATTGGTCAGCGGGAACGTCGAACTTTGGCAAGAAATCTCTGGTGGATTTAAATGGAAAATCATCCATATGTTGGAAAAGTGGAGAAACGTTCTTTTCACTCTTCTTTTTATGCAAGTTTTTAACATACCAATGGAAAAATATGTAGTGACTTACAGTTATAGTAATAGCGCTAAATACTTGCGCGACAGAAAATGCAATGAGCGCCATATTAGTGTCGTAAATAAGTATCGCTAAAAATATAAACGTCCTAACTAATAAATGTAACGTGTCTAATGCTACACGTAGTTTTACAAAACAAAATATTTGAGCTATAAGTGAAACACTGGACGAAGTCAGTTCTATTATACACGAGATGGCTACACTCCAACACCCAAAGGCATATTGGAATTCGTATTCCGGGTGACCAAGTGACAAAACATGTAACCAGATGTATACAAATATACCTGAAAATACAACACTTACAGGAACTGTGAGCCACATTTGATTTATAACTTGAGGCCACGAGGGGCCATCTTTGTGTCCCAAACACGCTCTTAAAAATGGTTCACGACTCAAAAATAATATTGAACTCTCGAGCAGAAGTAATCTAACATTCATTATACCAATAACAGCGTGACCTACGTGTCTCAAAACCCAAGCATTGATAATAAATGTCAGACATCTGAATAGTACTTGGAATACGATGCTGAACGATGCATTTTGAACACTACTCTTTAATAAATCACGCGCCATATTTATAATTAATTTAAATAATTCTAATTAAACATTAACAGTATTGCTATCTCCTTGTTCCGCTATTGGACTGATCATTTTCTTGATGATGTGAATCTTCTTGTTTGACAAGCAGATTATGAAGCAATGGTCGTCGTACGTAATTGAGATTTTCTTGAATAATTCATTTGAAGGGAATGCAACACGATCCACCCTGAAAAAAAGAAATAATTCAAGTTTTCAATATGTAAAAAATAAAAACCACATCAAATTGTGAATTAAATGCTCACATCCCCCGGCATTTTATACATTCTGTAAAATATCAAATAAAAACTGAGTAAAGTATGACAAATTTTTCATTTATTCTGAAACAGTGATTTAATGTAGCAATACATCATTGACAATTTAGAATAAAAAATCATTGGATGTATTCATGTGGAGTTTCATAAGATGTCATTTATGTGATTAATGATTAACCTAACTTAGTTACACAATGAATATATTAATAAAAAAGTAAATAATAAACCTTAACGACAACAACTAGGCGAAAACGACGAAGAAAAATTATGCAGAGAACACCACTATGCAACATTTGTACATGTTTGAATGTGCTGCATGAAAATTCAATTTCGTAATTGATATGTCATGTCGTTAATGACAAATGACGATAATGACGGAATATCGATGTATTATTTTTGTCTAAATCACCTGCTAGACAATGTGACGAGTCCTATTATGATGTTGGCTACCCGTTCATCATTCTCAAGATCACCGCCCGATTCTATGACGGCTCCTTCTTCGGTCAAAACCAAATAACCTATCTGGTCGGGGATTTTATCCATTACGTGTCTGATTGTTTCCCCACCTTATCATCTAAATTATTTATGCACACGCGTCAGTTTATAAACGGTTTAATTATTAATAAACAACACAAACCACAACGCGGAAATCTGATAATATCTGACATGTAAAACAATTTCAAGAAACGTCAAAATAAATATGGTGTTGCCATATTACAAAAAATCATAACGAACCATAAACAATGAAATCTAAGAACTTTTTTTTAAACTTTACGTTGTTATTTTTCGTCACATTTTCATGCATTTTAGCAAAGTACTTAATCATGTAGAGAAGTTGATTGATTTCATAACGTTGTAGGCACAGTCAGACATCAAATTTTGAAAAATGTTTTATGAATTAGCATTTAGTGTCTTTCTACATAGGATTAAATCGTCTGTGTTAGATTTGATAAAAAATATGTGGGGGCTGCACTTTCTTCAGATTGCACTGGAGGTTGTAATAATATGGCCTGATATGTTGTCTCCACTAGGTATACATCTAAAAATAACAATATAACACGCTAAACATAGGTACTTTATCTACTTTGTATACCTACTGTTAGTTTAATTATTTAACTAAATGGTTTCGTTAAAGGTATGTTTGAAATTTAATCTCTTTTACACATTGTTATCAAAATTAAGATAAACAATTAAATATAGTTTAACGTAGAAATGTAGTCAACTCATAGCTAGGGGCTTTACAATATGAAAAACATTTTCATTTTATTGTGATAAGAATGAGAAATAGTCATTAGGTACTTAACTTGAATTAGGCGACATATTTAGGGTTGCCAGATTTCTCGCAAGTCACACCCATAGAGATACCATATATCAGAGTGTCACACGTTTCTATTTTGGTGTTCTGCGCATAAGCCAACATCTACCACGTGGAGTGTGGCAAAACAAACACGTTTGAGGAGTGGGTTTGTATGGACAGTCCAGTATTATTGATAAAGAGGCAAATAATTGATTTTTAATAGTAAAATAACGGATTATCGCTGAGGGGAGTTCAAATTTCGTACAAATATTAGTACACAAAAATACGTTTTGCCACACTCCACGTGGCCGCCCCATACAAGATGTTGGCCTACGAAACTGTCTACTGCGCAGGTTGTCAAACACTCTAACTATTCCTATCTCTATGGTCACACCGGGACAAACCCTCCCCTCCTCCCCCCCCACCACCCGTCAACGAGAAGGTTTTTTGATGCATTTTTTATTTTAGCGCTCTAATTATTTTTTATCAGATATATATAAATTAAAATTAAAATTATTATATAAAGTGCATTCAAATAGTCCTCACTCACACCCTCTCCCTTGCACCCTCTCCCTAATTACGTCACTGGGGAGAAATTTAAAATCGAAAATTTTACGAACTGTTAGTGAGTAGCTTTGTTTTCAACGTAGTTCCTTACTTTATACATAAACTGTCAAAAATACCACAAAATGATAAAAATCGTAAGAATATACCAACAGTTTCGAAAACCGGGACATTTAGGCGTCCCGAAAGGTTTGTTCGGAACACCGGGACATGAGGCATAAAACCGGTGAAAGTCCCGGTAAACCGGGACGTCTGGCAACCCTAGACATATTATAGAGCTACCTAAAGTATGCAGGTGTTTTCCGAAATAAAGATAATTAAAAGGTGAAGCAAACCTCTAAAAATTCAAGAAGAACTTTCAAAATGTTTACGAATACAGCAATGAAATAACTTTTATTTTAGTCTTTCTGAAGGTTCTAGAATCTAGACGAATTGGGATTTACGGGGTCTGGAGTTGTATTGTAATTGAGAATGGCCTGAGTTAAGAATGTAAGGGCCATTGTGCTTTCTGAGTTCTTTGATTGATTTCACATAAGATCTACGTACCTATCAATGAACAAGGTGTATTGCCAAGAATTGGCGGTTCCGAGGTAATAAGAGCATAGAAAAATGTAACCGAGCTTCTTTTTGTCTCCCCCGGACCAATTTTCCTGAAAGAAAAACTGAAATGTGCGACCATGCACCTGCATTATTCTTAATTTACCTACTGTGAAAAAGGCGTTGGGACGCCCGCGACGCCCCCAGTTAGGTACATGGCGAAAAATCCGAAAAAATACAAGAACCTGATTGTACCCTGTATAACATACAAATAATTTTATTATTCATAATATACATGCTTAAATGCTACTGAAATATTTATGGTAGGCTCAACACTCTTAGCAGGTAAATAAATAATATGATTTTTAATTTTCATAATGCGTAATGATATTTTACTTTACTGTGTAATTAAATCAAATATTCATTGTTATTTTTATCATCTTTTATCTGTTGAGTTCACTTTGTCTCTCGTGTGCCACATTGTTACAAAAAGATTTTAATATATTTTACCTGTTTGTAATTTGGTCGCTTGAAAGAGCGAGATTCAAAATCTCGCCTTTATGAACGGGAGTGAGATGTTCGATTAAAGAATCAAATAATAAAAATAGATTAAAATCTCAATTAAATAAAACTTTACCTCCTTACAGAATGTAGCAGGTTTTGGTTGTTTCGAGATATATGTTCTCTTTTTCCTGCAATTTCTCTGAAAAAAAAATACGGCACCGTTATTTCGAAAAGGCATCTATTGCTATTTGGTCTCCTTAACGGAAAACGTAAATCATAATATTTGGAAAATAATAAAATTCTAAATTCTAAATATTTAGTAGATATCGAAATTAAAGAAATGAAGAGTGATAATAGAAGTGGGAATGAATTTCCAGATGACAGAGAAGAACAAGAAGATGACGAAGTTATCAAGAGTAAGTTTTTAAAAGAATTCTGTGAATGTTGTATTTCATTTTATTAAAATATTATTAGCCCCTTTTCTTCCATTGGCCACTCTTGACAAGGATTTCGTGATCCACGGGGCCCCTAGTTCCTGCCATATCACCAACAGATAACTGATATTAGGTACCAATAATATTTTACACAGTTTTTCTAAAGTGTCTAGGGCTTCCGATACAAAAGGTCAAATATGGCCCTGAATATTACACTTGTCGGCGTTACAACGTTTAACCCCTTTCGCCAATGAGTTCCAAAATAAGTCACGATCAACAAACACAATAAAATGGTGCATAGGCTATTCGAAACATATTACACTAGTCATCTTCACAAATCCTCCTCAGTGTGTTTACGTTGACCTGCTCACTTTTAAATTTTTTCTTCAGGTGAAGGGTTTGGCTACAGGCACATCCAAATATTACTCCTATTCCTGTCTCTGTCCATGGGTTATGTGATGAGGAGTAACCTTAGTGTCGCAATCATTGCGATGACGGATAGATCATCAAATCACACGGACGTTCCGGTAAATAGTCTTCGATATCTTGACTTCCATTATTCATATGTAAATAATCTAAAAATAAATTTGAACTCATTTTTCTCTTGAAGACCTACGACTGGGATAAGAAAACGCAAGATTTTATATTGAGTTCATTCTTTTGGGGCTATACGGCAATGCAGATACCATCTGGACAGTTGGCTCAGAGATACGGAGCTAAGAAACTCCTCATAAATGCTATGACAGTCAACGGTCTTGTCAGCGTCATGTTCCCGTATTTAGTTGATTGGGTGAGTATGGAATAAGCCACCAATAAGCACATCTGTACGTTGTGCCGGTTAAAAGTTCATGGCTTAATGAGTTAATTGTTCCAACACATGATTTTAGGGAGGATGGCAAACCGCCTGTGCTTTGCGTGTTTTGCAGGGTTTAACCCAGTCATGTTTACTACCATCAATGCAGATCTATCTCAGCAAATGGGCACCATTACCCGAAAGAAGTCGTTTAGGGAATTTCGCAATGTCTGGTTTGTAGTTTCTATTATAAGAACGTTCTTTTCCAAGTCGAAAAAGAAAATAATTGTAAACTTGATTTTTTAAGGTGCTCCATTTGGAACAATCATTAGTATGCCTGCTGTCGGATGGCTTTCAAGTCACTATGGCTGGCCGTCAACCTTCCAACTCATCGGTGCTTTATCAATGACGATGGCCGCGGCTATATTCTTTTTAGCAAGTGATAGGCCATCTCAACATCCGAAGATATCTGAGAAAGAAAGGTCGTACATAGAATCTTCTCTGGGTCAGAAAGGAGAGCATAAAGTAATAATTAAAATATGTTTGCACCATTCTACTATGTTTTGTTTTGAAATATTCAATGATCTGATTGGTTTTTTAGGTGTTGAAAACACCATGGAAGTCCATATTGACTTCAGGACCATTCCTCGCATTATTAATTGCTCAAGTTGGTTGCAATTGGGGATATTTGACAATGCTTTTAGAAGTTCCAAGTTATTTAAGTCTTGTACTAGGAATCAATACAAAGATGGTAAGCATTACCAAAATTTAATCGCTTGATTTGGATAACAATTTATTTGTACCCACTATCACCTTGGCTATCACTTCTATCCTCATGGATTTTATTTTTGCTTTCAGAGTGGAACATACGCTTCGTTACCATATATAGCGATGTTTTTGATGGGATTCATAATCAGTTTCATATCTGATTTTGTTATAAATAAAAAATACGTGTCTATATCAAATGCTAGGAAAATATCCAACACAGCTGGTAACTATCCCTCAACAAACCAATTTTAGGTTTATTAAGGTAGATTTTAAAGCTCGTCTAGAATAATGTGTAAAAACTGTTTTCAGGATGTTTGATTCTGGGTTTTGGGTCAATACTTTTATCATTTATTCCAATAGAAGACGTAGCATTGTCTTTGGCAATCCTAACAATATCTATTGGAGCTTGTGGAGGCTTTAATTGCGGAATACTCGTGAGTGTACTATTTTTAATTCGAATGTCTTTGGCCATTTTAATCAATTATGTTTTAAAATGCCTATTCTGTTTTCAGTTGAATTATGTCGATCTTGCTCCAAACTTTGCTGGTACCTTAATGGGAATTACAAACTGTTTGGCAAATGCCGTGGGGGTTCTGGCTCCCATTTCTGTGGGACTAATTTTGACGAATCCAGTAAGTGAGGATGATAATTTAAAAATCAAAAATGTTGTAAATAATGTAAAAAGATTGAATTGCAATATTGTGCTTTTTACAGAATGACATAATTCAATGGAGGATTGTGTTTATAATGATTTGTGTTATTGTAAACGGATCCAACTTATTATTTGTTCTCTTCGGAACAAGTGTACGTCAAACGTGGGATGAACCAAAGGATTCAAAAGACCCTGGTAAGCTTAGGTAATAATATTTTGAAACATAAAGATGTTCACAAAATATGTTTTCCAGGATAACAAGTCTTGTGGCAAACTTCATAATTATTGCTTTTATTAAATTCGAAAATTTATAAAGATTTAAATTAAAAACTAGTATACTGATCTATCCAAAGCATTTGACTGCGTGAATCACGCAATTTCGTTAGAACTGTAAAGAGAGATTTTTAAAAATCGTACCTTGAACATAGACAGCAAATTGTGGATATCAATAACAGCAGATCAGACATGGCCGTGGCGTGTTATGGAGTCCCACAAGGATCAATCCTGACCCGTTGTGTTAATTGTTTGTATAAATGGCTTCACAAATTTCACAACCGAAAATGAGCACATCGTGAGGTTTGCTGCGATGACCTTTTAACCTGATGACATTCTTAAATAATTCTTTTTCAGAGTTCCCGACATCTGTTGAGGTTGAAGAGAACGCAACCAGAGAAAAACTTATGAATAACAGTTAAATTAGTTCTATATAAAATACTCTGAAACACAAAGTCAATTTTACGTATGCGTGAAGAACAGACAAATAAATGGATAATAAGATGATAAACTTCAACGTAGTATGGATGCCGATGATCTCAAAGAAAATGCATTTAGTTATGAAAATCGAGACTACCACATCAAGATAACCCAAGAATTCTCATTATTACAAAAAAAAAAATTACAAGATAATTATAAATAATACACCTACTTAGTCCAAGAAATATTTTTTTCCCCAATTGAATTGTTTTTTTGAGAAATAAATTTATTTTGAAATTTGAAGGAAAGGTATTGTTATTAATCGTCATACAGGTGGCAATATTCTTTTATTTATATTCAAAATAAGACACTTCTCATTATAATTACGTATATTACTCCGACACTGTCAAAAAGAGTAAATATTTTTCTTTCAACAGAAATAAAAACTACGATCGTAATGGTCGGCTTATCAAATTATACGAAATGAGCATAATCATTTGTCATCGCTTAACGATGTACACTTGACATTCACAATTGTAACTACGAGTATCTTCGATACCTTTTGCCGTGGTATAAAAAGATTTGACCTAACCAGACATGCCCCTTTCTATGAGAAATTACTCATTCAGTTTGAATTGCATTTATCTGAATGACATTATATAGACGAGCCGAACACAAAGCATTAAACAGATTCCAGCTTTTTTGAGAACTGTCTAAAGAAAGATATCATGAACAATCGTTCCACTGAATCTATCGTCGACGTCAATTTTGGTGCATTAAAAAACAATAATCTATCAAAATACTAAATTAAGGAGTGTAAAGTATAATCAAGATTTAGCTATAATCGTGCAATTTTTAGGCATAATATATTATATAAGCATTTTATGGTCACTTGAGATAAAGTCATGTAGATACAAAATTGATAAGATAGCCAGTAAGAGTAAATAGTATGTTTTATAATCATTTAATAGCTCTTAATCTTGTCAATATGACCCGATATAAATAATTCACAAATAATCGTTTGAACAAGACAGGTGTGGAGTTGATTTATGGTTCTTGATAAAATATCAATAAACTGCTGCATACCTGAGAAATTTTTATTTTGGAAAATATTCAAATGAACTCATTACATATACTCGTATCTGCTTGAGGTCAAAAAGTTTTCATTAATGATGATCCAGAATAGTTTGACACTAAATAACAGAATGTTAGTGAACAAAGAACTAAAGCGTTAAAATTAAAAATTATGAAAGAAATATAGCAAAAAAATGTAATAGCAATGCACTTTTGGATGGCAATAAAATATACGAAGGTAGAGATGGTAGCATATTTGGTCTACGTGCATTGTAAGATTATCCTGTTTATGCGCAACGAAAACATCATTTCATATTACTTGCTCGCGAATTCAAATGATGACTAATGCGTCTTCGTTAATAACAGGCAATAATATTTACAGTTCCATATCAATAATATTATAAACAATGATTATTTATAATTATTTATCAGAAGAAAATTAAGATAAGAGTAAATTTATTCGCGATGATAAGTATAAATCGCTGATCAGTTTACATAGTTTATCATGCGTGAAAGGATGTGTGCTAGATAAGTCTGTTTAATCAAATATTTAGGTTTAGTTATTATATTGTGTTGGTGTTATCAAAAATTGCTAACATGGAAAATACTGAAGAATCGCAAATTGAGACACGAAAGGTTGGCGAGAAGGCGCTTGATGGAAACCAAACACCAGAAGTTCAAGGTATACTTGTACTTAAAATTTGTATTAAAATTTATGCAGTTTCATTTTCATTTTTAAATAAAGATGCTGATAATAGTTCTTCAAAAATGTCACTTAAGCACCACTTACCTGATTTCTTCAGTATATTCTGAATGTTTAGAAATGGGTTTTTTGGTATAGGTTAAATGAACATTTAATGACGAAGATATAGTGGACGATGACTGTTCATTTTAAAGTCTATTTTTTGCTTCTACTTTTATCGCCTGACAAATCGTAAAAAAAACTCATAGCAAAGATTTTTAATAATTATTAATGTTCGATATTTTTAGAATCTGCAAATCGGTTAGAAATTAGCGAAGGCACTGGAGTCCGCTTGAGTTGTGAAAAAGCTGAATACTTAGAACCTCTCAATACTGATGAAGAAAATAATAGTGCCTCACAAGTTCCAGGTAGGCTTGCACATCTAATAGAGTTTTACTCTACATATATGAAAATGATGGGATTCTTTTGGACTACAATTTTTCAATTTCAGTCTATGGCCTCGGATACAGACATGTTCAAATGTTCTTACTCTTTTTTGCTGCTGCATTTGCCTACGTCATGAGATCAAACATAAGTGTTGCGATTGTAGCAATGACGAATAACAAAACCAATATGACTGACGTTGAGGTAGGTATTTATTTACAATCTGTTTACTTCTGGTAGAAAACCTCTCTGTTCTACGTTCCTCTGAAGAGGCTTTCCAATCGTAGATGGTCCATTCTCGAACGTTGCCTATGGTTGCTGCCGTTGTCTGCCAACTTGCTGTCGTCGTTCTTTTAGTATTCCCTCAAAGTTTAAAGTGTGTATATTTAAAGTTTTAAATTGGTCGCTTTACGGGATTTTAATTTTTAGAATATAACATTCTATAATCAATTATTTCTCCTATAATAGTTTACTCATTGATTACAACAATTGGCGATGTGAAGAATTTGACATCATTTTATTGACACATATTTTCAGGTTTTCGATTGGGATAAAAAAACACAGGATGTTGTGCTGAGTTCATTCTTTTGGGGTTACGTCATATTACAAGTTCCCGCTGGACAGATGGCCGAAAGGTTTGGTCCCAAAATACTCTTAGTTGTTGCCTTGACGGTAAATGGGACAGTCAGTATTTTATTTCCAACAATTGTTTATTGGGTAAGTCAGAATTCTATATTTGGTGTCGAGATATACAGTGCTTAGGAATATCCTGTAAAGAATGATTGTATTTTAGGGAGGATGGAAAGCAGCATGTGTCTGCAGAGCATTACAGGGACTCTCGCAGTCATGTCTTCAGCCATGCTCTTCAGTAGTTCTAAGTAAATGGGCGCATGTAAATGAAAGAAGTCGTCTTGGGACGCTTGCATTTGTAGGTAAGATTCATTATTCAGTAAGTATATGTAAACTCGCGACTGTAAGCTTTGGAAATTGCCGATACATATTTAAATCTAATTTTCCGATTTCAGGAAGTCAGTTTGGGACAGTAATGAGTATGCCAGTCGTTGGCTTCCTTTGTGAGCATTTCGGTTGGCCTTCATCATTTAGAGTGGTCGGAGCTGCGACTGTTGGTATGGGTATGGTATTAATATGGTTAGCATGTGACAAGCCATCACTGCATTCAAAGATATCAATAGCGGAGAGGCGCTACATTGAATCGTCGCTTGGAAAAGATAGTGGAAGAAAGGTAAACAATTACTTCTCCATTATAAATGGAAAAAAGGGAATGCTCTATTAGCCAGTTAAGGAATGTTTTTGTTACAGGTTTTGAAAACACCGTGGAAGTCCATTTTTACTTCAATACCCTACTGGGCTCTTGTTGTCGCACATTTTGGTATTAATTGGGGTTATCTGACGATGTTACTGGAATTGCCTAGTTACTTGAGTTTGGTTTTGGGTATCAACACGCAAAAGGTGATAATGGAATTTTAAATTCAACTTATTTTAGTTCATTATTTATCAGAACATCTTTGCATTTCAACATCTGCGTCGAAATGAACAAAAAAAACTTGAAAAAGCAGCAAATTGAAACCAAATACAATTAAAAACTATATGATTTTGACAGGGAGCCATATATTCTGCGCTTCCGTATATTTCCATGTTGACCAGCAGTTTGGCGTTGAGTTATCTTAGCGACTATCTGATTAGCAGAAAAATATTTTCCACCAATGTTGTCAGAAAAGGATGCACAGCAATCGGTAAGTTATGATTTTAGTCATCATGATTTTTGCTTGTATAAAATTTTCGGAGTAAGGCCGTCCTACAAATATATTTGCTATAAATATTGTGAAAAATATGAAACTAATGAATTGGTTTAATTTCAGCATCATTAGGCTTGAGTATCGGAGCGATTTTACTTACATTTATCCCTGTAGAGTATATTGGTGCCCAACTTTTCGTTCTTATTTTGTCAATGGCCTGCATGGGTGGAGCTGGTTGCGGATTTATGGTAAATTCAATAATCACTTACTATTTATATAACGCTGTTCTTAAACATTCTTTTAGTAAGAAGGATTACTAGCTTATCCACAATCCATCAAATTATTATATTGTATATAGTCTGATTTTATTTACCAAATCTACCGAAGTGGGATCTGATGTTACGTAAAATCTGCGTACATAAACGGATACACTGTTATATGAGCGGGGACTACATCATTCTTGTGATCATGAATATGCTTTTAAATTTCAGTTGGGTTTTGTTGATATGGCATCCAACTTCGCAGGAACATTAATGGGTATATCCAATTGCATTGCAAATGCTTTGGGAGTCTTGGCGCCTATATCTGTTGGACTTATTCTTAAAGATACTGTAAGTTAAACATTCTGAAATCTACTTTTTGGTTTGGATTAATGTTTCATTGTAACAGGGCCTTTCGTACAATCCTTTTTATGATTTCCAGAGCGACATCACTCAATGGAGGATAGTATTTTTTGTAATATTTGTTATAATGAATGGTTCAGCTTTGATATATGGAATATTTGGAACAAGCATATCACAATCTTGGAACATTGCAACAGTTGAAGCCACTGAAGAAGGTAATCATTAAAAAATATCAAACATAACTAATAAAAATGTCAATTAATGTTAAAAAAGTTCTACGTGTCAGTAGCAGAGTTGTCACTGCTGTAGAAAATCTTGTTCATTGACAGGAAAACAAAATATTGACAGTCAACATCAAGCCATATCGTGAAATAACATTTGATTGTACAGAGAGTGTCTAGGTGGCAGTGACAGAGCTTATTGTTACAAATAAAATCAGATTTGATTCCCAGATCATGTAAGGTCTTATGTATGTAGGTAGTCAAGTTTGCAATAATACTCTTATCATTATGGCATATTGTTGTCACTCATAAGAGAAAGTTGCCACCGAGTTAACTTCATAAAATGCTCTCAAATATTCTTTGCTCCAAGGGCATTTGGACTATTAATTTTAACTTATTTGTTGACATTTTCAGAGGCATCGTGTATGAAAGTCGAGGTTGCGGAAAACGAAAAAGAGAAAAAATGAGACAAACAAAATATTTATCGTATGGCGGAAAGTCTACATCCTTATTGAATAATTTCATCAATAAAAAATGTTGTACGGACCACTTCATATGTTTTTTGTTCACTCTTTTCCAAATTTTGAAGTCTTTGCTCTAATTTTTTTTAGATTGTCATAATTATTAGTAAATATATTTTAGAGAAGTTTTCGATGTTCTATATTATGGGGAGGTTGGTTTTTACGTGTATAGGAAGAATGGCAATACAACTTTTATTATGATACAGAAGATATGGGCGAGAAGGGTGAGCAACAGAACACAATGGAAACGTTTGGAAGAGGCTTATATCCAGCAGTGAAGAGAACAGGGCCGAAGAAGAAGAAAAAAATGATGATACTGAAAATTTGGCACTACGTGTCTAATTAATTATAGAGTAGATGGATGAATGTCATCGTGTTGGATTCGGTCGGGCTGGCCCGTTATGTATTGACAATAATTTTCACAAAGTGGTGAAATTGGTTGACTATCCAGGTTTTTTTCATATAAAGGAGTAATATTAAAAAGTCATGCAAAGACAGGCAGCATATATTTCCATTTTTATAGTCAGATTATATTAGGTTTTCGGGGATTTTAGGTAGGATTCTTCAGTATGGAGTAAACCCAATCCATGTGAAGAGCTACGCTCGTATAAACACCGGCACTTCCTTGACAGCCCATTCCATAGCTCACTATTCCTTGAAAGACTCCGGAGCAAATCATTGGGGAACCAGAATCGCCCTAGAAAATGAACAAAATGTAGATGATGATAAAACTGAGATGGTAAGAGAAACTAAAACTCAGAGATGGTAAAACTGTTACAGAACATTATTGCCTATTTTGAAAAGTTTGACTTAGTGATCACCATATGATGGCGTTAGTAGAAATAGAGGAAGTTACAAGAAATTTGTTATTTCAAGTGCAGTGCTGTATGATGTAAGATCAAAGCATAGGCTTTGATTACCAGTTTGATAATAAAGTAACAATCAGTCATAAGCAGTCATAAAATATTTCTGACAACTTGGTTTTCGAGCGAGTGTGTAGATTGACGTTTCAAGCAAGGTGGTCGAAACATAAGAGAAGTTGCGAAAGACCGTCTAGTGAAGATAACTGTAAGTATAGTCAATCTACGCACGGTTCGACCGAAAACAAAGCAGTCATTTACAGTGAAAACCTATAAAATATTTGTAACAGTATTTGCGTACATATTTCGGGTTTTTTTCAATAATCGTAATGTCTTACCAGACAAGCGTCCGAGCTTCTTCCAGTGGCACAAAACATTCCGCTTCCAGGCTTCGGAGCAATATACTGCATCAATGAAATTTCACACTCCGCGAGAGATATTATGGATACTTTGCCAACTCTCAAAGTGTCATAGGATGGTGATTCGTCAAAGTTTGAGGTTTTACCATATCCAAATACATCACATTCACCTGAAATCATTAGAACAATGGGAATCATATAAAAGATTAATATTCTTAATGTGTACAGGTTTTTGTGTAATTTTCAACATGAGCTTGGATCTGTTATGGGGCACTGTGTCTAACAGAATAAATATTGTAGATTCTACATTTACAAATGTGAAATATGAGAAATTGCAACGACAAATAATTTTGGTTATATGAAAATTAACGAATCCCATAAGAGAAACTGCAATCGCGATAGTATTGTAGCAAGACTCTCTAGGAATGGCGAATAAAATTACGTAATGAATGTAAAAGTTGCATTGTTTCCCTGATTATGAATTCAGAGAAAGATTTTGGTCGTACTTTTTTTTTACAAACAATAAAATTCAGATTATGAAATTCAAGATGTGTGAGGTCATATGAAACAACTATGTGGTTATCTCATCATTTGCACTTGCCTGTCAATCCAAAAGAAGTCTGTGGTAGAAGATCCTCGAAGGGATAATTTAAGAAAGTTATAGTCCTATCCAAGCGCAGCATGGCGATATCGTGAAAGGTGGTGCGACTGAAAATCGAAAGAGGAGAAAACCAAAATTATGATCAAATCGTCGGCAATAGCAATACCCAAATCGCGCCTAATTCTGAACAAGTCTGAACTCAACTCGTATTTTAGATTGGACTCTAAATTTTTGAAACGGGAATGAGAAGACACGATTGTGGTTTTATATTTGATAATGTTTTTTTTTTCAAAAAGTTATAGATATCCATAGACCCAAAAATTTCTTCAGACTAAGCAACTTACTAACGATTTATGGAATATTTCTCTGTCCATTCTTCTCTATCGGCAGAGCACCTGATTATGAGTGATTAACGCAACGCATAAAATAGATAAAAATAGATAAAACTCAGACTCGTAAAGTGGAGGCCATGGGAAAGCCAAAGAGGTGTCGGGAGGCCCCAGAAAAGATGGGCGGACGACGTGACCTCGGTAGCGGGTAGGTAGTGGGTCAGAAAGGCGAGAGATAGAAAAAACTGGAAAAAAATGGAAGAGGCCTATATCCAGCAGTGGAGGGACCAAGGCTGACAAAGAAGAAGAAGAAGAAGGTGAAAGACCATCCTTTGCTCTATATTTGTTGAGATAACTGCTTGATAAATGCATTCTATACCCTTACACTTCATAATCTGGATGCATGTGTATCTGCTGGACTCCAACATCAAACTTTCCAGAGTTTGAACTGTTTGGATCTGGATTTGGCATCATATTCTGGAAACTGATGATGTATTTCTCTACGTGATCCGCTCCATAACTTTGCTGAATGCAATGTGCTGCCGTCACAACGTAATCAGGAGAAATGAGAGTCCCTCCGCACATATGGGTGGACTTCTCAATCGATCTGAGGGATACGGCAATGGGGAATTTTCCTAAAAAATAGTATGAAGAATGATGACTATTTGCAAATGAGACTATTTGCACATAGGATAGGTTTTGATAAAACTACTTACACACTTCACCACAACCCTTGAGTCATGTGTCGGAGGGAATAGTCAAGGGATTTTTAGTTTCCTGTCGTTTTTTTTTAAAAAGCATTTGGCTTATATTTCAGTAACTCAAGGGATCTTAGAATGTGCTACATCCTGCAGTCAGGCCATTTTTAATCTTTTCAGGATTCAATTTTAATGCATGTTTTTGCGACTATTCCATCGACACCATCATCATATACCACTTCCAGGCTTTTTGCACTTAAAATGGCTCTTAGTGGACAAGCTACGGGGTAGCTTTGAAATCTTTCATTCTATATGCTTTGTGGAGTGCTGAATCTGAGGTTTGCCAACAGAATTTAGTTACTGAAATTTGTGGGAATATTTATGTATTTTCATTTGGGGTAGGGAAGTTAACTCCGAAATATTGATATTTTTTGAGTGAAAAGCAGAGAATTGCGATAATTGAGATTTAAAATACTTTTTTTAGTGTTCGAAATGATGTTTATTTATTTATTTACATCAACGGCGTGAGCCTTTTACACAACTTATGATACAAAAACAAGTAAACAATATTCACACTAATTAAAATTAACAATATAACAAAGTTATGAAAGAAAAAATAATAATAATAAACATTACATACTTGTACAATACATATGCACACACACATGCAGAAAAAAGTTAAACAAGATAATAAGAACAAAATTCTAGGCATAAAACTAAAATCACCCTCTACAAAACTATAATTAGAACAGTGGTAACATACGGGTGTGAAGCGTGGACAATGACGGCAAAATCCGCAGAGATGCTGGACACATTTGAGAGGAAAGTGTTACGGAAAATTCTGGGGCCCGTGAATGATGGCGAAACCTGGAGAATACGATACAACGATGAGCTATACGACATCTATAAAGCTCCCAGGCTCTCTGTACATGCCAGACTGAACAGGCTGAGATGGGCCGGACATGTGCAGAGAATGCCTCCATCACGGGTACCGAAGAGGATCTTAGAGGGACATCCAGGTGGCCGGAGAAGGGTCGGCAGGCCGAGACTCCGATGGGAGGACGAAGTAAAGAAGGATGCTGCCAATCTACTACAAGTGAGGGACTGGAAATCCGCTGCCGAGGACAGACAGAGTTGGAGGCAAGGTCTGATGGAGGCCAAGGCTCGATTTGAGCTGTAGAGCCATCGAAGAAGAAGAATGTTCCCTCAGCCCCGTAAAAAAAGCATTCATTCCTCGCTTCAGTGCAGGAACCTGCACATCACACACGTCAAATATGTTGGCATGTTCGTTAGCAAGTCTCTGTATCCTAATTAATGGCGAATTGAGCCCATAGGACGTGCTAGACGACTTGCAATAAAAAGGAAGAAAATGTCTGGTATTCCTGCTGGGCACATGAAAGTTTACATTTTCCAGTAGCTCAGGACAGTCCACCCCGCAGTGAACGATCTTGCAAAGGTATAACATGTCCAACATAAGTCTTCTCTCAGATAGCTTTAGGAAGTTAATTTTATTCAGAAGGAAGTCATAATTCAGTTCTTCGCGAGGTATACCCAGTCTAAAGTTTATATATCTTAGAAATTTGTTTTGGACTCTTTCAATATTATGAATATGAATATTATAAAATGGGTTCCAGACTACAGAGTCATACTCAAGAATACTTCGAATCAGGGAAACGTAAAGCAACACCAATGTTCCAATATTCCTGAAATGTTGGGAATACTTGCATTCAGATTCAGCACCCTAAAAACATGAAAGAATGAAAGAAATCCTAACTACCCCACAACATTCCCGGTAAAAATACAGTTTTCTTGGAATAATTGTCAATTATTTTTCTTTCTGTTATTGACGTATTTTGTTTTGTCGGGAATGTAATTTAATTAATATTTTACTCACCAGTCTCCACCACAAGTCCATTTACAATACGTTTTACACGTCCACAGAACACAGAGCTAGTAAACAAAACAACAAACAATGAAAATGCACTAAAAATGTAATAAAATTTATTCAAAAACATATTTATAGCATTTTTACAGATTAAATATTACTATTTTGTCTAAAATCATGAAAATATGTTTTAACTCTTTATGATGAATGCATTAGAAATGAAGATATACATTTTTCTGATATTCTTAATAACATATCAATCATTATGATAATGTAGTCTTAGAATGAATAGTATAGCTACCGAATGCCAAATATCCACCAGTTTTTTTTGGCAGAATAAAGTCAAATAAATCTTGCCAATTTACTCGACATTTTTCTTACTTTTTCTTTAATATGATTCGATGCTATTGTTGTAGAATTAAGGTTCTATTTTTTTAAATATTGTCTTGCCCGTAAGCACCAATAATAAAACATAGAGTCAAAACCTATAATAAAAGACGTAGGGTTAAGGAAGACATTTCCGGCTATTAGAAACCTGACCAGTGACCATTTAAATTTCGCGTGAGCTTGAGGTAAGGATGAGTTTAATGTCATGTGAAATAGATAATACAGAGTGCTATTCCCTGTATCATGTGTTACTGTACAATGTTCAACGTTTTGTGTCTTTAAGGAGGTACGGTCAGAATAACCGAATACCGAATACCCACATTCCGAATACCCGTTGCAACTCCTAGTATGTGTGCAACACTTTATGGTTATTACAAACTAATTACAAAAAACATTAATTTTAACGATGCCTTATTAATATATATTTTTACAATAGTTAATGAATTTATTATCGCGTTATTGGTAATGTGATGTGCTACTTATGTAGGTAATAGTTATGTACAGGTATGATATTATTGTTGTAGAGTTGTGTGTTTATGATAATATTTTCTAAAGGTGTTGAGAGACACTTGTAAGTAAAATATTCATAGGATTGTTATGGAAATTATAGAATTGTAACTATCTATCACTTGAAGTATGATTATTATTCTTCTTCTTCATCATCAGCATTCTTCCCTCCACTGCTGGATATAGGCCTCTTCCAACTGTTTCCACTCGTCTCTGTTCTAATCCTTCCGCAACCAGAATCGTCCAGCGATTTGGACAATGTCGTCGATCCATCCCTTTGGTGGCCTTCCGACGCTCCTTCTATCTGTCCAAGGTCTCCACTTCAATATTCGTGGCGCCCATCTAGTGTTACCCTGTCTGGCCATATGTCCTGCCCATTGCCACTTGAGTTTTGACACACGGCTCATGATATCGGCAACTTTGGTTCTCCGTATAATTTCTTCGTTTCTTGACCTATCCCGGAGACTATCACCAAGCATCTACCGTTCCATGAACCTTTGTGTGCATTTTAGTTTTTGTATACTTTTTACTGTAAGGGTTGTTGTCTCTAGTCATCTATAGAAAGACACATCATATCTATTGAATTGTTTTACTTACTGTTTGTAGAATGTTCATGATTAATGAATAATTCAATGAATAATTTCGCAACATTTTTTTATAAAAATATCTGAGCCTAGTCAATCGATTTCGAGTGAATTGCCAAAGTAAATTGAGAGCTGAATAGATGCTTGTGTGGTTAAAATGGTGAAGAAACATCTTCAAAACCTGGATTAGATATCCCGCGCTTTGAGTAGGTACTGTGGCACTTCCACATTAGATGCAGTGTGCAACCTCCGCGTCAGGGAACAATAACAATGTATAGTCCGAGAGCCCGCTGCTTAATTTATGACGTATCTGTTTTTTGATCGAAATGTGGTATAAACGATAGCTTACCAATAGGGTATTACATCGCACTAGGGTTGCCTATCAAAATCTTGCCGCAACCCCCCCTGCCCCCCCCGTAAAGGTCCCTCTTCGGGGTTTTTCGCATTTTAGAGGAATATGGTAAGAGATAGGAGAAAGTAGTCAATCACAAAAATAATTCTTGCTAAATTCTCTACAAAAAACATTAAGTCAATTTTTTCATAGGACTAGTAGTTTACCCGTAATGGCCGGTCAAAAAACAGGATATTTTTTGAAAAAATAAAAAAAAAAGTTTGATTTTTTTTCTTTCACATTCTTCCACCCATTATTACTAACATTTTATGGAAAAAAATTTTGGCCTGCGGCGCTATATCACTAGTTATTTTATGAAAAACTAAATTTTAAGAATTTTCGTCACTGAGTTTTATTGTAATAACTCCGAAATTATTAGATGTATGAACATAAGTTATAGCTCGTTTTGTAGCTAAGACTATGGTAATTAATTCTTTCTTTGACTATTTTCCTGTAGCTCTTATCAATTTTCAACCAATTTAGTTTAAATACATTTTTTTTGTATTTTAAATGAATTTCGGTTTTGGACCGGCCATTGCGGGTAAACTGCTAGTTCTACGAAAAAAATTTAATTAACATTTTTTGTAGAGAATTTAGCAAGGAATATTTTTGTCATTGACTACTTTCTTCTATCTCTTACCATATTCCTATAAAATGCGAAAAACCGCGAAGAGGGACCTTTTCGGGGGGGGGGGCAGGGGGGGTTGCGGCAGGATTTTGATAGGCAACCCTAGTGCGATGTAATAACCTATTGGTAAGCTATCATTTATACCACATTTCGATCAAAAAACAGATACGTCATAAATTAAGCAGCGGGCTCTTGGACTAGTACTAGTAACAATACACTAGTACAACCTTCTCCCCAGACAGCAATACATATTCAAGAATTCTTTTTCATTTTATTTGAAAAAGAAACAGACAATATAATACAAAATCTTAAATTACTAATTTAGTAGGTATATCAATGGATATTAAGTACACCAATTATGAAGGTTTCTAGGAAAGTCTTTAAAAATATATGTCTAATTTTAAATGAATTGGGGTGGGAACATAATATTCACCTGCTTTTCGAGCTAAATATAAAACTAGATATATTATTTGTACATACATTAAAATTGAAAAACTATACAAGAGACCTTCTAGGAAAACTTTATATAAAGTTCCATGAAAAACTAATTTGAAAAATTAATCTATTTTGATCCTCTCGACTATAAAGGAAGAATGTAAGGACTCATTAGACCCAGATTCTAAAATATTTTATAGCACAAACAAGATAAACATTACATTCTCTGAAAATCTTGTAATACACAAATTAATTAATCTTTGAGATTTAAGTAAACCGACAAAAAATTATCTAATCCGTTTAGACTAGAAATGTTTCATTAAGGCATTTTATCAACAAGCCACGGTAGTTTCCCAGTCTTCTTGAACATATAATAATCGTAAGCAAATTTCACTAAAACAAATAATATTAATATTGACAGAATGACGTTCAGTATGTCAATTGGCTGAAGAAATTCTGTTGTCTGTCGACACACTGCACTGCGTGATAAAGAGTGGATCTGTAACAATAGATTAAAAAAAAATTGTAAACTCATTTAGCAAATCTAATTCCCAGAAAGCCAAAACAGTAAGGCAAACCGAAACAGGAAAGAAAGCTGAACTGTAGTAACAGAATAGAAGCTATGATTCACTCAGAGGATGCAGAGGACAGAACGGCTGGTGGATGAAGATTAGTAGAGCCGACCCCAAGTAAATAGGATTCAGGCGAGAGCAAAAAGATAAGGAACCCGAAACAGTTAATCACATATCAAAACCCGAAAAAGCAGTAGCAAATAAGGTGGGATATCACGAAAACCTTCATGCTAGAGTTATATACTCGTAGTAGATGGGTGGTAGTATGTCCCACGACAGTTTGTTCATCAAAAAATAACAAATAATTGACAGTGCTGCCAGCCTGTCCCCTGAGTTTCTCCAGTGGCTGGAGGCGCTGGATGTCAGACTTAAACGATGTGACAATACTTTGACGTTGCCAAACGATAAATAAATAAATAACGATGATAATATTAAAATAATATTTTAAATGAAAATAAAAAATAGTGATACGTAAGTATGCAAGAGAAAAGGGCTGAAAAGGATACATTGACCGATGGACGAACTGTTGCCGGTCAAACTGTCGGAGGGATGAGCTGCCGGGGGACGAATTAGAATTGGACTATAAGAGATGTCTCCATTGTTTCTTGATACTTACTGGTTTTAATGATATATCCTCATTATCGGACTCAGCACATTTGACAGTTGGCAGATCCTTGATAATCTTCTGGTGTTTCAGTAACAATTCTTGAAATCTTGGAGTGAAATGACAATCACATCTCCAGGGATTGTTACCGAAGAAGATTTGAGCCACGTTGCGATTGTGATGAAAGACGTCATCGAATGCATAATTTGGTAACTGAAAAGCATTAGGGTTTAATATTTTTTGATCTCAGGATAATATTTCTAATCCCAACAGAACAATTTCAACTAGGCGAATGACGGCTCACAAAATATACATATTTTGTACAATAATTAATTTGCCAAAAGAGCAAATGAGTTGACGTCGAGACAAATTGGTACCAACTGGAAATCCATTGCTGGGAGTAAGAACGCTTAATTAGTCTTTCAGAGATAAGTAATCTGATATCAATTGCAATATTATCTACCTGTGTTAGATTGTTTCCCCTAACACTTAGAACTCTGAATGACATCAACCAATCCGATCCTTCTAAAGGTCTAAGGGTGCTGACTCTGTTGTCATCCAAATACACGTCGGCTACTTTCTTATAAGCAGGATTCTGTGCCAGAGGTCGGATATCGGAAATCTGGAAAGAAGACATTTTAAACATGACACATTTGATATTAATAACTAAGAAGAACAAAAATATTGGTATACATTTTACCTTATTTCCATGCAGCAGAACGACTGTAGTAATTGATGGTACTAGCTTAGGAAACTCTGTCAATCCTTTCCATCTGCAGTCAGTCGTACTCACAGGGACCAAGTCATCCCATCGTGGAATCTTTACGAGGTTAGTCAAGAAACAATGACACTGTTTTGGACATTCTTCTCTCAGAGACTGAAATAAAAGTTGAATAGGTTTATGTTCAGAAAATGCAAGGAAAGAGAAGACCAAAGTATTTGATATAGATAATTAGATAAGGAAGGACCAGGAAAGAAAATAGGCATTTAATTGACGGGACGTAGTCATACTTAAAAATAGTTGTCATAAAATGAAGCAATGTTTTTCAATGCCGATGACAGTTTTGAAATATGTGAAGTTGAAGATCTTGTTAGGCTTACTGTAAATAAATCCATAACGACATGAAGAGGCTTCCCTTTGAACATTTGTCCTTGACATGTTAGATTTTTGAAATCAACGACTCTTTTCTTGGCAATGATAGCCGCAGTAGAATTTTGTCTGGATAACCATTTCACATCTAGATGACTGCAGTTCCAGAGGTTGTCTGAAAATGATATTATGGTATGAGTATAGGTCAATTGCAGTGGAGTGGTCGTGTAATATTAACACATGAAAAATAATGTTTATTATAAGATTATTTTGAAAGAAGACCTTGCGTTCAAACAATTTATTGACAAAACTAATAAAATTAGCACTCAGTGTTTGCTTAGTAGCTGATAAATTTAGAACAAACAAACTTATGCTGCGTACTAAAAATAGACTACAGGCAACTCTAGAAGGTGGTGGACCAATGATACTAATTTGTATTTACTACAAATAAATTCAGATCCCTACTCGTAAACAAACAGTGTATTTGTGACTATATTGACACGTATTTTACAAGGTTACTGTTAATAATTGAAAATCATTTTTGGTGTATGAAATACTAGTAGCATATTTAGTTTATTCTCAAGATTAGCCATGCAAAGAACATGCAACAATGTCATAGGCTTACCGTATTTTACCTACCCATATGAACTTGAGTCAAAGTTTTAAGTGGATTTACCACAGTTTTGCTACGGTTTCAAGACTTTTTTGACAACACGCAGAAAATATGCTCTAATAACAATCTGCTCTAATAAACTTAAGAAATAAATGAGCTAGTAAAATACATACATACATTGAAGGTAAACTGATGTCAGATTGGGTGGTGAACTCAAAACCTCGGGTTTTAAAGACTTCAAATAGTTTCCTCTCAGATCCAATATGCGCAATCTTGGCAGCTTAGAGAATACCGTATTCTCTAATACCATATTTCGCAAGTTGAGGAGTTTTATGCGCTGAAAATATTTAACAGATAAATAGACTTGGGATGATCGACCTCTCAAACATGTATGATGGAGTGAAGGGTCTCGTGCATAGAGATACTTGTTAATATCGCCTTCAGAGTTTACGAACGTTAGAACATATTTTGCACATGGCGCATTTTATTAGTAAGTCCGTCTATATTTCTGACAACTGCTGGTCATAGATCTTTTAAGCTCCGCAACATCTCTTCATCATTAGCCATTCCCTTTTGTCACGATGTAAGAAATATGGAAATCTATGACTCTGCTGAAGTCAGATGTTTTTAAAATGTAAGTATGTTCAAGAATCATATGGATCATATTTTGGCGATAACACTTACTCGTAATCTTGCCAAAGTAAGTGGAAAATCGGATGAAAATTTTGAAAATGAGGAGTTCTTTATCGTCAAGTTCCTGATTGTTGGGAAATAACGCAACACGTGATCTGGTGGAAAACATGGTAAAGGCCAATCTTCAATAGTCAGATGACGTATTCTATAACTGTAACAATAAACATTATAAGTGCAAACAATACACATTGTAGTAGTAAACATAGTTGCAACAATCTTGTTAGGAAATGTAGGTAAGTTAATAACGTTGATGTATTCAGTCATGACGTATATACACGTGGGTAATATTATGTTCTTGTTATTGTAACTAGCTGATAATCATAGTTTATTGTAATAAAATATGTTTAGCGATATTATTTGTGAGCACCGACCGATATTATACCCTTAACGTGGAAGCCTTACGGCAAAGAACAAGAGTAACAAATATGGCCCAGCGTATCGCATTTCTTAAATGGCGGTGGGCAGGTCATATCCATTTGATAAGTGGTCGAAGAGGGTCTTAACCTGGAAACCCAGAACGAATACCCGGAGCGTAGGAAGATCACCACTACGATGGAGAGACGACCAGTTGACGTCAACGTACTTGACTCGTACTAGTCGAGTACGTTGACGTCAACTGGATTCAGAGATCTCAAGATAGAGCGGTGTGGAAGCAGATGGAGGAGGCCTTTGTCCAGGAGTGGACGGGAGTGGGCTGATAAGAAGAGAACGTGGAATCTTAACGGTACATTTTCGATAATGACACAAAAAAAAACTTGAAAATACAAAAGTCACCATATCAAATTTAATGTTGGTCGAAGTGTCCGGTGGACTCCCAACAGTTAACCCAAAACTAATTTTTGACTTCTATGCCATCTTATTAAAATAACCATCACAGTGTGGGTCAAATGCACATTATGTCATGTCGGCTCTTTCGAAAGAACTCAGGGTAATTCTTGAAACTAAAAAAAATATCCGTTTGATGAAATAATGTCAATGTCATTTAGTGAAGCAATTCTCTATCTAATTCAGTTATAATTATTTGAGGTCACTTACTAAACAGTTTGAAGAATAACCTATCGATGAACACTAGGCGGGGAGGACTGTGGAGTGTATGAACATTGAACTTGAACACCCCCTACCTTACAAGGAATCAACTATTGAGGTACACTAGATTTTTATGTAGCCATCTTTTAGTTTACATTTGAATTAATTAGCCCACGATAAGACAGCCTTGGTCCCATGGATACCCATTTCATTTAACAGGCACCTTTCACTTATAAATTCACTAAGAGTAGTAATATTATAACAGCTTTAAAATAATTGAAAATTGATTATCTTACTGCGATCTTCTGGCGTAATGCTCATCAAGTCCTCCAGAACAAATTAGATGTGCATATCCGTTTATATTTTCATCTCTGGTGCAGTTCCCTCCCGCGTAGTACTTCCATGCTTGAATATGTGATTCAGAATCCCTTATCAAGAAAGGACAGTCTTCATCAAATGTTGGAATTGTCGGAGCTAGTGTTGTATCATCGTCAGTACATTGAGAGTGATGTAATTGAAATGCCAAGAGGCATAACAATGTTCTCCTGTAAATGCCATATAAACAATACGTTAGGACTATGAGTGTGAACAGTGAACAGGTTATCGTTTATTGGGTTGAAATAACTGTAATTGCTTCGATACAAATTCTTACAACTGAATATTTGTTTGAAAGATGAATCAAATATGAATCTAGGTCGGAAGCAGCGCTTGAAAATTACAAGCGTAATTACAATCTTTATTAAATAAAATTTCGTATTCAGGATAGGGGTAGTATTCGTAAACTATTTCCCTAAATACATCAACCCCATGATATCTCCCTTATCTGAATATTGTCTTTCAATTTACTTTTATTGCAAAAACAATCCATCAAGAACTTATCGTCAAAACACTTTACATAGGAGAACTACCCTTTTTGTGCCCGGAACATAAAATGCATCATAGTGTTATGTGGGCCTGCATTTTCATGGAAGCGAATGAAACGTAGTGAAAAATGAAAAAAAGATTTATATATTGGATGTTATAAAGGACATACCAAGGAGTTTTATTAGAGATAAATGTCCTGAAGAACTGAACTACTGCATAAATAATGTCAATCATGTTAATACCGAATTTATCACTGAATCACAAGAACAGATTCCATATATTGAATTCACATTTAAACACAAATTATCCACATTTTAATAGTCCATAATAAAGAGAGTTTCACCACTGTATTGAAAAATTAATACCGCATATTAAATAATAAATCGATTCAGCATTTTCTCGATCAAAAGATAAACATTTACTGAAGAGATCGAAGAGCGTGAAGCCTTTTGTTCATATTACTAATATTCCATAGTTATTAATACGGCAAATATTAAAGCATGTTGATGCTGCTTGCTAGATATCTATGTTAATTCGTTTTGTTTGACTATCTAATCATTAAAATTATTTTCTCAGTAGCGAATACAATATCAGCTATAGTTAGGCAAATATTTGTATTGAGATTTGCTTATTGGCTTTCAATTCAATGCAGTTCGAATTGGAATTTTCCACCTTTTTCATTGACGAGTAAAATGGGAACTAGATACTACATTATCAAATAGGTTTGTATTGAGATTTTCCTCAACGAAGGCGGGAGGTATCAACATTCACATAAGTTTATTATGTGAACTCCCTTGGGGAGGGAGCAGGATGGATGTTCCGACGGTTACGAGTCGGCTTTGGGTGGCTTAAGTGAACACTTTTGCTCAGAGCAACGTTCACCCATTCCACCACATCCTGCTGCCAAAGTGATTTTTTTACCTAATATACCTAAATAATTTAGATATATCCCTCTCATAAATAGGTTTGTAGTTTATATTACTTATCACGAAGTTCATAAGGCCGAGTTGAAAGTCTAGTTCAGAAAGTAGAAAGTCGAATTCCAGTCGACTGGGTCATCAATATTGGTTCTTCGTCTCATGTTTGCTCTGCTGAATTCACCCCTAGGACGAAGATAACTACTCTTCTTATAGATTAAAAATGGACAGCACTAGAATTTTCAGATAATTTGATATACATTCAGGAGATGGAGGGATAGTTGGAAGCTAAATTGGATGAGGTAGAGGCTACAGATCTCAGAACTCCAGAAACCGCTTAGATAATATGCACAGCTTGTATCAACAAACTCTCCGAAAACAGCCGTAAAGATGGTAAAATTCGAGAGAAGAAGATATAACGATATTTTTTTTCTCATTAAAGTGTTTTTTATCAGAGATCTTTTTTTGAGAGAACCAACAAGAATAATATTCAAAAAACCCGCACGTTCATTTCTTGAAACTTATGTAGAAAGTCAATTTTCTGGTACTCAGTTTCTAGTTCGCTGAAAAACTCGCAATACATTCGGAAATTTTCCTAGAGATGTCTCAGGTAAGTATATAATTTTCACGCAATCTAATAAACAGCTTTCGGGGAAATTCGGCAGATGGCAAAGATGAAATGAACAAATAATATTATTAGGGGGGGGAATCTGTCACTTGCTTTTCATATCAGAAGGTTTTCGACGCCCGGGAAGATCTTTTTTTTACTGTGCGGTGTTTCGTGTGGTATCAAAGTGTCAGGAATGACGTGGGACGATCAGGTATCTCAGATACGAGTTGAGGGGGCCTTGTATTCTCTTGAGAAACAACAGTGTCTGAACGATTCCTTTTCGAGTGCAATCAGTTTGATAGTAAAAATACTCATAAATGATGTGCGTATTTACCTTTACGTATACATTCCATTCTCTTACAAGTTTTCTTCTCTTCTATTATTTACATTTTTAATTAAATTCCCTGACATTGGTGTGATATTTTAACTATCGAAAAACATTAGTTCAATATTTTGCTTAATAGTCAATAGTTACGGATTCTGGTATTCAAAATATCTGAATATATTTGGAAATAGCAAAACCGAGGCGAAATAGTTGTGTTGGTTAAATTACTTTGGTCTGCATTTACAATATCATCATCTACATAGGTATAGGTATAAAACTATCAAGTTTAGTAAGTAAAATCGTGAATATGGGATCTAAACGTACAATGGGGAAAGTACCATGGTAACTAGAAAACTTACGGGTATAAAATAGCAGGAACAAGCAACGATATGGTATCCTAACGTGTTTTTGTCAGATTTGAGAAAGAATGTTACTCAGGATGGAGGTAATCCTAATTGACTAATAGAAACAGTCGTTAACAGGTAATCGTAGGTAATCAGTCGTGTAACAATTTTAATCTAGAAAAATACTTATTATATTTGAAAAATATGTTTTTCTTGATTTCGTTCGTTTTGCCGTTACCAGATTATGCAACCAGATGGGATTTTTCATACTTATTTATTCATTACCATTTTTATTGTTCGATGTTCTCTTAATATTTTCTTTCTGTTAAGAAAGATTTGTTTATTGTACCTATGACTCAAGTGTTAAGAAATTTTACGTAATGCTGGCCTTGCTGCAATGGTTTCAGATGAACTAAAATATAACTGTATCGTTTTTGATCATTTTTTTCACTTTCAATTGGTGTTAGGGTCTTAGGTCGTAAGTGGTTATTTAGAGTGATATTTTGTATCTTAGTTTATATCCCATCCTTCTCGTAATAAGGTTGGGCATTCGGCAAAGATACATTTTATTTTATTTATTGATTTACTAATATTTTTAACAGCGATTTACAATTCCACACTAAACTAAGGTACGTAACTACGTACTAAACTGTAGCAAAGGCCTAAAGTCCTGTGGTCACTGTGAGAATGTTTACATTGAAATCGTTCCCAACATTACTGTGCGATGAGAAAGGATTCTATATCATTTCATATTATTATTATCAGACTGGAACATCAGGAATGTGTTAATTGAAATTTTGATCAAAAGCTTTCTATGGTGATAGAAGTAATTAAATAGAGAGGTTATTGACTACTACAGTTTTTCACTAAAATTACTACATACATATTATTTTCGACCAAAATCGTCCATAGGTACAGTTATTCATTATAAATACCATCACAGCTATTATATTTTAACTCCACATATTTTGTAATTAAGATTTTTTTCTAATTGCCGATTGGATAAAAAAAAGTCGTGTAAAAATACCACTATTTGTCCGCTGGCCTAACAACATGTTAATGAAGGATATTTTGCCGTGGGTATTTGTATTTGATGGACGTTCTTTTTTATAAGCAATTAAAGCCCATGCGATCAGCTTTACAATAAGTAACTAATGTTGGAAATCTCCCATTTTCATTATAAAGTGTTTAAAAAAATTGCTTTGAAGAGTTTTTGTGAAAAATTTAAATTAGAAGATTAATTTTTCATACCTAAGTAATTTTTTCATTCTAAACCTCATAAGTTGTAAGTTGTGGTAGGTATACAAATAATTTATTTTCATACATAACAATTTTTTTTTTAAATTAGGGTGATTTGTTCCATTAGATAATTTTAGAGAAGTATAATTAAGTATGTATTGTTGGAAAATAAAATAAATATATAAGAATGTAATATGTTGCATTTAATTTGAATTTGATTTATTCAAACTCATGAGAATAAAGGACATAAAAGAGTCTTAAAAGGACTAGAAAACGAAAAAGATTTTTGCTGAAGCAGAGAATGGATTCCATTAATATTTTTAATAGGACATTTGAGAAAAGGATTATATTCAATGTAGTACCTAAAATTGAGTTTATAGTAGAAATGTGTAACACTTTGTTGGAGTTAATGAAATTATTTTAACACAATTAAGTCTGTACGTAAGAAACTAACTACGTTGTGATATGATTTTGTCATTAAGATAACAATATCTTGTTAAAATGAGCTCTACTCCATAACATGCAAATATAATGTAACGTCTCCATTGAAGATTCACTTACGAACAGAATATTAAAAGGAAGAATCATGATTGACATTAAAAATGTTGAGATTTTCAAGTTGCTTTTAAAACCAACTAGTTATTTAAAAAAAAACTAGTATGACGAATTATCAAACACTAGAGCGGGTTGCCTATATGAGAACTCGTAAGTCGTGGTCTATCGGGTTCCTAGTTTTTATCAGTTTTAGGAAAAAACAAAATAATTTAAATACTAATATACTTAGCTAAAAAAATAACGGCAAACCTCCCACTTCCATATTCAATATTAAACCCAGGTAGCATTCATAAATTTATTTTTCTCTTCATTGTCACCCAATTCAAACCAAAGACTTCTGACTTACCTGGCCTACAATGCTTCAATATTTATAGGGGGTTTTGTGACAAAAATATAAATTATGGATGTTTTTTCAGATAAAGTTACAAGTATGAGAAATGACCTAGAGGGGTACCTACTATTACTAAAAAGACAAAGGCACCTGATTGATTAGTTTCTGGGAGGTCTCTGTGTTCAATTCGGGAAGTTTTAGAAGTCGAAGAAGTAAGATGATAAAGAGATGTGTAAAGAAAAAGCTTCATATAATATAGCACATCTCTCATTTTATAGCACATCCAATAACGACGGAAAATTAATTTAATTCTATAGTATTCTTGTAGCCGACGGATTAAAATTTAATTGGTACAAGATGATATGGTTTAGATACATTATACAGTAAGCCAGAATGTGATACATACTTACTTACTTACTTATACTTGTATGAATAATATCAATACTAATCACGTTATGTAATTTGATATGTTGTGAAATATGAAAACTTCTCGCAAAGTTGTAATTGGATTATAACCGAATTAATTTTGCTTTCTATTACTTTCATGTCTAGACCACGCTTACTCCATCTAACTCCCATTCCATCAGTATGCTTTCCTCGCTCCAGATTTCGTGCATCTGTATTAAAATGTCGCATATTTAACTGGCTAACTAACATATTTAACTTAAAAAAAAATTGGTCTCATCACACCGAAATGTAATAATCACTAACGCCTCCTGGTGTTAAAATTACTATATAAATATGAATTATAATGTTATAATATAAGAATACATTTTAGTATTAGGATTAGGCATGAGAATAATAATAATTGTTACTTGATAAGTGCTGAATCTACATACTGGTATGTTAAAATAACACGGTTTTCTGTAAATTTGTCTTTCAATAAAGTCATGTTGTGATTTGGTTAGGATTATAAAGAGGTAAAACAGCAGTCACACACTCACACTATTGTATGTATATATTAATACTTTTCATAGATGGCAGATTTGGGAATCCCCTGCCTGCGATTGTGGAGAACCAATACAGACTATCCAGCACATTGTGAAGACGTGCCCTCTGAGAGCATTCTCTGGCACATACACCGACATACATAACGCCACTCCAAACGCCTTGCAATGGCTTGATGATTTGGATGTTGCTCTCTAGTGTCTCCTGGATGTAACAGCGAAAATCTTTGACTTTCTTATCTTCTGACGATGCCAACTTTCAGTGGCTGATGCTAAACGATAATAAATTATTAAATTTGAAATATGAATTCTATGGAACTAAGAACAGACTCATTCTAGTGATGTAGCAATTAACCATCGAATATCTGTGATCAATTAGTTGTTAGATTTTGTAAATTATTTCTGTGTATTGTTTAAAATCGTCTGTTTGAAACGAAAAATAAATCGAATCATTTTAAATGTCCCTAAACATATTTTATTTACCCTATCGGCTTGTGTACACAAATTCTACAAACTTCACAGTAAGCTAAAAGCTTGTGTCGTTAAGTGCAGGATACGATGTAGATACATCGTCAACACTGAGATTCGAACCTTTTTTTTTAAATTATCTTGGCCTAAGTTTGGTTCAAATTATGAAAAGTTGGTGGAGGTGACATATTGAACTGTATTATGGAAAGCGTAGCCATAAAAATGTTCTGACTAATCCAAATATGGGCCACCACACACAGCCGTAAAAGTAGCTAGCTGAATGTTAGCTCCTGAACTTCCGGACGTGTGTAGAGACAATTTTTTAACCATTTTGTAACAGGCAGTTCAATACCCTGTTAATTATAATATTTTACGCTAAAAAAATACAGAAAATTGTTACTTAGTATGAAAATTAAGTAATAAATGTAATAATTACTAGTTTCGTATTAACGACTTAATCGATTTTTAACTACATCGTCATGCATGAAAACCATTTCACAAGCTCATTCATTCGTGAAAATAAAAAAACATATAAAAATACATAAGAAATATTCTTGTAATTTTTATAAGAAATTCACAGATTGAAGGAGCGATAAATTATGACAAATTATACTACAAAATAATAATATTATTGTTGTATAACAAAATTATATAAAAATATATATACAGGCTGATGTGTCTGATTCATTATCGAAATTTTTTATTTTTTATTATTCTTTTAAAATGAATCTCAATAAACTTTTCAATAAACCCAAATACACCTTTTTACACTTTACAGAAAGCTTGAAAATCTTGTGTTGTGAAGTGGAGTAAGTCGGCATCGGGGATTGAACCCGCGTCCACCGGATTAACAGTTGAGTGCGTCACCAACCAGGCTACCGACCACCTCTGATATTGATACTGAATTGCCATTATCATTATTACTATTATAAAACTACCCAAGGCTAGTTAATCAATTAATAAGTAATTTGCCACCAAATGCATTGAATTTTGTTTTTATTTATTGACCCCATACTGATTTCACACAGAAAGAGAAACATTGTAAGTCCAGTTGCAAAATCATAACGAATTATTGTTACGATTTTTACAATCATTGAAATATGCCGTCAAAAACATAAACGGCTCTGTCATTTAGTCGGCTCACAAAAATCAACGCATTTTACATTTCCGCAGGCAAACATTTTTTTTATTTTGTAAGTGAAATCGCAAAATACGTCGAACAGAAACCTATAAGCAGGCTTTAAAATTGTTAAATAATAGTAGTTTATAACTTAACAACAAGCCGAAGAAGCGTCGGCAGACCCCAGACAAGGTGGTCTGACAATATAAAGAAATGTGGTGGAGATGTATGCAATGTGCCCAGGATATGGAGTTATTGAAGATCAAAAGGGAGGCCTATGTCCAACAATGGATTTGAGAGGCTGAGGAAGGTATTATGACTTCTAGGATTAGTGCACTCACATTGGGGTTAGCCACCGCCTCCTAGAGTAAGTACTCTAGCCGCGCTATAACAGTTGGCAACATAGCTTAATGATCAAACACCACTCCTGTTAAATCTCCTACCAGAATATAATATACGTGGTCCTTCATACTCGTTGTTAAAGAGCTGTTATTCCATACATATCCTTAGCGACGGTAACCTCGCCTATATAGTTTTATGTATTAACCCTACATCATGGCTAGAGAACGAGAGAAATGTCAAGGTGGCGGTGGGTTAGCTGTAAGAAACTGTAGCATTGCGATAAGCGCGCCTAGTGAACAAATGTCATAATTTCTTTTTGGCAACGTCTACTGGAGGAATTCAGGGGACTGGCTACATTATTATTGCGTGCAATTGAAAAATTGAATTTTATTCACTCAAGGTGTAAAGAAATGTAAAAATAATCGGTTAAATGTACTAATAATCGGTTTCAACCAACCGATTGAAAAATATGTACAAGGTTTACAGAGAATGCTCTTATTTTAACCTCCTATTTATCTATATTAAGGCAGGTTCTCAGCTAACCAATTACTTTCCTATGTATGCGATCTGTTATTTCTTCTCCCAATAGAATATTATATTTTTGGATATATTGGTAACAAAACGAAACAATATATCAAATCATCCTATAGAGAACAATGGACATTAGAAATTAAAAACGCATTAGCGTCTACTGCGCGAAGCAAATGGCTGGCGGTGAAGTTTTCAGCGTATGTGGTTTTTTCATGCCTACGAAAAAATGTAACTGTGTTATCAGAATACGATATCGAAATAAAATCTAGAACAAGAAATGCTCACTTCTCATAAAAAATTAAATTAGTTTAGTATTTTAACGTAGAAAGCGCTAGTTGTCTTGTAACTCCTGTATGTATGTAGGTAGTATTATATTATGCAGAGTAATTTCTTGTCGTATTTGTAAAATATTCATCAAAAGGTATCTTGAACATTTGTTTGAAATTTCGTTTCTTGATTTATATCTGCCGATTTTACATAAATGTTTTTTTACATACGCATTGACTTTAGGAAAGATCTGCATACGTCAGCAGCCAGCACCTTTGTTTTTTTTTTTATAAAATAGTTTTGTTTCTTCCGAAAGTCGTTTATATTTCGTTGCTGAATATATACAAAAGACCATTAGCTTGCCAATATGGTAACATAATGTAGGAAGGTTGAGTGCCTACCTATATTTGTATATAAAATTGAGGGAAAATGTGTTGTCATATATATTACGGTTTATTACATCCGATACATGACGTCGCCAAGAATGTTGTATTTTGTCGTCTGACAAACCCAACCTTCCGGTTAGCGAAGATGGTTAAAAAAATGAAGTGTGTAAGACGAACAGAGTTTCTCTCTGAAACCATAGCATTTCGTACAAATACAGTGCTATTAATTTTCAGAGTTGTGGTGTAAACGTTCTTAATTTGCCGATTTTATTTTTTGATAAATCCGTTCTAATTTACTTATTTACACTTTTGGTGAACAAGATATAGACATATGTAAACATCAAAATAAAATTATAACATTTGTTCACTAGGGCGAGCTTATCGCAGTACTGCGATCTCTGCCAGCTAACCCCAGTTCTTAATCCGCGCATCCGGAAAATATTAGACACAACAATTTTAAACCTACCTACCAGACAGCAATAACAACATTTTATACTTTTTGACTATAGAATTTCAGATGCAATCTCTTGTTTTCAGACAGTTGATAAGACTGAAATATTTTGTATTCATGATTCACAAGCAAATGAAATTTTATAAAGTGCGGGGTAATGCATGTCGACCAAAATCTAAAAATGTAAATTCATTTTAAAGTACCTATGTATTCGTAGTTTGGAAGGGTGCCGGAAAAAAAGCTCAAAATGGCGATGAAATTAATTACATAATTAAGTATTAAATCCCTAAATTTGTGTAAAAGAGTAAAATACAAACGACCGAACTTTCATCACATTGTAAAAGGACGCATTTTTTTTCGCGAAACCGAAGTTCCCCTTGATGTTGTTAATGTGTTTTGTATAGGAGGATCGGCTTTAAGAGATTATGATGAATGATGGTTGAATCCAAACTAGGTACCTTTCCCCTATCCTAGTATTCCTAGTTGCTGCCAGCGTCCTAACAACACCACTTTCCCCCTTTCTCATCAGAATATAACTTGCGACACACGTTTTTTTTTAATTTCATAAAAAAAACGTAGTACATTTATGTGTGAACGTATATATTAGTATAAATTCGAAGAGTTCTTGGAGAAATACCATCATTTTGTCAAATTTAGATTTTTTTTGTAAATACGTAGCAGAAATTTGGTACGTTCTTTACGCGTCTCAACGCGCGCTTGTTAAATTTATTTTATACGCATTGAAAAAGTTGTAAAAGCAACTGATTTTGCTACTAAAATACATATTTTCGCCAAATTTTTAGACTCGTGAAATAACTAAAATCTTATAACTAAGATGAGAGACCGTGACTACAACTTTTCCTTTATCACTGTATTATGTTATTGCTGCATGTCAACTGTAATCTGACATCTGCGTCACTGTGCGTCATTAGGCCGGCAAGCATTCTTTCATTTTTATCATCTTTGCAACACCGGATTAGTCAATTAACTGAGTAAACATTCTTCATACTAAAATTTCCTCATCTTCTTCACGTGCCTGTTAGGTCCCTGCAATGTTGGCGATCACTCGGGAGAAAGCTTTCCTGTTCTGAGCAGTGCGAAACAGTTCCCCTACAGTTCTGACTCCGGTCCATTCTCGAATGTTTCGAAGCCAGGAAAGCTGCTTTATTCCGACCCCTCTATCTTCACATTCATATATTTTTGTATTTTTATTTATTTATTTAATGAAGTTATAAAAGTACATAATTCATAAGTTAAAAATAACATTATACTCGTAATACTTCTACAATTAATAAAAAGTTTTATGGAGCCGAAGTACAGCATATTTTCGCCTCTAATTACATACATGGCCAAAATACGATGTCTTATGGAGTTTGACGTTGTTGCTCTACGTAGTACAAGGTATTTTTAACATTTTAACTTAACACTTAAAATTGTATATGAACAAAATACTAGTAAGCGAAAAACTTCGTTGAGAAATCTCGGAGCTTAATGAACACTTAATACTTTATTTTTTAGTAACAGTATACTGTTCGTTCAAGAATAAAAATAAAAAAATATATCGAGAAGACAGAAATTGATTGAGTATTGGTTGAAAAAAGGCAGAAATAATTGGATTTTACTCGTTCCAAAATAACGAGAATAATTCAGAAATTACTCAATCGTTATCGTGGTAGATAAGGAAAGATCTGAGATTGTTTTTTGATGATTTGGGAGTAGATAGGATGGCATCAATTATCCATTAAATGTGACCGAAATAATCTATTATATTGGGAGACATCAGCTGTCATAGGCGGCATTGTTACTAAGGCCACAAGGAGGGTGGGATAGGTCCAGAATAGGGAGTGGAAAACTTTTCAATGAATACCAGTTTTTTGGGGAAATGTTTCAGTTAGGGGCAGAAGTGTGAACTGTTCCCATTCATTATTATAATAGGCAAGATCTTTCTACGAGTTCTTGATAGAAAATCACGAGCCCTTACATTATAGATTTGACTGACATAAATCAGAAGACAGATCGACAAATATAAAAGATAGGTCTGAAGTTTTTTATTCAAAATACAGATATCGACAATATAAATATGAATTTAAATTTCTTTTTTAAGAAAATAAATGCACATTGTAAAAAATATACTAATCTCTTTACCGTTTGTGTAGAAACTATTGTCTTTATCTCCTGACTACCAGTTAAATACCAATGGACAACTGAAAATTTGTTCTATAGATGCATCCTATCACCTCCATACTTATAGAGAATACCAAAATATTGGTATTGAATGGCATACATAACTATTGATGAGTCATCATTTTATGACAATAATTACAATCCCTATTCCCCTTACATAATGTATAGGATTAGAGAATGATCTATGTTTGTTACTGTGGCACATACATCGTATTATATCCTATTATATATCCTATAGATTCAATGGAAGGAAGTTGGATAGAGTATGGACAGATTCCAGAATATTCTGTGAGTACCTACGTCTAGCTTAGAACTGGATTGTATGTGACAATATTCTGAAACAACACCTAACAGAATCGTATTGTCACCTGTGCTTGAAGAATTGTGTTCACTCGTTTTCTTGCTCGTTCTACAGTAATCGTAGCACTTAATTTTTTCCAGCTTCATTAGTTGTAGATAACTTTTTGTTTATACTAATTTACGGCAGGAGCTTTTTGTTGCGACTTAAAGGGTATGTAGCAACGGAACAATGAGAAAAAGCTGTTGAACCATGGCTTGAGAAATTCTTTGGGGATGACATCAAAGTGTCAGCCGTCCTTTAATAGACATCAGAGATATGTGGGAGACCTGTTTCCAGGGATGGAGTTGGAGGACATAATATAATCAAGAAAATTTAAACCACTTTTTACAAAATATATGTCATTTGATTTAACTTTTCGTAATAATTTATATCTAATGAGAATAGCTTTACGGTGCTTTTCTGACAACTATTTAGTTAGCAAAGGTTCTGGCATTATATTTTACCATACTAAAAGAACTTGGTTTTTTTCATGAATAGTTTGGCACTATGTTCTCAGTGTAGGCAGTATTGCGATTTATTTCACAGTATGGACTGTTGAATTTTACTCGTTAATTGTATATCAACAAAGCTGTGAGTATTTGAGTAGAGTTTGTTAAATAACTTGTTACTAATTCACATTTCATTGTATAAAGCAATATTTGACATAAATCTATTAGCAATATGTGTTTAGATCTCTGATGGTGATTATCTGCTCGGCGCTAAGCGTAGACAGACATCTAGTTTCAATTCAAATACGGGTATTGCAAACACTGCCAGTCGTCGTCTCTTCGCATTTAACAGCACCAGTAGTGATGTTCAAAGTTTCTGTGAACACCAGCTTTGTGAATTAATATTAGAACCTACCTATTATAGTACTCGTATCAATCTCTCTATATGCATTTAGAATAGGTACTATAAATCTCTCCATATGCATTTCACCTATAGAGCATACTCGTATATTATTATTGTTACATTTCATTATGCTTTGTCATCTATTACTCGGCAGCCTTTTAATGTACTGGATCGATTAATAATAACATAAAAACTATTTTCTAATAACTATTTTAAGAATGTAACAATACGTTTTTTATGAGAACATAATTTTTTTTTACAAATTGTAGTTGAATAACAAGCGGATGTTGGTAGAACAAACGTTGGTGTCAACTGGATCCAGAGAGCCCAAGATAGCGGAGCGGAAGCAGATGGAGGAGACCTTCGTCTAGGAGTGGACGGGAGTGGGCTGATAAGAAGAAGATAACAAGTGGATAAATACATACATAGCGATGGATGGGTTTGCCGTCAGGCTTATGACTGTCAGGTTTGAGGTCTGGGTTTCCTGGCCGCGGCGGATGGATGGACTGGAATTGGTGTATGTTACTTAGGTGTAAAGGGATCACAATGAACGAGCCGATGCGCGACGACTTGTCAAAAGGATGCTGGAAAGCCCATCCTTCGCAGTACAAATTTTGAGATAACTATGTACTTGTTTAGAAGACGTTGATAAAATTTAGAAAAACATATTTTTTAGATTAAAATTAGGTGGCTAAGAATTTCATTATATCAATATCCATCGGGAATACTTACCAATACTTTTCACATTTTTACGGACGTCGGACGGAGGATAGGTCAAGATATTGTTAACGAAATATGGAAAAAGAATCTGAGACTGCTCGTGTGCATGATAGCTTTGTGGTGTTTTATTCTTACAACAATAAGCTATTGAGGAGCCGAGTTTGGTATAGACTTCTTTTTGCTGTTAATGTGGAAAAGTCTGCAAGTTAAAAAACTTGTTACATGAGAATTAAGATACTTTGAACTATGTCGAATAATATAATATTCATACATTCTCATAATATGATAAAAATATTTTCATAGAATATAATATTATATCTCATACTAGTTTCTCTACTTTCTAACGAGAAGTTTTCCATTATGAAGTTTAATATTAAGAAGTTTGTTTTATTCTGTAATGGATCCTTCACTAGAATATTCCATGTTCCAAAGCACCTTTTATAAAGAAAAATTGTTAAATTACAATTCCTTATCCATTAGAAAATGAAATAAGATGAATAAATTATGAATCAATAATCGTTGTTGCCTGCTTTTATTTACGATGTGTTATGCATGCAGGGTGATTGGTTCCCTTGTTCAGATATTTTGAGAGGTGATAGAGGATTAAAAAATATGAAAATAAGTTAAGGGGAGGCATATCCAAAAATCCACCATTTTGGATATATATGGCCTTTTGAAAATCGAGGAGTATGAATTATTTTTTTTGGGGGTGTCTTTTTTCCAATTAAACTGCCGACTCGATTTTGACAAAACCAACCACAAATCAAAGTAAACAATTTGGGCTTTTGATGAAGATCCCAATTTTTGGGTTTCGAGTTAGAATGTAGTGAAAATTTTGTTATTAAACATGATTTTAGCGGAATAATTTGAAAAATTTTCTAAGCAAATTTCTTTAAAAATGGCCCTTCTGAAAAGGTTGGCCACCCTTGCTCTAAACACAGGTGAAAATTGTAATGTGTAAAATTATATTTAGTTCAGAATAAACAGGCCGTTATGGATGTTACCAAATGTTACGGTGGTCACTATGGAATACTAAATCTTTTATTCCAAAAATAATATTTTTTAAAAGTTTCTTACCATTGTCTAGATTGATTTTTATAAACTGAATGTACTAGTAGAAGCAACAATCGCTGAAGTGTAAACTTAAACGGAACGGAACACTTCTACTGTAAGGCAATGCTAAAGCCTTCAAAATGCGGGAGACTAATCAAGAAACAATGGTCGTGGTCCCAAATATAAACCAAATTATAATAAAGATGATGGAATTCGTGAAGTATGAATTTTTTACGTGTATTAAGAAGCGTCTAAAATAGTAATCGATCAGTTAGACATTCTATGGGCGTGGGAAACTTATTGTCGAGTAAGAAGTAATAAAAAATAGGCATATTTCCTCGAATTCTGTTTAACAATGCTATTGTATTTATTTATGTAGTTACTCATTAAATATTATTCCAAGAATCAAACTATAATAAATCAATAGTCGAGATAAAAATAAATGATTGATAACTCTGTTTCTAAATTGTGAGGTTAGGAATACCCATAAAAACATAATTTATTTTCATTAAGGCAAAAAGAGAAATGTTCTCTGGCCGACAATGTCATTAGCTGGTAAATTTGACGGGGAACGCGTTAAATAAAACCTCGCAAATGATTGATCAAAAATAAATCGAACTGGGGCGTATTCCTAATGTTTTTCGTTCTTTCTTTTTGTATCAGATGGTAACGGATGATGCCTCACATTTCGTGTGATAATTGAATCTGTGCGAGGGAAAGGGATGGAGTATTCTGTAAAAAATGTTACGTTTTTTTTGTTTGGAGAATGAATAAAAATACATTTGCGGTATGGGGGAAGGAAGATCACTGAGGTATTTTTCACAGACACGTATGTGGAGTAAATTAAGATGAATGTGGAAAATATTACAGCAACTATTCGAATGATCATAAAACTTTACCAGATTGGAGTGGTTCTTAATAATTTCTCATCCTGCAGACCCAATTATTGTGAATATTCAGTTTATTTTGGTTAGTATTCTATGCATAGCGTCAAAAATATCAGATTTTTCATTATATATGTAATCTTCTTTATCTTCTTTCTCAGCCCTTTCAATTCTAATCCTGGACGTAGGCTTCCTCTTTGACTTTCAGGGCAAGCTGCATTCACTTGTTTCTTGCGATTCGTCTCACGTCATCAGACATTCTTGGCTGAGGTCTTCCTACGTTAATTATATGCAATACTTCAACAAAAATAGTATCATTTCAAAATACGGCAAACATTAGCCTACTTTATATACGTAAATATTTATGAAAGTGATTTAACATTAATAAATTATAATTTAACTGGAGTTCAATAACTGATTCGTCATCAGGATGGAATTCCGAATAACGTTTATTTTAGTTCGGAGAATAAATCTGCGGAAAAGGAGTATGACTGCGATGTAGAGCAAACCATGCCGTACCTGTTGAAGCGTACGTGCGCCATGGATGATATTTTTACGCATTCCCAAAAAATAAAGCTGACCTCCTCCGGTACCAGATGGCGCTGTTCTAGCTGCCACTACATTAGTTTTGTGCTGTGTAGATTTTAATGTAATTTTAATAATTTTAATTGCTTTTTTAATAATTTTGTGCGTCTTGTGAGTCAAATAACTTTCTATGATATTCCTTTAGATATTTTATTAATAAATCTGTGGATTTTTTCAACATTCGAAAATAAATAAAAACTTTATACTCTAAATTCCCAGTACATATATTTTTGTGACAATAATCAGTTAAGCGATATAATGACATCTCTTTTATAAACTTATTTTGATTGATTTTTTAAATTATTTTGTGCGCCTTATAATAATTTTACCTTTTTTAGAACTAAATGTATGGTGCCCTTGGGGCGATATTTATCGCTAAACGGCGCCAAAGAAATGGTCCAATCATTATTAGTGGACATCAGCTTTATTTTTTTGCAGAATATTATAGTTTTATAGATAAATTACCTGTGTTTTATGTCTTATTTCTCTGTATTATTTTTAGGTACAGTATGATTGATTCGTTTACAAAATTGTAACATTTTATAAATATGTTATTTTTTCATGGAACATAATATAATTTGTGGATGGTTGCACATTCTTTGGCCTGAAACAGACGTTTTTCCAGAGCGTTGCGTGCGAGGAGTACTGAGGAAAGGGGGCGGGTTGATGGGATGTTGTCATTGACAACAGAATGGGTAAATTCGACAGAAAAATCGGAACGGTTTGGGAATACATTATTATTTTATCTATTACGTTTTTACGTAACGATTCAAGAAATAACAAACTCAGCTGCGTATCATTTGAGAGACATTTTTGTGTTGAAGAACGTTTTTCAAGTGTTTTGAATTTTGAAAATTAGGTGCCTTAGAACCAATCGAAATGGAGCATTCTGAAATATTTAGAAATGGATTATTGTGAAACATTTAGAAATGGATTATTCTGAAACATTTAGATACGTATTATTGCGAAATACTTAGAAATGGATTATTACGAAATACTTAGAAATTGATTATTGTTAAATATTATTACAATACATTATTTATCTTATATCTGAAATATATAGAAATAGATTATTGTGAAATACTTAGAAATGGATTATTGCGAAATACTTAGAAATGGATTATTACGAAATACTTAGAAATTGATTATTGCTAAATATTATTGAAATTTGAAGAATATTATTATAATACATTATTTATCTTATATCTGCAGATAAATGAGATAAAACACAATTAACAGAGAATTGCTCTAGAGTTCATGAATCTATGAGCAAAATAATTACAAGTACTTCTCGAGTAAGACTAAATAGCGGATATCGTTGCATCTTGCATGCTCGCTTGGAATTTTTGAATTGTAACAAATTTGTTGTGACTATAAAACGCTCAAATTTTTTATTTCTCTTTAGTGTTTCTCGTAAGTTTCGCATATTTGGGTCACAGATTCCGACAACATGAATTTATTATTATTATAGCTGCGCTCTATAAATCTCTTAATTAAATTAAAGATAATACGTTTTAAATTGTTATTACAATATCATGCTTCTGCTTCATAATACTTTGTATACAAACTCGTACTTCCCGCGATTTATCATTTTTGTTTTTGCTCTTACGAAGCAAGCAGCGTGCGGCTGATGTGCTTAAGTATCGTGCAAGTTATTTTGTCACTAAATTCTATGAAATACATTCATAAAGATGTTTACACATCCGGCAACTAGGGGAAAATAGCAACATTACTCTATTAGAGAGTCAGAAATTATGAGATCACAAGAGCTTTGAGGAGACAAGAATGTCTATTTTTAAATTTGTTTGTGTGTGTATTGTGTAACCACACACATAATAATATAGCAGAGTTTAAACAAAGCACTGTTAAATGAGTGAAATATGTATAAATAGATTATTGTGAAATATTTAGATCTGGATTATTGCGAATTACGTAGAAATGGATTAGGTATTGTAAAATATTTAGAAATGGATTATTGCGAAATACGTAAAAATGGATTAGGTATTGTGAAATATTTATAAATGGATTTTGTGAACATTTGTTAATGTTGGCAAACACTTTAGCACGCGTCTAAATTTCTGGTCTATCTTTCATGGCTGTATCTAACAAATACATAGTAGGATAAAAAAGATTATACATTCGAAATTTATTGGTCAGCTCGTAATTACGTTATAATATTTATTTTGAAAAAAAAAAATACAAAAAATGGGCTTGTGTCAATCTCGTGTCAATCAAACAATCTAAAATACTCTCCTGCGCAGTTTACAGAAAGCTAAAATCTTGTGCCGTGAAATGCAGAATATATCGTCAAATTGGAAGTGCTCGCTTCAACCAATTGCGCCAATTACATGTAATTTCAATTACTTGTAATGTCAATATATTTCTGTATTATGTTCATCAGAAGTGTAAATAAATAAATAAATAAATAATTGGGATTTATCTATGGTATAGTAGTAGATGATACACATAATAGTAGAATAGAAAAGATTTTGCACAAATAATATAATGTCTGTTTTCGTAACCTTTGTCAAAGACTTTTTATCTGGAAAAAAGTTGCTATTTCATACAAACATACAGATGATTATAAGTAGCTATGTATGTAGGTGTATATTATATAGGTAGATATCCCGAACATCCCATAGTTCTCTCAGGGGAAGCGATCAATCAATTTACCAGATAGGTTCATATCTATTACTGATACAGGGATGCTGCAGCGAACAATAGTTCCTGAACCATCTTACTTGTTTTATATAGATAATAATACCCACGCAAACATAGGGATGTCGATTGTGAAAAAAGGAATGAAAATAATCATTAGATCGATGTATATTTATAACTTTGTGATCATTTCGTTAAGTACTAGAATGTGGCTTCACCGGAGAATGCTCAAAGTTCCATGGACCGATGTGATCACCAACACAGAAGCTCTCAGGCGAGCTAGAGCAGACAGAGAACTGCTCTCATTAATTAAAGTTATGAAAATTTCATATCTCGGCCACGTGCTAAGAGGGGAGAAGTACTGATGGGTAAGATAGAGGTGCGCCAAGGAGCTGGTAGTACAATCTGGATTCCGGTCCACTCTCTGATATTTCTTAACCAGGACATCTTCCTGTCTTCCCACCCCGATTATACCATCAATATTTGTTAAACCCGAAAAGAGTAAATACTCGGATCAGCTGTAATAACACTCACTGTTTATTGATATGTCAGGCAGAGGTTGAGAATTTGTCCCACAGAATTGATGGCCTATTGTGTAGATAAGACATAATTTATATTTTCACATTGCATATTTATTACATTTATATCGTTGAGTGCTTTCAGTCTCTATTGTAATAGATATTGTAGTAATTCTGAAAGGAAGACTTTGTCCTGTTTTGTTACAGCTGATAAACTGATCTATTCATTAGCGAGACAGAGACAATAGCTGTGCGAGGGGTGGTGATCGGGGGGGAACCTCAAGGGGGAGGCTATGGGGCGAGGGTTGCTGACTGCTGACAGCACTATGAATGGTGAATGCAGGCAGGCATCATCTACCGATACTATTTCATTGTATTTTCATCAAGTTTCATAATAAGATAATATTTCAAACAAACATTAATCAATCTTATTCGACAAAGTTTTTAGGATAATAGTCACTTCCGAGTGTTTTGTCAGTTCAGATTTAGAGTACCTACTTACCTATATACTTTTGATCAAAAGTGAAAGTCATTTAATACGACATATAGGTTTTTGCTTTTGCTGAGAAACTCTTATTCTTCTTTTTCAGCCCGTAGCCATCCACTCCTGGACGTAGGACTCCTCCATCCCTTTCCATGCCAAACGATCTAGGGTCACCTGCATCCATGTTGCACCCGCATCCACGTTGCACCTTCAAAATGTCATCTCTCCGTCGGAGCTGTGGTCGTCCGGGGTTTCTTGTGGTAGTCCTAGGATGCCAGCACAGGAAGTGTTTTGTCCATCTATTGTCTGAGCTGCGGGCGACTCTACTTTGGGCGATGAAACTCTACTCTGAAAAAATTGAAGGATATAAATACACATATTCCGCAGTATATAATCAAAGCTGAAGAAGAGGATGGAAAGATGGGAATCTAATTAAAATACAATTATCTAAATATGTGTAAAATACAGGGTTGATTAGCAGATAAACCCATATTTAAAATGTATAAAATATGTGTTAATTTAGAATAGCAAAAATATTAAAGGCTAACCCCGAAAATTATTGAATAAGTACATGAAAAGATGTAAAAAAAAGTATCCAAAATTTCAAGGTGCTGGTGCATTGGGAAGTTATTAAAATTTGAAACGAAAACTATAGACGTCGAAAACAGACAACAGGGGAAAAGATTCACCCTGAAGATGGCAGTAGTATCGCTGCCAAAAGCTCGGTTACTCAACCACTCGACCCGCAGTGAATCCTGAAGAACGAACAACATGGAAATGGATTCATCGGGCTGCGAAAGCCTACAAGATTATTTAACGACAGGGGAAGTTTAATCAAAGCGTTTAAAAAAGGATTTGAATTTGTCGTACGTTTCAATATGTACAAGTTTTTTCTTTGATGAAGTTTCGTCACACACGCGAAAACTTCTCCTATCATTAAGTGTCACAAGCAAGTAAGATGTTACATGTTACATAATAATATAACTTATCTAGTTCTATGTATTATACGTACAGAGGAAACTTTGGAAATATTAATAACACACATAAATTATTTCATACGTATGAAGCACACTCTACCACATGGGTCCTGTTGAACTTTGTATAGAACCTTATTATCTGTACCTTGTTTGTCTATATTAGTAAATAAAATAGGTAAATCATTACATTACTAAATATTAGTAAGTCATTTTCGGGAAAATCTGTATATAAAAATGCTTTGATATCCCTGATATTTTTTTCCAGTATTAGGCTGACGAATTTATAGAAATATTAATTATGAATGACGATATAGGTATAGACTTTTCTTGATATTAACACTGGAAAGTGTGTAAACGTACCATTTACAATTACAATTATTTACAATACTACTGCATCCTATAAGCAATTTAACACATGGTCAAAGTAGTTTGTTGATACGATTGTATTTCAGGCGGGAGATACGGTACTTATAGAATTTAGGCGCTGATGATCTATTTTACGCTTTACAAAACAAATCTTTAGCTAATTTTAGTGTACAGAAAGCAATTGAGTTTGTTTCACCATGATCCTTAAAAAAGGATATAAAAATAGTCAATAAAATTTACATTCTCCTTATGACACATGTTTAATTCTTTTTCTTGTCAGCCCACTCCCGTCCGCTACTGGACGAAGGCCTCCTCTAATTCCTTTCACGACGCTCGGCTCTATCCTGGGCTCTTTGGATTTAGTTGACACCAACATGTTTAATTATTGCGATTTTATTACTCGAAGAGGTATGAAAATGTGGTTTGTAAATCACAGTTACTGAAATTATAGCATTTAATACCGAAGATAACTTCGTTACCGAATATATATTTTAACTCGTTGATGTCAAATATCATATGACATTAGGATACAAATATTTCCTAGTATCATCAAGAATTTGTAGTGATACATGCAGATATTATGATTATAATATAATGATATGTAGATACATTGTAATACATGCTACGCTAGATATGTATAAGTAGCGTAGTAGCGTAGCACCGTAGCAAGGAACAACGGAGATTAATGACTGTAGTGTTGTGCTACGACGTAGAGTATTGTACTTGCAGACTACACACTTGTACTGTGATTACTTTGAGCGACAACGAACGTTGTATGTTTCTGACATGTCTATATATTAAACACCTACCTATACTTTGTACCTACTATATTATTATCATTTTGTGAAAGAGTCATTCTTTAGTCAGAACATTCGCTTTCCTAAACGATTTTGTAAACCACTTTTTCTTCAATTTCAATTTTCAATTTATTAATCATTAATATAATTTACAAGTATGTGTAACATTAAAACATTATATGCATATATTAAACAACAAGAATGACAACATCCCCAGTCGGCAAATATTTTTCTGATATAAGGGGAAACTCACGAAAGTGAATATTGGAAAGTTAAAACTTTATGTATGAAAATCGGTGATTTTTATTTAAATCTCAGCCTAGTTGCTTATGAGGACAGGGCGCGGAGGCAAGATTTGCCAACACACTTCTCTGTATTATCAGCCAGGAGAGTCTACATAGTATCATTCATTGTTAGCATATAAACTCATCATTGAAGGAATCCCGCGGGCTTAAGGCCCTCCACATCCCAGGCGCATTACTAGCGACCTCATTACCCGCACTTCTAGGCAAATCTATATTAAGAGGTTAGCCTTAAGGGAGCCCCCTGGCAAACCCCACCCATAAATTACATTCCTTCAGTGTCCTTATCCAAGGAGGTTACAATTCACACTTACAGATAGATCATCACCCAATACTGGCAAAAAATCATCTATCCAGATATCATCATGGGTATTAAAGGATTAGACTCAGAAGCGCGAGGCCTAAAACACAAGCATTGTGCCGAATTTACTGATAATAATTTCTTGTTTTGTGACAATACTGAAACAAATATTATAAAGTTTACTTGCAAAAGCTGTTAATTTCCTCTTTGCGTACTCAACAACATAATATTGTATTGGCAAACAGAACTATTATTAGAATAATGCTCTTTATTCAATAGATTCAATATATTACTCTCACACAATACTAATATAACAATACTATACGAATGTTATGAAAATGTCTTACAATGCTTCAATATCTTCAAAACAATACGTGTACAATATTTGTATGAACATACTGAGAACATTGTAGGTTTGTATTGAGATATTGATGTCGCAGCGTATGAAAGGCATAACTGAAATACATTATTTTAATACGACATTGTTTCTTACATAAATACACTTGTAGGCAATGTATGGAACGATCTGGAACGATAATACTTTTGTCAAATATGTGTTTTAAAAGTTTTCTTGCAATAGACATGTTATTCCGACAAATTTACTTTCGTCTGAATGAGATAAAGTCGTTTTAACGGAATGAAATAAGTTTAAATCTATAAAATTTGCAATTTCAGTTTATAGTTTACTTCTTCTTCTTCATCAGCCTATCTCCGTCCACTCCGGAACAAAGCCCTCCTCCATCTGCCTCCATGTTGTCCTGTCCTGTGCAGACTGCATCCAGGTTGCACCGACATGTCGGACCAGGCCGACCAGTTCGTCTCTCCATCTCAGCTGTGGCCGTCCCACACTTCTATTCCCATCTCGAGGTCTCCAATTTAGGAGGTTCTTGGTCCACTTGCTCTCTGCGCTTCTAGCCACGTGTCCTTTTCATTTCCACTTTAGTTTACTTACTTACATTTAATTTATTTTTGTCAACGTTACTCAAGCCCATAAGGCTTCGAGTACCACTCCGGCTGCTACTTTTCAGATACATTATTCAAGTTCTTTATAAAACGTTACATACATTCAGCAGAGTATGGTGCACCATACATTAGAGAGATGTTATAATATATTTAGGGATATCTGGATGTAGGTACATAACACTATCAATAGTGTCCATACAATATGTGGTATACATGGTAAGCAGGTATATGTGAAGTGAGTAGGTCCCATAATATTTTGTTAAATGGTATTAAAACATCCATTTGAAGTGTAGATATCATACACATAGACGTTTTCTTCCGTTACATGGCATTTTCCTCTACAGACTTTTAAACATCAGTTATGTTGGAACGTTAGCTGTGCACAACATTTTCAATACTTGAGCGTTATCATCAATAATAATGCTTGTATTATTATTAACAAATGGAGGAAATTTGAATCCCGCTGTTCAGATAGTGGCTGCACCGACCGACGCGACGCCGACGTTTGCTAAGGATTTCTTCAGTAGATAAAACATCGAATGAAGAGGTTTTCCAAAGAGCAGACGTAGAACGTGAGCTCCTCAACTCAATAAAACGAAGTAACATGGCGTACTTGGGGCATGTTCTGCGAGGCAAAAAATCTAAACTAGATAGATTATGAGGGGCAAACTATAGGGACGCCGAGGCATGGGAAGACTTCAGATGTCGTGGCTGTCGACGAACTGATCTGTACTGCGGCAGACAAGGATGCTTTCTCTATTGTGATCGCCGTAAAAATATTGAGAAGGAAGCAAAAGCAAATGAGTAGGTATGTAATGGACAGTTGGTACGTTTGCATTTAAGAAATATTAACTAAAATTTGACTTACTGAATAATTTGTTAATGAAAAAGTTTCTTCACTCCTGTCTTGTATGTTATCAGTATCTGTCCTCTGGCTATGTGTCGGTTTTCCGGCATCCCAGTCCGGTCACTTTTCAATGGAAGAATATGTTTCAATGTACATAACGTACATTATCTGGGTCGCTGATAATACTATGAAGCTATGAAAGTGCTGGATGGCTGGATGCTGAATGTTGGCAGGTATTAAGTATGATGAATAAAAGGATCATACTTTCAACATATAATACGAGAACTCAACCAAATAGTATGAGACAGGAATTTATCCTATCCACTATCTAAGTACATGACACTGTAGGTATTTCATGCCCATTTTATCGAATGAATGTATGCATCAAATTTAAACGTTACGGAGAGAAAGGTTATATTTATTGAAAGGATTTTGAATGTGTTCAGATTGGGACTGTTGATCATTGTGACGAAGTGTCTCATATTTAATTTAATAATATTAAAAGCAACAATGAATTTCGTGTGAGATATTGGGGAAATCCATAAGGTGATGCGAAGTGCAATATAATATCCAAGATATAATACTGACGCGGATCTTTGTATTACGAAAGGTTGCAACAGTTTCAATCATTAACGCTATGTTATTGAATATATATTCTTACAGTATCATTGTGAAATGTTTACATAAAGAAAGAAGAAATAAATAAGATAAAATTTCTGCTATTTTCCTTCATCCTTGGATTGGTCGTTTCACGTTTCATAGTTCAAGAATCGTGAATGTCTTGAACTGAAGAAACTACTTGCAAAATACACAGAAATATATACTCAGTTTAGTCTTCAGTTATCCATTTCAAATCTGTATAGAAGACCAGTCCATATCGTGGTATATTTGTTCCAGATACTCTAAACAAGGGCTTCTTCTGGACGTCAATTTCTCAATAACTCATTGTCCTTATATATGTAAAAATATGTGAATACAAATGGCGAATTATAATTGCATAAAATGCGGTATCTTCTGAGCAGCTTGACATTTATGCTTAAAGTAAAAATTATTTACATAATACGTACTGGTAAGAAATCTATTATTCTTTCATGACCCCGTCATGCATGAATCGTGAATTCATTTCCCCTTTTCGCAGCCATTTAAAACGCACACGTATATAATGTTATAGTGAATCCCTTAATATTTTATATAACGTGAACATATGTAACTTATTTGCCCGCAAAATTTTACTCGAATCCTAAATCCAGGACCAGATTAAAATTTAAAGGGAAAATCACACACGACGATTATAATTATAAGTAAAATTTAATTGAAAAATATTGATGTTTTTTTATATTATTTCGCTATATTATATTTTGTTCTAATGTTGCATCTGCAATTGCAATGACGCATTGCTTTGCATGCGTATTTGACAGTTATGAAAATGACGCTGAAACTGCCTTCAGTAAAGCTTTGAAATTGTTTACAGCCGCACATGACGCGGAAGCGCATACATAGTGGTTGATAACTAAGCGAATTCATATCGCAAATTAATATCGCAAATTACATAGACACCAAACATCATGATGTATCATGACAAGTATATCGAAAACGGCGATTACATTATAAAAAAACTTGTCAAAGTAAATTGGTAAAGATTTTGTAATACAATGTGTCTTATGATATATTGGAATAGTTTAGTAAAAACGCTCTGAAACATTCTTATATTAGGGCGATAAAAAACCTTTGAAAATGAAGTTAAATTACTTTGAATTAACTAAACTTTATTTCATTGACGAGGTGATTTTATTACAAAAGAAAATAAAATTAAGAAATAACGTCGTTGATTTAGTATGGCGTCGGTATTTCCACTTTACCATCCCTGTGCGTGTGGCAACATTATAAAAGATTAAATAAATTTTCGGCGATAGACCCATGAAAATTAAATAAATTAGGGACGTTATTACCCAAGTTTTACGACCATATTGGGTTTGGGGAATGAATTATATATTATCATCATCAAAGGCTACTGGACGCGTTTGTAATATACTCGCACATACATGCATACATAATGACTTAGATTGCTATACATTCATATTAATTTATATTGTAGATTTATTTTAGCAGTTATACTAATGATAATGTTAATATTTTAAGGCGAGTCCTAAAGTAATTTAACATATTTATTACCGCTACTTCCCAGAAGGCTTCCCACCTCCAGTCTCGGATGTTTCAGAAGCGTATGTCCTAACTCATCCAGATTTTTTATGCTAGGAGGGTAAAGTAGAAGGGTTACTCTGACAAATATGTTTCATTACATACAAGGCCATTCAGAGCACTATTAAAAGTAATACCTACGAGTATATATTGAATGAGCTGTCTAGCAATGGTCTGGATATGTATAATATGGCATATAGTGAATTTGTTGCCCGCATCGAATTGTGTCTGTAATCCGATTGGATGCAGATATTGCGATGCTCTCTATATGATTGTATTTTGTAATTAGCATAAAAAATATTGTAACCTCACATTGCGTGGCGCAAAGGTGTTTTACACTGTAATGCCACACGATGATATTAATATCAAATAAATAAATAAATATATGCTTAAAATCTCGTCTGAATTCATAAAAAAACACAGTTTTTAATAAAAAATATCCAATATTTACAAACCTCTGGATGTATGTAAAATTATGATATAACAACAACATAATGCCGTCATCAAAACACAGATGTCAGAATGAAAGGGATCAATTAACTATTGATGGAGAATACTCCTAACGTATCGGTCCGCTCATTAAAATTAAGCTCACAAAATATGGATAACTTTTTGATGGGATAATTTAAAATTGATGGTTTTTTCGACCAACACTGATACACTCTATGGAATAAGTTATTTTGTTTTTATTTTTTAGTAATTTTTGTAGATTTTATAAAACACTTTTATGTGGGGTGCTAGACTCGATTCCCGGTGGGATCAGTGATGGTATGCCTGCATGCCATAGACTATTGAGTATAGGGAGTATAGGATATATATTTTACATAGTAAAATTGGGAAGCTGTTATGGACAAGGCATAAAGAAATGAAAAATGATACCTAAAATAGTATCTTCATTATGCCATAACTCATGCTATATGTAGCTTTGGCAGATAAAAACTGAAATGGCTGGATGTTAAAAAGATGAAAACATGCTTGGCATCAGGGACTGATGGAGAATTACACCTTAGGTAAAGGGCAACTATTGTTGGAATGTGCCAGTGGGTACAACGGGCTGTGTGCCAGGGAGTACAATAAAAGTATTTTGTGTATGGAAAAGTGTGGTACTGAACTTTCATGAGTCTTATGACTGACCATCAGTCGGTTATATCAGCTTAATAATAATAGGTATCAATCGATTCGACTTATCCGAAATTTGGTACAACTATTGATGTTTGTCTTTTATACCCTATGAAAATTTACATAAACATTTTTGTTAAAATAAAGTGTAGGTATTAAAAAACGAATAAAGGGAAAACGGATGAAATATTCTCCCGTAGTAATCCACTGAATATCCATTATTTAGTGCTAATCCCTTGGGTCTCGGAGTGGAAGTGTTCGTTGTCTATTATGGAGTTTATCTGTCACAAGGTTTGGAGTTTTAAGTTTCATTCCCGCAGGACCAGCAGGATATGGCGACGGCTGAGACGCGGAAGGGGCAAAGAGAAAGATAAAGTGTGACTAGATACTTTGTAATGGCACTGGATAAAATAATGGATAGTATTCTAACGAAATTTTCAGCGCATAATGCTCAACATTATGATTAAATATCTCTCTGATATTGAACTGTATCTCATGAGCTGATCAAGTCTCCAACAATAGAGTTTTGCGAATAATAGACAATAATTGAGAACTTCAGAAATCAGAGACGAAAATCCGCACCCTTGGCCTACAATATTTTGTGGTAAAAAAATTGCGCTTATTCGACTGTCAGTGTAGAAGGGAAAAATTACCACTTAATGTCTCACTTTTCGGTATTCTTCTCGTTCTAAAATCAATGTGGGTTTTGATCCATTACTGCATTTCTGACATTTTGTGATTAACTGCTTCCAATCTGAGACTTCTTTCGTAAGCATACTCTTAAGTACTCAAGTTATCTGGGAGTCATGGCTCCACATCATTGTTTTTTAAGTGGTTTTTTCCTCTTGGCGTCGATTTGTGAATTTATTCAGGAACCCATACAAACTTCTTGTCAAGATACGTCGTTCTTCAGACTCGATCTGGCTACATTCATAAGGGGGTGGCCCGCTTGCCTGTTTATAAAATGTAAAAATTACCCGCAGCTACAGTTCTGGCCCTATTTAAGGTAAACCTTTGTTAGAATTGATATTAAAAAAAAAAACCAAAAACATAAATCCTTGTTATGTCACTGGAACAATTAGCAGATAGATAAAAAAACGTTGTGAAAATAAAATAGCATATTGCTGTGCAACAAAGCATATTATAATATTCCTTTTATATAAACGCGTTCTTTGACACCAAAATATTTAATAATTTATGACAAAATGGCGTTTGATTTAAAGCGTCAACGAAAACAGACTGTAAATAAAAATAATAGAATGATAAAACAAAACAACGAAATGTCACAAAGAGTAGAAAACGAACAAAAGGTATCAGTCATATAATTTCTTTTGTTTCTGAAAAAATGGCGTAATATTCATTAATTTGAACAAGCCCACGATTCTAAAAAACGTGTTGAAAATTATTAACGTTATCTAGATACTGGGACTTTTCACAATTAATTATTTATAGCTTTCTATAATATCCAAATGTTACAACCCATGTATCGTTTAAAAAAAAACACCATGGATTTCGAACTTTTCAGCAGATAATGCCGAAATGATTGTTTTTTTAAAACGGATTAACGGTTTTTTCTAAAAAATCGTTTTCAGCTTCTTCTTATAGATCAGATCTGTTTTGGCAGTAATCTCTTGGAAAGTCGAGAACCAGCTCTCCCTGCATCTTTTAGGCGGACTTCCATAAAAACGATGACCAGGTGGTATTTCGTTTGCAGCAATGTAAGGGAGCACTTTTTAGTGCATAAAAGAATGTTAACCTTAACCAGTTAAGAGTGTGCATACCGACATTTCAAAAATTTCTAAAAACGGGAGACCTTCTATCTCGTCAACCGTTACTAAATATTCTTTGAAAGAAAATAGGGTAGATGCATTGAACCTTTATCTAGGGAATAACCGTAATAGATTTTTAATATCTTGTATAGATTTCACAAAAAAAAATATTAAAAAAAACCTCTGACCTTTTTTCCGAAAGACGGAAACTCGTTTCCCGAAAGTCGCGGAGTATTTTTTTTCTCTTGTACTGATAATATGCATTAAAATCTAGGGAATAACCGTAAAAGTTTTTTGATAGACGCAAAATTAATCCCAAAAAATTGAAAAAAAACGCTATTTTCACCATTTTATCATGCGATTGTCACGCAATTTTGAACCTTAATGCCGTGGGAAAAGACTGTGACGTCATTCCTGGTGCCATGCCCTTAACATTGATTTTGTACATGCGTACTAATTAGGCCTTTGGTGACCTAGGTCTACACATGCTAATGTGTTTCAACAGCTATTAATAAGTCATCGAAATACATGAAAAAAAAATACAATTGCAAGATTTATTTTCAATTACTACCAACCGGAATGACGCATTCAGACCACAATACCAGCGAGAGGTACACACAACATATCCCTGTCACAGTTAGGCATACGGGATATTTTTATTACATTAATGTGCATGTAGATATAAAATAATATCGTATGATGTATGGCAGGGGTACGTTTGTCACTAGATCTCGTTAATCTTCGTTCAGATACAACGACAATAATGATATCATAATATTATCTACCTACGTACATCGTACACTATGCATACTCGTATTATTATGAGTTTAGAGGATGTATAGGTACAGGAAGTGGGACAGAATGTATTATTACGTTAAGATATGACAGTCAAGGTTTCGCCAAAATAAATCGATGGAAATATAGATATATGCGACATTTGCGATATTGCCACTAACTTGTGAATATACAAAATTAGCAGGCAGGCCACAATCAATGGAATAAGAATTGCTACATTTGCACGAAGGAAGGTGTATATTTTTCTGCGACAGATTTCCCCTGATCTTAAAAAATGATTATATTTATTTACTATATTTGATGATATTTTGTCCGTAAAATATAAAATAAAAAAATTATTTATAACATAATTATTATATTAATATTTTGGCTTGTAATTATATGAAATTTAACGACCACACTGATATTAATTTGTCGGGAATTTTAATTAAAATTTAATCATAATTAAATAACCATTATTTTGATGATATTAAGAATTATTATTATTTGCGTTATATTTCATATTAATTTTAGGACTTTATTCAATTATAAATTTTGTTGCATTACAACGTCACATGTAGCAAACAAACTGCGTCCTTTAACGTTTTTTGTGGGAACGCAAGGAGGTCATCAAACTCACCACTCGAAAGAGTTTTGCATTGCGTTTGGCTTCTTCCCAATATATTACAATTTTTCTTCTTTCATTGGTATCATCCCCACCTACAAAGCCTTTTTTTTCATTGCAAAGCTCAATAAATCAACAAAAAGACCCCATCTCGAAATCACTACTTTTATTTAACCTTATATTGCAGAAAGAGGTTCATGTTGCGAGACGAGAAAGTGAAGGTTGGACTACGAAAATTCTAAGCTGGAGATCTTATGAATCTAATAGAGACCACAGAAGAGATGGACCGAAGATATTCGTAAGACACTGGCGGAGAGTAGATGGATGCAAAGTGCCAAGGACAGGAAGACTTGCGAAGAGGCATACCCAGCAGCGGAGAGAAACAGGCTGATACTAATAAAAAGAAGAACCCTAAAGACCCTTTGAAGACTATTAGGTTACCATAAAAACTTCTTCTTCGTCTTCTGCTTCATCTATGCTCGGAGCCTGCTCCTGGGACACATACGTCTAACTATCTCGCCATCTTTTATGTGTGATCTTCCTGGGAGTCTGGTACCTAACGCCAGCTGGCACGGCAGCTTAAAAACTAGCGTTACGAAATCTTACGCATCCACAGTAGACTCTCCCATACAAATTAGCACGCGGAAAATACAAAATTCACACATTAATATTGAAAAAAAAAATGTATTTCCAAATAGCTAGATAAATATGTAATCCAAAACTACCATAGAAAAAACTGGTGTATCTTTTGGATTATTTTGACAACATCGCGAAGTACGAGTTAGCGCGCTAGATCAAATTTGAAAACAATTCAGTTCGTTTAGTACTGCGCGCGGGAGAGCACGCTTCTCAAAAAAATTGTATTGGACTATATTATTTTTATACTAATGGCGAATTCTACTAGAGGTACTGTATATTTTGTGCATAATTATTAATGTAAATGTTGTAATTTTATGTACTTAATTAATTATATTATAAAGACATGTAATCTCACTACTATTTTTTTTAATTTTTTTATTTTAATAGCTTATACCTTTTTTGCTACACCGAGCTACATTTCAGTTTTTTGATATTATAATTCCCAATATCCTCTACTTTATAGGGATGCAAAAATTGGCTGCCGATACGTGCCTAAACGACAGTTTTTGTGATTTTTACAGAGCGGAGGCGCGGCATTAATCGCCTAGAATTGGTTGAATTTCTGAGGCGAAACGGGGATATTCTACCACTCAATTTTCATTCTCGAAAAATTATAATACCATATATACTTAATAAATGGGGTATTGGGCATTCCGAAGAATTCGAAAAAATAAACGAGAAAGCCATTACATCGTTTTTTTTATGCTTACGAAGAAGGTGGTATGAATCGGCGCGCACGTGGAAAATATTTCTGAAAAAGAATGCGATGTGGCTCAGTGGCTCAGAACTGTTTGTAGACTCAGATTTTCACTCAGACTTTCCACAGTGTTTTGCCCGTGGTCGACCAAAAAAGACATACGAAATCGCAAGCAAGACTGCGAAACGTCAAAAAGTGTCAAATCTTGTAGAGAAACACTCCACCGACGAACTTACACATGCAGCGGAACTAAGCTTGTTTAAGAGTGGAAAGAGAGTGGCATCTTCAGTAGTCCACGAAGCCACTGCAACAACCCCAAAGCGAGCGGTGAAAATAAAAAGAGCATACCTGTTGTCCATTAAGACACCACTTTCTAAGTTTAGAGCAATAGAAGCGTTAGCATTAATGGTAGATTTGAATTTATCCAAAGAAAAATACATCGTATTGCGTAAAAACTTTAAAATTAAAGGAGCAAATATTTTGCCGTGCTACAAATCTGTATTTAAGGAGAAAAGTGAGTGCTATCCACCAAAACAAGACATAATTATTTCGGACTACGGAGCACAAATAAATTTACAGGCCATTGTTGATATCACGATCCAACGTATAATACGTGTGCAAGATGCAGATTTCTCGGAAAAGTTAGAAGACGTATATGAAAAAAGCATCCAGTGCATTTTTAAATGGGGATTAGATGGTAGTTCAGGACACAGTCGGTACAAGCAAAAATTCGTCAGTGATAATTCACGTAATTCAAATGACGACGAACATTTAATGACAACTTGCTTAGTTCCTCTACAGATATATGGAATCAGTAGGGAAGACAATAAGAAACAGATATTGTGGCAAAATAATAGATCATCGTCTACCAGGTATTGTCGTCCAATAAAATTCGAATTTCAGAAGGAAACTGTGGAATCTACAAAACGGGAAGTTGAGAGAATAAACAGTGAAATTAGTCATCTTCGGCCTACTTTAGCAGAATTTAATGGCAAAACAATTTCCATCACCCATAATTTGATTATGACAATGGTCGACGGAAAAATATGTAATGCCATCACAGGAACCAGTTCGCAAGTTTGTTACATATGTGGGGCATCTCCAAAGGAAATGAACATACTACAAAACCTCGAAAAGAAAGAAAAGATTCAATCAAGATATTCTTTTGGTTTATCTACACTACACGCGTACATCCGATTTTTTGAATGTTTATTACATATTTCGTATAGGTTAGGTATACAAAAATGGCAAATTAGAGATGCAGCTGATAAAGAAAAATTTAATACACGTAAAAAATACATTATTGACAGGTTCAAGAAGGAAATGTATTTGTTAGTGGACCAACCAAAACAAGGTGGTGGTAACTCTAACGACGGAAATACTGCAAGAAGATTTTTTAGCAATGTCGAGTTATCTTCGAGTATTACAGGAATTGACCAAGATCTAATTTTAAGATTTTCATGTATTTTACGCGCAATGTCTAGCGGGCGTGATATAGATATAGAAAAATTTGAAAAATATACAAATGAGACTGCAAAACTATATGTGAGATTATACGGCTGGTATTACATGCCTGCCAGTGTACACAAAATATTAATTCATGGGGCGGATGTTATTAATTCGCTTTTATTACCAATAGGACAATTTTCGGAAGAAGCATTAGAAGCACGAAATAAGGAATGGAAAAAGTATAGACTAAGTCATTCTAGACTTTGTTCTAGATCGAAGACGAACGAAGACGTTCTACATTACCTCTTAATTACATCAGATCCAGAGATAACTAGTTTGAGAACCATACCTTCTAAACCAGATACACCGTTTCCCAAAGAAGTGCTATCACTCTTTAAAAATACAGATAATATATCAGAGCCAGAATCAGAGTCAGATGTATCTAGTGAAGACGAGTAAATGGTGATATACTATGTGATTACCTTACCATAATATTATATAGTTTTCTCAATCAAAGACCATAAGAAAATTAACTATTGAAGTATGATAAAACATGTATTTACTTTTAAATGGTATTACAATTATTAATTTCTTGAACAGATTCATGTATCCATCATTGTTAAAACGTTCATAATATTGTATATTTTTTGTTGATTTTTTAACATATTACTGTTTATAATATGGTAGGTATAGTTTGTAAAACACTGTAGGTATAAGTTTATTAGTTATTACATTTATCCATTACTAATACAATATTACAACATTACATAACACAGCACAAAATAATACAATCAAGACAATTAGAAAACAAAATATCCCCAGTCAGCGAAATGAATTATTGGTATGAGGGGATTTCACTCTCTTACAGTTAAACATATATATACCTAAAATATAAATAGTACAACCCTAAATAGTATAACAAACATAATATGTATTTGTGGTTTTAAAGAGTAGATTAGCCTGGGCTGTTTCTTGTACATAAAAAATAGTTGTTCTTTAGTGTACACTCAATCGCTATTTTGAGAGAGATAAAAATGCATGTTTATATCATATAGGCATTATGTATTAGTCATTATTATATGAAGTTTAAAAAGGAGTAACAATTGTGTGCATTAATTAACGTTATATAATAAAGATTTAAAATTTATTATTGTATTTTTTGTATAGTAAATATCTGTGACTTATCTGTGATTAGTGAGGGGGGTTTCAGCCTCTACGTCTAACCTAAAAGTGATGTTATGTTCATGTATAGGTGTCAAACAAGTAAATGATGATAACATTGATTAAAAAAAATAAAATTATTATAAATTTCCAGTGCCGCAACAAGGTTTTATTAAAGCTGACATTCACTGTATTTTTCTTCTTATATAGGCCTACAGTTATATGTACATAGCATGTACCGCAAGCATGCTTGTTGAGTGTTATTACATAATATCTATAATATAATGTCTATTTGATCATTGTACATCAAAAAATATATAATTTTATTGATAGTTCAGCTGCTATGATTTTCTGATTTCTAAATTCCCGAAAGAATCTATTGTGGCATCTGGCGGATATAATACTATAAAGCATAGATCAGTGTGAGTTAGCCTATGTAAGTGTTAACATCACATTAGATGTGTAAGCCGTTAGACAATGATATTATTATTAATTACATACATAATTCCATTAAATAATTCAGTAATAAATTATTCGAAATGCAACGTTAGTGTTTAAACATCAAGTTATTTCATAACGTTAATTTTAATTTATGGCTTTCAATGCAATGCACCTATCGCAATACCTAAATATGATTTAATATTCTAATTACAGATTTACAAAAAACATGCCATAATTACTACTCCAAGCAAAATGAGACATGACTACAAGATCACAAGGTTAAGAAACAAGCGGGAATAAGTAATAAGTATCTACCTAATATCTATAAAATGAATGAAATAATGTGTAGCGACGTTGGTCATATCGACTTTCGTCGTTTACCATTCGGTTTAAGTGATGCGCCAGACAACTCCCCTACCTGATACCTCCTAAAAGATCCTTACGTCTTTTTCTAACAAGGAATTAAAGTCATCATAAATACATCCTACAACGTCCTCACGTCTTTTTCTAACAAGGAATTAAAGTCCTTTCCCTTTCTATATAATACATTTTCTCATTTATTCATGGACAGTGGATACCCATATTTAATTGTGGCCTATGTGTTTTTTGTGTTCTTGGTAGATACCTACTCAGATTTTAGCCCAGATCCTATACTATATTTTGAATTTTGAAGGATATTTTTTTCTGTACTTTTCTTATATGCCTCTGAATACCCTTTTCTCTGACTCAATGTAGGATTCCAATCAATTAAACAAATGAAGTACCTTTGGGTCCTTTAGAATATCAAATTTTAGATGCAATTTTACTGTAAAATTCAAATGTAAAATTGATGTAATGATCAATTTTATATTTGAAATTATTGTTCTCTAAAATGTTTGCACTGCTTAGTCAAAAATCTATTGTATAAGCAAAATGTATTAAAGGAAATAACAATAAACTGATGATTTGTAGTCGTAGGTATTATTTCAATATCGATTTGTTCATAGCGAGCTGATACAAATAATATTATTATAATCTAAATGAATCATTCCCCTGTGATTTCCATATAAACTACAATAATTTAGTGTAATTCATTACACACGAATATTGGATTAATAATATTATTTATTTATTCTGAATAATACGGCTGATTCTGCGGGAAAATTACTTACGATATTAATTTATGGAAATCGATATTTGGTACTGACTGGATACTCAGTCAGTCCAATCACCGATTACTTACAAATAAAATCTTTGTTTTTTTATTTTATTTTTATTTTAAGATACTGTAGCTGAATTTCGTATATAATAATGATTACTCATCATCATCATCATCAGCCCGCGTTTGCCCATTGCACGACATAGGCCTCCCCTCTCCTCCTCCACTTCTCCCGCTCCTGTGCGATTCCCATCCACTTATAACATTATTTAAATAATTAGGTAAAAATAAACGAGAAAACACATTATAAATAAAAGCAGAGAATTTTAATTCCTTTTTGCAAATATGCGAAAGTTGTCTGGCCCATCGTTTAAACCAAATGATAGACAATGAAACTTGTAACTAAGATTGTTCTATAAAGGTCCACGTGGAAGAAAACCCAAAGATGGATGGTTTTTCATACCGCATGTCGCCTTGGAGAGAGAAGAACAATCCATTATATATACAGCGCCATAAAATGATCATCGAGAGTAACTTCCCGACGGATGAAGAATAAAAAGTCTGTTGCCTTTTGTTGTACTGCCCAGAGCATAGACTACCAGGCAACAATCAGCTATAAGTCTGATGAAAGTTAATCCTTCACTGTATACCTGCTGGGATCTTTGAATACTTTAAAAATATTTTCCCAAATAATGATTTTTGCCTTTTTTGAACACTGGTACCAACGGTCTTACAAATAGTTCTTTAATGGATTTTATAGTCTGGATATTTTTTGTACGGTATGACACTATGTATGTAGTTCCTGAAAATGATAAATGATCGTGTAGAGTATTACAAAAATATTATACTTATATGAAAATATGATATGTATACAAACACTTAACGTCACAAAAACTATAAAGTCCCTGTATCGAAAATGTTACATTTTACGTTGGAGTGCCACTGAACACATTCTGGTATTGACACGACAACCATACTTACGAAAGTGTTAAGTGGCTCTCGTGGAGTTGAAGAATATACTGCATTTCGATACACAAGAGGGCAGGGAGGCATGTGTTAATGGGTATTTTTTTTATTTGTGGAGTATTAGAAACGCTCTTGTACTCGTTGCTTTTATGAACGATGAGTTCGTAAAATATATCCGTAAAATTTTATGATTTTCGTCTCAAATATGTAGACTCAATATTTCTATTTGAATGTTTCTTTTTGCGGTATTGTCGCGTGTGGAACAACGATTTTTGGCATCCCAGAAGAACTGCTTTTACTACTCAATGTTCATTGACTCTTTGACAATGAGATTTAAACATTTGGAATAATTCCTGGAATAAGATTTTTTATTCGATCCGCTTGATGGAAAGCAGGTTGAAGCTACCAGCGAAGCATTTAATAATATCTATGGATATAATATCTGGAAAGAGGTAAGGTTCAGTGTTAAAACTATGCGGCCTATTTAATTGATTTAGTCTCGTTTAATAAGCAGTTTTGGGAATATATACGTGTTTCAGAAGGATGCTGGGTTTAAGGTATGGTGACCTCCCTATGTTCCCTTGAAAGAAGTATACTAAATATAAAATTAAATGGTAACCTTTTCAGGAACAGCGATTATGGATCCTACCTATTATTAGTTGTTTACCCCTGTCGCTAGAGGGGTGGTGATTATGGCTCACTTTTGTTGGGGATGTGAATGCATCCGGGGCCCTCCAATTTCCCACTTACAATAGTCCTTCGGTGTGTTCTCTAGCTCTACAAGAGACTGAGAATAGAGAAGATGTGAACTCGTTCTGGAATACTCTGTAGTGGTATAAATTACACGCATTCATTGATTCAGTGAAACGCGTTCTATTTTTTGAATGGAGGTCTATGCAAAACGAAGTGATTATCCAGTCAGTACCCTTCACAAAACTTTTTACTTTTATATGGCGCGAAAGTGTCGTCTAAGTAATGATTGGTTTTAGTTGTTATTATTTCTTTTATTGACAGCCTTTGTTGCTGATGTATGCTGCAGGCGCCCTTAATTCGAGAGTTGACACGAGATGTTTTCATTTTTGTATGATAATGTATTCATGTTTTGTTGATGTCTCTGTGGGTGTTACATATAAAATAAAATAAATTTAAGGAAATCTTTCGGAGATTCAAAATATTGTGTTCCATTTTGATATTGTTACAATAACTTCCACTAAGAAACATAGGTAAAAATACATGCAACTTTTTACGAGAAAGAACTTTCATCATGTTGTCGGTTTTATGTTAAAAATTTAGATGCATATAAAAAATATTTGAAACGCTGCCGATTCGCAGAATATGTTTTGGCTTTGTAAAGAAAGAGAGGATGATAAAATGAGTTCTGTATATACAACGCAGAAAGATCTCAGCTATTTCTTTTTAAAAGAAAAACTACAGGGAACCCTCCTTTCAAGCGACCTACTTGTACTTCCTGCTTTTTTTAAAGTTCCAGCATTACAGACTAAAGCTTGGAGGTTGGATCGCGAGTTTTTAATTTCGGTTCCGTTCTGTTATTTGCTTTTGAGAAACCGTGAGAATTAAGCATTATTATCAAATGTAAGATTCTATATCCATTCTGTGTGTAGTGGTGTCCATTCTGACTCTCAATTCATATTCAACACCTAGAAATTTGAATACATTATTTGATTATTCTTTGATCTTCAAAGATTCTCTGGAGATATTATTCATTTCCTGTCTCTCAGGATAAATGAATTCAAAGAAAGAAGACCAGGGTCGCCGATGTCGTCCACAGAGTTTCCTGGGCTGTTCATGTAGGCAGAACCGGAGACTCTAGGTGAATTAAAAGAGTTCTGGAGTGGCGATCTAGAACAAGAAGAAGAAGTGTCGGTAGGTCCCAAGCAAGGGGGTCGGATGATGAAAGACGAGTTACTGGAGGCGGTTAGATGCAGTGTGCCCAGGATAGGGAACTATAGAAATCTATGGAGGCATATGTTCAGCAGAGGACACAAAGGGGTCGACAAGAAAGATATAGAAAAATTGTCATTTTCATGTCGGCTTTATTAATCTTTTAGCTTAATTCAAAGTTGACTTATTAACAGTTGAGCCGACTATGCGAACAGATTTTGTCAAGGAGGTTATGAATGGCTAGATTTATAAAAGAATGTTATGGGTGAATGGATGGATGACTTTCTGTGATAGCGGCTAACGTTATGATATGTAATACGAAAGCCTAAAACACATTTCTATACCATAATTTTTACGGAAAAAAGTACATAGTTTCTGTATATTTTGTGGTGACTTTGTGTTTTGACTGGTGGTAGTTCTTTGTACTAACTAAAAGCGATTACATTATATGGAGTTCTTTGGTTTGGGTATCCTCCTCTTCTTTTTCAAGTGTCCTTTCGGGCCCTCACGACGTTGAAGATCACTTGGGAGAAAGCTTTCCTATCCTTCTTAATCTTAATATAGACCTGATGGCCTGTTACTTAAGAAAGGTTGGCCTCCTGCGAGGTCGACTTTTGGTGGTCTGCCTGGGGGTCGCCTGCCTTGGGCTCGGTCATCTTCGCAAAGGTCAAGGTGGCCAGTGCAAAACAGTTTCTCCCCAGTTCTGAATCCAGCCCATTATCGATGTATATATGTTTCGAAGTTAGGAAAACTGCTTTCTTCTGACCCCAACTTGTGTATTACGACAGTCTTCTTCTTCTTATCGTGTCGGTCAGCACTCATTAGATCCCCCTCCGCTCCCAGAAAGCCACAACCTCTCTTGCGTCATCGTTCAAGGAGCTACGAAACTCTCCCATGTGCACCGCCCAGGAGCCATTGAGCAGGCCAGGAGGTGCTCAGTGTCCTGCAGCTGAACGACAGTGAATAATAATAAAGAAGTCCGTCATTGTTGACGGTTACAACTAGTAATGATTATAAAGCGTTATGTTGCGCAGGTGTATCTATAGTCACACGAGTGGGTGACAAGGTACCTAATATTTTCCCATTATATACACAAGTATTACTTGTAGAATAATTCCCAACCCTTTCCCTGTTTTAGTTACGTTTCCTTCTTAAAGGGATTTTGGTTTCCGGAATTGATTTGTTCGAGAAGTTGCACGAATTGATGGAGAGAGCGAAGTCTAGGTTGTATAGAAGATACAGGGAGTTAAAAGTAGAAATATTGCAGGATCGACTCGGGAAACAATTAAAATATACCATTTCACTAATGTTTTCGGCTTTAACTATGTGACAGTTTTTTGACATTTTGAATAAACTGAGTTTATTAAATTATGTACTAAAGCGCTTGAGTTGGTAAAACACGCTACAGCGGTTTCAACGCGTGCGCGTCATTTCCGAGCGTTAAAATAAAACTGCGTGTTTTACAAACTCAAGTGACTTAGTACATTGTTTAACAAACTCAGTTTATTCAAAATGTAAAATAAATAATTCAATACATAAAATATATGACGACAAGCCATTACAAATTCAAACGTGTGGATAGAGCGTTTGGCTTGGCTTGGGTAGACTTGCTAGCATTTGAGGCCGATCCGGTTGAGTTTCGGTTTTCTCACAAATTAAAGGAAGTTTGTAGCAAACGCTTGCAAAATGTTTACACGTTTGAGGTTCGGAGTTTGGGGTAACTGCCAAGCCTGTGAAACCGGGATAATAACAAAGATCTGATTTCTGCTCGTGAAGCACTTTTATGAGATTTCAAATGAGGCAATATACGGTGACTGGATCAATCGTTCGGTGTCTCCAAACATTGAAGGAAAATCCCGCGGGCTTAAGGCCCTCCAAATCCCCGGGTAGTTCAGGCTCATTAATAGCGACCTCTTTACCCGCACTTCTAGGCAAATCTTATTAAGAGGTGGGCCCAGGGTGTCTCCAAACAATGAAAAATGAATCAGGTGTTGTATAAGTATTTCCAATACGATCCTGTTACGTTCATGTAATATCTTAGAAACACAAACGGTGTAGCTGAAGTTGAGGTGTGGAATAAGAAATAAACAAACAACACAAGAAGCCTTAGTCCGCAGTCAGTCTACCGTCAGTTACCATTACTACCTTACTACCTATACAGAATAATAATATTAGGTATGCGATGTATGGCACTACACGAGTAATATGACCCGTCTGAAATGTTTGCACTTATCATAAGACGTTGGAGATTTTCGCGATGATCCATCTGAGTAAGTTCTTATCGGTTTTTGTGTCACTTTTGACGATTCGGCAAAATCTTTTTTTGTCAATAATTTGTAAAATGTTTTTCAACAAATTTGTATATTGTCTGTATATTGAAATCTGTATATTGTTTGTATATTAAAATCTGTATATTGTTAATTGAAAATTGATCATATTATGTATAAATCAGAATCAATTTTCACAGAGACGCTAATAAATTTCCATTTATATTTTTTATATTTATATGTGTTTGTTGTTTATATGTGCTGTTAGTTAAAATAAATAAAAAAAAATAAAATAAATTCTACTATATGGGATGCTTGATCAAAATTCATTGTTGACCATGCAGAGATACCTGAAAAAACCAGACATAATTAAGAGGACGTGGAGGAGGCTTATATTAAATTTGTATATTATTTGGGAAAGCATTGTCACAATGGAGGATATTCGGAGCGATTGAAGGAAATATAATTAGAGAACAAGCGGGCTTCATGCCTGGCAGGTCATGTTGCAGCCAGGTCCTAAATCTGACCCAGCATATAGAGGATGGATTTGACAAGGGTGTGGTCACGGGTGTCGCTTTCATTGATCTATCAGCGGCATACGACACTGTAAACCACCGAAGGCTCCTGTGGAAGTTGTATAACATAACTCAAGACTTCCAACTGACTAAACTCATAGAATGCCTACTGCAAAACAGACGATTCTTTGTTACTTTGCAGTCTAAGAAAAGCCGATGGAGAAATCAAAATAATGGCCTGCCCCAGGGAAGCGTACTCGCGCCTATGCTTTACAACATATACACCAACGATCAACCTATAAACTCCCATACACGACAGTTCATCTATGCGGATGACACTGCTGTAGCGGCACAAGGAAAAACCTTCGACGAAGTGGAAGGAAAACTATCAGTCTCTCCCCAGGATTTGGCTCTATACTATAAAAACAATAATCTAAAACCTAATCCATCTAAAACTCAGGTCTGCGCTTTCCATCTTCGTAACAGAGAAGCCAACAGAAAACTCAAGGTATGTTGGCAGGGACAAGAACTGGAGCACAGCGAAACACCCAAATATTTGGGTGTTCGACTGGATCGCGCTTTAACCTTCCGAGGGCACTGTGAAGAGGTCGAGGGAAAGGTGTGTTCGAGGAACAATATTATAAGAAAACTAACAAACACCAAATGGGGAGCACAACCCCATGTACTTCGAACCTCGGCCCTAGCATTGTGCTTCTCGGCCGCTGAATACGCTGCACCAGTGTGGTATAACTCAGCACACGCAAAGAAAGTGGATGTGGCGGTAAACGAGACAGTCAGAATAATTTCTGGCTGTCTGAAACCAACCCCTACCAAGGAAATCTACCCTATTGTTGGTATTGCCCCTCCTACGATCAGAAGACGTGTTGCAGCAGAAGTGGAGCGAGGAAAGCAGATCACTGATACAAGACATCCGATGCATGGCTCTCAGACACGCACCTGCAGACTTAAGTCAAGGAAGAGCTTCCTGGAGTCCACCTCCCCGATGGAAGGTCCACCGGAGACCCGACGGGTGCACCTCTGGCGTGAATGCGCTGGGCCCACACAGTTGCCTACAGTGGAGGGTATGGCGGCTGGTCGCAGTCTGCCGTACCCAACCTGGAGGTCACTTAATAGACTGAGAACAGGTGTCTCCCGTTGTTACAGTAACCTCAAAAAATGGGGTTACAAAGAGGAAGACACCTGTGAGTGTGGTGCTGTACAGGATCACAGTCACCTGTTTTCATGTCCCCAAACAGGAGTGACATGCACGCCCGAGGACGCACTACTGGCGAATGCCGGGGGTGTCCGGGTGGCCGAACATTGGAGATACAAAATTTGATGGTGTTCCGGACACGGAAAGTAAGTAAGTAATGGAGGATCGAAACAGAACAAATTTGAAAGGTATTGGAGAACATGGTTTCCATTCAAATCATCACGGAATTTTCATAGAAATGTGGAGGAATCTGAATATTTTTTTATGAATTTAAGATCTACCGTTAGGTATGTAGTTATAATGTAAAATACAAAATGCCGTCGTATGAAATAATGCGATATTACATTCAATTTATCGTTACATAGACAAAGCAAAAGTTTATTATTTACGATACTATATTATGTATATCTATAAATAATATGTCGTATTGCTGAGGAAATCTGTTTCCAATTTAAGATAAGCTTCTTTCTACGTTTCAATTCATATTTCCATCATATAGATAGCAGCTACCTCACTACAAGCTATTTGTATACCTATATACATACCTGTAGTTTTGCCAGACGAACTATAAACTATTCGTCAAATCGACGAACCCGTGAAGCAATATTTTTTATTGGGTAATATTAAGAGGAATAGATAACCTTATTTATTCGGCACTAATATCTTCTAATCTTCCCTCCGCACACTGCTAAGTATTCAAATCTTTACCCTGCCCCGCCGAAAGAATCATCACAGTTTGATTTTACACTCTTTTCAGAAAGAAATATTTTTTTAAATGAATCCGATTTTATCGAAATAGACTCAAACACACATTTGTACACTTCACAGTAAGCTTGAAAATCTTATGTCGTGATGTGGAGTAAGTCGACATCGGGGATCGAACCCGCATCCACTGGATTAACAGTCGAGGGCGTTACTAACCAGGCTACCGACCACCAATATTAGACATTAAAAAAATAAGAAAAAGAATCCATCTTAGATCCACTAGAAAAAGGTACAAACTAACTATTCTCTTCACATCTCACTATATTTATCTTGAAAAATCCCTTATTTGGAGACGAAGCCTTTGTAGATGGTGTGACCTGCAAAAAAGGCATGTGCTAATTAGGTAGATTACTTGTGATCTTGTTTGACTATTTGACTACGTATTTATAATTTCGAAAATCGAAAACACGAATCTTAATACACATGCCTATGATCACGTGTGAATTCTTTGATCTTTCACGTAATGTTTTCATTTTACTCAACAATAATTACGGAATATGACGGCCGTTCAACAGTATTTCCATTAATTATTGGCGTATTGTACTATTATAGGTAGTCGACAATCGTGAAAGCACATGAGTACGTAATAAAAAGCTTAGCGCTTTACAATCAGCACTTAAACAAATCGTTTCGATCCTGTCAAAATCACATAAAAAGCCTATTTAAAAAGAGCATACGTGTTTCCAATTCCCCATCAATTCCTTGTTGTATGTACTCTTGTATTAAAAGGTTCATGTGCACTTGAAACGACTTGAAGTGGGGTTTGTCAACAGAAAGGAATCATTCGATATTGAGAGGGAGATACATAGAATATTTTTAGGCTGACTCACTCACTTTCTTCTATTCATTCTGCATTGTGCTGACATCGCAACTATTTATAACGCACGCACCCTTTGTGTTCGAGTGACTTCCGATAGGCTTAAAGAAAATAACATCATATTATTATAGGTATTTCATCTTCCTATTCACTATTGTATCTACGAGTACTAGCTAACGTATGATTTATTTCGTTTTCAATATAGTAAAGCCGTATAGAAGAGGAATGGTATTTCATACCTCAACTCACTCCATATACGATAGAAACGTGTCTTTTCGTTTTTCATCAATACTTAAAAATCTCACGCTATAAACGATGTCACTTCTAACCCTGTAAATATTCTTTCGACTAATGTTGTCGCGTTCCGTAATTTCTAATGGGAGATGCAGCACATTGTGCCTATTATGGACATTGGCAAATTTTCTGTACTTCTGACAAAAAAGGCTGTAGGCTGACTTTGGATTATTTTTTTATGATTAAATAAATAATTTTTCATAGAAATATTACGGATATTGTCAAACAAAAAAAAAATAGTCTTAATTTTTTACAAATAAAAAGAACAATTTCATAATCAATCTTTAAAAAGATCACAACTTTAAAAAAAACCTTTTAAAAAGTTGTCACATTTATTTAATGGTAAAATGGCTGTCCCATTTCATTACAATACAAATGTCAGTTTTGTAATGAAAGGATAAACATTCCGTTAAAAAACGGATATTTGTATGGGAAATTAATCCGAAGTCAGTCCATGTAAGGTAGGTACAGAAAATTAGACAATGTCCGATTAATTTGTCGTGCATTCTTTGAAAATGGTACATCAAACTCACATATCTCTCACCAGATATCTCATTATATTGAGAATGTCATCGTCATCATATGAATAATTGGTGTTCTTGTTCGGTTAGTCCATGACTTTTTCATAGCAACTGATGCTGAAATATTTCCAATTGTATTTTTTGTATATTATTTCATGAAGGAGATTATTTTCCGAAGTTTTGCTATTGTTATTAATTAAATAGTATGGTTTAATATTTCGGTTCTCGTCGGGTAATGTATACTAGAATCGGAGAGATTTTTTTTTATCTAATATAAAAATATTTGTTGTTGCTGTAAGGTATATATTTTTAATATAATCCATTTCTTAAATATTTGTCCACTAAGGGGAAGAGGGCGACACACCGCGCTGAGTGCAAGGGGAAAAACGGACATGGAAGTATTACTTACTATTTTACTGCACACAAAAAGATATTTTCATTTTTATTGTTGAAAAAATCATAAGAAAGGATTTATGTATGTGGGCATCATCTACCTTTGGTAAACATTATGCAGTAAAGGCAAGTAAGTGTACAAGTATATTTTACAATATCGTAATATTTTTATTGCAGTTTGTTTGAATTTTTCTATAGATTATATAGGAGTGAAAAGAGAGTGTTTTTCGTTCTAATGTATTTACAGATCATTTAGGAGCTGCCCTTTAAGTAAGGCGAATAGATTATTTAGTTGAGTAGTAAATCATACATACGAGTATCAATCTTATTTTCAGTCTTGATTTCTCCACTACCGGATACAGGTCACTTCCAATGTTTCTTTTCCTTCCAGTCATTCTCCTTTCCCACGCATTGTCTACCCGATGCTGATGCTTCATCCTCGGTCTATTTCTGGCTTTCCCACAAATCTTTTATTTCCTCACCATTCTATGTAGTCCGAAGCTTTGTCTTACCATGGATCATCTTGGCATTTTTATTTAGCTGTACCATCCATGACGAATGTCTGATTTCTTATCATCAGTATTAGAATTGGGCACCCTAAATGATATGGCTGATTGGGAGTCTGTTGATAGAGATAGGAAAGCTCGGAGATCCACTGCTCAAGAGACTACAAAGAAAAGTAGAACGTAATATGTGAAAATATAATCTCTAAATAAATAAAATAATAAACAGCATCCAATCCTTTGCAGTTCATTGTAAATGTAGACCTCACTGTAGGAGAATTTATACTTTTATTCAAATTTAAAATTATTATGAAGTATGTTTTATTATATTTCGTACAGATGTCTCTTGCACCACATCTTGAAACTTACCAAACTAAATAATAAAGTGTAACAAATAAGTGGAGTTTCTTTTTCCCATTATACATTTCATCCTGAGAGTCTAACATGTAATTTTACTCAGTTTCTTGGTCTCTCTTTCTCTAGAGAGTTATTACATTATTTTTGTCGCCAAAAGGTTTTGAAAAGTTGAATGATAAAGTTTTTTTCGCTGGTGAGGGAACTTGAATATAGCGGTTGAAAAAATGTTTAAAACGAAAGAAGTAAAAACCATTCTCTTGTACAGATACTTATTATATTTTTCCTATCTGTTTTAGTGCTCAAACTTTTAATTTTTCTTTATTTCTTACCCTTAGGGATTATGAAACAATCATATATGAGGCATTTGACATACCTTGATATTTAAATATACAAAAATTTCAGATTAATTTGACTGTAATGTGATTATTATTAAAATGGATACCATCATTAACCACAAATCTCGGCAGAGTTAAAACTCCCTAGATTTTATCTTCATTTTAGCATGGGCTTTGTGGTTTGTTAGTTAAAGTTAAGAAGAATTAGCCATTCGCTAGGTCGTTTCCCAGCTATCAATCCACATCTTTGGTGGTCTGTCCGGGAGTTGTCTGCCTTGTGGTTGGTTGTTCGATGCAAAGTGAGGAAGTCTGAATGACTCCACTCTCCTCACATAAAAAAAAAATGATAAAATATACATAGTACATAAGAATTTAATGAAAATTTCACAATGTACCTAATTTTTCTCACTAGAGACATCTATTGAAATTTCGTATAATTAAAATTGTCATGATATCATCAATTCAGTGTAAAATCTATCGGCACTCCGCTTCTTGTTAATTGCTATGATTTGATTAAAGTGTGAGACCTGCATATTACTCGTACATAGAATCATGCAATTCATTTCGATGGAGTGCTTTTAATGACGTGAGCTTTGTTCTACTCACTTGCTTTGTTGTAGGAAAGCATGCTTATATAGGTATGCGTACTTACATGTATAATTGACCTTATTCTGCCATTTTGTGGAGTGCTCCATGATTAATTTATTTTAATATGAAAATAATATTATTTTAACCGATATACGATCATGATCGTTGATTGATTATCGGCTGGGTCAATGCGATCATTACAAATAAGTAACTTTAACCAAATTCCTGTTCATCTTTGTTCCTTAAACGACATATGCTGAGACGGGGTGGTATTTAAAAGTTCAGCCTGATGGAGGTTCACCCTTCACTAAAACAACAGAACTAATTTTTATCGAACTACGTCACACAGAAAAAATAAATGTGATCTGTGGATAAAAATACCAACTGCTCAATCAAATTATAAGAAGCGGAAATTGGCGGTTAAATTAAGACCACTCATTGAAAAGTACGGTGCACTAAATTTCAGTGGTGTGGACATCTGTAGAAAGGCATCAATTAGTCCGGTGCAAAGACACCCGTGAATCGAAGTTGCCTGATGTGGTCCCTAGACAATACAGAAAAAAAGTGGAATCTTGAATCTTATCGCCGAAAATTCATACTGCATAAAAAATCTTTAAATCATTTCGTAAACGGTAACCACCCAGAAAAAGAAGTAGGTGTGTTGTGGAATGGAGATACAGTTTTCAATACCATTGTTTTAAATGGCTGATGATGGGATAGTGGTCTTCGGAGATTTTCGCTGCTGAATATAGGCCTCCTCCAAACGTTCCACTCCTTTATATTGCTCATCTTTCGCACCCACTGTCTTCCAGCTACCGAGGTTACTTCGTCTATCCATCTTTTCTGTAGCCTTCCGACTTCTCTTTTGTTTGCCTCTGGTGTGCATTTCTGGGTGTCCATTTCTGGGTGTCCACCTACTTGCAACGTCCGCTGCCAATTGTCATTTCGGTCTAGTTGTACGATACGTATCGTACAGCTATTTCAACCATGTATCTGTCTCGCCGATGTGTTCGAAAAATCGATTATTGTTTACTCCTTAATGTATGCAAACACTGCAACCAACAATTAGCAAAATTATTTATTACAAAAAGCGTCCCAAATTTGTAATTATTATTTACTATAGTATACGCAAAACATACTGTATAAGTGAGGAGAAAATATTCTGGCGTGATAATTAGTGATTACTATTGTAGGCAATGGGCAGGTAACACGTACTACGGTACTACACGTACTACGGTACTATACGTACCCAGGTGACTCCAGTGCGTGTTGCATGAAGTAATTTTTGCATGATGACTTTATATGAAGTTAATTTAACTTGGTTTTTGCATAATAGTATACGATTACTTATAAAAACAACACCTTTATAGTATGACAAATCCGATAAGAAAATATGAATATTACTCGTATAGTGAAATGAGAAAATAATGACACAAAAATATGGACATTATTTTTTATTATGTAGTGTCGGAGAATTTATAAAACAAATCTTATCAAGAAAAATCGTCTTTATTTAACGTAATGAAATACAGAATTTAGAGTGGCTCACAGACATTGAATTGATCAAAAATGCGACTAGTTTAAAGACACCTACTTGTCATTCGTCAGGCCAACACAAACTACTGTGTCCTTCGTCAGTGTAGGTAATTTGACTCTGACGAGCAATACTGAATTTTAATAATATTACAGTGAATATCAACTTGCTTTTGCCTATCTAGGTTAAGCAATTTGTTCTGGTTTTCGGCGTGAAAGAAGCAGAAAGATAAAAAGAGGATAGAGATATATATCATAGAGAGGACATAGAGCAAGCTGCGTTCAGACAGTATTTTGACCGAAGATTGATCATAAAAGTACACCGTAGAAAACAAAATATAGATTTTACCAAATTGACCTTGTTATCGAAATTAAAAAAAAAACTCTGATTTTCTTGAAATTAAAATACTTTTTCTTTCATACAGCGATTTCTATTTATCGATAGTTTCTAGATGTTACGAACTCGTTCTTAGTATTCTCTATAAGAAATCTGTTACCGATCCAAATGAAACTCTTGCGGGTGAGATAATAGAAATTAGGTTACGACTATAATGGTATCCATTACCCGATACGAGAACAGTGTTTTGTAATCAGAAAACTGTACGTTTTTCAGCACTCCCGCTACCTAATACTCCAATAATAATCCGGAGAGTAGTTAAATTTTATATGACAATAAAAATATCTCGAAGTACACAATATGCTAGTACCCATTCACTGTTACTTTGAAGCAGTGAAATTTTGTTGTTATTTCTGAAACCGAAATCAAGTCAAAATTACTCGTATTATAGAATTTTTCCAACCCATGTCATGTATGTAGTCTTGTAGGTTCTCGATTCGGGTTTTTGTATCTATGTACGTGTATACTATTCTATTCTGTTCTATCTCCTCACGCCTCATCCCTTGTGGGCTAGGCAAAGAGAACCGATCGTCAGACTTTCCCATACTTAGATACACTTTTTTTAATATATAAAAAAGGATCTGGATCTGGAGGATCACAAAGCCAAATACTTTCCTGCACATTTTGCACTTTGCCTGTATCGCAAATTGTGGAATACTCTTGCCTCCCTTATGTACATTCATACAATTTATTCTTCATACATACTTTACGATTCCATTTACTCAAAACACGTTCGTCCAAGAAAATCTGGTCTACCCAAGTCAAGCCACGTGATTCTTGGACGGTCGTGCTTTCTACATTTTTTTTTATAAATTTGTTCAATATTCGGTCTGAGAAAAATGCAAACTTAATATATTTCACAGATCACAGATTACTTGTCCATAGAATATACCTTTATCACCGATTTAATACCAAAACCCTAATATTTAAAGCAAAAATACTTAACAGTATAATTATATCCGTGATATCTGGATAGGTGAATTTTTCCCAGTAATAGGCTGATGAGTTTATATGTGAATCGTGAATGATAATATGTAGACTCTTCTGACTGATAATACTGAGAAGTGTGTTGGCAAAGTCATGCCTCCGCGTATAAAAAATTCACACACCAATACTAGCTATTTGAAACTGTTATATTTTACTCCCACCAGTACTAAAGTAACTGTGGTGTCTCTTATAGAAGAGATAAGCTGTTATGAGTATCTTGTTAGTGTTATTGTTCCAAACCAAACTCTATTTATAGGGAGCCAATCAAACCTTATCCATGCGGTTCATAAAGCATAATGGTGACTGTGTCTCCTCCATACGAATGTTTGTAAGACAATTTTTATATCATTGTAGATAATATGGAATTCTTATAGATAATTTGAAAAGTGGTAAATAAACAAAAAATAACTTCAATAATGTTTTTGGCATTTACTGTGTGACTGTTTTTAGACATTTTGAACAGAGTTTATTTGACTACGTATAAAGTCTTTTAAATTTAAGTGATTTAAGTGTTTGTTAAAATCAAAACTTATTTATTTGTATTGTCCATCTTGCAATTAATACCATGGGAATTGATTATAGAACACTGTAAATAAATTAATAAAACCTATTAATAGGCATACCAACACCTAGGTTGATTTTTTAATAAAGGATTTGCGCTTATGTAGGTAAACAAAGTCAAATACTTTCGGGCACACTTGACATTAAGCTTAAAGCTTGTATCGTGAAGTGCAGAATACATCATCAGAACAGAGATTCGAACACGGCACCTCCTGATTAAAAGTCCGCATTTCAACCAACTGTGCCAACTACGCACTGAATTTCAATATACTCGTTTATAAAACGGCACACTGAGTTGATTCCTCTGTTTAAAATATCACATTGAGTATGGGTGACGAACCTCATGGTGGAAAATATGATAAATATTTTTTGGAAAATGTACAAACGCCTGATTCTTACAAGACACACAAAAAATATAAAACAGATCACAAGCCTTTGCTACTTATAGCGGTTTTGTTAAGTACGTATTATATCCCACAAGTCCTTTTTAAAGGTCATATAGGAGTATTATGAACAGCATACAGTAAAATACCAGTGGGGGATGTTTGACTCCCCCACCTGCCCATCATGCGGGGAAACCCAGAGCATGGACCATATAATGGAACAGTGCCCCCTATATTCCTTCGACGGGGGACTAAGTGAGCTGCATGACGCCTCGGAGGCAGCCGTACGATGGTTGGATGAGCTGGATGTGCGGGTTCAAAGCCACAAGAAGAAGAAGAAGAAGTAAAAAAGATCTTTCGGAGTGTCTGAAGACCTGCGGGATAAAAAACAGAACCGTTTTTTGGGTTAAATGTCTTCTTAAAATATGTCACAGTAATTATCGTATAGTCCTGTATTTCTTTTGGATTGATAAATAAAAAGATCCGCAATTAATTTCCTTGAATACGATAAAATGAGATATAATTTAGAAATGTCTTTTAGTCTATAAAATTGCTCCACAAATTACAGGAATTGTAATTTTGGTTATCCCATATTTATTTCTGAGGAATATTTGTATACAAGAAAAGACTTTGATTTTGGGTCAAATATAGCTTTGATTATACCCGGATGAAAGACACTCGTAAATTTCCGAGAAGTCGACAGTTCAAGGGCCATAATGCTCCTTAATCCAACATTCACATCAAAGGGAAAATATGAAGTGATTCATGTTGTACTAAAAAATAAGAAAATATCTGACGAGAGTATGATATAATATGGTATTTTACTACGAATTATCGGTAGTATTATAGTTTACTTACGTATTTGTAAGGAGATCTATATAAAAAGAAAATAAAAATATATTATAGTGGTCATTATGAAATAAAATAATACATTGATCTCCTTCTAGGAAATTTCCAAAGTTAGTAGTATTGGAGATTTTTTGTCTTTTACTACTTTATTAATTTATTTTTAAATCAAAATCTTTGATGCAGAAAATCACTAAAAAAAATCGATGAAAAGAAAGACGATTGGCAAATATTATGACAAATAATAACCAAACTGTCGTTTAGATAAATACAATAAATTAAACCTCATTAGCAAAAAAATCAACAAGAGGTGCAAAGCAAGACAATATAAGTGTGCTAAAGGGCAGACTTATAATTGAAAAAGGAATATCTTACGATCGATCTGGACCGTATAAGTCAGACAAAAATCCCATTATTTGTCGCATAATGCTATTTTATATTCTCTTTCGGCAGGGCACCCGATCGTCACGCATTAATGCAATTCTACATACACAAATGTTACACTTTCGTAATGTGTTTCTTCTGAAGTAAAATGTATATGTTCCAATCTATAATATAGACACTTACACAGATATAAAAGAAATCAAGGTATCATAGACAGAGTATAATGTTTTCTACAACAGTCGAAGTTCCTAGCGCAGACAAACATTTGCAACATGTTATAGGTCGAGTTTCCAGCTTTTTATTGTACAAATGGAATGTAATAACAATAATATTGGTGTTTTGTATGGAAAACATTACTAGAAACTCCATTTGTGTGGCATAAATCATCTGAATAGCCGATGGGATTGCAATATTTTGAAATTGAATTCTTATCTTACATTGTATTGCGAGGTAAGCATTATTTTCTATGAAACCCTAAAATAATGCGGAATAAAATATACTAGCAAAGAATAATAAGTACAACACTAATGTGAATGCATTGGTAGTTTCTATGTAGATGCAATTGGAAGAAATTAGTCGTTCGTATTGCATTATATTGATATAATCAGGCGCAAACAGGGAAGTGTTCGATAAATAGGCATTGAATATAATTAAAAATGTCTAATTTACCCTTCATTATTAGGTAAGCTATAACAAACGTCTACCTTAAGTTAAAAGACTAAGCATTTATCCCAAATAATTTACCCGAAAGGCTCCAAAGATGCCATACCGGAGTTCTGGAGTAAAAAGAAAAAAAAAGAATGTGCTCCACGGTGTGCGTGAAGGAATGAATGAGTAAAGAAATTGCGTTAAATTAATGAAAACCGAAAAAAATAAATTCTCTGATTTCATAAATAAAATATTTCCCTTTTTTTATTTTCGATTAGTATTAATAAATGCTTGAAAACTGTTGTGTGTTTGTTCGCTACGTTAAACTAATACAAAAATCGCTATTGATTTGTAAAATAGTATTATGGTAGAATTCTTAAGAATCATCTGACGCACACTGCTACAACTATACCTAATACAATGAGGTGTTTTCTTTTGTGCGTCAACCGCCTGCAATTTATAAGGAACATTAACTGACGCACCGCGTCTGACACTTCATAGGAATCACACCATTCGAAATTATCACGTTTTTTTTATAAAGCTTGGGGGCTTCTTAGATTGTCTTAGGATTGTACGATATATTTGGTTTCCAGAGTTGGGTAGTACCTACATCAATTTGTAAGGATGAGGACCATATTTCACGTTTCCACTTTGTAGTTTCATTTCTCTGCGTTTTTTTTACAATACCTGACAATGCCGGGCAATACAGTTAATTAAAGAATTTTATTAATATAATAATACGTACCTAACTCAGATCACAGTAATGTAAAACGTTTTTCGTGTCACAGGTGTCTTTTTTAATGGCGGGGCTTCTATAGATTTAAGAAGATATTATTAATAAAATAAGAGGGCTTCAAACGACGAGGGGAACAAACGGAGATATCTACTGTTTGCCATTATTAGTAGGGATGTTCCACAGATACTTGGTATGGGATGTACACTCACGCTTATAATGAAAATGCGATAATTTCATTTTATATTGAATTTGATATCATGTCTGCCATCCCCCATATTACGGATATTCACCGCATTTTAATCATTTTTGTTTTGAATTGCATTAGATGGGAAACTCTTCTTGCTACGGGCATAAATTACTTTCCAGCTAGTTGGAGGGTCAAAAGAAATATTGTTTCTTGGTTTTTCGGGTGAACCGTGTGCAGATAAACTTGATCGACGTTTCGACACTCCTACTGGTGTCCGCACTCCTACTGGTGCTACTAGTCCTGCTGGTGTCCTAGGAGTGTCAAAACGTCGATTAAGTTTATCTACACACGGTTCACTCGAAAAACCATGAAAGCATATCAATCGCACACCGTGAAAACCTTCAACATTTACTAAAATAAATATTATTTGAAAATAGTAGGCAAATGACAATTGACCAAACGAAATGTTGCTTATAGATGTTCCGACCATTTTTAGAAATCTGCAGTTAAGGTGCAAAGACCTACATAATGTATTGACCAAATATTCACAGCGATACTATATCACGAGTTAAGAGGTCAAATATTAAATAAATTAATCTTTATAAGCAAAATATTAAGAGACCAGACAATAGCAGTACCTATGCTAAAGGGCGGAATTACTGCAAGTCGTCCCGAAATATTATGTATACTGAACGAAATGCTCTGAAAGACAATAATTTTGGAGTTGGGACCGCTACCAAAAAAGAAAGGAAAAGGCCAAAGAACAAGAAAATCATTTGTAGAATAGTTATTTTTTTAGCATAACTTACGTAGTTTCATTTTCTGAGAGAGTTTGATATTATTTTTCTATGGATATTTTGCATATCTAAGGAAGTTCTTAGGAATTAGTTGAAAATTTGTGATCCACCAGGGATGATAATATCTACGTTTCCGATGACTGAAGTAATAATGGCAAAGCGCCATCTGTCGAGAGAAGAGAGTAATATGGATGAGGACACGGGATGCGAATAAATTTAAAAGAAAATTTGTCGCAGATTACGAAAATAATATCACATAGTTCCGGATTTTGAACATCAAAGTGGAGAAAATTTTCTCTTAGAGAATAGCGATATTCACTTAAGTTCTATGCAAGAATAGCTATGGGTGAATTGAAACATACGTTTGGTTTAGAAAAAAACCAAGTGTTGGATTTTGTTCATTATAGTTTCCTGAGAACCTGTTTGGACTTTTAGTAGGTATTTTGATTAAGTGCATATGTAAGCTAGATAATTTAGGACATCACAATTTTCGAGTGTCTACTTACAAGATATCCTGGTTACCCAAATAAGGCATATTTTAGTATAAAGGATCTGGGCTGGCATTACACAAAGCCAAATAAGGAAAGCCTGCACGCCTTGCACTAGACTAAAGACCTGTATCGCAAAGTGTGGAATAAATCGCCAGCGCCGGGGCTCAAACCTGGAACCTCCCGCTTAAGTCACTGCAGCCTCAACCAACTGCGCCAACCATGTACTCTTTACTAGCTAGTGAGGAACTTTTTCTAGATAGATTATGATAACAATGGAGGAATGGGAGTCTCAGAATGGTCATTAGAATCTGAATAAAAAAAATTACGAGAAGTTCGCTCCAATAAGCCATCTTCAATTCGAACTATCAATATATCAATATACATATTGGCAAATGGCGAGATTGAAGATAAAATATTGTGGTGGAGCAGTCATTTCTATAGCCTTTAGTTCCACATGTCAGGACAAAAGTAGACTTTAGTTAGAAGGGTTTGCTTTATAACGACTTTTCGAAATATTCATTCGGTCTTATTAATTTCGAATGTTTATATTTCCTCCACTGTTAATGAGTCACTGAGGATGAAAGCGAGAGTTCTATTATGCACCGGACTTCCAGAATAGTTTGGTTGGAAATAACAAAGTCGGGTTTCAGTATTTCTTTCATATAATGTTGTGTGCTAGAACGGAATAAAACTGACTCTATAATGTAATAACATTGTCTATCACGATAATATAAAAATGGAAATTTTAATAATACAAGGAATAGAGAATTTTATTTAGTATCTAGATGGTATCTGATTGAATCAGAATAAAGATTATTGGGTATATGCACGAGTATATTATAGTACCTATATTGTATGAAGATTAGATTGAAAATTATTCCAAGGGAACTTTAGAAACCAAGATTACTGTTAGATTCTATAACATTTTGTAGTAAAATAAATGTGTTTTAAATTTATTTATGTAACTACGAAATACAGGTAATTAAATCTTATTTCAGTTAGTTAGTCCGCACTTAATTAGTTATTACAGAAATGACCTCATTATGAACCAACTTGGTTGAAAGACTTTTTCAAATAAACAGTTAGTGACGAGGAGTTGGATAAATACTATTTGTCTTAAATTCAGAGAAGTTTGTGTGGGAATAATAAAAGTATATTTTTTTATGAAATAATACGTACGTACCTCCGATCGATTTTATGGAGAATAAAATGTCCAATATTTGACAGAACGGAGGGAGATTCTGAGTGAGTGAGTGAGAGTGTGGTGGGGTGATGAAGACTTTTTAAGGCATCCCCCGGGGAATAATATCTTTTCCATGCCTCCACCGTTGGCATCTGGGACCAACCTCTATTATTAAAGAAAACACAAGACAACCTAGCAGACACAAACCATCATTTAATATTCTCCACCATAAACTCAACAATACATTTGGCTATTTCACTGTAAACTCAATATTGGGGCAGCATTTACACTGGCAGAGATCGCAGCATTGCAATAAGCTCGCCACAGTGCACAAATGTTATGATTTATATTCGTAATGTTACCGTATGTCTGTATTTTATCCGACCGACCTCGATTGGCTTAATCATCAATTACTTTGCATTCGAGAAACATTCTCCATTTCAGTTCATCTCGACTCGGCCAGAAAAATCAGTATGAAATAATAATAGGGACATAGAGATATTGGGACGTACTAAGAAATGTAGCAAATCCAACCAACGCCTTATAAGAATGATCTGTAAAAAATAATTGAAGTAAATATGTTTTGTATTTTAATGTGCTGAATCTAACAAGAATTGAGGGATTTAGTCCATCTTCAAAAAATTAACGAATTAGTGAATACAACCAGCAATATATGGAGCGCTGGGATTAATAATAATGTGTGAAAACAGTACCAATGACTCTAAAAAAACATATTCTTAGGTATATATATGCCATACAAAATAGGTTGCAATGACACGGTTGGACATGGATATTATTCAAAATAAATATGATGATTAAAAAACATGTTCATTGTTCACATGTAAAAGAAATTTTAACCTCAGGAAGACAAACAGATGAGTAAAAGTTTGGTATTAGGTAGCAGTTATTATTGCCTGTAGTCTGAAATTTAATTTTATTTTAATAAGTGTCCATCACTGAAGCTCCCCAACGCCGCTTTCTATAAGGGAAAACCAAATTATCATAATAATTCTGAAAAATGGACATTTATTAAATATTTTACGTAAATAATAATATAATATACCCCATAGGCGGATAAATCTTAATTATAATAACCTTAAAATATTCTCTTTCTGGGTCGTAAAATGGATAAAGTGATTAGTGTCTCTAGAGATAACTAACATAGAGATTAGATTAGTCTGACCTTATGGACTATTAACCTGGAAACCTTGAGATACATAGTAGATGTTTCACATAGAAGGTTTTTTCGTTCGATTAGTATTGTAAGATGTATATGTTTTTTTTTATTGTTTATTGTATTTGATTGTGAAAATAAATAAAACATTCTTCTTCTTCATCAGCCTTGTTCCCTCCACTGCTGGATATAGGCCTCTTCAAAGAGTTTCCATTCCTTCCTGCCGCTCGCATTTTGCACCCGCGTCCGAGGTCACGTCGTCCGCCCATCTCTTCTGGGGCCTTCCGATACCTCTTCTGTTTTCCCATGGTCTCCACTTTATTAGTCTGGGTGTCCACCTACTATTATCTTTTCTTGCTATGTGCCCTTCCCATTGCCATTTCAGTCTAGCTGTATGATCCATGATGTCAACAACTTGGGTTCTGCTTCTTATTTCAGCATTTATTATTCTAATGCTGAGGCTCATCTAAAACATGAAAAATAAAAATAAAATATCACGCGGGCTAGCAGGTTGTGGTCTAATGTTCGTTACTTTATGTGACCTGACGCCGATGTTTTGTATTTATGAGTAAATTAAACTTACTTCATTTTTAAGTTTATTCTGTGTAGAAGCGGACTGAATGAGTCCATCCAACAATATCATACAATGACCAAGATCAATGGCGTGTTGTCAATCCTGAAAATCAATTGTTGAATTATTCTTATTTCCATAACACGGGAAAAAGTGTGACATTTACCCAATTTACCTAGCTTGTAATCCTTCTGTGTTTTCACTGTTTTTACGAGGACCATTGAATGACACAGTGAGTGAGAATATAAAGTAATTTTCTAAATCAACCATTTGGCGATCGTTTTAACTTATTACGTGGAAAGACATTTATTTGATTTTCGGAACTATGAAGCATTTTTTAAATATAATTCTAGGTCATACAATATATAGGGAAATTAAATATCGAGCGATTTTTATCACGGGTTTAACCTTTTAATGGCTTTTAATTTTTCATATTAATATGGATACGTACCTAATCTTTTTTGTCGATCGTAGAAATGGTCAGAGATGTTTCGACAGCTCATCAATGTTGGGGATTAAAGTAAGCTGTATAACGTATTCGTTAATGTAAAATCGTTAATTATTAATTAACGAGTCATACATTAATTTTAGGCTTATGTTGTCTACATGAGTGTGTAAGAGGCATCTGATGGTAAGCGATTAAACGAACGCTAAGTTTTTATCTTTTTAAATTAGTTTAATCTCTTACTTTACAGTAGGTACAATTATTGAAATTTTCACGTACTAACTTTTGCATACTAACTTTTAAATTGATACATGAGAGTTTTTTTTTATTATCGTTTAGTGCAAGTGTGAAAGTCGTCATTGGTACGCACGCCGTTGGTTGGTGATCTACGAAGTACCCAAAAATGAAATTTAAAAAGTTTACCATCGCTTTTCGAGAGTTAGTGACAAAATCGATGAGGGTAAAAAATATAGAAAACTTTATTTTTCCAAGTAATATAACTTGCCAGCATTGGCATTTTTTTAAGGTTGACGTTGATATTTATCAACTCATTCAAATCACTGTCAATTATTTTATGAAAGGCCAATTTTTTGCCTTATAAATTTCCAAACATAAATTTGTAGGTATAGGTACTTTCGTCTTCGTTTTAAGCTGTAAAGAAATAGTATAAACATGCGATATGTTATATGCATTTTGGCGTTTGGAAAATGCAAATAATTATAATTTGTGTTCATGGGGTTTGAATTTTTTCATAAAGTATGGAAGTTGGCTGGTAAGGATATATTGACCAGTGGACGAACTGTCGGAGGACGATTTGCGGTGCACCGACGAGTTGCATGTGACTGAAGTAAGAAGTGTATGTAGTCTGGCAATCTATTTTCATATCTTGATATCGAGATAGAATAGGATATAATTTATTAATACTATATCGTACTTTATATTTGTTTCATCAATAATTGTCGTTAACCTTTTAAAACAGTTATGTAAGTACGATCTTGAAGACGAGATTGAAAGTTAAAGGAAGTTATAATATACCTACTCTGGTCGCAGTGATGCATGGGATAAACGGTCCGACGCTGACCTAACTAGAAAAAAAAGTACGATGTCTTTTTTTTAATAAAGGGCAGGTGACCACTTATCTCCTGCGTCCCTGCGATCAAAATAGGTCTATTGTGACATCCTTCGATGTTACATATCGTCCTCAAGGCCGACATGTGTCATGTAGCTCACGATCTGTCTTGGTGCGAGTATGGTCTTGCTTTCTCGGCGTCCAGTGGTGGCCCTCCAAGAACGCGACCTCTTTTGCGAGCGAGTGCGTCACAGATTGCCTCTACTTACGATTATTTTTCTAAGTATATTTTTAATGAGAAAAGTTGCGTAAGTTTTAATAGGTATCTACTAAGATTAAGTTGATGTCAATTTTGTTATTAAGAGTTATATTTTTTGTTTTCCTCTCTGTTGCTATCAGAAGTTTAATATGTTCTTGACTGAACCGAAATTTATATCTCAAGCTTGTTGTGTGATCTTGTACAAAAAATATAATTGATAACAATTTAACAGAACAGAGATTTTTTTTCTGGATGAGTTAATTTGTTGGAAGCTAAATTATTTTGGGAAAATTTCTTGGAAGATAAAACAAAGTTCTCACGATTTTATTTTAAATTTATTTCTTCCATTAATTTCGACGAAACTTTCCAATCAATTATACACCGAATTGAAATAATTATTTTAAGAAAAGCAAACTAGATCCACGTGATTCGAGCCTAAATATTTTTTGTACTGAATTTACAGAATTTTAATGATATGCCTAAAAAACCATTAAAATGTATTTTACGAGCGTATATAGAATACCCAGTACCAAGTTGGATTTATCTCAACTCCTAACATTCATATAAAAAAAAACTACAATATCTATATGTATTCCTCCACGACGCGTCCCCTGTGGGGTAGGAAGAGAGGACACAACACCAGATCGCTCCATGCTTACTCACACTTCTTACTTCCGTCACATTCATGCAATTTATTATTGGATTTTTTTTCCTCAAAAATAATTAAATTGCCCAAAATCAATACAACTTTGCGGTTAGTGTGGGGGGCCTTCATCGTGCGCGTGGGTGTTTGTATCGATGTTCTTTTGTAAAAATATAAATTGTACCTAGAGGGGACATGAGTTCCTAGAAGGTACTGGAATATCTGGAAATCAACCACTATAAAGTTCTCCATAGAGATTTTCTATCCTTTTACTAAGAATACGTTGTTATCGGTCACCTGAAGCAGAAATGACATAAGTACAAATTTCTGGGAAGTAAATAGGTAATGAACAATAAATCACTTGATTCACACAAATAACACTCTCGAGTTTTGGATTCAGCCAGGTACTAATAATATAAAAGAATTCTTCAATACGACAAACGTCAGAATGAAATGGTAAAAACTCCACGTATTACGTTTATTCAGTTAATGCACTTTCCGATTTAGTGCTGCTTGTTTAATAATGTAAAGATTTGTACCCTATTTAGCACTATAATTTGTATTAAAAAATGAAAAGCAATCCTAAGTTTATGTACAAACGTATGGGGATAAAATATGAAAATATACGATTTACCCATGGAATTATCGGGTTTCATAACACATCTCGTTAAAAATTAAATATCCCAACAAATGCTTATATTTTACCAGCTCGGAGCTTTTCCTGAATCCTTTTGTTTGTCAATATTTGTCAAGAACACAGTTATTACAAAAATACATAACTGCATAGAGAAACATCGACAACAAGCATACCGGTAGAGGCTCTAAAATTTAAAGTGATATACCGTAATTTTATAATACGATGTTTCTAGGTATGTATTTTGAAAAAATGTTTCAACGCAGCATCAGTTATAATAAATTAGTGTTATTAAACATTCATAAAAATTTGCTTCTTATTTGTTTTTTACTTGCTTTTGATACATTATATTATTTTGCGATACTTTGGTGGCCGTAAAGTGAGGATTTCTTGTGCAATTCCGGGAAAAGCCATTTACACTTCAATCGAAATAACACAGTAATTCCATTGGCCGTGCGAGTGTGCCGTGGTTATTTATAAAATATGACTTGAAACCAAACTCGTTTCGAAATGGTTTTTCCATCGGGCCTTTTTGAATGTATTTCCGTTAAAAAGAATTTCGGCAAACAATGAAGGTTTTTGACACGAAAAGGTCTCACATTTACGGTTCAGAGTATAATATCGGTATTGGGTACATACAATACTGAAAGTTGGTTCAGGTTTCTATTGGAGAACACCATTCATTGGTTTTATTTCTACTACCCAATTCATATTATGTTTTCTTTTATAAATCAGATGAATCAAAATGACTACAACTAGAGTAAACTATTTACTACAAAAGCTGAGTGATAGGCAAAAGTAAAATTTATATGTAGTTCCTCCATGGTTACGCCTAAAAATTACCTATACGACACCTCTTTTTTGGTCATGTGACCATTTCATTGCTCTGAGTTTTCAGTTTTTCACCTCCTATAATTTTGACTTACTATGCACCCTGTTGTTCATTATCGTCCTTAGGCCCTAATTTCGGGCACCTGAACTCGTCAAATTTACATGATTACAAATTTACATAGTTAATTATAAATCTAGAGGAGCAATCAAAAAAAGAAAAGCACATGAATGCTAACAGAGTGTGGATTTTCTGCTAGCATAGCATTTTCGTAGGGAACACACAATCCACAATAAGCCATTTTTCACTAACAAATTCTATGCTGAGATATACCAAAAGTCTCATGCCAGCTTCTCATACTTAATATTTGAGATTTTAGATAATTTAGTTCCACGATCCATGATGTCTTTGACTCTTGCTTCTATGTCTGCTTCCTTAATTTATTTTTCGTTTCCGAACTTTTCTTTCTTTGCCTTAATTTTCCATATAACAAAATAATCTATTACACACATTCAACTTCAAACTTGTCAACTCAATACTAAAACATGAAATGCTAATCATGCAGGTAGAAGGATGTAAAACGAATTATGAGGATTGCATTTGATATTAAAGGTAAATGGTTATTCAATGATCATGTATTTGCTAATGCATTCACCAATGGGTGGATTAATTAAATTTGATTGATCCTGATGTGATTAAATTATAACTCAATGCACAATTAATTGTATCTCTCATGCGGGTACCTCTCTAACTAATTAGTTAGGGATTTGTTGCAGGATTAGATATTATGAATCGATTTTACATATGTACGAGTATATTAAAATTTTATTCTCGGAGGCAAAGATTCCGATGACACTAAAATGTAATGTGAATGACACTTAAATGTAACGTCAGTGAAACTGAAGTGTAACGTGACTGAAACTTAAATGTACCGTGAATGACACAGAATGTCACTTGAATGACACTAAAATGTAATGTGAATGACACTTAAATGTAGCGTCAGTGAAACTAAAGTGTATCGTGAATGACACTTAAATGTAATGTGAATAAAACTAAAGTGTTATGTGACCGAAACTTAAATGTACCGTCAATGATACTAAATGTCACTTGAATGACACTAAAATGTAACATGAATGACACTAAAATGTAACATGAATGAAACTAAAATGTAACGTGAATGAAACTGTGCCTATTAACTATAGAATCGCGATAGTAGCTTCCTGATATAAATTCGATCAATATGTGACCGCCTGAGATAGTTTTGTATCATCATTTTTTTTCACGAGCCTTGCAACTTTCGCTTCAGTGTTTCCTCCATAAGTACGATACATTGAATAATTTTATATTGCATAGCACATTTTAAAGATTTTCGAAAAGAATACCCTGGTTAAAGAGGGGATGTAGTTATAATATTATTATCATTATTTAATATTTTGGACATGATTTAATTTCTAAGTATTTTTGTAGATCACAAACAGATGTTTACGTGCGTGACTTTCATGTATAATGGAACAGTTTATCGAAAAAAAAAGTAAGTATTTACTTCCATGTACAACAAATAAACGCACGAAAGATAGAGGTACGTACAAAATATATAAGTCTTATCAAAATATGAAAGAGAACACATTCCACACATGATTCAGATTTGATATTGATAAAAACATTTTTCATACGTTTCGAATTAAACTTAAAATGATACACAAAAAATATTATAACTAATATTAGATTAGAAAAAAATATTTATTTATTTAATATTTGCGCTTTATCTTTGATTAATTAAACTGAATAAATAAAACTAGTGCTTGATTTTGCCAACTTCTTCTCACGCCACGTCCCTTGCTCGCTCACCTCTCTTCTCTCACTCATATATATATATATTTTGTCATCCTGTCATCTTTCATTCTCTCAACATGCCCAAACCATCTTAGTTTGTTTACTTTCATTCTTCTCACAACTTCATTCTTCTTGCAGTCACTCATTTCCCTAATAAAATGTAAAATAAAGCATTTATATCAGTTTATGAATGTCAGTGGAGACATGAGCAGTAAGACAAGTGGTATGCGAGTAAGAAATATTATATTAAGGCTGAGTACGTGAGAGAAGAATATTTTACAATATTATGTTTGTTTTATATTATAATAATAATACACTGTATGACAAGGTAAGCAAAACAAAAAGGTCGCAAGCTTCCTGTTGTAAAGAACACCTGGGATTTATGGTGGATGTATATTATTGTATATTAGACCACAGTGGGAGCAATTTATACGAATCGAGTGTGTTATAATATCATCAAAGTGTATAAAACTTACGTTGAAACTCTTTAGCTGGATTCTTAGCTGAGGAATAGAAGCCACTTATCATTATTTTTCATACAAAATTTGTGCTAGGTGACTCCTATCTCCGCTATTCTTGACCAAAAAAGTTGTTGAAATCCAGCATTTGTCAAAATCTTACAGGACGTCAAAATCTTACTGTCTTTCCATCTATTAAGCGGTTTTCCAGGAAGAAGATAACCGGGTGGGATTTCGTTTGCTGCAATATAGGGAATTCTAGAGTCGGCCAATCAGTTTACTGATCCCTCTAGAATCTTTTTATTGCTCTGCTCCAACGTACGATATCTTCAGTGCCACAAGTCCGTCTTACTTCTTCATTGCACCAACTATAAATCAGATTCGGACTGACCATATAGGCGTGTAGACATCTCCTTCAAAGGAGGAGTTTTGGAGAAATCCATAAGGTGACCCTAAGGGCAATAGAATACCTAGTTGACGCTATGATTTGACTCTAAGACACCCGGTATACACAAAAGAAAAAGACACCTGAAATGATAATTTAGGTGGATTGGTGACGTTTCTTTAAATTTTCCCTAGCGCGATTACAGTATTATGGTTAGACTTGATTATTCAGAATCGACTGTAGAGCTGAGACGTTAAAAACATATGCGGTGTACTGTGTCTATATAAAATAACTACGTACTTGTATGTTAGCAATGTAAGTGAAGTTATGTCTGCCTACCGTTATTTATGTCTTATGCAAAATTATGTATCGTCATAGAACCAGGAAACCGTATTTTGAATAGAATTTACCAATGTTACAAAAATATGAAGAATTGTCTTTGTGACAATTCTAATAGAGTGTGACAATACGAAATGTCGCGTCACCCTTGGAAGTAGTGTCAAGTATCCGAGTTTGCTCCTTAGAATGGCACTTTATAATCTCATTTTTTTACGATATCATTTCATATCCGTCGCGATTTCACCTGAAACACAATTTTAAATCGTACTTCGTAACTTTAAGAGTTTTAAGCGAGTTGTTAAATGACTTGCAGAGGTTTTTTTACGTTGACCCTACCGTGCAAATATTAATGTTTTCAATGCATAGGAAAAGGATCAATTTAACATTTTTTATACGATTCTGGATTCATATTTTTCGTACTACCTTTGGTAGTACGAAGATTCAATCTTCAATTCAATCCAGAAGGATTACATTGACTTTACGTAATCTTTAGTTTCTTGAAAGTAACATAGTGCTTGTTGTGAGATACTCTTGGACAGTAAAAATCATTATCTTTTTCTTTTTCGTCACAATTACAATTTTGATTTTAAAATTGATAGGCTCTTGGACAAAAAAAAATCTTTCTCTTTCTCTTTTCGTTTTCGTTTTCGTTACAATTCCAATTTTGAATTTAAAATTGATAGCTTAGTTACATTAGTTCCTTCAAACATTGACAAGAAAAACTTGGGTACAGTCAGTTGTTTCATACTATTACTCAATGCAATATGTATAAACTGCTGTAGAACATATTGTATGCATACTCGTAAGTCTACATAAAATTTAATACCACATGTCATTATGTTATTAGGATATTTGTCACAGTCGCAATAGTTTCCTCTTCGTCACCATAATCTATAACAGATAAATGTATATTTTTTTGTGATATTATTGTTGCAAACATTACACGACCGAAATGCGGAACTACTTACTTTCCGTGTCCGGAAGAACATCAAATTTTGTCCCCCAATATTCATGAGAGACAGTCTCCGTACAACCTATTAGTAATTTTTTTCATAGTTGGCCGACTAGGGTTATTTTTTAAGCGTTTGCAGGCGTTTTTTATCTCCCTTTTTACTGGAACCCCATATCCCTTCCTATTCGTCTTGGTGAACCGATTCCCCTGAAAGGAAAACCCTTCGCATCCAGATTCTGTCGGTATGCTGGAATATATCGTCAGACAAGGTTTTAAGAGGTTTCCGAACTCTTCTGATTTTCGTCAAGGGTCTCCAATAGAGAATTCTGGGTGCCCACTAGTATCTTCCAGTGTGGTCATATATCCAGCCCACTACCGTTTAAACTTAGCCGTACGGATCAATATATGGGCACTTTTGTTCGGCGTCTTATCTCTTCGTTTTTTATTTTATCTCGAAGGCTCTCACAGATTTTGTTTATTATTGTTGTTTGGTACGAACTAAAATCTTAAATTCAATGAATACAAAATACCCGGAAAATATCAGTCAATGCCGGGTGGTTTGTAATGTGTTTAGATCGTAATACACAATGTTCGTGTCAGACTGTCATAATGGATGATATGCTTTTTCATTATAGTATTACAACTATTGAACACTAACAGTAATAATAATTGTCAATTACTATAAAATGAACATACAATCAACAATTGTGTATTTTAAAATTAAATGGATGCAGATATGAATATTGCATGTTTCTTTGTCTATAGTTGTAGAATTTAATAGATATACAAACATTAAAATGAACACTTTGCTACAAAATAATTAATTCGTGTACAGTGGGGTTGATTCTGTAACTAATTCAGTTTAATTAATTAATTAATTCAGACTTTCTTCTTTCAATTATGTAATCTCAGAATTATAATTATTACTTGTTATTTGTCAAGACATGCCAGTGAGGTGCTATGCGAAGAACCTGATGATTGTCACTGATAATGCCGTTACGGCTGCTGGTGACTTAGTGCGGAAGAGCTCGGACCCGGAAATGAATGAATGATATCCACTTACGACGAAAATGCCCGACTGAATGAACGACTGACTAACTGCCCAAACGGCTAATCCCAGAAAAGTGAAATTTTGAAGACACCTTCTTCACCAAACCTTACACAAAATAGGGGCTTTTGGAAATTTTGCCCCTGAGGGGGTGAAAAATAGTGAAAGTTGAACACGAATAACTCTAATACCAGATATACTACGAACATAAGATTTGGCACATACATAGATTCTCCTATTAAAATTAGTAATAGGGTGCAAGCCAGCCAATACCAAGCAAGCGTCGAAACACACATTCTGCTTCCTCCCCAAGGGAACTCACATAATTCTACATTGTGTAAAATGCAATAATGTGTTATTTTTCTGCAAACCTCAGTGTAATAGAACATGGTAACCGCTAGGCTGATAGAATCCGATTCCACTGCTTCAGTCGAAATCATAACCCCGTTGCAAAATATAAATTCCATAAAATTTTCAAGCGTTGGTTCTCGAATATTCATAGCGATTGAACTGGAAATTAATGAAATTATCAACTAACGCGAATCATAGTAACTATACCTGTGTATTCTATGTATTGTGTTTACTAATACTTACATAAATACTGTAGGTACTATATAATATTAGGTGCATGCTCTAATATTTATGTTGCTTTACCCATACCTATAGCTACCGTCAAATGGCGAATCGTGTACAAGCTTCCCAAGTTTAATTGAACGCTATCCGCTCATTTCGCGATAAACGAATGCCATATTGAACCCTATATTCAATTCTTCTAACTAACACTGAAGACACGGACCCTAGCTGTATTCTATTTTGACTATTTACCATGAATGCTAGGTACAAAGAATAAATATTCCAGCACTGTAAAATCGTGACGCAATAGGAAAAGTTAAAGTTTTGGAAGTGAATAATCGTGAGGCACCCGGAAATGTTGGAGTTTGGGAAGTGAATAATCGTGACGCACCCGGAATAGTAAAAAAAAATGGATGTGAATAATCGTAATGCTTTCGGACAAGTCAGAGTTTTGGATGTGGACAATCGAGACGCATCCGGAAAAAAACAAGGTTTTCCAAGTGAATAATCGTCATGAAAAAGAGAGGAGTAGGTCGGCCAGAGAAAAGATAGGCCGACGATATTATCCCAGTCGCGGATAGAAGATGGACTCGCAAAGCTCAAGATAGAGAAAAATGGAAGAGGCCTATATCCAGCAGTGGAGAGATGGCTGAAGGAAGAAGAGAAGAAGAAGAATCGTGATGTATCGGGACAAGTGAAAGTTATACACTAGTTATACAATCTCGTACTTTGAATGTGAATAATCGTGACATCCCCGCCAAAGTAAAAATTTTGATAGTAAGTTAGTAACGAAATGATTGTAGCAGTATGTTGAAGGTTCTAGCATCGGGTATGTATGTATTATTACGTATGTATGTATATTGTATATGTAGTCCATATCATATTTGGAAATGATTACACGTATTGCATACTATTCCTGTTGGTAGTATGTAGTATGCAGAAAATTGGACGAAATTAACGATTCGAAAATCCAATCCCCTTCATAATCAAGTAATACCTGCTTCCTGATCGAATGCAGCTGTATCGTATTGCATAGTATCACAAACAAAGCGTAGCCGTTGAATTATTTGGAACCATGGGGTGGAGAAATTCGGAACTAAATTAACAGAATAATATTTCCTCTGCAATAACTATTTTTCTTATTGTTTTATTTTATTTTTGTGTAGTACATATTCGTCTCATGGTGACACCTACCTATCAGTTAAGTTTTTTTTTTTTACTCTCTTTCGTTCCCGGCGAGCCTATGGCTAGATTTTCGGTTTGATGCAACCACTCCTGCATACATGTTGTTCTGTAATTAAAGTCATTTGCTTCTTTCATCGTAATAGGTAACTATAGTTTATTAATTGGACAAGGACACTGGAGGAATGTAAGTTAGGGCTGGGGTTTGAAGAGAGGCTCCATTCTGTCTAACATCTTAAAAATATTTTGCGAAGAAGTGCGGGTAAAGGGGACACTATATGCGCTAGTGCTACCCGGGGATGCGGAGGCCTTAATCCCATGAGAGTCCTTCAATTTATACTTTATTAATATCTATGTTTTAGCCAAAATTCTGCTCTATCTTTATTTAAAATACGTAGTGTGTGAGTTCACCTGTGTAAAACTTATTCCTGGACATAGGTGATTTAGTACATATGCAACCATACTAAAATATTATGGCGATATTTAAGACAAATTCAGCAAAGCCAATTTCTCCTGCAATTGCCAAATTCATGATAAATACGTTTTTGAATTCTTCATAAATATTGTTTCTAGTTCTATTTACACCATATTGTAAAGGTACGTATGGTTTTCGTAGAAATTATTCGTGCCATGTTATTATTGACAAAGTATGATATTGCAGTGTTGCCCTCTAGCGTAAACGGACAGAAATAGAGGGTTTGAATAACCTATTCTGGTCACAGGTATGGAAATTTCTCTTCAAGTTAAAATCAATACCGAGTGTATAATAATTGCAAGTGTAGCATACATTAATGTACTACGCTCTCATTATACTGTACTTGGGTAAAATGTGAAAATGTCATATCAGTAAACATGCAATAGGATTTGAAAATTCAATAATTTGTAAAAGATTTCAATAAACCGAATGAGGGTTAAATATGTTTTGGTGAGTCTATTGAGTTAATCAAAGAACTTAAAAAGATTAACAAAAATATCCGAAAATTTGATCCTGTAAAGTCGAATTAAACGCTGACCGATTGGCCTTATCCAATCTTTAACGACTTTGAATAAGTCAAGTCATACTATGAGTGTGAGAGAAGCAAGAAGTCTGGCGATCTGTTCTCTCTGCCTACCCCGCAATGGACGCGGCCTTAGGTGATAGAATGGAATAGAATCACATAGGTTCTGTATAAAGGAGCTCTCAAACTGTAGTTGACCAAATCGGACCAAAATTTGAAATGCTTTTTCTAGTTCAATAATAAACTAACTTGCTACATAAAATGTTCACATGTCTGCTGAATCGCTTCGGATTCGTGGAACATATTTGATAATTCCGTTACTATACAATGTTGCAAGTGTTACGAATCGAAGATTTCTATCAATTTATAGGAGAAATGTTTACTTACCTACCAATGGTTAACACTTTCATGTTAGCATTCTAGATTGGGCTTATACTACAGGTATAACATGTATGTACAAGTATATTGTACACTGTAACTTTACGGAGTTGTATTTACATTGCAGAATAAACCTCAATTGTTTCGATAGTTGAAATTTGACTTCGATGTTCCCGAATTTCCGATGCAGGTATTACAAACTTTCAACTGATTTGATCAACTATATGTAAATAGTTATAGCTCCAAGTTATATTCTCGTTCAATACTAAGTACAGTATGTAATGTTAGAAAAGTTAATAGAAAAGTATTTGGGTTTGAAAAAAAAATGTGCATGAAATGTTAGTGATGTTTGTTGGATGGATTTTTGTATCCCAAAAATTATTCGATATTTTGACCGGGCATTGCGGGTGAACTGCTAGTCCTTCGAAAAAAAATGTATAGACTTTTTTTGTAGAGAATTATTTTTGTGATATCATATATTCCTAAAAATGCGAAAACCGCGCAGAGAAACCTCTTCGGACGTGCAGGGATACCCTGTGAATTGAGGTTATTAATATCACAGTTGGTTGGCACAACTCATGATAATTTTCACAAAATAAAGATCAATAATACAGATGAGCTATCGACCATCTCAATATATTTTTCGATTTATATGAATTTGTATAATATTACGGCACCGTGATCCTATTAGAGTTAGCTAGACGATTTCAACTTCAAACTCAACAACTTTGTTCTGGACTCGTTCGAGCGTTATAACTAGTTCTCTGGAACTAGAACAAGGAGTAGCTATCTAAGAGAATCACTTATAGATAGTAAATACACATTTAGTCTTAATAATCTATGATCATAATCATTTCAAGTACCTAAATAATTTGGGGTATGAGTGGCAATATCTCGATAACTAGTCGCCTAGTTTGAAAAGCACAACGTCCGGATTGACTATAAGACATTGCTTTTGCAATAAGTTCGCCCTTTAGCATACTACTACCTTCTTGCTTTGTAACTTGAGAATATTTTAATGCCAGTGAGAGATGATACAACGATCAGATGACAAGAACATTCGCTCGAAACACTATATTAAACTTGCATTGTTCTTCTTCTTCTCTTCTTCTGCTTTATCTAGGACTGCGTCCTGCCATTACTCAGAGCCTGCCCTTGGGACACAGATGTCCAACTATCTCGCCATCTTTTATGTGGTCTTCCTGGGAGTCTGGTACCTGACGGCAGCTCGTTCGCTGCTACGCTCACCACTCTCTCAGAACAAGCTCTCTCCACGTGTTCTCTCCAGTAGCCTCTTCTAGATCTGCCCCATCGGACAATATCCTCGATGTCGCAAGTCCTTCGTATTTCAGAATTCTTCACTCGTTCTCGGATTGTAACTCCCGCAATGGGTCGGAGAGTCTTCACTGCTTGTTGGTTTATTGGAATATTCATCTGTGGTTATTCTTGTCTCGCTTATTGTAAGAACTCAACACAAGTTTTATATTCTCATCATAATATATACTTTCGCGTCCTTTACAGGATAGGTAGAGAAAACAGACCGCTCTAGATTTATTGCTTCAGTCACATTCATGCAATTTGTGACTCACGCTCTACGTACTCGTTTACCTACTCGATGTATTCTTTTCTGTTTTACAGCCATCAGCCACCCGTCTACGAGTGGTACTTCTAGGATCTATTCTAGATTAACAGTATCTTCATAAGATTATGTTTTATCTAGTCCCAGATTATTCAACTAATCAACAATGAATTAATCGCTGATGCTGGTAGGTAGAATGTTTCATGTTTTATAATACATAGGATTATAGATAGATACACTACTTCAATCGTAGATTTTTCTCTGCATTCTTCGACAATACGAGTTATATTTATATATATACGTAAAGTGGTATGTCTACTCCATGCGAAACTACAAAGTTTCGTCTCTATAGACGATGTTAAAAGTTCTTTGTTGGTAAACTTGGACACTGAGTTCACAAGCTCAGGATGTCGTTAGTGCAGTAGTAGTGTAACTAGAAGCGTGTCTCTTCCTACCTACAACTACCCATCAGTACCCAGTACCCACTCGACAACGTACCCAAAGAAAAGAATCTCTCTTTTTAAAGACAAATAATTGGCTAAGTTCTTAATGATATAATGTGAAAGCAATGATTTTAAAAGGTTTAAAAAGTTTTCTTTTCTCTTTAGTTGAACTTCACTTTGTTAGTTTGTGAACTGAGGTAGGTGTCTAATATACCCGTATTTAATTTAACTCATAATCCTTTCGTTGTCAAGATAACTCAAGAAATGGTTGATTTCGTCCATAATCCATCGCTCTGAAATGACGTATTTGTTATTTAATCGAGCAAAATTTTACCGCCTGACGAATAGGTTTTATTTTGCATTTTTAGGATTCTGCTAAGTTAAGGGAGATGGTGGTCAATGACAAATATAATCCTTACTAAATTGACTAAAAATGTTTTATATACTTTTTTCATAGGAATAATAGTAATCTGTTTACCCGAAATGGCCGGTCAAAGTAGTGAATATTTTTGGAAAACAACAAATAAAATATCTTATTTTGTTAAAAATCCATAAGAGCCATTTGGAATGAGCAGTTAACGACACTGCTGCATTTAATAAGGATGATGTTTATTTTGTTTTTTTTACCCTCCAATACACGAAGTCTCCTCACATTGGAGGGTAGTATGGAAAATTTAAATATTGTAATTAGTTTTATATGTATGTATTAAATGTAAGATATTAGTTACTAATAAAGTTATTTGAATTAGAATTTTCACTATATATCATTAAAAATTCATTGACGTCTTGGTTCACGCTAGAAATCTTCGCGTATCGATGTATGTTTTAAGTGTTTGATACTATTATTAGGTACAAACAAGTAGTAGCTGATCAAAATTTGCTTCGTTAACATTGATAAAGTAATAAACCTCGTCTTTGATAAGTACACTAGCACCATGGATCTATAATACTATTCTAGTAAACTGGATGGAAAACAAGGCTGTTTGTCTATACATTCTGTACGTTTCTGGGGAAAATGACCAGTTAGGCAAAAGAAGCAAAATGGGGTATTTTCCATACTAAACGGGCTATAGGAAACTGGGGTTTTCACATGGATTTTTGGTTTTCACTGTTAATATTTTAATCGAAAATGAATTATAGACATCATATTGACATAATTATAGGACCAAGGGATGTAAATAGTCCATTAATCAGAATTTATGAGCAATTTTATAACACAGGAAACGGCACACTATGGAAGTAAATTAAATTACTTTTATTTATTTTTCTTATTCTTTTTTCAGATTTCCCTATCACGGATGTGAAGACGTTTTAAATATATCATTTATTATGTAGGAATTTATTTTTTCATATTTTTTGTCATTTAAAGCTAATGTGTATGTATTTATGAATTTTTGTGCAATGTTTAATTTATGTTGTAATTAATGACAATAAAATAAATGTAATTTAATTTACTTCCATCGTGTGCCGTTTCCTTTGTTAAAGAAATTGCTTATAAATCCTGATTAACGGAGTATTTACACCCCTTGGTCCTATAATTATGTCAATATGATGTCTATAATTCATTTTCAGTTAAAATATAAACAGTGAAAACCAAAAATCCATGTGAAAACCGCAGTTTCCTATAGCCCGTTTAGTATGGAAAATCCTCCATTTTGCTTCTTTTGCCTAACTGGCCATTTCCCCTAGAACCGCAATAGTCGGCCAAGAGATGAATCCAGTTTACTAGAAGTATTATACATCCATGACTAGCACCCACTCTCCACAGATTATTATTAACATCATGTACTGAGTATGTTGTATCAGTAACTACTGAGTAACATACACAAGATACTGAAATTTCCTTCTGACTTCAAAGCTCTCGAACAAGATAAGAGGAGCTGATATAGTATGGTAGCTATACGAATAGATTCTGCTTTAGCAGTAATTTATGTTGTGGTAATAAGGATATCATATCGCAAACTAAAATACTTTATGCTTACTACTTACTTAACTTTGTTGACATTCACCAAAACTTTTCAGTAGTTCGGTATTTTGTCACCAGGTGGCACTAGGAACCTTATTAAAGTAAAGGTATATACTTATATTTATTTTATTATCATTTTTTTTATACATTTTTAAGCAGTAGATGCACATCAGATAAAGTTAAAATAAATTAGCAGAAAAATATTTTGAAGTGAATATATGTATTATGGATTAGTTTTTGGATATCGCAATAAACTATGAAATATCACATACCAGGTCCGATTCTGTTCCTAATTAAGTGTGTACTAATTATAGAATATTAAGGACATGGCACCAGGAATGACGTCACAGTCTTTTCCCACGGCATTAAGGTTCAAAATTGCGTGACAATCACACGATAAAATGGTAAAAATAGCGTTTTTTTTCCATTTTTTGGGGTTAATTTTGCGTCTATCAAAAAACTTTTACGGTTATTCCCTAGATTTTAATGCATATTATCAGTACAAGAAAAAAAAAATTACTCCGCGACTTTCGGGAAACGAGTTTCCGTCTTTCGGAAAAAGGTCAGAGGTATTTTTAAATATTTTTATTGCGAAATCTATACAAGATATAAAAAATCTATTACGGTTATTCCCTAGATAAAGGTTTTATGCATCTACCTTATTTTGTTCCAAAGCATATTTAGTAACGGTTGTCGAGATAGAAGGTCTCCCGTTTTTAGAAATTTTTGTAATGTCGGTATGCACACTGTTTAGATTTTTTTTCAATTATTTTACAGTAATTTAAAACACACACTGTTCGAATAGAAAAGTTATAGAATTGAATCCATTATAATACCTACGTCTCTAGTCCGTAAGAATTTTTAGCTAGTTCTAAGCTTAGATTGTGGAGTATTTCGTTTTCTTTATTGTAAGTAATAATTGTGTAAGAAGGTATCGACAAAATAAAATACATTTTGCATGACTTTTATTATGTTAACAAATAAATTAAAATTTCCAATTATTGTATTAACTTATTGGTAGGGACTGGGAGAAATCCATTATAATTATTTTTCGGGAAATGTGGTGTTATTTTCTGCAAAAAGGGGTGTTATTTTTCACAATTTTTGACAAAATGCGGTGTTATTTTTCACACATTTATGTCTACATAAAACTATTTGAGAAAAACAAAAAAAAAACTCCTCTTTGCAAGATTTTTTGAGCGGGGTTCTTCTTAAAAGCCACATTCCTTTTGATAATGTTTTAATTAGAATATTTTCCAAAATTAGGGTCAAAATTCGCGTCAAATATGCGAAAATTCACGTTATTCCTGTAAACGAGTACTAAAATTCGCGTTATACCTATGTGTAAAAAGTACGAAATTCGCGAATTAAATTAAATTAAATTCGTTTTATCAGGATCGCGAAATTTTCTTATTGGCTATGTGTGGTAGTGGCGAAGGGTAGATTTCAGCATAAGGGAAGCCGGGGCTAACGTTTATTATAGGATTACGTCAAATTAGACACTATTATACCCATTATTTTTTCCAAAAGGTAACTCAATGTGAATCGTGTTCTTAGGTAGCTTCGCGCCTGATGTGTGGTAAGTCAGTAGAAGTATAGACTCTAGTGTTAATGAGTCGGTGGAGTTAGTTTAGCGACAAGTATTAATTATGCAGAACCTCATTATTATAAGTACGCTGTTAAACTTTTATGTTTCATGTTTGCCGTACCCTTACACGAGAATGTATGCAGATTCATATAATACCATCATGTACGAGTAGGTGAAATATAGGTGCAACATATTGACGCACTGCGGTGTTCGGCTCCTTTCAAATATTTAGATATGAAAATACTACCAAAATGTTTTCAACGGAAAACTTCATGACGAAATGCAAACTGAGCCCTTTACACTCTGTTTGCATTGATTCTACTTCTCTGGCACATTGTCACTGTTGCTCCTCTTGATTGTTAAAAGACTATAACTATGTAAATTTGACAAGTCCAAGTGCCCGAAATTAGGGCCTACGGACGATAATGAACAATAAACAATAAACTGAGAGAATGTACTAAGGCTTTGCCCTTAACGTTCCTCATGAAAATACAGGGAGATAGCGAGACAGTGCTCCTCCCAGGTTAAGTTCTAATCACATTATCATAAGAATTATTGTTAAGTCCTGCCCTCCACACAAGCATTTGGTTGCTTAAGGAGGGCAGTATGCAAAATAATACAGAGGATGTGATTATATTTTAAGTGATGTTATTAATATTGTGTTATTTTGCAATAAAGTGATAAAATAAATAAATAAAATAATTCATGCTGATAAAGTGAATTGACACAGCGTTTTTTTTTGCTTTATACGACAAGAGATATAATATAAGTAATGATAAAATCACCTAATCTATCGTGTCGACAAGATTTCTAATGGACGGTGGCGTATTGAGTGAAAGAAAATATTAAACCTGTAGATGAATGTGATGGAAGCAATTCTTTTTTAGATATTTGCAAAGTTTACTTTTTAAAATATATATAACAAAATTAATTAAATAATACAAGGCCTGGAGGACTAACTAACTCCTTAGAGGATTTTATAAAAGTGTATTATCGTATTTACTTATCAATCTTATTTACATTAATTAATCATTGTACTTTGTGTAACTGACTCATTTAGTAAGTTCCGGTGTTTCATACTTAAGTACAACGATTAGGGAAGTGGATCCCTAGGTACTCGATAAAGGGATCTGCAATTCAATTAACTTAAGTAGTCGATTTTCAAAGCGTCGTTTATGAGCTTGGATGAAATAGGTGATGGATGGAACATAGATACCCTAAGTATGAAGTCGCGCGGGGGGGGAAACAAGACCGTCAGCGGCCATTGCGTGCGGACCGCGTTTTAGAAGCGTCTCGTGTGTTTGTCGAGTTTATTATTGAAGTATTCGGAGTTTTTATGCATCCATCGGATTTTTTAAATCTCTTATTACAACTAGAAGCATAGGACGTATTAGTAACATAAATATGGTGCTGTGTGCTGCTTTTGGTTGTGGAAATAGAACGAGTAGAAGTAAAGCTGTACAGGAAACAGGATTATTAAATTTTTAGTTGTTTTGTATTCTATCTTTTTTGTCTTATAACGATTTTAAAGTCTTTTATCACAATTCATATACCTTACCTGTGGTAATTTAATATTTGGAGTGTTTTTTCTGTCACCCTCTGAGGTCCAATTGTCAAATCCTAATTTGTTGTTCCGATAATGAAGACAATATATTCGGTTAAAAAGAGAATGGAGCCCTTATGGATGAAATGAGTAATTATAATATTATTATTTACATACTGTATAAGTCACATTCTGTAATTATTCTCCAATATTAGCGCATTTAATTTGTTTTCCATTCTGTCATCTGACAGTACAAAGTAACTACCATCCCCAATGGTTGGTTTGTTGGGCTATTTGTATGTCCGTGCTTACAATGCATGTTTATCACATGCATACAAAACTGATTAGTGGGATGACATCAAAACATATTTGAAAACAAATATGTTTTTTTTGTAGTTTCCCGAAGGATCCAGAAAGAAGAGATGCGTGGATTAAAGCCACTCGACTGCAAAATTGGACACCAAGAAAACGCAGTGTTCTGTGTTCGAAACACTTTGAAGACCATTTTTTAAGACTTTATTTTATCAACTCTTTTTAATGTCTTACTCCCTATTTTATCAAATATAGTAAACATGCAGTATGTTATGTGGCGTTGTAATCACTTTAAGAAGTAAATAATTATAATGTTTTCCAATATTGTTTGTATGAAGAGTACTTTTAAAAAATAAATGTTTATAAATTAATAAAACACTCTATTTTATTAACTCATTTTAACATGTCTCATTCCCTATGTTATCAAATATAGGAAAACAGTATGTTATGTGGCATTGCAATCACTTTATGAATTTAATTTGATGTTTTCTGATATTTTACCAATGATTTTCATACATAGTCCATACAAATGTTTAAAAAAGTGGTCCGTCCAAGATGGCCGCCGTCAATTTCCCTTCCCCACATTTTGGCTTCACTGTCATTAGTACAAGCCTTCCATCCATCACCTATTTCATCCAAGTTTATGAGACGAAATCATCGAATCAAATTCATCGAATATTCAATATTCATGTATTTTGGACACGATCTAGATTCTTAGTTCACGATGTTTCAGATAGAATCGGTAACTCCCGATTCATTTGAATCTGTTCAAATAAATGAATCGATTCGTCAGGATCCGACTTGGTCGCGAATTAATCAATTACTTATTGTCATATTCTCCTTCTTCGAACTTTACTGGTATTTTGAGATTAAAAGAAGAATCGCGATTGTATTAACGATCATAACCATATCTCAGTCTTATTAGATTTTTCAATAAGAACATACCACGTACAAAAAGGATATAATCATATTGAAGGACTTTCTTTTCCACTTCATGGTATAATATTACAAGACACAACACAAGAGTTAAGTACTCAATATTATGAATCTTATTGGTAGGTATCCAACTACAAACATCGATGAAAACCTACGTAATATAAGTATATTTTACATCTGTCAGTTATGTAAGGTTTGATTCATTGAATCGATTTACTTTCGAAAGATCAAATTCATTTTCAGATGATTAATTACGAGTCGTTCTACAACGACCTGATTCTTTACAATGACTGAGTCCTTCATGAACATGAACGACTCGTCTGTAATTACGGTAGGAAATTACCTACCCATCTTATAGTTATGGTGGTTAAGGTGGTTATCATATTATAATATTCCAACCACGTACTTTTCCTCCTCACCCTCACTCCTCTAACAGCCGTGTTGTACCTTTGAATGTGGCGGAGACTGTACAAGACACGTCACAGGTTTATGGATACAAGTTGGGAAACAACTTTACTTGTAGCCAAATGAAATAAAACCAGCATCCGAGTTTCACCAATGGTTGTCAACTCTTCTTTGCAGTGTGATTCTATCTACAGGTACAACTAGTAGGTAGAAATATCTACGTGAATGTATGTCGTTAGAAAACTAATGCTTCCAACACTAGGAGCATTAAATCCAATTTTTACAACACCGATTTTCTTACTTACTCAGAATTTTTCTTAAGCTTTCGTTGTAAGAAACGTTCTTTATAAAGACCTTACTTTTGTAAGTCTACAAATCGATGTCTGTTCCGTTTGCCATTGCGAATGTGCGATTTATTTATACGCAAAATATTAATGATTTGTAAGAGTGAATAAAACAGATAATTGAAAAAAACTTCCTTATAGTAAAAAATAAATGGAAACCTAAATACTTTCTAAAGTTCAGTATCCTGTCTTCGAACACATTACTAAGAATAAGATACGAAAATCTGTACCAACTAAGAACCAAATAAACTCATAATATCAAATACTGACGTCTGTAAGCCAAAGTGCCTCTGGTTCAGATGGCTAGGTTGACAATAAAGTCTTATAATTTGCAACATGCAGACAATACAGGAGCAATTATATCAAATATTGATTGCTATAATATTATTCATCAAATAATCTATCATTAATGTTATCTATTTAGAACATTTCTCAAATAACATAAGATTATATTAGTTAGATATTACATTGCCAGATCGCAATTCCATCATACTTGAAAATCCAGACATCTGTGATTGCTGGAATATGGATGATCGCCTTTAGCAACTTGTTAGACATGATATTAGCTGAAAGTCACTGCTACCATTTACCTACGTTATTTAAAAATCACAGCAAAGAGGGCTAAAAGAAGAATATTGGAATGAAATTGACGGGCTGACTGTAAGATATTGCCTTAGAAATTAATAAGTCCGCCCTTTAGCGTACGACTATGTTATTGTTTTTTAACTTGAGAATATTTTCTGACTAATAAACATTTTTTTTTATGAACAATGTATTCTGCTGGTGTTTTTGGGTTAGCTGGAAGAGATCGCTGTAGTGTAATAATCGCTTCAATAATAAATAAATAAAATTTTACTGTGTAATAGAAATAGCTAATAGAGAGCTAGCTTTGTAGAGAATAGGTGGAGAGTCTCATTGTTGACTTCAAATAATATTACAAGAGTATTAAATAAAAAATACCCTATCGACTGATAGAAATTACTACTTTAGTCCATAAGGCTAAAAATATTTCAACTGATCATCCGTACATCACAACATTTTCCGCAATTGGAGGTAACCAGCGACATGTGTGCTGATATGGATGAACGACATGGGTATGTGTATGACCCCAGATGGGACAATGCAGGTCCACAACATGTGTCCGTTTAGGTTTTAATTTTTAAATCAGGTTGTCATAATACATGTATTACATGTGGGTATATTTGTGTGCACGTCTCCGTATAACAAACATACAGTATGATATATTATATTCAGTTTAAAGTAGGTACCCTTTTACTTTATCAGAGTTAGTATAAAGTTTCTGGAAAGGAAGCTTTTACATGTTTTTGAAAATTCGCACGCCACTTTATGTTTGGTTGGTTGTATGAAGGAGAATTGTACGTGACTTTTACTTCTCACTTCTGGTGAATTCCTTGGGAGTTGTCTACTCTAATAATTCAAGATCTGGAAGCACACAATCCAGGAACATACAAACCCATCTACATATTATCTCCAATAAACTGAATGGGTTTTGGATTAAAAGGAATATTCATATCCGTCCATCGGTTTTACTTGTGTGGTTTTAGGTACCAGTATTCATAAGAAAAAAATATTTTTGTTACTCAAATTCAACAGCAGGAATAATGCCCTGAAAAGAAAGCACAACATGCATAACTGACGAATCCAAGTGTCTGAATAAAACCAAGGATGATTAATAATAAACCGTCAATGTCAATATGCAAACTCTTAATATAAAAATTGAAATAACTTAACACCGTTTCACGATCTTCCACAATTGATGTTTTTTTTCATCGAAAATATGAAAGTGCGCTCAGGATTCAGTAGTTTTATAATACACCATTGCTACAAAAATGAAGCGAGAAGAAGAAATAAATCGCTCTGTAACATCCCTATGTTAACATGAGGAACGATAAATGACGAAGTTGTAATAATAATGAGAAAGGGGAAATTTTTACTTAGTATGACTGGTAGTGGACCCCCAGAGTATTGAGTTGGAGACCCTACGAAAGTAAATGAAGTGTAGGGAGACCATAAAGGAGATGGGCCGATGATATCATCGAGTCGGTGGGGCATGGGTGGAGACAAAGCGCCCAAAATAGAGAATTGTGGAAGACACAGGAAGAGGCCTATATCCAACAGTGGAGGGAAAGAGGCTGATAAGAAGAAGATGACTGGGTAGTTATAATTTTAACAATTATGTAGTCTCTCAATATTAACGACCAGTGTAGGATGGGCATGCTGGACTTAGGACCAGCCATCGGTTGGTTTAGGTGATCACTTTACTCTCGACAATTTTTCACGGTCCAGTGTGCCCATCTTACACTGTTCGTTAGTTGAGAGACTACATAATTGCTAAAATGTAATAATAGTAATAGCTTGAAATTTATCATCATACAGAGGGTAGATACGTGTGGTATGAAAGTATTGAGAGTAACATCAAACTTAGAAGATTCACCTTATGAAACATCAACCCAAAAATTAATTTCCATATATTGAAAGTTTAGCAAACTATCTCGATGATCAAAATCTTGATGTGGGTCTTGGAAAGTAATAACGTGAGTGACTTATTAGGAACCTACCCAGACCCACTTACATACCTGCCGCATATTATTCAGGTGACGATGGAATTATTCAAAGATTTCATTGAAATCAGCAGTCTTTATATCAAATATCTCTCGAGTTTCTTATGTAAGTTGTTTTACATAAATATTCTTACTTTTGAAATTTTAACCACCAGGAATCAGATTTACACGGGAGAACTCTAAGACTATAATTTTTGAAAACAAGGTTAGAAGGTTAGGATGTCTACGACATTGAGAATTTATATAAAGACCTTGTCTAAGTGACGTTTGAACACAATTTATGGTAAAATAAATATTTAGTTAGTGGTTAGGGATTTTGTATAAATGATTATATAATTTACTTTTATCTGTTAAATATTGTACAAGTTTACTTTTTGCACTAGAAATCACGACATTTGTATGTTTGTGATAAATATTTTTGGTAGTTTGTTGGGTAAATGTGAAGCACCTTTATTATGTCGCTAATTGTACTTAAGTGTATCATGAAAAATACATAATTCAGTGTAAACCAACATTATAGAAACATTTATAATCATCATAAATATTATAATTTACAAAAACAGATCACGAGTATGTAGAGAGTTATTTCAAACACGATTTGTGGTGGATTTCTGAAATATTGTTGCAGTATTATTTATTTATTTATTTATTTATTTATAATAAGAAATATTATGTACAACAGTTTAAGATATAAAATACAAATACAAATATAACACAAAGAAATTATATTATCCTCAAACAGCAAAAAATGCTGGTATGAGAGGAATTTGAACCTCTGTTTAATTATTATAGCACTTATTTTGTCTCACAGTTTAAACTTGCACTTTTAATTAATAATATCACTAACACTAACACTCATTCATATTATTACTATTTACACTCCATTTTATTTACAAGTTTTAAGTCCATAAACAATAATTAACTTTATTCACACAACTGCCACAGTGCGTCTTCCCATAACATATTCCTTTAAATACTTTTTAAATTGTTCAATATTTTTCAGTTGTTTGATCTTATCTGGTAGTGCGTTGAAAAATCCGATTGCCGTGTACAGAAAACCATCTCTCACCCTGTTGGTTCTAGGATTAGAGTTTTACATTCATAAAGGCTTCGATATAGCTATTCAAAATGAAATAGGTACCTGTTACGGTTCAAGAGAAAAATGACTTAAATTATAAAACATAAGGTATTATTATTTGTTTATTTATTTATTTTATGTATGTTGGCAACAAGGTTGCATTAAACCAGGCGCAATCCCGCCATCGGACACAAAAGTTAGTAAAAATAAATTAGCCTATACAATTGCTCCGCAGTTCCCTAAACAGGAACATTCAAAATACATCTAATAAAACAATCGCTATTTTGCATAATAATGACGCTAATAAACTGTGGAGTAACGCCTTACAATATTCCACTATAATGTTTAGTAATATAAAGAGAAAAGTAAAGGAATAATGAAACACTTTTATGGCAGGTTTTGATGTTTTTCCGTAGAGTTTCAGCTGTAAAATTAATATTACGTAATATTAAAATATTTCTGTATATATACAAATAAATTATTTTATAACGTACCTCAAGTAAATATTATATTTTATGTTATAACTTGATGTCATTTTAACAATCGATACAGTTGTGTTTCTTTAGTAGAGCTCAGCTTTGTGCGTGTCCTGTATAAAAAGTCAATGGATATCGTAGTATTCCTACAATAGTGTAGAAGAATTAAGGATTACATTGTCGGGATTACGACCGACCTCAACTGGCTTAAGTGATCACTTTACACTCGAGAAACTTTCGCCATTTCAGTTCACCCCGGCTGGGATTCGAACCCAGACTTTCGTCTCCCGTAGTAGGGATCATATCCACTACACCACGAAGAGCGACGGCTGTGTTGTCGAATTTCATGTATATGAAATACCTATGTATTGTTGCATTTCTTTCTGTTGAAGGGAGAGGGTGGTATTTTTTATGGATATCGTTTAGTGTTAGTACTTAATTTTATCGATCATATCGATCTTTCAACTGATGTATAGTATAAATAGGAATCTGATGGACTTATCTGTTGGTTGACTGTTAGACATTGCTTTTGTAAAGATTTTATTTTTTATATGTATTCATATTTGATTTTGATTTTTTAATTTTGTATATGATTTTTAAATGTTGTGTGTTGCTTTTGACTACCCAGGATTTGTAATTAAGTAATGTTTCAGTCTTCACTGGTTGGTTTGCTGATGATATTGTGATTGTTTATATTATATGTAATAACTGTATGCACTCTTTAAAATTAATAAAATAAATAAAACAATAAAATATAATATGCAATGTGGCTGATAAAGCTTTATTTTTTTATTTATTTATCAATTTACTCCGGATTTCTCAAACATCTGAGCACTCGGCTGCTTTTAAGAAGGGCAGTACGCAAAATGTTATAAAAGTTGGGTGCAATTCTGCAACTTTTAAAACTAAAGTACACGTGTTTTCAATTTACCTTACTATAGGGTAATTGAAAAATAGGGTCTTATTTCAGTTAGTAGGCACTTAATTATAAGTCACAAAATTGGATCTACTGTTTTAATAACTGATAAATCTGTGTTTAATCGTTTTACTTAGTTTATGATTTGAACACTTGGTATAAAAATAAAAAGTTTTTAGTAAGAAATAATTTTATTTGTATGTATTAATTTTTAACACGACAGTAATTAAATAAACATTCACGGTAGGTAACGTAACCTTGAAGTTCGACAGCAATTCTATGCCTTCTGACTCTAACTCTGAAATACGTTAAGTTAGGTACGTATATATATTATAGTAATTACCATATTATGTATTATGCTAGTGTATATTTCTGCAAACCTATTGTTTTTTTTGCCATGGATATGAAAATAAAAGTTTTATAGAAAATAATAGTAATTTATTCACTGAAATCCGTATTTGTACAAAAATATTTTTAGGTTATGATGTTATTCATATCAAATAGGGATGTAAAGTAATCTCTGATACACATTATTATATTAACATCGAGAATAATGCTACTATTAAAATATATAATAGAATAATATTTCTACTAAAATTTATCATTGTCCAATGCCCAACCTTCAAACTTTTTCCTTTGAGGAATGTGATATACTTCTTTTGAACATACGATAAATAAAAAAATATTGTTTAGATAGAATTTTAAATCGGATTATAGAACAAGGAAATTAATATCATTCCTAGATTTATAGTTCTGAGAAATGTGACGTGATACATTATTATATAACTAGGTTATTCGTTGGAGAAAAATAAATAATTTAAGTATTTTTTGTTGTAATTATTGATTCATAGTATGGTCAAACAAGTACATCGCAGCCTTTATAGGAAAATGTTACTAAATTGTACATTTGTACATACCCTCAGCTCAGCGTAGCAGTCATTGAAGCCTTAATTAAAGGTAAAGAAAACTGAATAAGCTATTTAGGGGAATTTAACCGAATTTTTACTTATTTTTAAATCAATGTTATAAATAAACCAGAATTAATTAATTTAGTTTGAAGAGGAAATTTGTTGAGTAAAATATAGATAAATGTTCCATCGATGTGTTTTTTTTTGTCAAGTTGTTGACATCTCTAACTCGATCACAGTCTACGATAAATAAATCTCGCTTCTCTTTCCTTCCCTACTAACGACTTCCTCTATCTCCCTTTTATTAAATCACGGTATCATATTATTATCGTCGTGAATCTGAATTTAGGGGGGAAAATTTTCATTTCAAAGATGGTCTTTGGCGATAACGGCTTTAAGTTATTACGAATTCTTTGGTTTTTGTTTTTTGCCCTCCATTGTAATGCCGCATTGGCCTAGAAACGAATATCATTCTCAAAGGCAATCATAAATGTAATATCCCATTTTCAAAACTTATCAATAACGAAGAAGAGACTTATATATGTTTTATGTAAAGATGTCTCATGACATTGTCTTAGCTGGATTGAATATCTTATAAATATTGTTCAAAAAGCATTGCATTCATAGGATTCCTGAAGGTATCTTTTGCTGTGAGCATGTTGTCATATAAATTAAATCCATTTGATATTTCCAAAGAGGATTTTAGAGAACGCACTATGAAATTCAGATAGAGGAGTTAATTGGCTTGGGAACATCAATATCAATAACATAACTTGCCGGTGTCTACTGTATCCTACGAGGGTCATGACGCAAAGGGTTTTACCTAGATGGCTGTTGGGAAGCTGGCGTACCTACTACGCTGATTTGCGTGGTGAGACAGGATCGTCAATAATATAAGAAACAGGTTAGTCTGAATCTGAATACATCCTCTAATAGATGGGGAAATTATATTGCTATTTTTTGTATCGCAGAGATCGTATCCTAGTGCTCGGAATGTAGGATGATTTTCGGCCAAAAGAGCGCTTCATGTCATATGGTTTCCGACGGCCGAATTGAGCGTCTTTCAGGGTACGTTATAGCTTCATATACACGATAATCGTATCAAAGAGTTGGGACTGTATAAAATCGTTCTAAATTGTAAAGCCTTGTGATGTTTTCGTGTTTCCAGGAAAGTTTGAAAATAAAGGCCCAAGCAGTAGATGATTTCAATTTCGAAATTTATGATAAAGGAACAAAATAAGGGAAGTGCTGAAAGAATTTACAATTTGAGAACCCTCCAATTTAATATTGAAATACCAAAGGTGCTTTTGATATTTGATAACAATCTTAATGTCGTCCTTTGATAATTTTGAATCGACAATCGAGTAGTGGCGTTTTAATTGGAGATTATATAATCACTAGGGACTGGAAAAAATCGGTGTTATTTTTCGAGAAATGTGGTGTTATTTTTTTTGCAAAAAGGGGTGTTATTTTTCACAATTGGTGTGTTATTATATTAAAATTTGGTGTTATTTTTCATACAATTATGTCATGAAAGTGGTCAAATTTGCATCTTTTAATACAAAAAAAATAGAAAATTTTTGATAGTGAACAATATTTTATACAAACATTCCTAAAACAATAAATTGAAAAAAAAATATTTGAGAATAACAAAAAAATGCCCCTTTGTGATTTTTTTCAGTGTGTTACTTCTTACTTTCAAAGCAACATTGCTTTTGATAATGTTTCAATTACGACGTTTCCAAAATGAAGGTCGAAATTCACGTCAAATACGCGAAAATTCGCGTTTTTTCTTTAAAAAAATGCTAAATTTCGCGTTATATGTATAAAAAACACGAAATTCGCGTTATTCGCGTAAAAAGCACAAGATTCGCGAATAAATTCGTTCTATCGCGATCGCGAATTTTTCCAGTCCCTAATAATCACTCGTAATCTTAATGTAAAGGCAGTTATAATGTTAATTAAAATAATCTCACTATCGCGTTGCTGAGGAGAATAGTATAAGTATTCGTGAAATATTGTAGAAGTTTATGGAAAATAAATTGTAATTGCTAACCAAGAATATTTTATTTTATTATAATAGCGTAGACTGTGGTTTTGTGGAGAGTTTCTTTGAAGCATTATAACGCGCTGGAATCGGTCGATTGGATGGAGTTTTGTTGTATTGGAGAACATCGCCTTTTCAAAGGATGAACTACATGGTATTAGTCCGAGAGCCCGCTGCTTAATTTATGACGTATCTGTTTTTTGATCGAAATGTGGTATAAACGATAGCTTACCAATAGGGTATTACATCGCACTAGGGTTGCCTATCAAAATCTTGCCGCAACCCCCCCTGCCCCCCCCGAAAAGGTCCCTTTTCGCGGTTTTTCGCATTTTATAGGAATATGGTAAGAGATAGGAGAAAGTAGTCAATGACAAAAATAATCCTTGCTAAATTATCTACAAAAAACATTAAGTCAATTTTTTCATAGGACTAGTAGTTTACCCGTAATGGCCGGTCAAAAAACAGGATATTTTTTGATAAAATAAAAAAAAAGTTTGATTTTTTTTCTTTCACATTCTTCCACCCATTATTACTAACATTTTATGGAAAAAAAAATTTGGCCTGCGGCGCTATGTCACTGGTTATTTTATGAAAAACTAAATTTTAAGAATTTTCGTCACTGAGTTTTATTGTAATAACTCCGAAATTATTAGATGTATGAACATAAGTTATAGCTCGTTTTATAGCTAAGACTATGGTAATTAATTCTTTCTCTGACTATTTTCCTGTAGCTCTTATCAATTTTCAACCAATTTAGTTTAAATACATTTTTTTTGTATTTTAAATGAATTTCGGTTTTGGACCGGCCATTGCGGGTAAACTGTTGGTTCTACGAAAAAAATGACTTAACATTTTTTGTAGAGAATTTAGCAAGGATTATTTTTGTCATTGACTACTTTCTTCTATCTCTTACCATATTCCTATAAAATTCGAAAAACCGCGAAGAGGGACCTTTTCGGGGGGGGCAGGGGGGGTTGCGGCAGGATTTTGATAGGCAACCCTAGTGCGATGTAATACCCTATTGGTAAGCTATCATTTATACCACATTTCGATCAAAAAACAGATACGTCATAAATTAAGCAGCGGGCTCTTGGACTATATAGATATCGACATGTTTATTGATTGTGTAGACCAAAAGACATGACTGCGGCACGTTAAATGAGTTTTGAACGTCATTGCTCAAGCTTACAAAAGTTTAAACTAGTTATGATGAACACCTCACTTGATCAATTTTTAATGGATGTACAATTGTAATCTTTCTGTACATTTCAGAATACACTCGGTACCTCTCCGTTGAAAGTCTGCGGCACAACTAATCACGCCCACTACTGAGTCGTGTGTTTGTCGAAATATTTGTACTGATCGTTCCTTTATCGCTTTGTCTTTTCCTGTCTTGAAAGGACGAATCGTTTTTGCGAATTATATTATACACTTGAAATTAATCATGAAAAGAGTGAATAGTGCATCTTAAGGGCTTGGCACCAGGAATGACGTCACAGTCTTTTCCCCCGGCATTAAGGTTCAAAATCTCGTGACAATCGCGTAATATAATGGTAAAAATAGCGTTTTTTCCATTTTTTGAGGTTAATTTTGCGTCTATCAAAAAACTTTTACGGTCATTCCCTAGATTTTAAGGCATATTATCAGTACAATAAAAAAATTTCACTCCGCGACTTTCGGGAAATGAGTTTCCGTCTTTCGGAAAAAAGATCAGAGGTGTTTTTCAATTTTTTTTTTTGAGAAATCTATAGAAGATATAAAAAATCTTTTACGGTTATTCTCTAGACAAAGGTTCAATAAATCTATCTTATTTTGTTCCAAAGCATATTTAGTAACGGTTGTCAAGATAGAAGGTCTCCCGTTTCTAGAAATTTTTGAAATGTCGGTATGCATAGTATTAAATGATCTTGTGGGCTTTTGAAGCGAGACGAATCTATCGGTTAAGTTTGGGTACCCATCTTCACCACACGGTATTAATTTATTCTTCTTCTTCTTCTTCCTTCAGCCATCTCTCCACTGCTGGATATAGGCCTCTTCCATTTTCTTCCATTGTCCTCTATCCTGAGCTTTGCGAGCCCATCTTCTACCCGCGACTGGGATTATATCGTCGGCCCATCTTTTCTGTGGCCGGCCTACTCCTCTCTTTTTGTCCCACGGTCTCCATTTTAGAACTCTGGGGGTCCATCGCTCTGTCCCCTGTCTGGCAACATGACCCACCCACTGCCATTTTTGTTTGGCAACCCGGTCCATGATGTCTACGACTTTTGTTCTGCGCCTTATTTCCTCATTTCTTATTTTATCTTTCAGGCACACGCCTAACATTTGTCTTTCCATGGACCTTTGTGCACATTTGAGTTTGTGTACTGTATTGGCAGTGAGTGTAATAGTCTCTAGGCCGTAGGTGATGACAGGTAGGATACATGATTCATATACCTTTCTTTTTAGATTCATAGGTATGTCTTTGTTTTTTAGTACATGCTTCAATTTTCCAAAGGCTCCCCATCCTAATCCTATTCTCCTGGGTATTTCTGCTATTTGGTTCTCTTTCCCTAGTTTGATCTTGTGTCCGAGGTATATATAGTCTTCTACAGCTTCTATAGTTTTATTGTCCATAGTGATGTTTCTGTTGGATGGACTCATGATTTTGGTCTTGTTAATGTTCATCTCTAGACCGATCTTTAGGGAAGCGTCATGGAGTTCTTTTATCATAGAATGGAGTTCTTCAAGGTCTCCACTGAAAAGTACTATGTCGTCAGCAAAGCGTAAATTATTCAGGTACATTCCGTCGATCTTTAAACCTTTGTGTTCCCAGTTTAATGTTTTGAACACATTTTCCAGAACAAGTGTGAATAATTTGGGCGAGATAGTGTCGCCCTGTCTGACCCCTCTGCCTACTCTAATTTTGTCTGTTTTTGTGTCTTCGTCTATTCTTACGTCTAGTGTAGCATGATCATATATGAATTTTATTAACCTTGAGTATCTCGAGTCTATTCTGGCATCGTTTAATGCCTTTATTATTTCCCATTGATCTATTGAATCGAACGCCTTTTTATAGTCGACAAAGGCTAAATGGATCTCTATGTTGTATTCAGCGCTTTTTTCCATGATTAGGCGCAACGTTTGTAAGTGGTCAGTTGTTCCAAATCCTTTTCTAAATCCTGCTTGTTCTATAGGTTGATAAAAGTCTAGCTTAGGTGTTAGTCTATTTGTGAGGATTTTCGTCAGTAATTTGTATAAGTGGGGTAACAAACTGATTGGCCTGTAATTTTCTAGGTTTTCGGGGTCTCCTTTCTTGTGCAGTATTATAACTTCTGCGTTTTTCCATTTTTCCGGTATTTTTTCTTGTTCTAGACATTTATTTAAAAGTACTAATACTGTCTCTATGAGTTCGTCCCCTCCCAATTTCAACATATCACTCGTCACTTGATCCTCTCCTGGACTTTTGTTGTTTTTAATTTATGACGCAGTGTAAAAAGAAGTAAAATTGTTTGTGGTAGATAGATTTAGGGGCGCTTAATAGGGAGCTGTGAGAAAAACTAGATAGGTGCAAATTGTTCTCATTTTTCCCACAGTCCTGGAGTGCGAATGTAACTAATAACAGTACAAGTAAGCAGGGTGATATAGTATTGGAACTCCTACCAATAGTGTTAGCTGAATCAGCTTCGTAGTACGTACCAACCAGTACTACAAATGGAATGTCAGCATGCTGGGTCGAGGTGGCAAAACAGTCTTCTAGAAATCAATTATATTACACCTATTTCACTCCAGAAATAGGATCAACGGTCAAATACCTGAACAATTACACAGGAAATGTGGCACAGTACCTACCTGATATAATTTTAATAGAACGGAACAGAACCTAAAAATAGAACGTGGCTGCTCGATATAATTATATGATGCATGAATTGGCAAAGTATGTGTGCTGTGCAGCGTATTATTTATTATCAAAGAATGTAGGTGAAAAATTGTTTTGTTTTTCAGTACTTAATTTTTTCATAGAATGTGTTACATAACAGTTACAAAATTTCATGATTCCAAGTGATTTCGTTATTTATAATAACATATGCACTTCCTCAGTAACAGAGTTGTGGACGCTTGGAACGGGCTGCTCCCGGATCTGGTTGTTGCTGAGAGTGTGAATGGCTTTAAGAATGGACTTGACAGATTGCTGTGATGTCATAAACTCTTGGGCTCAAGCATATAAGCTTTATGCTGCCTGCTTGACTACACACATAATAATAATTTTTGCCATCAAATATCGTTTTCACACAAAAGTAAAAAGATTTTTTTTAATTGACATCAGACTGTGTGGATGAAAATCAAATTATTTCTGTTAAATTATCTTTAGAAATCCCTTAAATTCTATCCACCCATGACATATAAGCGAACTAGAAAATATAGAATTTGTTGTAATGTCGATTGCAGTATTCTGAATTTCAAAAGGCAGAATAGAGTAAAATAATAGTAATAATAGACAGGGGAAGATTGGTAAAATCGGCACACTCTAGTAATTGAGTTGCGGTACTCAGGATACACGCCCATAGTGTTGTGTGAACTAATTGAGATTAAGGGTACCGTGTCTACCTCTATCTCCCCGAATAGTTAGGCAGGTAGCTATAACGGATTCCCATATGTGAATGTCTAAATGAGAATGTTCATCACTTCATTCCCATATTGAATTACATAATGCCATCGGTAGAGGGAGTGATAATTTAGAACGTGCAATACTGCAAGGCCAATGAACTATGTGGATATTCGGAGATGGACGTCCATCGATACACAAATATCTACTATAGGTATGTTGTACTACCTACTAATATTACCGATACTGAGTGAGTTCTTCTTCTTTACTTATTACGGCATTGCACCCGATTTGCGGTGATGTTGCCGACGAAAGCAAAGATGTACACTAATTAACAACCAACATACAAAAAAACAAAAAATAAATAAATAAATAAAATACAAAACAGCACTGTGCCTACAGCGAAAGTAAATCGATTATAAATAAAAAAATATAATGGTTTCATAAACTTATATGCAGATAAACATAACCAGGTATACACAAAAAATTCAATATACAACAATATTAATTCAAAACAAACTCAATATTTACCATACAGTACATATACTTACCTGCTATATATATACACAATTACACACCGATGCAAAACCTATCATCACTTAGGTATGCAGGTGTACATTAATAATATAAACAACAATCCTATAGACATCATTATAATACAAGTCAGTATAACAGAACAAAAGAATTTCTTAGAATTTGACTGAAATAAAATTGTAAACAAGGGGGCATTCAATATAATAAAACATTATTAAATATTATCTACATATTAAATTTGTCTTTTTTAACATTAATCAAAATACATGCGAATTAAAGTAGTTATGATTTTCACATTTATGATAATTTAATCACATCGTATTCAATAAAATGGATATATAAGTAGGTAAGTTAAAAAAAAAAAAAAAAAAAAAAAAAAAAAAAAAAAAAAAAAAATACTGAGTGAGTTTAGGTTGCAAGAAATATGGAATATGTTGATACACTAGACGTAATCTTGCGGCTAATTTCATAACATATGAAAAATATCTACACTCTCGAACCTCAGCCCACATCACACACGAATAACACAGGGGCCTTTTATCCACTCTTTTAGTCCAAAGTTACTCATACGGATTCTCATCATCCCTCAATTATGTACAAACAACATCCAAAAATCATGCGTTTGACAGGAGGATGTGTGGAATAAGTGAACGTTGCTTTGAGCATAGTCTAATCACTTAATTAAATCAGCCAAAGTGTTGCAACGCTGCCTGCTTATTGCCCAAGGAAGTTCACATAATTGTACATTATTATTTTTTATTTTAGACAGTTATAACAATTAATTTTACAATGGCGGAGGGATGTGATAAAGCGGACCTATATAGGCCCAATGACAAAGGGATTGCTGCTGCAGTGTGTTGGAGTGGGTTGGCCTAGTGGAAACGGATTCGTTAAGTAAGTAAGTGATTAACATATTACTAATAAATAAACTAGTAGAGACTCTAGAATAGATGGAAGAGGAGACTGGAGCAGTGGAGACCAAGGGGCGATAAAAGATGACAAGGGCGAATACCTACCAGATGGATGGGCGACATTAAGAGGTTCGCCGGATCCCGGTGGATGGGAATCGCGCAGGAACGGGAAGAGTGGTGGAGATGAGGGAGGCCTATGTCCTGCAGTGGAAAAACGCGGGCTGACAATGTTGATGATGACTGTCATGTGGTACCTTTCTTCTGTTAAGAAAAAACTGTAAGTAATATAGTATGGCTTTCCACACAAGTCCGGATGTTCAGTTATCTGAATCGACCGTTTGCTAAAAAGCTCCGACCAAAACCTCTTTCTTAATTCAAATCAGGGTAACAATAAATTCAGAGAGAGGTTTTTGTTGGAGCTTTTTTGCAAACGGTCGATTCAGGTAACTGAACTTCAGAGCGTGTGTGAAGAGCCTAAAATAAAATAATAGTCGTCTCAAAATGTCGAGGCTATATTATCCTAAATATTTAGTAGTCGTATTATAATTTCTGATTACAACATTATTCCGGGTTTGTTCTAGCGTCACGTCTGCGTTGACAGCGAGGATGGTTATTTGAATACAGAGCACTTATTTATTAGATTTATAAAATAATTTTGCGTCTTTTTTTCCATGAAGTCGTGTTTAGAATTCGTAATTAATAACAACCACTGGAAATACTCCTTCTGAAGCCAACAAGAATAAGATATTTTACAATTTACAATTACTAAATTATAACAGAAATTTTGGTTTATAATTATCTTTTTTTTTAATTTAAGAGAGTCACGCAAACCTGTAGACCAGATTCTCTAGGACGGACGTGTTTTGAGTGAAAGGAATCCCAGAGTGTGTACGACGCATGCACGAATGTGACCGAGGAGTATGTAAGAAAGTCTGGCGATCTGTTCCCTCTGCCTACCCCGCAAGGGATGCGGCGTGAGGGGATCAAATAGAATAGAAAAAACAGTTTAATAGCAACCATAACTCGTGTTGTGTGGTGTTTCAGAAAACGTTGGATTTTTATATAGTTCTTCCGAGTAATAGGCCATGCCCATAAGCCACAGAGCCCCACTGGCGCTGATCGGAGAATTTTTAACGACACGAACAAGAATGGTTGAGTATATAAAGCAACATATTTATCCATACACTTTCTTCAATAAAAAAATTATTACGCTTATGCTGGATTTCACCAACTTTTTAGGTTAGAAATACCTAGTTGAGATAAGAGCCATCTTTTCATTATTTTTCACACAGAATTTGTATATTGCATTAAACATATTATGCTACTCATTTTGAAGCTTACGAAAACCTTACGTCTTAGAAAATGCACTCTCAAAACCAAAAAAGAACTTACTTTTAATTTAATTAGGTAGTTGATTTTATACAATAAACCAACATTTCATTTAGTACGCATTTAGGGAAAATCGATTTTTTACCTTTATTTCATCTTATCTCTGCGTATAAATTAAATGAATTTATATTCAGGTCTTTATGACTAGTTCAAAGCCGGCCTCTTTGGTGAAATTTTATAAGCTTTCAGTTGAATTAATAAAATAATATTCGTTTTAACATAATATTTTAAGTAGAGGGTATGTATGTACCAAATTTATGTGGGTACCGAATGTTCGTATCAGAGGGAAAACCAAAGTAACCGACGTGGCGGAAAGCGTCGCTAGCCTTAATGGAGCTGGGGTGGGCATGTTGCCAGATGCCAAGAATCCCGATGGACAAAGAAGATAATAGAATGGCGGCCAATAGCAAGCCGAAGAAGGGTCCGTAGACCCAGGTAAGGTGGTCCGACGATATCAGGAAATGTGCCAGTGGTGGATGGATGCAGTGTGCCCAAGACAGGGAGCTGTGGAGGAGCAAAGGGGAGGCTTATGTCCAACAATGGACCTGAGCGGCTGCAGAAGAAGAAGAAGATGTATGTATATATGTTATTACCTAATCACAGTACTAGCTAATAGTTAGTTATATCTGAGTATAATCAGGGAGAAAATTTTGATCCTTAGCTGGCCTGTATATATGTACTAGTGGTGTGGTGGTAGTACAACAAATAAATGAATTTGAAAAGCTTGTGTCGTGAAGCGGGGTAAGTGGCGGATACAGGATTTCATTTTGGGGGGGGCTGAATTAGTCGACCTTTTTTTTTCTTTTTTTTTTGCTCCTTGCCAAAAATTTTGAATCGTTATTTTAATCGGGGGGGTCATGCCCTAATGAACTGATGACTTTTTTTTTTTTTGGTTGTCGTCTAAAATTTGTTGACCTTGACGACTAAAAATTTGTCGAGCGGGGGGGGGGGGTGAATTCAGTATACCAGATTTTCAGTTTAGTATTCAAAACGCTAGAAACGTCACTCGACGTTTTGGGGGGGGCTAAGGGGCTGAAACCTCTAGATTTGTTCTATATATACTACTGTAACTCATGGTTTTGGGGGGGGGGGGGGCTTCAGCCCCCTAGCCCCCCCCCCCTAAATCCGCTAGTGGTGGTTAACTGGAAGAAATCTTTTTATATGATACGTTCACTCAAGTAAATATACATATATTTTTTTTATATGTTTATTTTCAGAATAAAATACATGTTTCACAATATAATATAACAACAAATACATATAAAACAAAATTATTATTGTATCACGCCCGGCGAAGCTGCGTAGTGCATGCTTGTGTCCGCTTGTGTCCGCATAATGCTTTATGATTTGTTATAATTAGTTTAATTTGTTCGCTTGAAGAATAAATAAAATAAAAATAAGTAGACAGTAATATCATGTTTTAAAAATAAGATCGATATTTCCGTGCAACACCCGGAATAAAAGACAATATTCATTATTAGTAGACAGACTATAATATTGCCAATTAAAAATATTATTATTGAATAATTTTATGAATTTAGCGAAGCTTCTTTCAATTTTAACACCCCTTAAACGTTTCGCTACAAAAAGCATTTTAAACGTTTGTGGCAAAGAAAACATTTATTTCTTTAGATTCTATTAGAAAATGGTTCAAGTTTAGCGGTAGATTGGTTTACATACAAATACCATAAAGTGCTATACATAGGTCTGATAAATAAGCAATTAGTTTAATGACCTGAAAGCTAACACCCTTGTAGGTATTTAAGCCTCAAAGCCTCTTATAGAGCTTTTGTTACAGCTGCACACAAACTTTTTTGGAAACCTTTAATGAAGTCATGCAGTATGCAACTTTTAGTAAATGCGCAATAAAAGTACTTTATTTTCAGGAATAAGAATGCGTACAGTAAAAGTACACAAGAATAATAGAAGAAAAATGAATTTTTACAAAATTGTTAGTTGTGTTTCCGAGCAGTTTTTTCTTAAACTAACATAATCAACTCAAAAATATGTGAAATAAGATTAGGTTCGCCGAAACGCGGAACATCTTGCTTCTCTACACGATAAACTCGAAAAACAATTCTACATATGACCATCGCGAAAACCTTCAACAACTATTAACTTACATACATGGATAACGGCAGGTTGACGCAGTTCGTTGGAGCGCGGGTTTTCCTGGCGGGAAGTGCCCGGCTCTCTGAAGGTGTATATTTTGCACTTTGGTAATATGAGTTTACAACTACAATAATAATAGGTATTTTGCACAAGAATCAAACGAAGGAGGTATAAGTCTCTGATTTCCTTAAGCTAAAGATGTAAACTGACTCTGACTAATAATTTTGAAAGGTTGTCAAATGCCGATATTTAATACTGCTATTGAGAAATTTTCAAGACAAGTTCGTACTTATAATATGTATGTATATTATGAACAGTGAACAACTCCTTAAAATCAATAACTATAATAAATCTCTAGGAAATCGTTCGGAAAAACTGCGTACTTAGAAATATAATAGGGGATGACTTTTAGATAATAAATACATAGGTATTGGCTAATGATATAACCACATTCGTAGAATACGTATGCTGTTATCCTGATTCTCTCAATTGCAAGAAAACTTGACCTCATTTTGATTTACAATTGATTTACTAAAATTGATATTGTAGTTTTAGAAACAATGAAATTATACCTGAGAGAAAAAATAGGTGTAAAAAAGCGCGGTCGACCAAAAACCGTTTGGCTTGACCATGTCGAAGAGATTGTCATGAATGGACGTGTTTTGAGTAAAAGGAATCGTAGAGTGTTGTATGACGAATTGCATGCAGGTGACGGAAGCTAGAAGTGTGTGTTAGGATAAGAAAGTCTGGCGATCTGTTCTGTCTGCCATGTTCATATTTCTTAAACTTTTTTAACGTTATATCATTCTCTAAATGGAAGACGGCATTCTGAATTATAGGAATAGGTGCATATTGTATTAGTTCTATACATGTCTTTCCTTTTGGATATAAAGTTTAAAGAAAATATTATTTTTATAATGTTGCAATATATTATTTTATTTCATACAAATCCCCTTTGGTTGAGACTGTCAAAGTTGCAGTCACATAATATTGCACACTTCATTCCTGTTTTGAAGTGCATTTTATTGGAAAAATAAACCTAAAAGTTGTATACTGAATGTTCTACTGATTCACTAGGTCAAAACTGGATTACCAGAGACCGCTGGGGAATATTGACGGACAAGTTTTTTTAAATATAGAATCTGTGCTTGTACATATACACAAACCCACATATTTCCCTGTACACTTCACAGCCACCTATATTGTATTATTTTTGAAAACCACTATTAATACTGTGAGATCATCGGATTTTTTACATGTCGTAGTTGAATACCGAACACTATCTCAATGGAAGCTGGTGAAGGGTGAAATAATGAATGATGAAAGATTATAATGCAAATATACCTAACAGAAAGAAGACGTGTAAGGAAGCACAGTCTTCCAACAAACCATATGGCTCGACCATGTCGACCAGATTATATAACGAAAGCAAGAAGCTTGTGTAAGAATAGGGATGTTTGGCGATCTGTTCTCTCTGTCTACCCCTCAAGGGATGCGGCGTGAGGAGAGAGTATAGAATTTGCAAAGATAAGCAAAAATAAGTGTTACTAGTAATGTCTTGCTAAATTAGAATTGTTATTTTAGTTCATAGTTTTGCCACAGCGATCAATAATTTCTTGACATTCTTTAAATTAGTAGGTAGGTATAATATATAATTAAAAAAAATGCATCTGGGTTTATCGAAATCAACCCAAATACATCTTTGTACACTTCACAGAAAGCTTAAAAACTTGTGTTATGAACTGGAGTAAGTTGGGGATTGAACCCGCGCCCACTGGATTAACAGTCGAGCGCGTTACCAACCAGGCTACCGACCACCTCTATATTTTTAGCAAAATCTTCTCATTTCGCTCCTGTGATCCTAATACACCCAAACTGTATTATACGGGGTATTAAATTATTTACGACAGTTTTAACAGCTTTTCTCAGTTTTTTTCTGGTGTTTTGGAGTTGTGTAAAAGTTTTCAGTATCCCACGCATTCATGTGTGGAGACCAAAGTAATAGTAATAATGAAATTACTACCAGCGTAAAAGTATATCACTTGTGCAACATTTTATTTTTCTTTTTCATCTTTACTTGGATCTGCTGAACGGTTCTGGATCTAAAATATGTCTTCTCACGGTCTGTGATATTGCAGACCGACTGACGCATCATTTTGTATACATATCTGACATTATTCTGTTATGAATAATGGCAAAAATGTTGTGGAGCTGACTATAGAAAATTTTATATCCGTCCGCTATATCCCGGAGGCAACGGATTTTTTCTTATAAAAGGATTTGGGCTTGCATATACAAACCTAAATACTTTCCTGCACACCATGCACTAGGCTAAAAGCCTGTATCGCAAAGTGTTGAATATATCGCCACCGCCGTGCTTTGAACCTGGCAACTCTCGCTTGAGAGACTGTCGCCTCAACCAACTGCTCCAACCATGTAGGTACTCATCTACCTTGAGATATTGATTTTTCAAACCTTTCCGAAAGCGCCCTGCTGGATTTTGGTGTGTATTGGTTATGCAATTATATTGACATGGTCCCTCTTGTTAGAACTTTAGTACTGCTCCATTATTCAACTATGTTCAGATTTTCGCTGCTCCCTTCACGGGAATTTTGATGGAGCAAGTCCAAACATCGATGCAACGTGAACGTCTCTATTTAATGTTAAGACTATTTTATAATAAAATTAGAATAGGTACCTACGTGTAATCAAATTACTCAAGTGTCCTAAAAACTTTCGTCATAAGCGATAAAAAAACTTTATATTATAGCTCGTCCGTCATATTATTTTACCTTTGAGTATAAAAATGTTTAATCCTATAATAGTTCCCTTCCTACTGCTATAGGTATATTACTCTGTATTTATTTATTTTGGAAATAAAAAAATCTACCTAATATTTCACTCTGGTACGGGCACTGACTACTTGGGTGGGGCGCATTGTGAAACATGGTGTATATGTGCAACTTTTGACGAATAAAGTTATTATTATTATGATTTGGGATATACCTAAACTATTTTAGGCATGGAACCGAAATTTATCTGCATTGCACAGACGGAAATACATTACAGTTTTTTCCTCAACAGAGACGAGAGGGATCTTGATTCACATAATGTAGCGCTATGTGAACTTCCTTGGCGAGGAAGCGTCGGACTCGTAATTGTCGGAACACCCATCCTGCTTCCTCCTCAAGAGAGTTCACATAACGCTACATTATGGGAATGAAGTTGCCTCTCGTCTCTGTTGAGGAAAAAACTGTAATATTATTAATTATTTAAAAAATAAAAAACACATGAACTACACTGCCCCTATGACTGCAACGGGGACACAGAAGAACTATGTATGTATTGAGAGACATAGCGATTTTTATCGGAATGTCGATTGGATTATAAAAGTCTGGTAGTAATCCCGTACGTCAGATGATTTCTCGCTGTCGATGTCTCTAGTTCAATGAAAACATAAGAATTTTATGGTCGATCGAGAGGATAGAACTCCCGATGTTCAATCTCAACAGTTGGCTTAAGGAAAACATTGCATGATCCAATGACAATGGAATGTTAAAATCCATAATTATATAAGTAAATAAATAAATAAATAAAACTTTATTGGCCAGTAAATATATGTAACAACAAAAACAAAACAAGATAATACAGTGTGCCAAAAGGCGGACTTATATTGAGATATACCATATTATTGATTTATAGAGGTTTACGCAGAAGACCACCTACGACATAGAGGGGCGATAGGAACTTAAAACGTCCTTTTAAACTATCATTATTTCTTTAAGAGGAAAATATCCTGAATCTATTTCAGGAAGGAATTTTGCGTGTAAAATTGAATAAAGCAGGACGTGGGCAGAAGAAGAATACGTCTTAGCTCCATACTAACCCAGACTGGACAGGGATGAGTTGTGTGGAGGAGACGGTCCGGGTTCCGAAAGACCAAGAGAAGAAACTGGTCATAGAAGCGTAAATAAGACGTGGGTGGATCTGGATATAAAGATAATTTAATAAAATCCAAAGATGAATAGGTGTGTGTACTAACAACCTGTTTATAAAGATCATTTTTCTGAACGTAGTATATTATTGAAAACATCTCCCACCTGTTTCGGGAAAATATCCGAAGTATTTCTAAATAATGTGTTGCTACACGTTTGTAGAAATCACTTTCAAGATTAAAAACATCCCCATTTACCGTCCCCCCTAGTCTTAAGGGCGGGGTTGGTGTTTCGCCCAAACCCCCTCGAACAGATAAACACCTGAATGTTAATGGAAAATCACGTGCATTTTTCAAATACTGAAGGGTTGCTTCCCCTAATTTTTACGAAAATAAACACGAATAAAAAACAAGAATTTTCGGCATTTTGATGGAGAGCATTCAATTTACTGTAATGAACAAAAAAGGTTATTGATTTTCATACTTGTTTTTCCTTAGTTATAGATACTTACCTATATCTGTATACAAAATATAAATTCTAATTTATAATCTACGTGACTTTATTTGTAGCCGTCAGTATGAGAATTTAAACTCCGTGGGTTTTAAACTAATTATAATTTAGCTCTAAAATGGACTTTCATAATATTCCAACAATCAGTCAAAACTCTCAACAATATCACACAGTTTTGCATTTCTAATACAAGAAAAGAATTTCCTGAAGTAGGAATAATGAAACAAACGTAAAATAATATAATTTCCTTCTGTTTGAAAAGAAGAAAAGCAAATAACATAAGCGTGATTAAGTACAATTAAAAGAACATTTTATTTTATATTTTATTAGCGTTCATAATCATTTTAATGACCTGCCGTCGCTGTAACTCCCCTAAAATCACCATCAGGAATTTACCTTACCAGACACGAATCCGTACTTTTTTTTATCGGCTTTCCACCCATAAGGCAGTTATCTGACAGACTGTCGGACACATACTGCAGAAGTTTTCTTGCAGGTGGAAGCCCGGCCTAAGAACGAGTGATATCTTATCAGTACGAGTACTTTCAAGACTGTGGTTTATGTTTGTTGCTGTCTCAAATATCAAGTGTGTTTGCATACTTATGTGTTCTTTTCTATAAACGTGTAAATGGAAATAAATAAATAAAGACAAAATGATGAAATAATACATTGTTTCAAACTGCGGGTTCGTCATCACAGTGTCCACTAATTAAAATTTGTTATTATAGTGGGCACGTCGCCATCCTCTGCTGGATATAGGTGTTTCCGGGACCTCTCACTGTGTCAAAACATCAGCCATAATAATCACACTCTGAAATATTCTTGTTTTAAATCGAATGGAATTTGTTTTCTGCACACCTGTGAAAAAATAGCCTTAGACTAACATTTCTTACCTGCACCCTCCACTGCGAGAAAATATCTTGCAACTAACATGTTTCTTTCCCGCAACTTGACTGTGAGAAAATATCTTACGAGTAAGTAATTTTCTACTAAAAAATATATTTTAGTAACTCGTCAGATTCTTTCATTCTTGTTTTTAGTACAATTCAGTCTCGTCAATATCCATATTATTTGAAATGAAATCCAACACTGTTCATTGTATGTATTACGTAGAAATAGCCAAAGGGAGAAAATGTACTCGATAGTTAGGCATACTAGTATATCGGACAAAATGTCAGCGCATATTATTCTTAATACTCACACAATCACATAGGTTGAATTCACATTAAAATGCATTATTAAGTCAGATAGATTTATATAGTATTAGTAGATTTATAGTAGGTGTAGTACTCCAATTAACCAAACAGCGTAACGTATAACAATTTATCAATATAATCCCAAATTGTTAGTAAAGCTGTTGGAAAAACAGCTGGGTTAGTTGTAAGAGGTCACCGAATAGCGATGAACTTGCCCTAGTGAACATTTGATTGTGATTGTACCTGTTTAAGTGTACCTAAAAAACAGGTGCTTCAAAGCGACAAAAGACGAGTAAAACCAAAAGAAAATTTTCTATACTTTAGAATTTTCTGCTCAAAATTGGTCTATTAATTCTATCCCATCACCTGTGTTTGTTCTGGTATAGGTATGCAGAGATGAATAATAATCACACACCATAAAACACCCCTCGCTTTCATTACATTCGAAAGGAATTTGCTATTTAAATCTCGTTAAAAAAATGGTTTATATGCTCGATCCAGTTGCACATCCCTTCTTCTTTTTAATCTAGTATTCTGTAGTCCGAAAATCTAAATCATGTATAATCTATTATTTGGAAATGCAATGTCTAAACGTATTACTTACTCGAATGGTGATTTGTATTTAGTGCTTCGGTATTTCATTCGAAAATCCTGTACAATCCTTTCACCAAATCCCCCTGTTGGCGTCCAATAAACTTAACGAACCGCGATGGAGACCGGTGAACCAATATCATTAATGAAAACTCTAGATTCAGGTAAATACATTGAATAAATTATACCCCATTGGCTATATTCGATAGCACCATATTGACGAGGCAAACATTGTTAACTCATATTTTACATGTTAGCTAGAATTAAAGATGAGACTGAGCAGGTATCAGTTTGTTTTAAACAACGATATTCAAGACATACTCGTAACATTGTGCTTTGAAAATAATCAACCGTAGTCCGCAATACAACAACTATGTAAAATATCTATTGAAGTCAGTGTAGGCATTTTCAAGACTAAAATTTCCGCTGAATAAAATTTTCTTGATTTTCTGTTTTTAATGTTTTTGGTGTTAAGTTATATTAAATATATATTTGGTAAGCAATTTATTTACTTCATTATTTCGTATGTGGTGTAATTATCATAATTAACAAGTAGGTATGTTTTTCTCCAAAAATTGCAATCTATTAACTCATTTCTGTATTAGCTTAAGCTCTTAAACTTTCACCAGTTGTGCAAACTAGATTACATTACGATTCTGTTCCTCATTGGATCAGCTTTCTCCCGAGACAAAAAAATATATATAAAGCATTCGACGGGATCCAAGATTCGAGAGATCCAAGAGAGTGTGTAGTAGGGAGACGCCGAAAGATCGAGAGGTCATAAAAGAATGAAGGCCCATTGATTCTAAAAATAGGGGATCACGCAAGTAGAGATATGTACATTTACATATTCAGGGAATCAGCCTATATGTTAATTAATTATATGGATAAGAAAACCTATAATTTGGCAGTACTGTGTATAGTAAGAACGCATCATTAGAAGTAAACTGATTATCAAACGTCATGTGCTGGGTGTTGTGTGTTGTAAATGGATGATTAATGGTTTAGGGTGAATTTGACACCACCCTTCAAAAAAATAAAATAAAGCCCCATTGTTACAAATCGGACCGCGGTCAGCCGAACGAGGGTTGAAATTATTATTTTTTATTCCCTACTGCGTCATTATTCGTGCACGTTGATACATTGTGCAACAATTAAATCAGGGGCCAACCCTTGAAATTAAAAAAAAATCAGGGTAGATATAGGTACTCGTACATAGTTTAATGTTTGATTTTTTAAAATAGGAAGGCCACTTTTGTTGTCCATTCGAAGCTATTTGTTACTATACCGTTTATTTTTATGGAGGATAATTGTTATCCAGTTTTTCCACGGATTTTTATCATAGTTATGGAGAGAAGAATGCTAGGGATATCACTAAGAGACAGAAGAACCAATGCATGGATACGACAGAAAACGGGAGTCACCGACGTAGTCCTTAAGGTCGCCAAACAAAAGTGGAGTTGGGCTGGCCACATAGCACGAACAGAAGATGCTAGATGGACCAAAAAAGTTCTCAAATGGCGACCAAGAACAGGCCGAAGAAGCGTTGGAAGGCCCCAGGCAAGATGGTCGGACGACATGAGGAAGGTTGCCGGGGGCGGAGGGATGCGGTCGGCACAAGATAGGGAGCAGTGGAAATATAAGAGGGAGGCCTATGCCCAACACTGGGCGCGAGAATGCTGAGAAGAAGAAGAATTACTACCTATCTATCTCACATCAATAGTCACAATGCCAATCACCAGTTGCTCATTGTGACATCCACGTGGGGGTATTTCAATAACAAAAATATATACAAGTTACTAGGATGTGTGTATTGAGTAGATGTCTGAGTAAGTGGAATGGAATGAGTAAGTCTATATCTACATATCGTCATTTCGTTACAGATTTGTCCAATACACAAATACAGCGTTCTTTCATATTGATACCTATATTACAGTATGGTGTATTGCATACAATGATCGAAATCCTTTGCTATATTTATGGATATTGAAGAAAGCGAATTGATATTATAATACACCTATACAGTAGGGTGCATCACCTGATGTATGAAAAAAAATTTTTTTTTGAATCTCGAATAGCCCTAGTGCGGAAAAGTTGCAGTTTACTAAGAGTGTTAACCACACCAAATATTAGCTTCCTAAGAGTCCATCTTGAGGTTCCGCAACGACCTTGAAGTTTTGAAAAAAATGAAAATTTCCATAAATTTATAATATGTGCAAGGTCTTATAAAAATCATTTTGTCTAAAGTATTTAATAATATTTTTACTTAAGAATGCTTAAAAATGATAAAACAACACTAAAAAAGCAATAAATTCATTATAAACATTTGCTTTAGAATAATAATCTATATTGAAAACATACTAAAAAACATGCTTACAAAATAAGTAACAACATTTTATAAAGAAACACTTACGACGTAAATGGGGCGAGTAAAAACGTTTTAGCGATTGTTTCTGGTTTAAGTTTGTGCACATTATTATGAAGTTGTCCAAATTATACTGTTTTGAACATATCAAGTAGGTATTTTGGTGTGTATAGTTAAGTCCAAATATTGTACTGCAATTAAAATACTCTACATCGATTTTCTGAAAAAGTGTACATAATAATCGTTGAAATCGCGAAGTGATGAACCAATTGAACTTAAAAATTCACAGGGTTCAGTTATTTCACCATTTAACTAAATATATAAGTGCCATAGTTTCCATGTACTAGACAAATTAAACCATCGAACAAATCACCCTACTTATTTTTCTATATAGCAAAATAATCCCTCCTCTTCAAGCGCATCACAATCAATAACTGTTAGATGTTGTAGAGATATATTTTCAGTTTCTAAATTTTGTGCGATAGCCTACCTATAGTTATATCTAGTGCAAATCCAGTTTCAGGTGTAATATGTGTTATATTATCACTCCCAGGTTTACGAATCAATGAAAAATGTTCCTCGATTAATACATTTTGTAGAATTTTCCAACGTTTATTTGATTATTTAATTCGACTAATTATTAATTTTATTCGAGCATCAAAAAATAATTCATAAATCTGAATATTTCGTGGGTATTTATACAATAGATTTGTAAGGTAGGTACTTGGATACTTAATATAAAATTATATGGTTTATACCGAAGAGCACAGGGCAACATGCTTTTGTATCACACATTATAAAACACCAAAACCAGCTCTATCAGAAACTTTATACCTATCACTATTAATGATTAATTCTGGTGTGTAATAAAAGCATTATCCTGTCGAAATTATTTAAGAATAGTTTTCTGTTTGTAGTAGAAAATATCATATTAGGTGTTTTACGATCAGATGAATCTAATAATAAATTGCTGTAAGTAAATACTATCCAGGTGTCCTTCTTTCTATTTTATTATCTTCATTCTTGTCACCATTGACTATTATCCTTTTCATAGGACCCCTTTGGTCTTATAAGAATAGTTTTCCTTTTAATGACACGTTTAAATCTTTGGAGCACAGGCATGTGATCCTGCATTTACATAAAGCTTCATCGAAAAGTTAAGAGCTAGATTAATGAAATTTACTCACCTTATGTTAGAAGCTCTCAGATGTTTCTCGGCTTTTAAAAGAGTTTATCGTATTTTATACTTCAAATGAAAATTATCGGTCATTGATCTAACTCTTGTTTCACAGAGAGTTAGTGATGAAGCATTCTTCCGTATATATAAAGAAATACTGTCACCAAGTATGTATTTGGGGGTCCTGGTCTCCAAATGGAGGGTCATGGGTCCCATGTATTGATTTCCAAGTTATTATTTAATACTCATAACACTTTAATACGTGATCATACGTAGGCAACACATTTTCTTTGAAAATTCAAAAGTTCCTATTACTGGGCATTTAGCTGTCGAGTATACATATTATAATTATTTTTTATGTAAAAATAACAATATTTAAAACGCTTAATATGCACTTTGGGCACCTACTATCAAAGAAATGTATAAATGTTACACCTCCGCTAAGATAAAAAAGTACGAATTTTCATCGATTTCGTGGTCAATATTTTTTTAGAGAAATAAATATTTTTGTGGGAAAAACTATAAAAAAGAGTACATACACTATTTTTATTTGTTCGTAACTCAAAAAAATCATGGGAAAATTCTAAACAGTATTTAAAAATTAATTTTTAAAAAAGGGCGTTTTCATCATTTTTTCCCAACATAAATGCGCGTTGCGGAACCTCAGGACATTTTTTTAATTTTTTTTAAAAACGATTTTTATTCATTTGAGACCCAAATGCAACCTTTTGGAACTAGGGAAGGTCGGATTTCCCAAGAAAAGGAAAACGGCCCACCCTACTATACAGTATTTGTAGACAACAATATGTATTATTGTAATAGTGAATGCAATGCACGACAGGGGATTTCATCCCTTGTCAGTTATTGCAATGCTTAAACAGGGGTGTATTCAGTATTTCTTATAATGAATACATGATTGGGTAGTTTATTTATTTATTTATTTTTTTATTTATCTATTTACGGCATAAGCCATTTACATTTCATTACAATTAGTGTTAATTATCAAAAATATATAAGCAGATACACAATACAATACAAAAAAATAAAACTCAATATATATCTACATAAACAAATAATCTACAAATCGTTTTCGAATAATAATAATAATATTGAACAAAAAGGTGTGAAAAAATATCGATAGTTGTCGAATTGAATGGATGTCAAGAGCTTCTCTGTTGTCAATCTCTGGAGAAATTCAGCCTTACCTCTGCTAATGCTTCTTCGTTCAGTTGCAGTATCTGGACATTTTCGCCAATCTCCTTTATCTGGTAGCTCTGATAAGAGCTGTTGAAATCCACAAGGTGACGCCACAGGCAATAGACAACTTGAAGAACATTGACGCGGGCTATGACTCCTAGATAGATAACTCGTACAGTGGTTATAGGCATATACACAGAAGAAGAATCAAGAGCTGACACATGAAGAGCTTCAGGAATAAAGACACTACGCGCTATTCTGGGAAAAACGCTTTTTAAGGGCTTGGCATCAAGAATGACGTCACAGTCTATTCCCACAGCATTAAGGTTCAAAATCGCGTGACAATCGCATGATAAAATGGTAAAAATAGCGTTTTTTCCATTTTTTGGAGTTAATTTTGCGTCTATCAAAAAACTTTTATGGTTATTGCCTAGATTTTAATGCATATTATCGAAACGAGTTTCCGTCTTTCGGAAAAAAGTTCAGAGGTGTTTTTAATATATTTTTTAAGAAATCTATACAAGATATAAAAAATATTTTACGGTTATTCCCTAGATAAAGGTTCAATGCATCTACCCTATTTTTTTTTTCAAAGCATATTTAGTAACGGTTGTCGAGATAAAGGTCTCCCGTTTTTAGAAACTTTTGAAATGTCGGTATGCACACTCTTAATTTGAACTGCTGATAAAGCAAAATTTATTTAAATATATGCTAATGAGTTTAACATCAGTTTTACACCCTTATATTGCATTCTATAAGTATTGAGATCATCTGAGTATAAACATTACGTCGTACGATATGTTCTCCAATTTGGTCCTGATCAGTGTCCGCTGATTTCAGATTATCTCATATTTCCGTCAGTTGCACGACGTGATGGCGTTAGAATGAAATCTTAGACAAGCCCTTCAGGAAATCAACTTCAGTGGGAATAGATATACTTACTCGTAATAGCATATAACGAGATATTCTGAAAGGTACGTAGGTATGTGGGGAATGCACGTTGAGAAAAAAATATTTCTCACAGATTCAGAAAAATATTGCGACACGTCGGTAATAGAAGAAAGTTGACTTGTCGTCTTCTGCCGTCTAACTAACTAATTACTTAGCGGCTCGACTCGCTGTTAAGGGCTTGGCACCAAGAATGACGTCACAGTCATTTCCCACGGCATTAAGGTTCGAAATCGCGTGAACAATCGCATGATAAAATGGTAAAAATAGCGTTTTTTCAATTTTTTGGGGTTAATTTTGCGTCTATCAAAAAACTTTTACGGTTACTCCCTAGATTTTGATGCATATTATCAGTACAAAAAAAAAATACTCCGCGACTTTCGGGAAACGAGTTTCCGTCTTTCAGAAAAAAGATCAGAGGTGTTTTTTACATTTTTATGAGAAATCTATACAAGATATAAAAAATATTTTTCGGTTATTCCCTACATACTAGCTTCAGGAGCAAGCTGAAAACCGAAAGTTTTAGGACCAGCTTCCCGCGCCCTTGAGATGGAATACATTAAACGGCGCCAAAAATCATCCGTCATCATCATCATCATCGTAAATGTTCAATGCATCTACCCTTTTTTGTTCCAAAAGATATTTAGTAACGGTTGTCGAGATATAAGGTCTCCAGTTTTTAGAAATTTTTGAAATGTCAGTATGCATACTCTAAAGGCATTGTTCACACTAGGCTAGTAGTTTAGTCGAGTAGGTAAAGAATTAGGAACAATACCAGAAATACACTGAGAATTAATATTAATTCAATTTAGTTCAAGTATACAATAAAATATTTAAAATAAATAAATAATAAATAAATAAAGAAGATATGACTGTGTATCTGGCATTGTTACCAATTCAAAACTACTGGCCTAGTGCGTAGGGGCCACTACGTTAGTAATTTAGTCGAGTACGTAGTGAATAAGTGAAATTAATGAAAAATATAGTTGGTTTATAGGTATCCTAAATACCTAACTTAATCTCGATAGATGTCGGTAGAGCAAAAAATATATAGCGCAAACTTTTGGTTAGGTACAATGAAAGAGATGTGTCCGAGTCCTCGGAAACCATGCGGTTTCATTTTTGCAATCTCAAAAAAATACATGAAACATTTTAAAAACGTAACCCAGCCAGGACGTACCTACGGTATCTATTTATCTATACCCTAACACGGCGCCCCTTGCAAGGTAGACAGAGAGGACAAGACAAGACGACAGACTGCCCAATCTCTAAATACGAGTACACTCGTTGCTTTTATCAGACTAACGCAATTCGCATACGCGTCCTCATATATATTTTTTTGAATATAACGATTTGGTCTTGTGAACACAAGCAATAAAAAATATGTTCTGTTGTTCCAATACTGTTGTAAAATATTTTTTTAAGAAATGTACAAAGCGAACAGACATTTAAAACATATATTGATAACTACATTATTAATTTAAAAACTGTATAATATTATTAATTTTACAATATTATATTATTTAATAACATTGATAAGTCAAAAAGCGGGTTCCCATTTTAATTGTACAGAGTATTTGTTTATAGTATTTATTATAACCCGGTTATAAATGATTAGTCTTTACGTAATTAGCTACAATCTACATACATTGTGCAAAGTTAATTAATAGGTATTTCGATAACACTTTTAAGAGTTATATGTTATCTTGTAAACATTAATTCGTAGAGATCACTCGTTCTTTATGGGTGAAATGCCTAAAAAAAAAAAAAAAAAAAAAACATTAATTCGTTATACGGTATGATTTTTTTCAATTACCCCCCCATTTGGCTTTTCGAATAAGTATCTATCTATACCCTCACGCCACGTCCCTTGCGGGGTAGGCAGAGAGGACAGAGCGCCAGACATCCCTATCCTTACACACACTCTTAGCTTCCGTCACACTCATACAGTTTGTCATACACGCTCTCCGATTCCTTTTACTCAAAACGCGCCCATCCTTGAGGATCTGGTCGACATGATCGGTCCAGTCCAGTCTGGGGCGGCCGCGTTTCCTCACACCTCTTCGTTCACTCAGATATATCTTTTTTGTCATCCTGTCATCCTTCATTCTCTCAACATGCCCAAACCATCTCAGTTTGTTCACTTTCATTCTAGTTACAACACCAGTCTTGCAGTCACTCATTTCCCTAATAACCTCATTCCTTATCCTATCTCTCAGCGTTTTCCCACACATTCTTCTTACCGACCACATTTCCACTGCATTCATCCCGGATTCATCCTTCTTCAGCCATGTCCAAGTCTCGCTTGCATACATTAGGGTCGGCACCAAGACAGCATTGTGCATTAGCACTTTTGCTTTCATAGACACGTTGCTACTACCAACAATCGGACCGAGTGCACCATTCGTCCTAGTTCCGGCCAGCTTCCTTCTTTCAATGTCTCCATCACAGCGTCCATCTCTAGTAAATAAGCTTCCCAAATATATATACTCATTCACTTGCTCCAGACAGTCATTACCAATTTTTATCATACAATTTGTCCTTACTTCCTCTCTTTCAAACACTAATACTTTCGTTTTATTTACATTCATTTTCATACCATTCATATCGCAGCTTTCATACACACAGGATACTATCCGTTGTAACTCGTATTCATTATCCGCCATCAACACTAAATCATCTGCAAACATTAGCGCACATACTTTCACTCCATTTAGATCCACACCAACATTCAGCTCATTTAGAGGACGCATGCAGTAGTCGAAAAACAGGTTGAACAACCAAGGTGACATGACGCAACCCTGCTTTACCCCTTTTGTGAGCGTGAACCACTGCGAAAACGCAGCATTCACCCTGACACAAGCAGAACTCTCCGCATATAGGGACGCAATGGCGCGAATCAACTGGTCGCTCACCCCATATTCCGACAGCACACGCCACAGTCTTTCTCGATCCACACGATCGTATGCCTTCTCTAGATCCACGAACGCGCAGAAGAGCCTCTGGTGCTTAGCCAGAAGCTTTTCCACTACCATCCGTAGGGAGAAGATCTGATCGGTGCACCTCCTGCCACTCATGAAAGCAGCCTGGACATCCCATATTTTACTTTCAGTCACTTTTATTGCTCTTTCAATCAGTACTTTTCCATACAGTTTACCCACAGAGCTCAGCAGACTGATAGCCCGATAATTTCCGCACTCCAACCTTGAGCCTTTCCCCTTGTACAAGGGGCAGATGACTGCCCTCCTCCAATCCTCAGGAGTGCAGCCACTCCCCCAGCACACGTTGAAGAGCCTCAGGCACCACTCGAGAATTTTCTGGCCACCGTGTTTGATGAACTCTATGGCCACACAATCATATCCCGCAGCTTTACCATTCTTTGCTTTCTTCAATGCAGGCACAACCTCGTTCATACTTATTTCCTCGTCCTCAGCAGTATTTATGTTCGTACTATCTGTTTCATTCGTCTGGCTCGTATTAGTACCACTTTCATACAATTCTTCGAAGCATTCTTTCCATCGTTCAACAACTTCTTCTCCATTCGTCACTAACTCACCATTCTTATCTTTGATGCAATTCATGCTGTTCTTCTCACTTCCAGATCTCTTTCTTTTCACCTCCTTCCAGAATATTTTTAAATTCTCCTCTGCGTTCCTCGACAATTTCATACATTCTTCTTCCTCAAGTTTTTTCTTCTTCTGGCGTACCATTTCTTTCACTTCTTTCCTACATGCTTTATGTATATCCTTCATTCTTTTTTCCTCACCTCCATCACCTCGTTTCACACTAAGCACATCATTCCACGCTTTCTTTTTCCTCAATACAGCATTCTTCACCTCATCATCCCACCACGCATCACCTTTTTTTCTCCCTACCACCGCTTCTCCACATACTTCTCTTGCACTCTTTACTAGCACCTCCTTCATAACATTCCATAGTTCACTCGTCGAGCGTTCCTCAGCATCATGTACTTCTAGCCTTTCGTTAGTTAGTCGAATAAGTATTCATCCCAAAATTATTATTGTTGTCATTGTTCTTAATGTTTATTTTTGGCGTGTTTTGATTGGTCCAGTCTTGTTCCAGTGAAATAGATTTTAACAATTACTATTGCAGCATTATACTTCCGTCACAAATTGATTTGGCGTCTACTGTCTTAGAACAGACTCCGGTCTAGTGAGGCAGTAAAATATTTCCAGATAGTTGAGCGACACGGCATATTTTGATTTATTTAAGTTTATATATGTGTATATCAAGGTTAATTGTTTTTGTATGTTGTATGTTGTATATCTGGAAAAATAAATTTCATTCATTCAAAACATACCTGCCGTCAAATGGCAAAAACGCGTTAAGTTTTGTTGTCGCTTATTGGATTTCTCGTGGTCTGTTTTATCATCATTGAAATCATTGAAAAGTTCAGTTTTTGAAAACAGGAAAGCTGTAGTGCAATTGACCAAACGCGTTAAGTCAAGATGCAGCTTAAGGGCTTGGTAGTGGTACCAAGAATGACGTCACGGTCATTTCCCACGGCATTTAGGCTCAAAATCGCGTGAACAATCACACGATAAAATGGTAAAAATAACGTTTTTTCCATTTTTTGGGGTTAGTTTTGCGTCTATCAAAAAACTTTTACGGTTATTCCCTAGATTTTAATCCGTATTATCAGCACAAAAAAAAATACCCGCGACTTTCGGGAAACGAGTTTCCGTCTTTCGGAAAAAAAGGTCAAAGGTGTTTTTCAATTATTTTTTTTGAGTAATCTATACAAGATATAAAAAATCTTTTACGGTTATTCCCTAGATAAATGTTTAATGCATCTCCCCTATTTTGTTTCAAAGCATATATAGTAACGGTTGTCGAGATAAAAAGTCTATCGTTTTTAGAAATTTTTGAAATATCGTATCGTATAGAGAGAGTAAAATATAAGTTTTATTTTAAATATATTTCCTCATTAAAACATTTTTCTGTATGTAATATGGAGATGGAGACCTTGGCAAAATAAGAGAGGCGCCGGAAGACCCCAAATGAGATGTTTCAACGACATAGCTGCTGTGGGGAGTAAAATAGGCTGCAATCAGCAACCGACAGAAAGAAATGGAAAGGTATAGAAGAGGCCTATATCCAGCAGTGAAGGCTAGATGGCTGAAGAAGAAGAAGTAGAAGAAGAACATAATAGGTACGTTATGACGATTTGAAAAATCAAAGAATCAAAAAAATTGAACGCTTTTTTTCGACTACTCGCTTTTCTTGCTATTTGACGACAGAAATATTTCAACTTTTTTTCCTTAAACTTTGCTTCTGTATTAGATTAGACCAACCGCTCCTCAACGGATGGCGGTAGTGTCAGAAATTGGGTGCATATGAAATAGGTTGTTTAGTATTATATACTCAACGGCCAAAAATTTCATTTTGGTAGCAGGATGTGGTGGAATGGGTGAACGTTGCCCTGGGCATAAAGTGATCACTTAAGCCAGCCAAAGCCGACTCGTAAGCGTCGGAACATCCATCCTGCTCCCCTCCCCAAGGGAGTTCGCATAAGTTATTATGTGAATGTTGATATCTGTCGCCTTTCGTTGAGAAAATTCTCTACTCGTATAATTATTTCATGTCCTGGAGTTGACGGAAAACTTTTTTCCTTTTATCTTCTGATGACTCTGTCCTTCGGTCACTGTAATTATCTCATCATATTTTTAGATTCTTCTTCTTATCTAGCCTTCACCTACCCACTCTCTCAACTCTTTGTTTTAACCCCTCCGGATCAGGTCAGGCCGTCTCTTTGGTAGCTTTCTGACATTCCTCCATTTCAATATTCGGGGCGCCCACAAGCACCGCCCAACCTGTTTGTTGCTTCTTTAGTTATGTACACGGTTCATGATTATTCACATATATTACATATTATTTATGGTAATTGTTAATTTTAGGTGAGTTTCGTAGATAATATTTGGATACAAAAAGTGCACAACAGATTCATGAAGGAATACGAAATAATCAAGGACAACATTGTCACAATACTTGATGAAACTTATATATTGAAAGATACACTTGTCAATGGAGACGATTCAGTTAACAATTTGTTCATTCAATACGGAAAATATTGTTATAATAAAACCGTTACGGAGCGTATTACTAGGAGCTATTATGAAGACTATAAATACATTCCTAAAGTTCAGTGCATAGGCGGTGAAGAAAATATGTATGGAATCACTCTCAAATATGACGAAAAGTTTTACTTCAACGCGATTGAATTATATTCAGATACATATTTGGATATTGGAGGGCATAACATTACAACAACAAGTCCATGTTCTAAATTTCGAGTTATTATCACTCCAGACAACAAGATATTCTTTATAGGATTCCAGAACAATACTGATGTTGCTGGAAAATTATATGCCGTTAATTTGAATAATAATAATTATGTTGAAGATCCGATCATAGCAACAGATGTTTATTCGTGGCCAATAAAAGATCTTGCCATAGATCCATACAATGGCAATATATTCATGTATGATGAAGGTAATCGTTTTTATATTTTAGAGAAGGCACCGTACGCAGGAAAAATGGACGCTCTGTATAAAAAATTCAGTTCCTAATATTGTGGCTAAATTAGTTTTCTATTCATATTCATGAAGTGATGATTTATGTTCATCTTACCTGGTCAACTGTGCATGCTTGTAAATTTCTTCAATCTCAATTAATCTCTATGCAATTCTTTTTATAATTATAATTGTAAATGTCTAATAAATCTCAAAAAATTGCGTGTGAATACATTAAATAAATCGGTAAATAAATAATAATTGGTTTTATTTTTTAATCACAATTTTGAAATACGAATATTATGGGAATTTCTCGGATTTTGCATTTCTCACCTGATCCATTAGTCGGACTACTTCCGAAAAGATGTGGAACTGAGTATGATTGGAGAAACGAGGCAATTCGTAAAGAGAATTAACCAAGAACGATACAGTGGATGACGATACAGTGGACCTTTTTAACAGTTTTTTTGGCCCTATATTGCGTACTAAAGGTAGAGTGAGAACTAGTACATCTTTCTATGCAGCAATAACGAAGTAAGTACTAGTATCTCAAAAGATACACAGCAATGGATGGACCTTCCGGAAGTATGTACTATTGAGAGCATCTAACAAACATATTCAAATGTTGAAGGTTTTCACGGTGTGCGATTGACATTGTTTCTTGATTGTTTCGGGTGAACCGTGAGATAAACTTGATCGACGTTTCACAGTACACGAACACATTTCTCATACATTCATCCACAGATGAAGACACCAGTAAGAGTTTCGAAACGTCGATCAAGTTTATCTACACACGGTTCACCCGAAAAAATCAAGAAACAACATATTCAAATGTATGAGCGATTTACTTTAGTACTTCAGTTATGAAAATACAATGTAGGTTTTTCACATTCCGTGGTCGTTTATAGTTTGGACAATGGAATATTATTGTACGAAAAGGTAAAGTATTGAAAGCATTGAGAAGATTTTCGCAACCAGGGTTTTCTTCGTTACCCCAGGGTAGGTTTAAACCTACCACCAACTACCACCTACCCTACCATGTAATTTTACTCTCCTGTCAGTCGCGAGTCGAACGCTGTGGGGGGTGGTCGTGCCGCGTCGTATTTTCCCCATTTTACAACGGAGATTTTTTAATAAACCCGCTAAATACATAAATAAAATATCGTGAATTATTATAAAATCAATCTATTAATATTTCATTGTAAAGCTGGTTGATGCTAAACTAAACATGAACTCAGCGATGTTTATCTTATTCGTTTTTCAGCATTATAAGCAGACATAAATATTATTTTTTGTGACGTTTGTGAGGGTTTTTTTTATTTGAATAGATTTTTCTGAAAATACCGATAAATTCTGACAGTTATAAACCTTTATTGTCTTAACTTTGAGGTGTGAAATAAGCATCCTGAATTGTTTGTTTTTTTATATATAAACAAATTACTACACCTGCTTACACAAAAATATTCAATCAGTGATTTGACAGATTAAATAATAAGTATGTTTAATTAAGTAACTTAATGTAAAACTTACTAAGTGTTTGTGCAAATGCTTTATTCTTTGCATTTTTAATTACTACAGAATTTGTATACCTTTTTGGAAAGTCAACATACAAAATTAAGGTAAGAAAATGTTAATTATACTTATTACCGGCATTTATGCAATTATTTTTTAGTATATATTATAAAACTGTTCGTTATTATATCATTGTGCCCCATCAAACCAGTGGTGTCGCAACATGGGGATAAAGGAGGATTGATTTTTTTTACGACTGCAAAAGTTTCAATACTTTTTTTCATTTTGGGAAAGTTTATGCGCCAGGTACTTAAATCAGAAATGATGGTGAAAAATAACTTAAATAAATACCACAAAATACATATTCTCAAATAATATGTTTATTTCCGTAGGCAATGTCTGCCAACCAACCTCTTTTTTAAATTTATTTATCGGCATTCCACTCATGAATAACGAGTGATCTGCGACATTATATTTCGAAATACTTAAGGGATGAATGTAGGATTATAGGGGTGTGAGAAAAAAAAAATATTGGTGAAAAATAACTTAAATTAATTAATATTTGTAATAAAACACGTTTATTGCCAAAATACTCCTATTAGGGATATCTACCTGTACCATATAAAATTACATTGCGAACCTTTAATCAAATTTATTCATCCGAATTCGGTCTCCCGAAAATATTTTTTGCGAGCGGTCATTTTAATTCTTCAGTAGACTTTTTTTGGGTCTTGCTTATAATAATAATAAAAAAAAACAGGTCTTTTCGTAATAAAGGAGTCGGAAATTAAAAATAATAATAATATAGTTACGGATTTATTCTTCCATACCATCACGGCATTTCACATTTTATGGGGTAACTAGTGGCACATATTTCCAGCCTTCTTTTCGATACTGTTTTTTGCGACATCACATAAGCTGCTAACTTGATTTTTTAAAAACCCACAAGTCTGGTGTTTACTGAAAAACGTTTCAATTATTTCAGAAAAATACAATTCTTAATGAAAAATGTACCGATCCTTAAAGAAAATGCAAAAATATAAATCTGGATCAAAAGCATTATTTACAATTTTAAACAAATATAATAAAAGAGGCATACAATCAATAAATAACATAAAAAAGTGTCCTATTCTTAAAAATCAAGGGTCCTTCAAACCGCCTCTTCTTTCAGAAACATGAAGTCAATGTTTCACCCCCAAGTGTCCTAAGGGTGCACTCGGATACGATATGGCTCACAGTCTGCCTCTCCGTACCATAGTCGCACTTGGGAGAATCCAGCCATCTGCATTCAAAGAAAAATGGCACATCTGCCTCAGCCAGTGTGGATTCTATTCAGTGCTGCCCGTAATCTAAATAAACCTAGCTTTTATTTCGCATTCTCTGTTAAAAATCTGAAACTGCTGCGATAAAAATCTGAAGCTGCAGCGGTAAAAATCTGAATTTACGAGGTGTGTTTTTATTAAGATTTGCAATTACCGTCCCGTCATGTATGGTACAATGACCAGGATGTTAGTGAGTGGCTATTTATGGTAATGGGGTTGGATGGAAATGTTTTAATTAATAATATTAATTGCTACCCTTGTTCAAAAAAGACAACCAGCACAACGTGCGAAATTATTCCCGGCCAGCGTCATGTTCCCACAATAGAGACGGAAATTATAAAATTGATGACGAAAATCATCGAAAAATTAATATTGTATCTACTCTTTTTATGTTTTTTGGTTCAATCCGCTGATCTATTTGGCTGGAAATTAATTTTTGCAATACTGAATTTCGTCTGTTTCTTCATATTTTTTGAGATCTTTTCATATTGTGCTTACATGTAGAGCATTTTAGTTTTTTCTATTATATTGACATATTATGTAGGTAATTAAATATATTTTATCGTAAGTACTTAGTACCGAAAGTAGTGAAGAAAGTTTATTTACACTACTTGCGTAAATTCACAGACGTTGAAAATAAGTGACATCTAACATTAGTGTGGAGATGGTATCTAATTGTTTTGATTGTTAGTGACACTATGACATTTTTAAGTTGTTTTTGTTACCCTGAGGCAGGCTTTGCCCTAGTTGGGAGCACATATCGCACTTTTACACCGTATGTTTTTTAATGAGATAAAGATTTATTTATCACTTACTTTACTTTCCGTGTCCGGTCTAAAGTGTACCACTCCTATTGCCAAGAAGTCTAATTAAGACTTCTTAATTAGACTTCTTTATTTTACTTATGTATATAAGTAATAATAGCTTAGAATATACTGATCTTTGATCAGTTATTATAATACCTAACAATTGTAATTTGCCTATTAATTTATTACTCCAATTATACACTAATTACCTACACTTCAGAAGATAGTTTTTATCTCATTATATCTGAGTATCCCATCGTAGGGACAGATACGCAGCCAAATAACATCTGTGCTGCATATATAATATGCTTATTAGCTGCAAATTTCATCGCTTTGTCATTGCCCATAATCAGGTCCCCAGGTGTACAGTCCTCCTCCATCAGTGGACACATCAGTGGGTGGCTGTCATCCTGGGTTTCGCCACAATCACAAGTGATGTCTTCATCCCCCCCTTCGTACCCCCTCTTATTGAGGTTTTTATTTTATTTATTTATTTAATTGTATAGGAATCAACTACACAGGCATATTCTGAACCACATGTAGAGCCCATTGGTTAACGATGGTGATGACTTCATTTTAAAAACTTACCATCCCAATTATTATAAAAGCATGACACATCATCTCATTCGGTGTGTTGTATGTCATACAAACTTCTACGTACATACTCGTATACTATAATATTATTTAGCCTCGGTGTACTGAACATTTTCAACGTGTTTTGTGTAATTAATGTGGAGATGTTCATTATTATTTTATGCTTGTGCATGTTACATTATTCTGAGCCTACCGCAGACGGGAAATTACTATGTAGGTCCACTTGTTCCATGTTCCTTGCATTGTGTTGGCGACCACTTGAAAGAGTCAAAAAATTAAAGTGTTCCAACGGTTTATGGAACGGAAGATGCTTGGTGTTAGTCTCCGGGATAGATTAAGAAACCGAAGAGAACCAAAGTGTCTGATATCGTATGGAAAGTGCACCGTGTATCGAAGCTTAAGTGGCGATGGGCAGGACTTATGGCTAGGCAGGTAGAAACCAGATGGGCGCCACGAATATTAAAGTAGCTGCCTTTGACAAGCTTAATGAGTTAAAAACGTTCTCGGTACCATTCTAACGGACATGTTTCCCGTCCTTCTATATCTTCTTCTTCATCTTGTTCTAGATCATTGATCTGTTTGTGAACGGGTGACTTCCTCTTGGGATGTGGAACACCAACTATCCTTCCTCTTCTTTGGCGGTCTGCCTGGCTAATGTTGTCCCAAAGCTATATTATGGGGAACGATGTGGGTATATTCTGCCCTCATCCATGCTGTCCACGTGGTCTCTCCAATATCGTCACCTTTTCCTACTACAACTCACGATATATTCCGTCTGACAGGTCTCTCTAATTTCTGTGTTCCTTACCCTGTCTCTGAGAGTTCTCCCTGCTATTGCTCTTATCTCCTTCTATATCCTACGCCTTTTTGATAGCCTCATAGTGTATCACCCGTGACTGCCTTGATTACATCTGTCCGCATCTCGTTGTAAACATCCCGTTCCTCGTCTACCATTGACTTATTTGAAACACCATCTGTCGCTCATCGCGCTTTCACAATGTGCCCAAAAACACGGAAGGTGCAGTGATCGCATTGTGTCGATAGACAATAGTTGCTTTAATAATCATACGAAAAACGAATAATTCACATTGTTATATGAATTTTAATTATCGTATTATCTCGTTCAGTTTAATTTGACAACCATATTAAATGTATTATTATATTAACAGATAAATATTGCGATAAATCCGTCTAGTAGGGATATTATATGTTATTCACAGACAGAAAATTAATAGATTATGCTTACGTATAACAATTTGAAACTATTGTATGTAATGTATGAAATAATTATTCTACTCATATACACCATATTGCAAAATATTATTAATTTCATACAGTGACATGAAATTAATAACATTCATGCGTTATATTTAATATATGGATGATGCCATTTACTATTGTAGAGGTCATCGTAATCTGTTTCGTAACTGGTACATTTGACACTAGAGGTCTGTAAATTGTCCAGTTTTTTTTCACTTTCGTTAATTCCGAGGGTAGAACTGAATATATTCGGTGCCCAAAAAGATCTGTAAAATATATACTCCGGTTTCGTTAATTTTTTTTACTGAATCTGGGCTTGTATAGACAAATCCAAATAGATGCTTTCTAGTACACTTCAGTAAGCTAAAATTTAGTATTGATAACTGCAGAATTCATCGTCAGCGGCGGGAGTCGAACCCCGGAACTCCTATTTGTGAGACTTAGGCCAAACTCGTAGAATAAATTGATTTGGCCTAGGAGAAACTAGTTTGGCTTAGACTAAACCCGTATGGTAAACTATTTTGGCCTACGACACACTAGTTTGTCCTGAAATCGGGTTTGGCAGGCACCATATACACAGAATAGAAATTAGAATCAAAATTGGTAAGTGTGAGCTAAATCTGCAAAATACCATATTCATCGTGTTTTAGCCAGTGCGGGCAGATATAGACGGTGGATCACATTGTGGGGCACTGTCCCATCAAAAAGTTCGAGGGGGATATTTTGGAAATTCATGAGGTGATGCTAAGGACAATTGAATTTATGAAAAATATTGACGCGGAGTTCTGACTCAAGACTCCCAGATAGATTGCACAATGGTCGTTTTCGCTTACGAAATAAGAAGAAGTGACTTAAATTTCAGTGGATTTCTTTTACTACCTCTTCTTGGACCACATATGCTTCATGGGATTAAATGTGGAGTGGGCAGTAGCAGGAAAGATAGAGAACAGTTGGTACAACAAATCTTAGTGTGGTTGGAGAGAACTTTCTTGACTACTCATAAAATTTACCTAATCAATTCACATTTTATTGATATTCAGATGTATTCGACTGTGTAGTATACGAAAACATTAGCTGCACAGCGTGAGCATGTTGTATTCAATATGGCCAACATTCGAACTTGTATAGTACGTAATGGTAATAGGTAAGTACTTACAGTTATTGGCTCTGGAAAATCCAATATTTTCATCATGTTCTGACTGCATCCGTTTGCCAAGATGTCTGCTAATATTCCGGTGTAAAAAGACCACAGAGAAATATATTATTATTATAGAAAATACGCTCACAAAGCAATCAGCTTCGAGAAATGCAAAAGAGCTGATGTTGCAAATAAAATTTCATCCGAGAATTTTAATCGGTTGTAAATCTTGTATGCAATAAATTGTTACTGGGTTGTGTTGATAGATATTATAATATAGCAGAAACCTTGGTAAAAGGAATCAAAAAGAATGTTTAAAATTTATGGTAATCATATTCACAGTCGATGGAAACGAAAATTAACAGTTAATACCTAGGTCGTCTTTCGTTGGATTCGTTTCTTTTGATGATTGATGAAATAAGCCTAAATGGATTGGTACCTGAAACGCCTATTGTATAAGACCAGTGGAATATTATTAGGTACTCCCTTTCATTATTATAATGTTCCTCAAAGCAGTGTAAGGTTTTCGTTAGAGGTTTGTTAGACAACTAAGTCATATGGCCCAGTCATTTTTTCTCACACAAAATCTTATCGAAAATAATTGATATAATAGCAGTAGGTATATTGAAATAAATAGTTAATGTGTAAGAGTTAGTATGTGAAGCGCTCCATGGGATACATTTTCATTTAAGTAAACATCTAAAGTAAAATTATTGGAAAACTCTGAAAATAATAAATTAAGTTGGTATAGTATCTTCCTGTTGTAGAGGGCGGGCACGGTGTTAAAAAGTATCTAGCAAACATATAGGTATACAAGAAACAGCACGTCGGAAACGATACGCCAGTAAATTCATCGTACACGAGGTGGTTCAGTGAAAAAAGTGGCAAACAAATAATATAGGAGAATGGAAGGTGGTAGTTGGGGCTATAAATTTTTATTTGGCTCGCCACTGCCTTATCGCAGGCGGTCCATCTTTCCGGCAGTCTCAACGCCGAGCTGGTTGTTCGGCGTATCTATGCGACTGCGATGACGATGCCAGGATTAAACTCGAACCTAACCGATAATTCATAAATATTATTTTTATACATAGGTGTCGTAAAATTATGATTATATTTCGTTTTCTTTTTTTTTTTAATTTTCTGGTATTTACATTGACACTCTAAACATAGAGTTATGACAGCTCAACTTGGTCGTGCCAACAGAGGGATTTTCCAAAACATCGTCTCCTTTACTTACACCTTTTCTATGACAATTATTACATTAGATCTATGAGAACGTCATCATCCCAGTCTTAGCACATCCAGCGTTTATCATGGACCTCACGCTTATGGCTCCACATCTTGGGGGTACCGAATCCAACCTACTCATTAAATTATGTAATAATACACAATTGGCGGGGTCTGTTAATTTTAATGGCAGCTTTTTGATGTCCATGTCTGGGAGGAAACTTCCACCGCGTGCCCGTAGTTGCGGCGCCTGGCCCGCCGCCCTGTGTACATCTTCTTTCCTGGACCCTGAACTGAGCCTTTTTGACCACCATAAGGACACTTAAGGAATGTAAGTTTGGGGGGTGGGGCTTGTTGGGGTGCTCCCTTCTGGCTAACCCTGAGCCCACCTTTTAAAAATATTTTACTTAGAAGTGCGGCTAAAGAGGACGCTATATGTACCTGTGCTACCCGGGGATGCGAAGGGCCTTGGGCCCGTAGGTGTCCTTCAATCCTGTAAGCTGTAAGTTTGGGAGAATGAGAAAGTCCAAAGTAGGTGACAGTTGCTACAATTTCTATCATAGTTTAAAATATTATTCCTTTACTAAACGTGCGTTTGGAAGAGGTTCGTATGTATTGTTGTACTAAGACTAAGTAGTTGAGTATCCTTATACACAGAGTGAAAGATAATACGGAATGAAAAGCAAACAACGCTGCTAAGTATATTACAGTTGAAACTCTGAAAGTGTGCGCCTTTTTCTCCTTCTATAAACAAACTTCTATCAAATGTACAAATAAATTAGGTACAACAATAAATTATAGAGATATTCACTATCGCTCTACAGCTACAGTTTAAATTCCCTTGTACTTCTTACAGAAGCGTTTACTTTTTCTTTTCTTTCCTTTTAATTTGGCAAATTGTTCTCATTGGACAGTTTTCTCCTCTTTATATTAAATTAGTCCAAGTTGGAAGTTATTCCGTTGTTTAGGATTTCGGACGAAACATACGATTCTTGTGCAAATTTATTCGAAGACAAAACCGACATTATCGGTCCATCTGATTGATTACGGTAAATTCGTTTAAAATCAATTGGTCCAAAATCAATTCGTCTAAAATCGATTCATCTAAAATCAATTAAGTAGTCTAGGATCAATTTGTCTAAAATCAATTCGGCCAAAATCAATTTGCCTAACGATGAATTCGTCGATTTTAGACGATTAATTGATTATCAATTCGTCTGCTTATCGATTCGTCTAAAATCGACGAATTCATCGTCAGCCAAATTGATTTTCGCCGAATTGATTTTAGACGAATTGTTTTTAGCCGAATTGATAATTAAACGAATTGATTTTAGACGAATTGATTTTAGACTAATTGATTTTAGACGAATTGATTTTAGACGAGTTGATTTTAGACGAATTGGTTTTAGACCAATTGATTTTAGACCAATTGATTTTAGACGAATTCATTTTAGACGAACTTACCGGACTCCATCTGCTTGGGCATCTGCTGCCTCTTGTGAATCTTGTGATGTGTACTCCACAGCTTTTTGTGGGGTTTCCCTTTTCGCCTTTAGCTTCTCATGTAGGGCAAGGTGTAAGAGTCTTTGGGGGTCCATTTTATCTATATGATCTCTCCAGCACCTTCTCATTTGTCTCCTCCATCTGTCCATCACTGGTAGGAATGGATCGGGTTGACAAGTATACATTATTTGACGGAAATATTTCTCTAACGCATTAAATCCCTAGTATACATGAGTCGTCCTTTGGGATCTTTCGGATGAATTTCCTAGGCCCTCTTAGTTACCTTATGTTGTAAAATATTCAATTATTTATTATTTATTTATTTATTTATAATAAGAAATATTATGTACAACAGTTTAAAATATAAAATACAAATACAAATATAGCACAAAGAAATTATATTATCCTCAAACAGCAAAAAATGCTGGTATGAGAGGAATTTGAACCTCTGTTAAATTATTATAGCACTTATTTTGTCTCACAGTTTAAACTTTAATTAATGTCGTCCATTATTAAATTTAGTTTCAAAACTAAATATTTTATAATGATTTCGGAATAAAACCGTTAGATGGTGTTTTGTCAATTGTACCATTACCCCAGAAATAATTTACGAGTACAAAATAAAATCAATTGGGTAGATATTTTGCCTTTGGAACCCTGTTGGAACTGCATGCTATTGTACCAATAATGTCGCCTGTTGGGCAGGCCTTTAAATACTAGTTTTTCATAAAAAAAATATGGATTATTTTATACAAAATAAACTCAATTGTAGTTCACACAACATTGCTACTAAAATGTATATAGACCTATTAGTAGAATTATTATAGTGAGAATATTTTCATTTAGTAGACATCTCACTTTAAACACAATAACATTATTATTACACGAATATAAGTAAGGTTCATACAGAAGCCCCTCAATATTTTATCTTGGAGTATTTCGGTCTCCATATCCTCGGGGAAATATTACATTAATATATGATGTGCTTTCCCAGCTTAGATTCATATTTATATCGTAAGGTATGGCATCATAGGTACGATATATCTCGTCTAGATGGTATAATAATATCAAGATCTTTTTTTCATATAATATAGAGTATTATGTATTTATTACCTAATAAATGTACAAGTACCTTCATTTCCATGGAGTACTTTTTCGTGAAGTTTTGCCTATTCGACTCATATTGACATTGACTACCTAATCTTGAAAACTTTTTAGAGCTTAATTTTTCTTTAAGAGTAGGCATATTGACAAAAATCTAAAAGCGGGAGACCTTAGATCTCGGCAACCCTACTAAATATGCTTCGGAAAAAAATGTAGTAGATACATTGAACCTTTACCTAGGGAATGACCGTAAAAGATTTTTTTATATATTCTATAGATATCATAGAAAAAAATGTGATAAACACCTCTGATTTGTTTTCCGAAAGACAGCAACTCGTTTCCCGAAAGTCCGAAGATTTTTTTTGTACTAAAAATATTATGCATTTAAATCTAGGGAATAATCGTAAAACTTTTTTGGAAAGATGACTCGCTGATTCGATGAAATCAAGATTGAAATTATTATAGTTCTTCATCAAAGATAAACCAAAGTATATTAGTATTATGAAAGTTACATTTTTTTGTTAGAAGACATAGGATTATGGAAATAATTGCAACTCACTACTGACTTTCCTGTGAAAAGATTGCAAAGTGAAATTCCTCTCCATATCCGATTCGGCTGATGTGATTTTCACTTTTGAGTATATAATAATATTTGTATATCAAAGTGAATGTTGTATGGTAAAACATCTTTAAAAATTACAAACTTTTAATATTGACATTTCTTCAATACGATTACTCAAATGTGTATACATCCTTTCTTGTATCGTATTCTAATTTACAGTCTTCCTTCGCGAATTTTCCTTTACAATAAATAAATTAAGAAGAGCCTTTTACGGACACATTTTTTTAGCTCTGTGTAAAGTTGATAAATGTCCCAACCATAAATGTTTCGAAATCAATCAACGATATTTTGATAAACAACACAAATTTAATCAATTCATTAATCCAGTAAAAAGCTTAGTGATTTATATTGCATTATTAAAATTTGTAAAATACACTAAATGAGCTTCGACGTCTAAAAACACCGTTAATATAATAAGGTAAGTGTGTTAAAAATACGCCAATTATAAGGAACTTGTGTTAAAAGTCCGTCAGTAATAAGATAGCTGTGTTAAATATCGTCAGTAATAAGATAGCTGTGTTGAAAATCCGTCAGTAATAAGTAAGCTGTGTTGAAAATCCGTCAGTAATAAGTAAGCTGTGCTGAAAATCCGTCAGTAATAAGATAGCTGTGTTGAAATGACAATGATGTCAAAATAAATGACAAACGACAAGGCGACATCTTTCGTTGCACATTGAAGTGGCAAGGTCTGAAGTCTGGACCCTTAAAGTAAGTACGATAATCGAGAGTGACGATAAGAGATGTTTGAGTGTGGCGCGATAAGGAAAATGTGACTCAATCATACGTATCTGTAGAAAGCTCATGGGGATGTATGAAGATAATTTTCTTGGGGGAATTTACGAGTCTGTGTATAAAGAGACGTTTTTTCGCTTCAAAGGATATAAATACTCATAGTCCCAAAATGTAATAATACACAGTACCTACATAGATACATTATACTAATAATAATAATATGAAATGGGCCCTTAATTCTAGAACCTTATGAGCAATTTTAAATTGGAACAGTGAACAAAAAGAACAGTGATTTTTTATGGTGATGTCTGTAGGGATATTTTGGAGATAAACTTGTTTGTCAGTAAGCAATGCCAACGGTGAGTTCGGCATATAATTAATTTTTATAAATTTTAAACATAATTTTCGCTATATTCTAACACAAAATCCAGAATTACGATCTTTTTCGAAAGCCTAAATAAATTGTTGACTATGATCTTTGGTTTGTTTGCTCAGAATCGAACTAGTAGTTGGTTTTTAAAAAACTTTAATGATTAATTTTCATACTCTACCATTTCCAAAATGGTTGATTTTTGGACATGCATTCACTAAGCAATATTTTCGAATCATATTCAGACGAAAATCACATTATTGTGAATTTTGCTACCAAATAATAGCAGTTATGTTATAGGGAAGGACAGTGAATTAGTTATTTGTGATTTCTGGTCTTGTCTGATATTATGTACCATGTACCTACACGAATGTGGATGGAGGAAAGGAATTGGGAGGCGGGCTGAAAAGTGCGACTTTACGAGTATAATAAGTTTTCCCAAAAGACGTCAAAATTGTTTATGGATACTTTTTTATTTTAGAAAAATCCTGATTTAGGAATAATTTTAAATTTCTCTCAGGATGTGAAGTTTGGAAGGAAGTACTCTTTCAAAAAATAAATTGGTTTCAGTTATTTGTGTGTTTTTTTTAAGAATTGTGTTAAGAGTTGGGCGTGGATTTTCTAAGCAGAAGATTTCGAGTTTGCATCTCGTTGATGACATATTCTCAACTTTACGACACAATCTTGCTGGAAATAATTTCTGATGGAAATGTATTAAAATTTCTGATACAATAATTTTAATGGAAATTCGGTAGATTGTCAATCGAGTGGGCACTGGTACGATCCCCGATGCTGACTTACTCCACTTCACGACACAAGTGCACAAAGATGTATGTGTTTCAATAAACCTAGATTCATTTTTATTAAAAAAATGATTATTTAGATATTTACTCAAAAATTCCCTAAACATCAGCCATATCGTAAAGTTAATCAAAACTTCTGCCTTATAGTAAGTTAACGTACCTGTATAGAAATAATAAATAATTATTGAAATTCATAATATATTATAGTGAAATGATTACCCACTATTATCCATTAAACTTCAATCGCCCACACGCAAAGCAATCATTACAATACACATGTTAATAAATAAATAATTAACTCTTTGATTGTATTCATTTATCACTACAGTACATACATAGGTACCTATACATTTTCATCTCCTTACCTTGACTGGATCAGGGGCTAAAAGCATCAGTGTACATATATCTTCACTAGGAGCCTCTGTCTCTTGTAGTGACCAAGACCTGTGGACAGTCCAACCACGGTATTTTCCCACACACCATTGCTACCTTTTTTATTTATTTATTTATTTTGACATATAAGGCTTGCGCCCTTAAAATGCAACAAAAATATAGATTCAACATAAAATAACAAAAATACAATAAAATTATACAAATTTAATGTAGCATGCACCCATGCCCTACGGCCATACGAACGTCGTGTTAGGAGAGTGCCTGTTCTGTCAGTTGTTTCTGGGTTCTCCGTCTACTCCTTCTGCTTCCACAGGTTTACTGGAAGCACTCCCTCTGGCATCCGGCAGTCATATCAAAGCCATCTCAGCTGGGACCTCTCTATGAAGAGGAGTGTAGGTTACGTACCTCCGAGAGTCTGAATCGTTTTTTATAGGTCTCTCAGTATTACAATACTCACTATGTAAACTATATTTTTTATACATTGAAATTGAAATATTATTGTCATCAAAAGACCTCCATCTCTTCCTCCATTCTGTTCCAATTTCAGCGCTTTAGATCTGTATACAAGGTACAGTCCATAACGGATCTTGCTCCAGATATTCTCGACGAAAACGCCTTCTATCATAAGTATTTGTGTACGTTTATCAGGAGCTAGATTGGTATTTTCTAAATATTGAAAAAACGTGGCTTTGTTCACTCCACAATTCACGGCACCCGATTTTGTAAGCATTTTTTCGTACGCGTATTAACCCTTGAACAAACATTTCAAAGAGCAACGCCCCCCTTGGGCCCCCTTATACAAATATTCTTTCTTATTCTCTATGGTTTTAACTTTCAAACTGTATAACCAAACAATCCATAGGAATGAACTTAGCAACAGTTGCAACAACCAATCAGAAGACGTTAGAATCAGAGTCTCACGATAAAGGATAATAAAATAATGTTTTATTATTGTCTGCCCTAAAAAATTGTAGGTGATGGTAACACTAGTAGTTTTGACGGTTATCGTATTTAATATTTGTGAATATTTTTTGTAGTCTTACCGCCCTATTTCCTGTCTTCAGGATATATAGACGATATCCAGCAGCGAAGGCAAGAGATACCTTAAGGGGGACTTGGAGATAATATTATAGTTTGGAGGCCTTAATTTATTGCCCGTTTCTCCATAGGGAATATATTTTTATTAATATCTAATACAAAGCCTCCCATAAATATCATACAAAAGTGACTTCCTTTTTCCGTTCCTCCAACACGCAATGTTTCAATTTTCTCATGTTAGTATTCAGTACCCAAAACCTAAACTAAGAAAGATGATAAAAGAATAAAACTATGCACGCATATCTTTAATCGTATTATAACCTTCCCATATAAAAATCAATGTTATTTAGAACTGATGCATTTAGAGGTGATTCAGGAAGTTTTAGATCCCTCGCATATACCAACTTGCTTCACTATAAAAATACAAGCTTGTTTTACTGTCAAGTATGCTAATTCGATCAATGGTTTCATTCAGATAATTTCATACAGATAACATTAGAAAATTCAAAATTAAGTACATTAAAAATTATTATGATGTAAAGTAAGTTACCTGTATGAAACACTGTCCCTTCATGTCGATGTCACCATATTTACGGTTAAGCGGTGACAGGTGTGCGGATGTGCGTTACATTATTAAAGGATGCAAGACATACATGTGTGTCTCGTATTTGATTCCAATGACAACTTTCTCAGAGTTTTTGCCTCCTGATTTTTAAAATCAATGTTTCTCAAAATTTCACATTCAAAAGTGATCCTAATCCCATTGAACTCAAGTGCTAAACTTTTATTCAGTCATCTTGTCCTGATAGACTTTATCTTTATAAACCAATGGACAATAGAACTACGTACGGGTACACTACTGTTTTATTAGGCCATTGAGATTTTCAACGTTTTGGTCAGTATAATATACAAATAATGACATAATTTTCAGTATTTAAAAAAAAAAAATGTAAGTTCCACACGACAGTATGGCATACAGTTGAGAGTTGGTGCGCACGGTTGTAGATCCGCTTTGATTACCGAATTCAATAAAAAAAAAAAAAAACGGTGCGAGATTTTTTCTGGACATCAAATGCGGCTGTATTTTATGCTGAGATTTTTATGGACATATTTTTGATATTTCACTTCAAATTAAATTGAAACGCCTCCTTCCAATCTGAAGCGAACCGCTTCATTCCTGATATATATATATATATATATATATGTAAGTATAACATTTTACACATACATTGAGGTGGTCGGTAGCCTGGTTTTTAACGCGCTCGACCGTTAATCCAATGGGCGCGGGTTTAAACCCCGACCTACTCCACTTCACAACACAAGCTTTTAAGCTTTCTGTGAAGTGTGCGAAGATGTATTTGGGTTTATTTCAATAAACCCAGATTCATTTTTTATAAAAAAAAACGTTAATATTTAGAAATATTGATCATTTTTAAGGAAAATACTGAGAGCAAAAACATTTGCGATTATTATTATTGGGTTTAGTATATCGAGCCCTTTTCCGCTTGAATGACTCCGTCGAAGGGTGAAGTTACTACATAGTACGAGTATTTAGTGATAGCTAAATAAGTAATACACTTTGTCTATTCTTATCGAAGCCTTTAAATCCGATCCTTTTGTCTTGTGTTTCACTCCACTTAATCATTGTGTCCCTTCTGCTAATATTCAACATGTTTTATTTAGTTTTCTTTGTTTTGCCTCTACTAGATTGGCATCATTTTGGAAGAACCGATCACTACTTTGATCCACCTTTTCAATTTCGCCTCAAGAATATTAAGAGGACATACGGCATTGCAGTGGCGTATATAGGATTTCATTTCGGGGGGGGAGGGGGGGGCGATCTAATATTTGACTTTGGGAGGTGGGGGCAACAAGAATTTGAAGATAGAGATACTGTATAAAAATTATAATAGCGCCGCAGGCAAAAATTTTTCGTGAATGTAACTGAAAAAGGTCGTGTTTTAGGTTGCTATTAATATTGTGTGCAGAAAATACAAAGAAGAATAGTGCCGCAGGCGAAATTTTTTTGAATAATGGGTGAAATATTGAACTGGAGTAACTTTCATGTTTTAAAATAGCATTTTTAAAAGAATGGTTCAACACGTTCAACAACGTTCTATATTATACACCACTGCGGCATTATGAAAGGAAATTTTCCAAAGTAATAAAAAATTTCGAATGGAGAGAAGAGTGATCATATAAGACGGCTGAAGTGACTAGAAGATTTTAGATGATTTGGCCATGTTGAGAGAATGAATGATGACAGGATGACCAAATATACTATACAGGGTGTTTGATAGATGGATACAGATATCTTCAGGAGTGATAGTAGAGGTCATTTAGCATCTTTTGAGCCAAACTTAGCTTAGTCAAAAATCGCACGGTTCTCGAGATATTCGAGATTTTAACTTTTTATCGAAAAACCCCGAATTACTCAAGTTTTAGCCCGATAGCATCGTAAGTAAAGGTACCTACTTAGTTTTATCATTCTTTTTTGTTACCTGAATATGTGTTTAGTCTATTTAAATCATAAGTTTCAATCTGAAAAACAATCATGTTAAAAAAATATCGGATTAAAGTTTCGAGAAAGAGATATTTCAAAAACGAGTCAAGACTTTGGAGAGGATTTTAGATAAGAAAAAAAATGTTCAAAGATTCAGAAATCTGGAAAAAACTTCTCTGGTTTATGCTCTTTCAAATGATATACAAAACATTATAAAAAATATTAGTTTCGTAAATCTCTGATATCTATCTATCTATCTATCTATACCCTCACGCCACATCCCTTGCAGGGTAGGCAGAGAGGACAGAGCGCCAGACAGCCCTATCCTTACACACACTCCTTACACAAAAACATAAATAGATCACCTCTAATTTAAGCAAATTTCCATACAAATTTATTATAGGTACAGTTGCATAGTGAAAAACACATTTCCTTTCAATTTACTGTTTCCGAATTTGTATGGAAATTTGCTTAAATTAGAGGTGATCTATTTAAGTTATTGTTTCATAGATTTATGAAACTAATGTTTTTTATAATGTTTTGTATATCATTTGAAAGAGCATAAACCAGAGAAGTTTTTTCCAGTTTTCTGAATCTTTGAACATTTTTTTTCTTATCTAAAATCTTCTCTAAAGTCGTAACTCGTTTTTGAAATATCTCTTTCTCGAAACTTTAATCCGATATTTTTTTAACATGATTGTATTTCAGATTGAAACTTATGATTTAAATAGACTAAACACATATTCAGGTAGCCAAAAAGAATGATAGAACTAAGTAGGTACCTTTACTTACGATGCTATCGGGCTAAAACTTGAGTAATTCGGGGTATTTCGAAAAAAAGTTAAAATCTCGAATATCTCGAGAACCGTGCGACTTTTGACTAAGCTAAGTTTGGCTCAAAAGATGCTAAATGACCTCTACTATCACTCCTGAAGATATCTGTATCCATCTATCAAACACCCTGTATATTATACACATATGATTGATTTTGCAATGTAGCTCATTATTTGTTATCCTCCTTGTCGCAGGGATATTGAAGGTGTCATTCCGGACGGCGTTGCAGGGGAGGGGGGGTTGTCCTTTCGGCTAACCCTGGAGCCGTCTAAGTAACTTTGGGCTGTAAGAGCGGATAAAAAGGCGCCTAACTGGGACCTGTGTTATTCGGGTGTGTGGAATGAAACAAGAGAAGCGTGGCCGTCGGGAAATTGACTTGGACCGCATAATATAATGTTGACCAAATACTCAAGTTTGGACGCGTTTTAAGTAAGAGAAACCGGAGAGTCTGTATGACAATTTGTGTCAATGTGTCGGAAGCTAGGAATGTGCGTAAGGATAGGGCGGTCTGGCATTCCGTTCTTGCTTACTTTCGATAAATAATGTACATAATTATTACCTAATATTAATTGTTGTCTTGCAAAATGTACTTCCATCACAGCCTAGGTTCCTTAGTCGAAAGAAATCATTTTTTAATATCAAGCTTATTCTTGTATTTCTTACTTTATTAACAGTTTTAATTCATTCAGAATTTCTTCTTTATATAAAGCAAGAAAATAAAGAACGCATTTCATACGACCTTGAAGAAGTATTTGTTGTTATATTTTCAATATTAATGCGTAGTAATATGCTTAACAAAAGAAAAATAGAAAATAACATATTAGGTATAAATGTTATAAAGGTTATTTTAACAAAGATTATTTTGCGTATTTTTTTTTTATATTCTTCATACCTGCCTTTGAAAAATAAACCGTAATCACGTTATTTTGCCTTTGATTGTACATTTTCAGTAACACGAGTCAAAAACTGACCTGGAAAAATATTGAAACGTTATGTAAACAAATAATAAAATGTCTTTTCCAGGAATATTGTTTTGTGATCATCAAACAAAAACATTGATATTTGGAATTATTTTCATTGAAACGGATTTATCCCCATTAATGTAGTTGTTGGAATAATAAGTTAAACATTTGCTATGTAAGTTACATCGACTCTCTTACAAATGGTTGTGGGATCTAAAAATGTGTGCATCGTGGAAAAATCTTCTTTTTCCTCTGCTAAAGGCTTCTCTCTCGACTGCTGTATGAAGGCCTATTAAATCACCTTCCATTCGTTCCTGGTTTTCCCCCTAGCATTCAGGTTTTTCCGGCTGTGGAAAATATCATCAGACAACCTTTTGGATGAGAAAAATTCTTGCACTGGAGAATAAGTTATACAACTTCAAATATTACGCATTTAAAAGCAGGATGTGCCAATTCAGGTGAACATTGGCCTAGATATGAAATGATAATTTAAGCCATCTAATTTCAATTCGTAAGCGTGAGAACGCTGATCCTGCGCCATCTCCAAGGGAGCTCATGTGCAAACTGTAATCCATAAGCCGCACTGTGTGCTGACTTCAGTGATTTAACTGTTTTATTTTATTTTCAATTTCAATTCGTAAGCGTGAGAACGCTGATCCTGCGCCATTTCCAAGGGAGCTCATGTGTAAACTGTTAAGTCATAAACTGCACTGTGTGCTGACCTCAGTGATTTAACTGTTTTATTTTATTTACTGACTTGCTTGGACGCATCTTGCTTAGTAATACCAATTGAACCGTGGTCAGTTTAAAACAATTAAAATTATTTAGGCAGTTACTGGATTATAACTACTGCGTATTTATACTTATCGAATTATAATATTGTACTTTTCGAATTTAATCGGGTGTGCTTTTCAATATTTCTTTGTAAACGAATGAAACCTGTCATGAAAAGAACAGTTAGATAGGTACGACTATACCTGTTTGTTGCTGCTACTCAGTAGAATAGTTTTACTGAAAGTAGCAGCTATCGATATCAGTAGATCTGGGTACGTTAATTCTGTTAATTTTATCATGAAACAGCGTATAAAAACTGAGTCACAACTCTGATGGAAATTGAACCTTTAACCTTATGAACTTAAATAGAATAACTTTATAGATTTAATAGAATACCTAGTGAGTTTGAAAAATATCAGAGCTTGAGTAAGTGAGGACTGCATGCGTCCATATAAATATATCTATGCAAAAATGTGACCTAATTCTAACTAGTATTAATAATTAGTAACGAAATGAACATAATGATTGAGAAAGGTATATTTACATTACATCTCATATCTTTTGCTTCCACGAAGTTTGAAATTATTGTGAGCAGAAGTGAAATATTATTTAAAATAACATTATTATTTTGGTTTTAATGAAAATATGTGATACTACTAACTGTTCTTTTTCCCTTTATTGTAATTTAACAGTGGTTGGTGTCACATGTATTTTGAAGTACAGTACTCACTGCTCAACCCATTACAAATTTTTGAGAATTCTGTGAATGACATCTGAGGATAATATTGTATTGTGGGGAATAAAATATGAAATGAAACTCTTTGTTATCGTCCATTCTGCGGAAAACATAATAAAATATTAATCTCTATAAATAAGATGTATACTATGTATCTAAGTGTGTACGAAGAAAAAGGATTTTCGTTCTCAGACGGTATATTATATTGTACCCACACACAGTAGAGAGAACAATGTTAGTTGCTGTTATCAAATGATTAGAAAAAAGACTCAGTTCAATAATAGTAATAATAAAAAAACTTTATTTGCTCCAATTTAAATAAAATTACAATTATAATTTTGCCAGCTAACTGGGCAAAGCCCGTACCAAGGTGGCTCACTTACTTACATATTATTCAACTTCAGTATTTCATCAACATATACGAGTATATTTCACATAAGTATTTAATTTATTTAATTGGAAGGATTCCTACTTCATTTCTAAAAACTTAAGTATTTAATTTACACAATTATGAGCATTGGTATTTCATTTAGTTTAAAAGGCCTAGAGAAAGATATCACACACTACCCTAACTACCCCTTCCGGTTTGTTGATGTGGGATATCGGAAATCGTACTGTATAATTTTAAGATTGTTTATTTATACGATGATCGGTTGTGTTTTTTATAACATTGAGCTAAAATAAGCTTGCAGAATTTTCGAATTCACACGTAGTCATATTAAAAAAATAATAATCTATTTAACATAAACATATTAACTATTTATGTTAAATATATTAATATGATCCAAATGAATTAAAATTTAACAAACAAAAACCATTGCAATTCGTAATTCGATCAACATCAATTAGGCACTTTTAAGCTGATACGCTGTGGAAAGGCATGCGGACATTTTGATTTCATTGTAAAGTGACAAATTAAAACATTAATATGAAGCGCATAAAACGATACGCCATATTTTATATCTATTTGATTGTATCATACTATTTTATACTAGAGGGTACCTACCCGTGAAAATCACGTAGGTTTGCTTAAATATGTTTTTGTGTAACCACCTATTACTATTCCACCCTTCAAAGTTCCTCGAGTAAACACAGGAAGATCACAAGGCTACGTCTTTTCCCCGTCTCTCCAATATCGTCATGAAAGTCGTAAGACCAGATTCATATTGACGACTTTTTTAGTTGGCACCCACCCCTGAAAGCCACAAAACTCCTCTTACATGTCTATCTACATACATATGTAGGTACTTTACACACATATAGATGGTGAGTACTTTAAATAGTTCGATTTGCAATCTATATTACGTGTATAGGTACGTACCTTTGATTATTGAAGTACCTAATCAAACACATACTGACATAGATTCGCTCAAATTCTTTTGTTTCAATACAACACTATGAAATGTGTGTGAAGTCATTTCTGGTCATTTCTTCCTTTTCATGTAATTCAATAAGTATTCTTTTGTTGATATTTGACGTTTACGATTTTCACAGTGTCAAAATGTGATCGTAATTAGATATTTTAACGTTAATATCTAATTGTTTCGCTCATCTAAGGATGCATTTTAATTAAAAAAAAACATTTTATTATCCCCTAACGTGGTTTTTCGGACTGTGGTTATATATTTAGCCTCAAATTGTAATGTATCTTTCTATCGGTATGCTTCCGTATTTTGGTTGATATATTTGTAAATTTATGCACCTTTCGACAAAAATGCGACAAGTAAGGCTTATTTAGTGATTTGACTTATTTTTACGCTTAAAATAACATCGCAAATAATATATTTTTATTAAATTACATCTGCCATAGGCACGTGATATCATTATCGAATCACACATCGAGCCATCGATATTTTAAATTCGCTCCCGGGATTTTACGAATTATAAGCGATTTCCAATATTTTTTACGTATAAATTAATAATGATATTAACGAAGGAGAAAAGATATATTTACATTTTCTAGCGTAATCCGCATTTCCACACGACATTTGGGCATGTAAAGTATATTTTTATTACCTTCAATGTTGTCTTGGGTGGGCGAAATGATTGTTTTTAAGCAGGATAATATATAATTATATGATCGACATTTAGACAGCTTGAATTTCTGGAATATCATAAATTATGAAATGATAATCGTTTTATGTAAATCATTTAATATATATAATGAAATTAATTATAAATAATTTTAGCGGCAGCATATTAAGTTAATGAGTTATATTATACAAATTTATTTATTTATATAATTAATCCTTTTTATTTTTTTACCAATACAACACAACATGTTAAAAAAATGGTATCGATGGTATTCAATATCGATGTTAATATTGAGCATTTACATCACATTAAATCATCCAGTAAAGATTAGAAGAAAAAGAAAATGGAAACGACGCTCGAAAATAGTTCGAGGCTATGGTACGTACCATATAGTATGTATGAGAATTCTATTTTCATTTTCTGTCACGTTGTATAAATTGGTACTTATTTGATTATTTCCACGAAAGAAATATTTCAAAACTATTTTCATTCATAACTTCATTAGTAGGTACGGTACCATTCGATATTTCAAATATTTCATTCATAAAAGTTTAAAAAACTGAGACTTTGACGAAAATTTCTAGTTGCCAACGAAGGCGTCGCTGCTTTGAATTTACATACATATTCATCGAACTTGCAAAATTTTCCAATGGGCAAGCGTTACATACCTACATGCCTTGGATAATACAAGTATTATGTAATGGAATTCTGAGTTGATGGAATAATTTTAATCATTATTTTTTATTCACCTCAAATCTGCACTATCCGTTCTATCAAAATTCCTGTTGCAACTTCACGTTAGATTTAAAAGATTATTTTCCAAACTTTTATTTACCTTTGGTGGTGCGCAAGGTGGTGCGACCAGATTAAGGGAGACTGGGAGAGACTTGTGCTCGGCGGTGCGGATTACGCAGAACAGAGAGGACTGGAGGCGTCTTGTTTTGTCTGTGGGTAACTCCGCAAATCACGACCCTCAGGAATGAGGAAATGGTGAAGGAAGGAAAATTTAACTTTATTTGGCGTTGTTTTTGTCTCCAAATCTCGCAAAATTTCAACTAGTTTTCAGAATGTCTAATCTCTGAAACTTTCGCTAATTGTATTTAAACTAGATGAAATTCCCATGCTGTAGCACATTGGATCAGCCTTCTCTATTGCCAAAAATATGAAAAGCGTTTGAGGAAATCCAAGGATCGAGTGGTGTCACGTGTGGTATTATATAGCAAATACAGATCGGAACCGAATCATAAAAAAAATGTATTCAATTTGTTTTAAAAATACCTACCTTTTTTGTGCACTCTTTACAGGTAAAGCGAATTGCAAGTGTTAAGAAGGTGTTTTGTTTATTGAGCATGATGATATATGACATAAGTATAATATACTACACTGCAGATTTACAGGATCAAATATGTCGTTTGATGGGGAAGGAAATGAAGATTTTAAATAAAGAAGACGACATTGGTATGCAGATTTGAGAAGAATGGGACCATCCAAGTTTCCTCACATTGTGCTGCAAGTCAAATCCCAAGGGATCCGTAATATGATGAATACTTTTATAATTAATCTCATTTCAAATATCGCAAATGATTCAATTTTTATTTACTCAGAGATTTGGTTTGATTACTTTTATTACTCACTCGTATATCATACTTCTATCACCGATATTATATGGCATCATTTTACGACGAGAGATTTTCTCCTCGAATGACAAATAAACAGAATCATTTGATCGTAAAACAAAGACTGTCGTAAAAACCACTCCTAGCTATTGACCAAAAACAATTCATTTTTACATTTTGTGGAAAAAGCACACATACACATATGTCACTGGTCATATTATTAATACGGTTAAGATTTACTGTCACTTATAGTAGAGTTAACTGTCTGAATACATTCGCAAAGGCGTATACATTTTGTTTTTGACAGTTTTATGAGGACATTTTGTGAAGTTCCAATGTTCGAAATTTGTGAATTTATGCGTTCAGTTCATGCGATATTATAATATGGAAACACACGAAACTATCTTCTATATTATTGTTATCGAAACTATCTACGATTCCCAAGGTTCATGACGTTATTCAATATTCCTTTTCTTTCATAATTTAGTTAAGAACTCTGTTTCTCAAAACTTATTTACTTACTTTTACATCCGTTTTAGGTAATAAATTATATGAAAGACAATATTTCAGTGTCCAAGTTTTACTGCACATAAGCTAGGTTCTCTTTTTTCTTTTTCGTCGTTAGCACATCATCGTCCACTCTTGCATAAAGGCGTTCCACATTTGCCTCCAATTCGCCCTCTCCTGTGCAGACTGCATCCAGGATACGCTAACGTCTCGGACCAGGTCACTTTTCCACCTTAATTGTAATCATCCTGCACTTAAATTCGTAGTTCGTGGTCTCTAATTTAGGAGGTTTTTGACCCATTATCCTGTGAGCTTATGGCCACATAGGCTAGGTTAGGTTGGAATAATTAATGGTGAATATATGTGGCATTTAGAGGTGAGCAAGCGAAAGTTATTATATTGCTTGCAATAATGTTCCTACGTTCTACAATTTGGCAATGTGTCTGTACGATACAATATTCAGCTTCTCCGATTAACGGATCTAAAACCGAATACTGTATCGGGAAAAATTGGAAGATGGAATAATTAGGAAAGAAACAGTGGAACTTACCCCAATCCTCCAATGTTATGATGTCGCTGGTTTTTGATGTTCAGCAACGAGGTTCACTTTCTACTGTGTAAACATAACATTCTTTCATTAGGGTTTGCACATCCACATCACCACCTGGGAAAACCGTGATGGTATGGAATTATGTTAGTAATTAATTTGAACCATTTCAATAAACTTCCCTGTATTACCACGAGGATCGTGATAGGAAAAGTCACGGAATGAGAAGGTACTAAGTAGATACGTAGGAGGTACCTATTTCATAATCCGTACTACCTAACTATCTTTATCGGATCTGGATCGTCTAGGTATTAATAACGTAGGTACTAATTATAATAATTGGGTGTATAAATTTTACACTTAAAAGCACTTAAATGTATCTAAGCCATTTGTACCAAATGTACTAAACTTAGGAGCAGATATAATCTATGTGAGTATGTACAGATAGTAGATGGTTTGCAATACTTAGATTATTACTAATATTATGAACTATCTTCTTGTTGGAACTTCGTTGCTAATAGACGGAATAAGGATATAGCTGCTACCTTATATAAGGAACGGTGCACACTTTTTGTTTGTAATATCTACGTACTTTATTGAGTGGTCAATATTGTAAATGAATTGAGACAAGAAAAATACAGCACAGCATACTACATTTTCCGGGCTCGTCCCGGATGAGCCCCCAATTTATTGTGTTTTGTTGCGAACAGCCAGTGGGTTACCATTCTGAAGAAACGATAGAAAATTGACAAATGACTGACTCTGGCAGCTGTCGAAAAATGTTCGGTAGCGGTAACAAGAATCAGTTAGTTTCGTCAAAACAAATTAAAAGATTTATTAAATATCTTGATAATTAAATACAAGTATGAATAAAGTGTTAAACATGGGGACCAATTCTTTAACCTTTTGAACGAAAACAAGTATGTTGTAGTGTCTTAAATTTATTTTACTATGAAATAATTAAAAGAAACTTAGTTACTACGCCTTTAATTAGTGGCAGAATTGACCCCATCGTAGTACTGGAAATCTAGTTCTTCCAAATGTTTGCCACGTTTTAGTTACAATAGATTGTGAATGTAACTTAATATTGGTACATAGTTGTTCCCTGGTAGTTGTAACTCATGCTACATTTGGTACGCGCTGAATTGAATTCACATTATCATATAACTTGTTTAATAATGCTACTATTTCAAATAACATAGTAAAAGTACGTACATCCTATAATAATATATTATCTTTAATATTAGGTATACAGGAACAGGACTACCCTCTGCCCGTATAAATCTACTATTCAATAATGTTATGCAAAGTAAAGATCCTATACTAAGGAGCTACACAAATGAAAAACACTGGACTAAAGACAAGCTTTAGTTTAGTTCAAACAGAATATCTATAATGTCTTTTGTAGTGGTATATTATTTGTCATCCTTAGTTATATTCAGAGACTTGGATTCGTCAGTTATTACAGACAATTTATTTCAAGACAAGCAGCTAAAAAAATATGATGATCACTGATGGTGTAATCGTCTCTTAAGAGTAGGCATACTGACATTTCGAAAATTTCTGAAAATCGTAGACCTTAGATCTCGACAACCTTACTAAATATGCTTTGAAAAAAATAGTGTAGACACATTGAACCTTTGTAAAAGATTTTTTAATCTTGTTTAAATTTCTAAAAAAAAAAGTGAAAAACACCTCTGATCATTTTTCTGAAAGATAGCAACTCGTTTCCTGAATGTCGCGGAGTATTTTTTTTTGTATTGATAATATGCCTTAAAATCTAGGGAATGACCGAAAAAGTTTTATAATTGAAGCGAAATTAACCCAAAAAATTGAAAACCCAAAAAAACGCTATTTTTACAACTCAGTCATGCGATTTCGAACCTTTTTTTTATGTATTTTTTTAATTAATCGGCATTCCACAGATAAAAAACGAGTGATCTCTGATTTTGAACCTTATTGCCGCGGGAAATGACCGTGACGTCATAGTTGGCTCGGGAGCTTTAAATTACGGTTCAATTGCTTCAGATATTTTAAAGCATTTCGTTAAGGATTTTATACCAAAAATACAACAGATAATATCATATCATTAAATTGGTAAACCTGGTTTTCTATTCGACCATACTTCTCAGTACGAGAAGGAGCAATAATACTTAATGTACTTATATTATGTAATGTTAGTGGATGATGGCATCTCAATGGACTATCAAGGAAATTGAATCCAATTGAAATAGTAATACTGTTATTGTATCTTCTTGTTATAGGACATACCTACGTATAGGTGTTGGGCATGAGAAACTGCAGAATATACCTATATGAAGAGTAGTAAGTATGCGACTCTCTGGAAAAGATATGGTGTAATACAGATGATCATTTTTTGATACCATTTATCAGCCTTTGATGACCTTCAAGTGAAAGAGAAAAAAAAAGATGGTATCCATTCACCGCCTGCTGGGATAAAAATTTGGAGAAGGTTTTAAAAACAAATGTTTTATGATGTACCTTAGTCTTGAAAATAAATTTTCGAGTAGGCACCCACAACCCATATATGGAAATGAAATAACTTTCCATAAGCAGAATCCTCTTTCTACTTTGCCGCTTGCTTCTTTCTCCCTATGTCTCACATTTTTATTACGAAATTATACCATATGAGGTACTGAGCATTATATTCAAACCAAAAGGTATTATAACGTTTTTAACTTAATGTCTTTTAAAGGATGTTCCCGCAAAACTGTAGATACGCCACTGAAAACCATTTAACTAAAACGCAAACCTTGTCCAAATGTATGAAATTTCATAATAATTCACTGTCTCGGAACAAAAACCTTTGCAAATGGACTGTTGTTCTCTGTTTTGTCGTCCTTCGTCGAGAACTGTTTACATAGGTAATTATTGTCATTTTTCAACTAATGTTTCCAAACAATTCTCTCCATTTGCAGTAATTTTGAACAACATATTTCATTTGAATCTACAGTCCTGCTTTTCAACTTGTTTTTTAAATGTACACCAATAATGGATGGAAAACAACACTGTCATTCACTCTAACCTTTTTGTGATTATGAAAATATGTGAAGAGCTCACAAGTTGAAAATGCCTGCTAAAGGGAACCGGTCATCTTCCCAAAACGACCATTGAAGGTCGTACCATAGTAATACTCGTAGTTCTAAATTTTTCTTCTTCTTGCATTCCACTTTTTAGTTCGGTTTTTAAAAAATTACTCCTGCACAGATTCTGGCAGTCTTTCTGCATTTTAGGTTTATCTAGGTGGTAGCCTTTGGGTTTTAATTCGCATTCATTAAAATGAACCTACATATTTGAATTCACGATATGCTAAGGCTTCTCCTAAAGTGCTTATAGTCTAGTCTTTCAAAAATGTCCTGGGATGAACTCCTCCAACCCAACCAATCCAAGTCAATAAAAATCATTCTGCATTTCGACTAGCCATCTAAGTTTGAGTTTGCTGACACACTACCTTGCGGTACTACAACAGACTGCATAAAACTGGCAAATATGGATTTTGGACACAGTATTTCAACACAAGAAAATTTATGTGTTTTAAGAACTTTTCAGAAGAGTTAATTTTGGATCCGGATGGAGCGCCTTTACTGTAAAGGCCATTTATGGTAATAAACCATTTTCTATGTAGGTATAGTTCAGTTGAACATCCATTTTCTTACCGTTTTCGTACAAGAATAATTTGCTCTGTAAGTACGTTTTTCTTTTTAATTCAACATTCCAGAAGTATCTACCATAGTAATAATAACTCTCCATCTTCCAGCACGGAATTACAGTTATATTTTTATTTGATACGTTTATAGGATAAAACTTATTCACATCCATCTTTCTTGAAAGTCGGGCTATAAATTCTGTCCAACGATTAGCCTCGTCTAACAAGAGAATGAAAATTTCCGACAACTTTGTAATAGTAGGTGAAACCTATTTTATACTTACGTAGTACTATTCTGCTACCCTACTTCTAATATTAGTATCGTATTACACGGGTAGATTAATGTGCTCTTTGTAAAAATTACACTCGAATTCAATTATTATGGACGTTATCGATGAGATGGTCTGAATTTTACCGGATTATATTAAATTGTTAAGAGGAACAGCTTTCCGCCGCCAGCCCGTTTCGTTTTTCATTTCCTTGAACTATCCGTTCCTTCTCAGAACACAAGTAAAATAATACATGAGTACATGGTTGGCGCAGTTGGTTGAGGCGGCAGTCTCTCGTACGGGAGGTGCCAGGTTCGAACCCCGGCGCTGGCGATGTATTTCACACTTTGCGATACAGGCTTTTAGCCTAGTGCAAGGTGTGCAGAAAAGTATTTGGGTTTGTGTATGCAAGCCCAGATCCTTTTAAAAAAAAAATACAGATTTTCACATACAGAAATATGCGTGTATTTTAAATGGAAATAAATAAATTGAATCAAATGGGTGATGACATGATTATTAGAAGTTGTGCGTGTTAATGCTTTCAAAATAAACTGATTTTTGACATATCTGGTCACTAAAATAAAATAAATTTGTGTCTAGGACACTCGCTGTATCAAAGTCACGCAAGTTATTTTTTTTTTCATAATGTAAATGCCAATTGCGTTGGTAATTATTACATGCCCTAATTTTTAATTAGAAAGTATACATAAAACCATTCATACCTACCTACATATTTTATAGCGTGCTTTTTGGCACATAGCCAAATATTTTTTTATGTTATGCAAAAGTTTGTATTTTACTTTCGTAAGATAGAATGTATATATAACTGCTTACAAAACATCGTTGAGGGTTTCAATGAGGGTTAGCTTCCTTAAACGTTCTTCTGACGAACATATGAATGTAACAAGACTTTGACATTTAGAGAAGTTTTCTTATTGAAACATTTTTGTCAAAATTATCTTCCGTGATCTTTATCTGGCATTGTGCGATTTGTATTTAGATTTGTACTAGATTATTATTATACTCTATACTACACTATACCCTCACGCCACCTCCCTTAGGGGGTAGGCAGAGAGAACGGATCGCCACACTTTTTTATCCTTACACACACTTCGGGCTTACGTCACAGTCATGCAATTCCTCATACACATTTTACGATTACTTTTACTCAAAATACGTCCGTCCTTGAGGATCTGGTGAACATGGTCCAGCCATATGGTTCTTGGACGGCCGCGTTTATTTACACCTCTTCTTTCACCCAGATAAATGTTCCTTGTTATCCTTTCATCGTTCATTCTCTCAACTATCAATTTCAGCTTATTCACATTCATTTTAGTTATTATAATGTGATATATAATTGATTACAATATAGGTACACATATGTAGGTGGAAGTTTCTATATAATGTAACTGATGAATCCGTGAGGATTATGTTGATGTACGTACATAATACCTACAATGTTGTGTTTTGAGTCGATAAGGGTTCCGAAATATCAATATTAATACTACTTGGAGAATGGAGGAAAGTCTCCAGTTACCATCCTATATTCTCTTTAAGATTCCTCGGTAAACCTCCGTATTATCCTCTGAATATATTATACGATATAGAATACGATACAATGTCGATTATTTCCTGCGGATTACGATAGTAATTATAATTGTACACGACTGATAATTTGATACTCACGTTCATTTGGTAGCATTAGAGGTAAATATACCATAGAAATCAATTAATGTCAATATTGTTGTTAAATATACAAAAAAAAAATGAAGCTTGTACATGCAAGGAATATATGAATAAATACCTATTCTATACAATGGTGGAGTTCATTTCTCATTGCCAATCAGTAAAACAAAATCTTAAAAATAAATTTTCAATTTATGCACAAGAAAATTTATACATAAAAATGCGAAAATGGGTATTTATTAATACTTGCAATATTGTAAGACGATTTCTAAATACTGATATAGTGCTTGTATTTTAGGCCCCGCGAATCCTGTGATATCCGTGATATCTCGATAGGTGAATTTTTGCCAATAGGTTGATGAGTTTATGTGTCAATAATGAATGATAATACGTTGACTCTTTTGGCCGATAATACTGGGAAGTGTGTTGGCAAAGTCATGCCTTCGCGTGAAAAAAATCTTTGTCGGGCTGACTTAAGTGTACTTCTACTGTCTAGTTTTGTAACACCATAATTTGTGGCTATTAAAGATTTATTTATTTGTTCTTTTTTTTAAAGGATATAACCTTCTACAGATCCTTAAGACATTCAACCCCTATATTGTAATGGTACCAAAACAAGCGTATTCAGGTATAATGTATGTACTTAGTAATTCTAAGTGAAGTAATATGTTAGAATTGATGCAACCCCTTCGTATTTAGTTTATTCTAGGATTATTCCTGGATATTAATAATAATAATAATGGCACATCACATAGAATTCCTAGATTTTACAGTGGTGTGCTATGACAATGAGAACGAAACTTTTATTTTATTTTTGATATTTTATTGGATACAACAGCTTTACAAATTACTACATTAAAATATTATACATTGCATTTTTTATATTGCCAATTAAAGTATCCATCTAAGTAATGGATATAAATATAATACAATATTATAAACTATTATGTATCTATGTAAGCTCACCATGATAACTTATGCATGGCTAAAAAAAGATGTGAAATTCAGAGATTTCTTAATATAGCAGCCCAAGATCTGACCACTAGAAAAGAAATGTGTGGTTTTTTAATCAAAATATCGAAATATGATATAAATGAATGTTTACACGTGGGGTCATACATCGCCATTGGATTGCCACTTCATCCCCCCGATGATCCTCCAAATTGACGATGAAAAAAAATATGGTGAAAGATAGAAGAATGTGGTCAATGACAAAAAAAAATCCTTGTGTCCCATACCCATTTTTCATATGACTACCAGTTTATTCGCAATGGCCGGTAGAAACACTTATTAAAAAAAATACATAAATAATTAAAAATATAAACTATCCGATCATCAAATCACATTATTCATCCCTCCGACCATCTCAGCTTGGAATCATCCATGTTTTATTTATTTATTTATACTTGTGGCGAACATAATATAGAGATTTGTTAGTATTAAAAACATAAACAATAACATTTGTTCACTAGAGCGAGCTTATCGTAGTGCTGCGATATCTGCCAGCTAACCCCAATTACACTACGTACAAATATACAGGCATAAATAGTCAGTATTTTAATTTTGTGACTAGTTTGCCTGCCACTATAACCCTACGCACGCCACTGTACACACATACATCCCCTCCCTTATAGAATATTACACATTGCCACTCCTGTATGTTTACCTTTGTGATTGATCCTCTTATATTGAAGGGATAATAATAGTATTAAGGAAGATATGCATCTGTCATAATAAAATACAGAATGTCTGTTGGCTTTGATATTAGTCTCCTATAGAATTACAAAGTTTCCAACAAGTTTCACTTTTAAAAAGAAAAGAAAAACAAATTCTTTAAACTTTTGGAGAGATAATAATGATATAAGGGCAATATGTATGCATCTATCATAATAAAACACAAAATGTCTGTTGGTTTTGGTAACTGTCTCACTTTTAAAATGAAAAAACCAGCGACATAATATATAAATTAATATGTAATGTCTTTGGAAAAAACATTATTTTTTTAGACTTCCCAAAGTCGTGTGTGTGCAGACGATTTACAGTAAATGGCGGTATTGTATTGCGAAACAAATGTTTTCTATTTCATTAAGTATTTTTATAACTCAAAATTAACATTACGCCATTAGGTCGAATTCTATAACTTTTTTTCTATGATGTACTTTTAGAACTAAAATAAGCAGGTATGTTTTTAATTTATTTTGTAATGAAATAATTGAGAAAAAAGAACGTCTTATTTCTGTTAGTACGCACTTCATTAGTTACATAATTGGACCTGATGGGTACTAAAAATGTAAATATATTTTTTAACTTATTTTCAAAGGGCTTATCTAATAAAAACAAAGTGTTGATTTTATCCAACAAAAAAAAGTACACTGAATTATCACGGGTATATATCAGCTAGTATCTACATAATATTGTGAGTAGTATGTATTTGTTTATTGTTTTTATTTGTACATGGATAAGGAAAATAAAAAAATCTTATAGAATTGCAAGTATGTATTCCATCTCGAAATCGAAATTATTATTTCGATTATGGTTACGTTACTGTATACTGCTTCCTTTTTTAATCTCATACACTCAATACAGGTTGCTTGATAGATTGATAATATAAACTTTTAAAACCTCTTAGAAGAGGTCATTTTGAATCTCCCGAGCCAAAAACAGCTTAGTCAAAACTATTTTCGACACATTCAAGATTTCCGCTATTCACAGAAAAAAATCAGACTTTTGAAAAACAATTCCATTATTTGAATTAGGAATAATTTAAAATTAAATACGATTAAAATATTTGAAAAAGGAATAGGTATGTCTAACCACATACTATCGAAACATTATGTACATTGTACATTCAGTATTGCTACGTAGTTTAAGTTTTCCCGCCGCGACGAATTTCATTCCCAACCAATCAGTGACGTAGTTTGGTACACTGCGTCATGCGTTCGGTTACCGACTGTTTGTAACTTCGGGTCAAATATTTCAACTTCGTTTTTCTTCCATAGACTAGATTGCACGACTTCGCTGTACAACAAAATGAGTTTTTTGCCGCGTCGCAGCTGCTGTTGGCTGCGTAATATTGGTACGACTGACTGATAAATTATTATTTGAGGTTAACACTGAACCAAATGTCACATTGTATTGGAATAATTTCGTGTTTTGACAAATCTAAAAGTTCACGGTCATTGTTCACACGAAGAAGAACGATTTGAACATTTCTTGTTTACAATATTGATTTCTACCGAAAGAAAGTTTTCGTAAGAAGTTTTACCAATTTCTCTGACGGGATAATAACTGAAATTTGTTTCCCGATTTTTGTGTGTGCGACGTGCGTGTATGAATAATAGTATTTTTGTCACTTTCGTTCGCGGCGTTGAGTGACAGATAGCGAAAGTGTTTTCTTTTATAAATTATTTTAAAATCAGTGACGTCTAATAAGTTGCCTTTGTGATTGCGTTAGTGATTCTATGTTTTACGTCAAATTGTACTGACCATCATAACTTTTTTGTCAATTGATTTCAAGGTCGATGAAGTGTAGCCGCTTTGAATTACATATATTAGTGACATAACAAGTACCTACTTAGTCCGTTATATCTAGGTATATGAAGTAACAGCTGTTGTTTACAAAGTTTTACCTTTTGAAGTGATATTTGACTTAGTGAAAAACCATTCATTCCCAACAATGGCAGTGTGTCAAATGAAAAGTGTTTTATTAAACATTCCGAAAAAATATATCCAATACGTTACCAAGACGCCGAATAAATCATTCTCACAATGTGCTACATTATTTTCCAAGTCTGAAGTAACTTCCAAGCCTGTATTCAACTGGGAAGATGCTCTTAATCTTCAATCACAACTCGCGGAAGATGAAATAGCCATGAGGGACACATTCAGACGCTACTGCGAGGAAAAACTTTTCCCGAGAATTTTAGAAGCTAACCGCAAGGAACTATTTCATAAGGAAATACTAACTGAGATGGGGGAACTTGGTGTATTAGGTTGCACAGTAAAGGGATACGGGTGTGCGGGTGTATCGAATGTAACTTATGGACTTCTAGCGAGAGAAGTAGAGAGAGTAGATTCCGCATACAGATCTGCATTTAGCGTACAAAGTTCGCTAGCTATGGGAGCTATTTACATGTACGGATCAGAGGAACAAAAGCAAAAATATTTACCTCCTATGGCTAAAGGTCAGCTTATCGGATGTTTTGGACTTACCGAACCAAACCACGGCAGTGATCCAGGCTCAATGGAAACAAAAGCAAAATACGATTCCAAATCTAAAACGTATAGACTTTCGGGTTCAAAAACATGGATTACAAGTTCTCCAATTGCGGATATTTTGGTTGTTTGGGGTAAAACGGAAGATGGGATTATAAGAGGATTTATTATTGAAAGATCACAAGTAAAATCTGGTCTCGACACACCTAAAATCGAAGGAAAATTCTCACTAAGAGCTTCCGAAACTGGCATGATTCTGATGGATGACGTTGTGATTCCTGAAGAAAATCTCCTCCCAAATGTACAAGGTTTGAAAGGACCGTTCGGGTGTTTGAACAATGCTCGCTATGGAATTGCTTGGGGTGCATTAGGTGCAGCTGAAGCATGTCTACATATTGCCAGACAATATACACTAGACAGAAAACAATTCAAACGCCCATTAGCTGCCACTCAAATAATGCAAAAGAAAATGGCTGATATGGTAACTGAAATAAGTCTCGGTTTACAAGGATGCATTCAAGTTGGCAGATTTAAGGATAAGGGAATGGCTCCACCAGATATGATATCTTTAATTAAAAGGAATTCCTGTGGTAAAGCGTTGGAGATAGCGAGGAATGCAAGAGACATGTTGGGTGGCAATGGAATAGCTGATGAGTACCATGTCATTAGACACGTTATGAATCTGGAAGCTGTGAACACGTATGAAGGAACACATGATATACATGCTCTAATTCTTGGTAGAGCTATAACAGGCATTCCAGCGTTTGCCGCAGCGTAATCTCAATGAAATATTTTCATGTCATACAGTTGACATATTATTTGGTATACTTCTATCTTATGCATTTTAATAACGAACGCATAGTACACTCGTACAAAGCAAAATAATTTTATTTCACCTTTTATCATTTTTCTGTTATCACAGTGTTGTATTTGATAGCATTTTTCATATCATTTGTTTATTTTTATACACTTTATTTCGTAATGTAAACTATACTTCAACTGTATAAGTACATTATTCTTTGTGTTAAGAATCCATAAAAATATTGTAGGTAGTATATATTTTTTAGAGATGTTTTATCAATTTCGCCAGCACAATTATTGGATATATTTATTCTTTGATTTTATTATGTAGACTGTCTTGTTATCCTATTTTTTTTCAGATATTATTGTGGGAACTATTTATAATCAGGTAAGGTATACTTTAGGAGTAAATTATGTATGCCTCATTTCTAGCAGACCCTTATCATTAAAAAAGGGTACATATAATGAAAATATTCTGCCATAAACAAACATAGACAAATACATATTACATGCTTCGGGTACTATTATTATAATCAATTTGCTCTAAATCCAACCCGGGCTTTCAGTTCGGCTAAAGCGATGTTTGTTTAAATTTGTTTCTAGTAAGGTAGTAACTGTAAAAACACGCCATATATGGGAGGTAAATTGAAAGATTAAACTGTAAAAAGATAAACTATGGGAAAAAGGTTTTCAATAATATTGCTGTATCGAAACTAGTGTCCCTATACCTAAAAGTACACGAATTTTGTATCGCTGTTTCGGACAATTTCAATAAATGAATATTGAGTTTCAGAAAACAATTCGTTACTTGTTTTTAAGTAATATTCTATTTTTTTTTCATTCCTGAATTTGATGCAAGGCATTCGTCACTTGAAAAATCAATGAAAAATACTCAGTTACCGGAATATTCGTAAAGGTTTTGAAATTGTGAAATATTATTTTAATTTAATTCTAGTCTAATGTTAAGCTGCTTTTTTTGTTAAGTTTAAAAATTTTATTGAATTTTATAAATAATTTATTTTGTAATTATTGTAAAAAAATAATATATATTTTGTTAATAAACTCTTTTACTTGCACGTACGTTTTTTCTTTACATTCTCTTACATATAACTACCAAATACTTATAAATATTCTCAATTTCTATGAGTATGATGTCGAAGTTCAAAATAAGCTTTTGCTACAGGAGTATATGGTCTATCAAAATAGCAATTGACGTAAAATTTTGAGGTGCACTAAATAGGTGTCAGTAAAATATAATGATCTATACTTGTCGCTAAAGTCATTCTTCTTGCACATTGTTTATGAAAATATGACAACAAATAAGTTTTTCATTGGTCAAATGATCCTTAAGAATTATGCCCGGTTCCATAAGGGTTGCTTCAGATGGTGAAGGAAGTTCCTATGTGATATCCAGTCTTCACAGTGCTGTCCACTTGTAGACTATGAGATAAGATGCCACAATGTAAGTTGACAATTAAATTGGAATTGGTACTTGTCATGTCGTTCTCTGCCGCTGTTTATGGAAAAGTTGGGTACTACCTGAAGTGTGAGTATCTATGCAGCTTAAAACAGAAGGTACACCTTTAAGTTTAAAAAGATCTTCTTCTTTCTCAGCTGGACACAGGCCTCCCCTTTGACTTTCCACAGATTCCTATCCTGGGCATGCTGCATCTCCTTGAAAGATAGTTTCCATAATTTATTTGAAAGATAATGCTCCCGGATTACTACATTTACGGAGGTGGACCTATGATTAGTCTAGAGTAAAAAGCATTTGGTAGGGAATGAAACTATCCGATATATTATTGCATATTTTCCTACATTATGTTGAATAGAGATTTCGTGAATATTTTAGTTACATCTCGATAGATTGAATATTGTAAAATGTATAAGTTAAGTTCATATTAAAATGTTATGCAAATTCAATTCACAATTTATTAGATCTAAAAATAAAGTCAGCGATGATTCTCAGTGCAAAGTTCAAAGATTTACTGCACAATGTTTTGGTAATGAAAGCGTTTATATATTGATTGATTATTTTTATTGAGGAAATTCCCAAGAATTTATAATATTCTATTAAGGGCGAGCGGCGGCGCTGTAGTCAAACATCAAACAATGTGTTAAAAAACCATTTTGAAATTATGTAATGAACTGGAAAACATTAATTTACGAAAACCCTTCGACCTATTTTACACAGACAGTATCTATATCCTTATTATTTATGTATGTTTCGGGTAAATATCGCGCTACAAGCATGAATAAGTACTGCCAATATTAGCCGGGTAAACCCAGGTTTATCCGCACGCTTATTGTTTCAAGTAAAATGCCGAGTTTCTGTAGTATTATTATTGTTTTCTATTGATGTAAGAATGCAAAATTTGATACCCTTGTAGGTATTATTGGTATGATTTTTTATTTTTGTTTTAAACAATACCTACTTAAAGCCTATATTACGAGTATATACCTTTTGTAACTGATGTCAACTTTTGTCACTGATATGTAACTCTGTCAGAATTCTTCTTCTTCTTTCGTATGCACACGACTATTGTACAAGGTATCTTGGAGTCATAGCTCCGCGACAATATTAAAATAAGTAGATAAAATATTTTTTTCAACAGTATATAGGTATTATAGTTTTATTACTACGGGTATTTCATGGGTAATTAAATGTAACACAAATATACAGTTTAAAATCTTAACACATGAATCTTACATATCGTTGTATTGGATAAATCTGGGTTTATCCGGGGACATTTTAGATTTATTCTTCCTTACACTGCAGTATAGAATTCGTTTAAATTCTCCCAACAAAGGAATCTCGAACTAAATAATAATAATTGTACGGGACGTACAGAATTTATTATTCAGAGCAAATATTTTGAATGCCGGCAAAAAATCAACTACAGATGAAAAAAAAAACGTCTGGGGAAATCAGATAGGTGGGGAACTTACAACAACGGGAACTAATGTTTGCGGTGAGCTGTGTCAGTACTTACATTGATGAAAAACAAAAAGGATGTAGAAATGATGTCAAATGTAAATTATTCATTGCTTTTTTTTTTGCTTTCAAATTTTATGTAGAAACAGGGTTTAAAAAAAACCAATACCGTTTCAATTGGACTGCGTTTTTTTAACAATTTAATTAGAAAATTTGTACTTTATCTAGGAACTAAATTATTCAAGCAAATGACTTATTAATTAATTTAAAGGTTATGTAATATGAAATAGAAAAATATCAATTTATGGATGATATTTTATTTAATATTCCACGGCTATTTCTAAATAGGTTCAATCTTTGGAAAATTTTGTGAATATTAGTTATTAATTAGTATATTATATTTACCTACCCGCGTTTTACAATAGTACCTTTTGACCTTCCTTAATACACTGCTTCGCTTAAAGTATGCATACCGACATTTCATTAATTTCTAAAAACGGGAGACCTTACATATATCTCGACAGTCGTTACTTAATATGCTTTGGGATTTGTCAAAAAAAATATTTGATAAATACTTCTGATCCTTTTTCCGAAAGACAGAAACTCGTTTCCCGAAAGTCGCGCGGAGTAATTTTTTTTTGTACTGATAATATGCATTAAAACCTAGGGAATAACCGTAAAAGTTTTTTGATAACGCTATTTTTACCATTTTATCATGCATTGTCACGCGATTTTAAACCTTAATGCCGTGGGAAAAGACTGTGACGTCATTCCTGGTGCCAAGCCCTTAATTATGTATTTTTTCACAATATATTATTGAAACAATTGAAATAATCCATTCGATATTTAAAAAGAGAAAAAAAGTGTATACGGATGTCTTTTTTTGTTAAGAGACTATTCTTTTGTCGTTTTTTTATAATCAAGCTTTAATCTTAAGAAGCGAAAGTTTATAAAAAGCTCTAGCTTTGCAATCTTCAACGTGACTTTTCGTTGTCGAGTTAAAAAAAGCTCAAATAATTTCGTTATCCCCGTTTCAATTTACAAAGGTCTTCATTTAGAAATAACGTCATGATTTTTTACAGCATTCTTGGAATTACTTACTGTCCTCTTTTCTTTTTTTTTCAGTATATTAAGGTAGGTGGTGTAACGCTTATTTTTATCGACTTCGGGTGAACAATAACGTCTAAAGATGGTTTCCCATGGTCGTGATATTACGGACCGGCGACAGTGTAGATTTTTTATACACTGCTTTATAACATATTTAGCATTGTTTTATTATGACGAATAAAACAAGAGCAGTCTATAGAAAATTTCGCGTCCGTCCGTAATATCACTGACCGTAGGGCGTAGGAGGCCACTGAAAGAGTACCTAATTTTAAATTGTATATTGTATTTTAATTTTGGCCTGGTCCGATCATGTCGACCAGATCCTCAAGGATGGGCGCGTTTTGAGTAAAAGGAATCGGATAGCGTGTATGACAAACTGTATGAGTGTGACGGAAGCTAAGAGTGTGTGTAAGGATAGGGATGTATGGCGCTCTGTCCTCTCTGACTACTCTGCAAGGGACGTGGCGTGAGGGTATAGATAGATAGATAGAAAGTATTTTAATTTTATTGCTTGAAACATATTTTTCTATATTAGAACCAGACATAAAAAAAAGTTAATGAAACATTGGAATAGGTACCAGGCGTGAAGATACCCAAGAATACGATTCCTGTTGAGTTACGTTTTGATTTGGTATGATGAAATAATAGGTCTTATCCGACATGTGCTGGATTTAATGAACTTGAGGAATAGCGGAGATAGGAGCCACCTAGCGCAAATTTTGTATGAAAAATAATGATAGGTGGCTATTATCTCCGCTATTCCTCACCTAAAAAGTTGGTAAAATCCAGCAATAATGCAATAAAAAATGTTAGCCTCTGCTTCCCATCTACAGAAATCCACTCTTTGCCACTATTTTAGTAACTTCCCAATGTTACGTAATGGAACTAACAGCAACAATAATAAGTAGCACTGGTATCGCATGATTTTCACAACTTCATATCATACTGGCAAACATAATATTTATTCAGTAACAGATGTCACCTTGTAGTTAGGTAAGTATATTTAGATAATAATATTATTTACCTACTAGCATTATCAGTAGTTTACTAATGAGATATTGCCAGTTTGATGATCAAAACGTACGCCATTTCATGTTATAATTATATTATTAGGTATTATTAGTTAATATTTTAGCACATATGCCTGTTAAACAATATTATAATGACATTGTTTATGCTAGTAGTAGCGCGCTTCCCATCAAGCCAAATTTTCGCAATGAAACCATGCCAATCGGCACGGCATAATTGTTAACATCAGAAGAAAAACAATAAAACAGCTTCAGAATCTTGAGGATGGGAGTCAGCCAGGTGAAGAAGAATGGCCGCGAATGTAAATGGCCTCTGTAAAATTGTGTGTCGTAAACGCTCTCAGTTTTCAAAGAAAAATTTCCTGAGTTATTATTAGAATTACCTTTGTCTTAAATATTACGAATATCTGTGCAATCCATTCCCTCTGCTATACATATAGGAGTATCAATATACTGTATGTATATGGAAAAAAAAAACATCGATTGGAGGCGCCGGGTATCGATCCCGGTACCTCTCACATGCTAAGCGAGCGCTCTACCATCTGAGCTACGCCCCCGACGGAGCGACTCGTTACAAATTCAGATCACTTTCTAAACCAGTCACTAGATTATCTGTCATTGAAATAAACTCGCTTAGTATTCACGAGTCGTTCTTGAGGGGACTAAGTATTTGAAATGTAAATGTTTGAATTCTCGCTACCCGTTTTGAACGTCTATTCTGCTGCTGTAGAAGAACTTATACATACCGGTACATTTATTATTAAGATAATACGAGAAAAAAATATGGCCTCCACAGCGTACATAATAATTATAACTTTTTTCTTTCTCTTTTGATTATCTGCTCTCTTTCTCTTCTAAAGCTAACTTGTCACAAAACGTGTCACAATGAAAGAACAAATTAATATGTATTTAAAAATCCCTTTTCCGATTTAATACGTCTCTATTATAATGTCTATTACCACATATTTAAGTATTGCTAGTGTCCGACCGAAAGATTTTAGCCGAAACCGTAACCGAAACATATGTCCAGGACAATTACACCTCTTCATTCTCATTCCTACACATCTTTTTGGACATCCTACCCTTATTCATTCTCTCAACATATCTAAACCGTTTAAGCTTATCCACTTTCATTCTAGTATTATATATTTCAATATACTTCTTCAATCTCATCTCCGTCTTCCCATTTTTATTTGGTCAGCTCTCCTTGTTTGTCTTCTCCAGGCTCCTCTGTCCTGAGTCGTCACATCATCCAACTAGGCATCCCTCATCTCCTTCCTCAAATTACCCCACCACGTTGCACTAGGTCGACCTCTGTCTCTATTTCCTTCTGGCAACTTTAGCGACGTGTGCACATTTAAATACGCATTTCATAATATTCCATGACACTCTGACGTTAAGTCGTATAAATTCGTCACAACTGATTAATTCAATTAATTTATCTAATTTATTATCTACTCCGTGATTCGCAAAGTGTAATTTGAATAGTTCAGTTATGGGAAGCAATCTAATTGTGCGAATAGGTTTGTTAAATCCTACACTCCATACCCACGAAATATTAGAGTTTAGATGGTATTAATTTATACCAAATACGTATCGATTTTAATCCTAAATTATAGCATTCTGCAAATATTGATTTATAAACAATAATTTTAGATTATTTTGATAGATTATGCGTGGAAATTAACACACGTGACCTGATTCAGTACAATGCTATTTGATACGAGTACCTCACAGTGTTAGTCACTACCGTTAGATTACAGGTAAAGTTATTTTCATCCCTGAAAACCATGTAGTGACTTTGTCAATGGTGTCTTCTCATTTGAGAATCGTTTGTAAAAGATGATCGAAAAGATAGAACACTTTTTTCTAAAAGTCATATAATTATGACCTTGATTTGACATCTTCTCATGATATTTTTATTTCAAGTACCTATAACCAGTGCATTTTACCTCATGCATGGGGAATCAAGAGATTTTCTTTTACCTCGTAGTCGGTGAGACCATTGGGAAAGTATTTCCTAAAACTATTACAAGATCGAATCGGAACCATTTTACGTGAAATAACGTTTTTTCCATTTTTTGGGGTTAATTTCGCTTCAATCAAAAAACTTTTAAGATTATTCCCTATATTTTAACGCGTATTACCAATACAAAAAAAAATCTACGCGACTTTCGAGAAACGAGTTGCTATCTTTCGGAAAAAGATCAGAGGTGTTTTTCCCATTTTTTATTGAGAAAACCATACAAGCTCATTCCCTGGATAAAGATTCAATGTATCTACTATATTTTTTCCAAGGCATATTTAGTAAGGTAGTCGAGATTCAAGGTCTCCCGTTTTTAGAAATTTTGGAAAAGTCACTATGTCTACTCTTAATTATAAAACAGTATTGCTGCACAAAAGCTACAGCTAGAATAAAATGCTACCTACATACACTACATACCTAATACATACAAAGAAGGATCAAATAACACAAATAATATTAATTCATCGTGATCATTGATGCTAAAAATCAGTGCAAGCATATGTTAGGTTTGATACTCGTAAAGGATTAAACTGATTCCGTGTTATGGAAATATTAATATTTAATATGATTATTACTGTTGTTAAATTCTAATTGGTAAATTTCAATACAATTCAATGCAATTTGATTCATTTCAATGATCACAGACTGATTCCAAATATTATATTACTAGCCGTAACCCGTCACAATGATTGGTTTGCGGGGTAGAAACAGATAACAGATCGCCATATTTTCTTATCCTTACACGTATAATTATTGTACGCGAGTGTGTTTTCTATTCTACTTAACAATATTTGCGCTGCAATGTTTACCAATTCACTTTATAAAACAAAATATACAAATGGTCAAATTATTATTCGGGCTGCATGGCCATTGGCCGTGGTTTAGGAGATTTTTCATGGTTTCTAGACATTTCGCCCATCACTATGGTGAGCTTCTTCATTAGCGGGTATTACTGACGATATTAGCCCGGATAATCAACTTAACATTTTTAACGCCGGCCGTGAAAGCCTAAGGTCTTATAGAAAATATACAAAGTTTACATAAAGGAGCTCATTCATCCGGTAAACTTAATCCATTATAAAAATATTTATCGATAACTACTGAAAACATTTTGTAGGCTACTAATGTCAATGACCAAAAAATCGTAATGTCAATGAAGAAAATATGGAATTAGCTGAATAATTTTGGATAATATCTGATAGCGATGCGTTTGTGAAATGTTTTGAACGAGTTGCAAAAGTTGCCGCGGTCCTGCGTTACATTCGTATCCTGTTCCCATGAGAATTATGTGAGTTAATTAAATAGATATTATTATTTACGCGTATTATGAAATTATTACCGTTCACTTTGTGAAACGCCATTTGGAATAAATCCTCAACAGAGTACTACCTATACCTACCGTAATAAATAAAAGTATTTATTGTAGGCACACCCCTACAGTTTCAATAAAATATTAAATAATCAAATTTCCTAGTTTCGATAAAATAAATTATAATAACCGGAAAAATAAAATATAAGAGAAATAAACGAAGACCTACTCCACTTCACGACACAAGCTTTTATAGCTGACTGTTATATATGTTGGCTCCTTTCGATAAACCCAGATTCTTCAAAATAATCAGCGATTGTATGACTGGAGTTGTGAAGGAAATGAATGTGAACAATTTAGGATGATTAGGACATATTGAAAGAATGAATGACGGCAGAATGACAAGAAGAGTATTGGGAGAGTACAGAAGGTAACCTGGATATCGACCAGATTCTTAGGGACGAGCGTGTGTTGAGTAAAAGGAATAGAGTGTGTTTTTGATTAATTGCACGAACGTGACGGACGCAAAAAGTATGCGTAAGGGTTAGTTAGTGTGGCCTCTGCCTATTTCATAAGAAACTTGCCTAAGTGGCAAAGCCTCATGACGCTCTATTCTAATGAGGAAAATCAAAAGGTCGGTTTTTAAATAGTTACTGTCTTGTACTTGAAAACTGACTGATCTCAACAAATTGTGGATTACATCGTGAAATCGTAAATAATTCGTTGTGTCATTGGTATCATGTTATTATAAAGTAGGTATGAATTAGGAAAGATATTATTATTCCAAGTCTTAAAACTTCCATATTAATTCGACCCTTTTCTTCTTCTGCTACTGTTTCAAACAAAGTTATTTTATTATTGTTGTTTTCAAAATGAAAATCTAAAGTTTCCCTCGTTCCGAGTAAATAATAATTATTTAGATTCAATCCAAATATTATGAAATAGCTATTAAAATAATCTATTACAATAATTTAATGAATCAGCGAAGCGCGAAGTCTTATTTTACTTTTAAACAGTTTGCCCATCTCCATGTTAGGCATAAGCATTTTATTTTGCGCGATATCTCTTATAATTCCGGCTACCCTTTCTATAATAATAATAATAATAATAAACTTTATTCCAGACCTGGAAGTGGGTTGTGCAAGCCTCTCAGGTCCATAGCATAATACATATTTTATACATATAAGATGAAAATAAGAAAGTAAATGATGATTAAAAACAAAATTAAAAATTACAAAGACATGACACTCCGGCAACAGTTCTTTCTTTCCGCCTAACCATCAAGGCTCATGGCGTGATGGTGTAGTAATTGTAGTGCATGTCTGTGTGTGTGCGTTAAGATAGGTATTCCATCTGTAAGTGTATTCCATCTGTGTAAGTCAGTTGTGATGTCTGTCGGTCGAAGGCGGCTCGCACGAGAGCATTACCATGTGCCGTCACTTTAGTCCTTGTGCCATAAATTTTTTGTCTTATTGTAGCTCCGAAGTCCTTTGTCCTACCCTCTGTAAACATTTGTGATGCACTACAGTATCGTCGGTATCCAAAAAGTATACGATATGCGTCTATGTTATCGCTCCACATGGTTGGCTTCCTATCCTTCTTAGTGGAATAGCTTCTTCTTATTAGTCAAATTTTTAGTCAGGAGTCCATTTTCGTACTCCATCTAACGTCGTTATGCTTTAACATACCTTAATTTTAATATTTTTGGAAATATTCGTTTTTATAGGTATATAGAAACACGTTTCTTTGACTTGTTAGACCATCAGCGATCTATGTATTCCTATCACCTTCGTCTCTAAGTATTTCAGGAGTGAGGACTGTTTTCGGGGATCCGGCAAATCACGTGATTAAATTGGATGACAGAAACTTCTTGGCCTTCTTCTTTCTAGATCAACCCATCACTGTATTTAGGCCTCCTATAAATTTTCCATAGAATCACTCGACTTTCATATCAACTGTATCAACTGTATTAAGTTTATATTGCTGGTTTATCTCTTTTGTGGCCTTCCAATTCATATTTTATAGCTGTTGTCTCTATTTAATTCTTTGGAGTTTCATTAATGTTTTAACATCTCATACTTCTATTCTAGTACTCGTTCTGTACTTCTTCGTATGAATGCCAGCATTTATAGGTATAAAATAATTTTAAAATAGAGGCCCCTAGGCTGTATACAAATAATACCTACTACACATAAATAAAACTTTTAAAATTGTATGCAAATTATATGCTATACTTTTGACGATTTATTTTGAAGAAAATTCAAGAGTTATTCAGCAAGCCATGAAGCAAAGAAATGAATCTGGATGGGGAATTCCCATGGTGGCCGTTGCAAGAAAAAGTTAAATTGACTTCAAGTTTCCTCAAAGAAGGAAGTATAATACTTACTACGTATACTTAACCATTCAACATGCGTGTTTGTTTATAATAGCACAGCTCCCTTGCCCGCCTCAAAAGAGGGTGAATTTGAAAGATTTATTTTCAAGGAAAACTTCTAAATTTACAAAATTTAAAGCTATTTTCATCATCATTGCTCAGCTTAGGTTTAGTTTTGTTTCAAATTATAGGCCATTCCTACCTATCTTAACTTATAATTTCATCCATTGGTTTTAATTGGGTATGTACGACTGAGAAGCCTTTTTAATAGGTATGAACTATACACCTAACAATATCAACTGGAGTATTAACAAGGATGTTATTTTTTTTTTATATAGAAGTATTTTATTGGATACAACAGCTTTACACAATACTACATAAAAATATTATACATTGCATTTTTTATATTGCCAAATAAAGTATCCATCTATTGGCTGATACTAGTTCAACATCATATAAAAGTTACTATAAATCTAATACAATATTATAAACTATTAAGTGAATGAATGAATGAATGAATGAATGAATGAAATTTTATTTTCCAGATATGTACATACATCTTACAAAAACAGTCAATTTTGTTATACACATATATAAACATAAATAAATAAAAAATGCCGCGTGGCACCAGTCGCTCAACTATCTGGAAATATTTTACTGCCTCACTAGACCGGAGTCTGTTCTGAGACAGTAGACGCCAAATCTATTTGTGACGGAAGTATAATGTTGCAACAGTAATCGTTAAAATCCATTTCACTGGAACAACACTGGACCAATCAAAAAACGCCAAAAACAAACACTAAGAACAGTACAAAGGGACAAGCCCTGAGTACAATAATAATAAAAAGTGTAATTTGTATAAAATAGTGGAGAAATGTGGATTGTATAAAAATAAACATAAAAATAAAAAAGAAAGAAAAAATTAAATAAAAAAATATTAAAAATTATTAAAATTAAAGTCATTAAAATTATTAAAATGTCAAAAATGATAAAACAAATGTCAAAAATGAATATGAATAAAATGTCAATTTATGAGTCAATAAATGTCAAAAATATGAACAATTATGAAAATTTCATTTCGTTAGGTGAGAACATTTAGTAATGCAGTTGTGGACGCCTCTCTGCCCATCTTCACCAGCCATTCAACAACCAAACTCCTAAAGTTTTTCTCAGGCCTCATGGTCAGTCGAATGCTGTTTTTCTCCAGGTATTCCGTCAGTTGACGTTTTACTGCCTTTTCGTATATTTTGGAAATGCTATTCAAGAGCGCAATTGGTCTGTAATTTTTAGTTTCCAGAGGGTCATCGCTCTTAAATATTGGAACTACAAGTGTCTCCTTAAGATGACTCGGAAAGGTGCCCTTCGATATACTCAGGTTCACCGCATGCGTCAGAGGCGCAGCAAGAACGTTACATGAGAGCTTCAGGATCCTCGTGCCAATGCCATCAGCACCACTCGCACAATCGCCACGAAGAGACTTAATTATTGTTTTTGTTTCATCAATTGATAACGGTACCAGTCTGAAGTCCGGCGGAGGAGCACCGTCGCGGTTTTGGCGAACCGAGACAAGACGCGCAAGCTCCTCCTCGGTCCTCCCCAGTCCACGAGTCAAATCATCAGCCAGACGTCGTCCAACTCCCGAAAAGTATGTGTTAAAGACAGTTGCAATTTGACTTTCAGTCCCAATTAAGGCGTCACCTTCCTTGATTTCTGTTATTTGCCTGGCCCCGGTACTCCTTCCAACACTCTCTCTGATGATATTCCAGACTGTCTTTGTCTTGTTTCCACTATCATCAATCTTTTTCTTGTAGTATTCATGCTTTGTATTCTTTATAACGTTATGGCACACATTTCTATAACTTCTATAATAATCTTTTAGCGGAATGTTATTTGGGAAGCGCTTTGCCTGCCTATGGAGTTTGTTTCGCTTATGGACCGCTCTCACCACCCCATCAGTTATCCACGGTTTGATTTTGCGCGTTCTGTGTCTCGTCATCGTCACCTCCTCATGAGCCTTCAAGTGTGTTTGAATCTTTATGATAATTTGTTGCAGTGCGGCATCGGGATCATCGGTCTCATATACAGATTGCCACGTTTCACTCTTTAGAGATTCTGCACAGGCTGTGTAGTCGATTTTACTGCGAGTTTGGGTGCCATCTCCACGATTTACTCTCCTCATAAAGACCTCCAAGGCCGTGCAGTAGTGATCAGTGATGCTAGTTTGTATTATCGTCGATTGAGCCTCCAATCTTGTACGAACGAATATGTGGTCAATACATGTGGAACTGTCATCCTTTACCCCGGTCGGGTCATTAATTGCGGACATAAATCCCGTCTCACTCATCAATTCCAGGTATTCAGGGGCGAGCTCCAGTGACTGCTCCAAGATATCAATATTTATATCTCCAGCGACAATTGTACAGGTCAGTGACCTTTCCGTCATTCCCCGCATACACTGGCGAAGAGACTCAAGGAAGAGTGTTCCGGTGGTAAATTGTGGGGATCTATAAACGGATAAAATCTGAAGTCCAATCGCATCGCATGAAACCAAAACTCCAGTTGCTTCCTGTAGGTTAGAGGGTGCGCATACGGGTCTAAGTCCTTCATTAACGTACACTACAACTCCATCTGCCCTGTTTATATAATTATCCGAGGAGAAGCATACGTAGCCATCCAGTGCAGGCACTTCAATGGTATCGCTCAGCCAACATTCTGTCAGCGTTATGATATCGGGTTTCACAGGGAGACCATGGAGGAATACCAGAAAATCATCAAGATTTTTTCCGATGCTGCGTATATTTGTGTTCATTACTGTTAATGATCCTCCTGTTCCCGAGTAAACATCCCCAAAATCATCCGGATTCTGCAAAGTCCTCGACTGAATAAATGTTAGTTCCTCTAGGTCGTGTTGTAGTGAGACTGTGGCTTTTTTTAACAAGAACTCGGATAATTAATTGTGGCTCTTATCCTTCTTTCCACCTGCGCTCTTGTTGGACACGATCTGTCAACTGTGGAGTGATCGTGGGCGATACCCCTGCCCCTACAGTTTACACATGAGGGAGGTCCATCCTTTTGTGAGCACTCAGAAAATCGATGTCCACCTCCACAGTGAGTACACTTGGTGTCTTCCTTACAGTGAATCTGAGTGTGACCATATTGCTGGCATTTGAAACAGCGAATCAGAGGGCTTTCATCCATCACCTCCAGTCTCTGATAACCAATGTTTACCTTCCCCAAGTTTAACAGAGTCTTGTACAGTGGGGCCGGGCAAGCACAAACTACATTGCACAACAAAGAGTTTCTATGCTTCTGTCTATATTTTATTTTCAAGCGAAAGTCTGATTCCCTTATCGTTTTGTTTTGGGCAAACAAGGATTCATTTAGTTCTTCTTCGTTTATTCCTCTAATAACACCCTTGATACTTACCAATGGGTCCTTTTTTGTGGCTTCCGTGACCGTTACCGATTTGCCCGCTGTCTTTTCTATTTCTTTCATTAGAGCATCTCTGTCGTCTGGATTTGGACAACTTATTATCAACTTACTCTGTCCTGCCACGTGTCTCAGGCTTGACACACCAATACCCATGGTTTTCAAATTTACGCTTCGTTTAAAGATGCCTTCCAGGTCATTGCTCTTCTTGGTAGGATCCTTAGGTGCAAGCATCAATGAGTGGGACATTTCCCGGGGAAACTTACCTTGTCCAGCTCTTCCCGCCACCTGAGCGTACGAAGCGTAGTTTTCACTTTTCTGTGGCTGGTTTAGCAGTGCATCCAACTTTTGGTCCTGATTTTTCAGGGTCATCTTGATCTCTGTCAGTGCTTCGATGACTGCGTCATCATCCTCTGGCTTCTGCTTAGCTAGTTTCACCTCCGTTACAATACTAAGGATCTCCTTCAGTGCCGCTATTAAGTCAAGAGATTTTGTTCTTTTTAGACATTTGTCGCAGAGGGATATTATCCTGCTCATTCCATCCAGTACAGTCCCCGATGAAGGACACTCGGTAGACAGCTTAGTTGTTTTATTTGCCTGATGCGGTGAGGGTTCCCTAGAGCTTGGTGCTGACCTGGAAACCTGACACAGTGCAGGAGTCCTGTCCAACACGGTCTGAATTTTCTCTGCCATGGTAGTTATATTTTTAGTAGAGGTCTAGAATAAGTAATACAAAACGAATAATAACACAATCGCCAGTAGATGGTAGTTATTTCATAAACATGTAAGTATTTCAGGGATGAAATTCCCTTTGGGTTTATGGTACAATCTACACAATTAACAGTTAATAATAAATCGGAAAATAAAATAAACAAAACAAAAACAATCAAATATAAATAAATAAATAAAATAAGTAAATATCATGAAATAACCAGGAAAAACATGCTACAACACTACACTCCGCAGATATTGTAAGCAAGGATCAGTACCAGAGTTGAGCAACCGAGTACCACAAATTCATCAAACCACAGATAAACAAACAAAATATATGTAGGTCCAAACAAACACAAGAATATGATGGTTCAAAATAAACATAAACACATGCAGGTTCAAATACACACAAAGATGCGTAAATATGTAGGTTCAAATAAATATAAGTAGGTACACGTAGGTTCCAATAAGCATAAAGATGCACAAATATGTAGGTTCAAATTATATAAATGTATGTAGGCTCAAATAAACATAAGCATATGCAGGTTCAAATAAATATAAATATGTAGGTTCAAGTATAAACACGCATAAATAAATACACCCAAATAAATATAATAAATATATACGGCCCAAATAAATATAACTAATATGCAGGTTAAAGTCAATATAAATAATCATGTATAAAAATGTAGGTTCAAACAAATATGATTATGTAGGCCCAAACAGGTATAAATATGTAGGTGTAAGTAGTCAAATAAAATATTAAGTAAGCAGCAGAATAAAAAATATAGCTGGTAATATAAAATTTATGTGCAAAATATTATCGGTAAGATTTATGTAAAAAGTAAAATTTGTTGAAAACCAGAAAAGATATGCAATTTTTTCTCATATGATATACTTTTTATTTCCTCGTAAATGGCCAGCGTCCTCACGGGCTGTAAACACTCGAACTAGGCAGGTGTGGGTGACGTATATCTGTGTGTTGCAGTATGAATGAGTTTTGTGTTGTAGTAGGTACCGGGTAGGTACTTATGTACGGCCGGTGACGATTCAATGGTGGCGCGCGGTGTCTTGTACGACGTCAGAATTTATGTTTGGATTTGCTTTTTATAATCGTCAGTGATGTATCCTGATAATATTTCAGAAGACGAGGTGATTAAAATAGTCATAAATGGTGAAGTGTCCTATCTGTATGTGATATGTGTACAATGTTATCCACTGCTTGCTGTGTTGTGAATGTGTGGGTGGAGAATGCAGTATTTACTTGTGATAAGGCGCTCCTCTGTACATCAATTTTGTTCGTAAGTGTATATTTTCATACAAGTAATATGTTTCGTAATATATGGATGAGTAGATTATGTGTTATCAGTTCGTTGCAATTTTGATTATTTCGAAATCAGCTGTGATCAGCTGTGTTTGAGGCGCTTGACAGTTTGTATCGGCGCGAGATTTTCAAATTGTAATAAAAATATTACGAAACCACAATCCAGGGTCCGCTTATGCACCTTTCGATCTGGGACGATCTATTTTATGATAATATTAACTGTTTTGACTTCTGTAAGCTTTTATATTTTTTACGAATTAATAATTAAATCAACAATATATCACAAGTTAAATCACTTCAGTGTTGAGTAAAAAAAAAAGTATCTAAGTATTTGTTTTATAAAGAAAGGGATAATAGGATGGGAAGTATAGGGAGAAGGAAAGGGATGTTGTTAGAGTCAGAAAAAAACTGGACCCAATATTGTGTTCAAAAAGTTTCTATGTTGATGATAAGTAGTAGGTACAATTCGTCAAGTAAAATGATAAAATCATCAATACTCTCTAATATATATTTTTTTTAAATTTTCATGATACTATGAATTAGTGGATGATATTTTTTGTATTATATTTGAATTTTAGCATTTAGTAGGTATATAGGGAGTAAAAAACAATTAATATGTGCATGGTGTGGACACTTTAATTACTGGCTATTTCTCATGTTGTGAATGCTGTCGGGGACCTCGTCACAACGGGTTTCTATATTTAGAGGTAAAAAATGAAAGACGATTATATAGTTTAAAATGCACACAATGACTTTTATCACATGCGACTAGTGTTCGAGGATTCTCGTCCTCATCATCAGGTGTTTAACAAGATCAGAACATTACGTTTCTTGAATTGTAAATACATTATGGGTTAGATACAAAAGAATCAGCTTGCATAGTGTTCTATATAGACTGCATACATACATGACAGTTGTAACTATAGTGTATAATGTAGATTCTAGGACTTTATAGTAATAAAGGGGTAGGTAAGTATATACATATATTTTTTCCCTTTTCATTGCCCGAAGCTCATTGCAATTCCGACGCAGCTGCAGTCGATGGTAATTAGGGAAAAAATCCTCAATAGAATAAAAAGATTACTCCGTTTTAATATTGAAAAATGAAATACCCTCTACGAGGATATTATTCTACGTTATACTTATTGCTTGAATAATGCAACGTTTATAAGAATTTCTTAGAAAAAGTTCTTCCCTTTTTGAACTTAATAGAACATGCAGTTTAATGAAAAGCTTTCTGTTAGCTTTTTTTGTATTTTTTAAACACTCTTTATTATTACATCTTCTTCTTGACTAGTTTTATCATTTCTACTGTAACATTAAGGAGTTTGTGTAAACTGCTGTATTAGACAAAAAATGACTTCTTAGCAGCTGTTAAAATATCTAGGTCCTACAATTTTTAAATAACAAAGTTTTAGTGGTTGAGTTGAAATGTTTTCTATAAAGTGGTTGAGATTCATTCGCGATTGGTGGCACACGGCATTCGCATCTATAAAATTGAGTCGAAATTGTTGTAGACTCTTAAGACAAAATATATGTAATATAGCCGGGTAAACATTTGCAGTGTTGCATAGTCACCTAATCTCCAATGTCCAGGAATCAGTTCCTTACGGGACACCTCTCAGACTACATATTATTTTAAGCTACAATAGAGCAGACCCGGGTAGGACATAGAATACATTGATACATTGAAGGACTCCCACAGGCTTGAGGCCCTCCGCATCCCCGGGTAGCACAGGCGCATATAGCGTCCTCTTTACCCGCACTTCTTGGGAAAATCTTTTTAAGAGGTGGGCTCAGGGTTAGCCAGAAGGGAGCCCCCCGACAAACCCCACCCCTAACATACATTCCTTCAGTGTCCTTGTCCAAGGATGGAAACATATTAACAATTATTTACAGATACATACATGAGTTCGAAAAAGAAAAAGATATAGACTAATAAAAAATAAAATATCTATTACGGTTAAAAGGAAAAACGATTTTAATTACTAAACAGCATGTGAGCAATAATCTTGAATAAGGCGCGATCCCTTCGAGCACAAAAGCGAGTCATGAATAAATTATAAGTGTCAAATCTAGAGCTCATAAATGTTAATTTTTTTGTTCACGATTTGGGTACAAGTCCCGTTTCTGACAACACCGTTTTTTTCATCCCCTTCAAATATGTATAATTATTATAATACCGTAAGTCCCGATTCACCCCCAAAAAGCATTACAAATCTTACCCCTAGGGTTGTGATTTTAAATCAAATATGCGCTACTATTATTATTTCTTCACTCCTTATATTTCAATTTGTTGCGTGCAATTATTTGAGCTTTGTATAATCAAGGGGGACGTATATGATACTAGAGATTATATAATTTTATGTCTACAAGTCATAACTGGTACCTACACCTCATTACTGCACCACTGCGATATTTTTATCATTTTTTCTATTAATTTTTTTTATCTTTGTCATCTTTTTTGTGAAGTAATTAACTACCCCCTATCGTTTCGTATGAAATTGCATCCAAGTATTTTTTTATTACTTATTTATATAATGAAGGTAATCGGTATATGCTGTGTATGTAAAAAACACGCGACATTCTCATAGCGCAAACATTTATATGGCATTCAGAATAGGTAGCGAACTTTATCGCTGAAAAGATGTGAAATGTCATAAGGGAGTTTTAGTAAAGAAACACCCGAGTTCCAAATAATTATTAAGTAGAATTACAAAGTTTTATACAAATTTTACATTTTTTGTGTTTTTTTTTAAAATAGTGTGTCTAGACTAATTTCGGGCAGGTGGCATTAACTTTTAACAAAATAAACGTTAGGAAATAACAGGCGCGAAGCTACTTAAGAACACGATTCCCATCGAGCTACCTTTTGGAAAAAATGATAGGTATAATAGTGTCTAATCTGACGTAAACCCATAAGAAATGTTAGCCCCGGCTTCCCTTCTGCTGAAATCCACCCTTCGCCACTGATAAAGAAACATAATATTTTTGATTAAACACAAATTATTTTCAACGGGGTCTTGAGGATTTTAAATGTTCTATCAAGCCAGACCAAAGTGTTATAAGAATAAAAAAAGTACAATAATAAATGTGTTTAAATAAATAAATCATTATTGGCCAGTAAATATGTATAGTAATAAAAACAAGACAATGCAGTGTGCCAAAAGGTGGACTTATTGCAAAAGCAATATCTTACAGTCAACTCTTGCTGAAGTCCTTGCTGAATTTTCATGTGTACCAACTATAGCTTCAAGAAAATAGTGAAATGATAGACACGTTTCACTTGATGTTTCACACAAGTCATATTATATGGACACACGTGTCTTGCGCATGGCCGAGGAATGCTTACTACAACATTTTTCATTATACAAATTCTTCCTTTGTTTTCATTACAATGTTGTTTCATTTGCTTTTCATTGAAATATTTTAACAGACATTGTTGTAACACCTCAACCGATGTTTCCCAAATAATAAAGAGCGCTCCTCGTTGCACAGCGGTGCATGAAAAGTTAATTTAATAAAGTGCTGAGTACGTACCGAGTCGTAACCCCCTCTCTAAAATTTTTTCGTTCTTTGCAAAGTGTTTCTCGTATTTTAACTTTAAACTTTACATAAATTCATCTCTCAGCCACCTTTGTGTTTAACACTTTCGGAACCCTCACGATATTGTTTTTGAGTAGTATTATTTTCATCCTTTTTTGGATCAGCTTATTGAATTACATCTTACCGAAGTAAGCTAAGAAAGTTTTGTGGTATTTTACTAAGAGAAACTTTCGGCTGACTGATAAACGCAATACCTGCTATCAGGTAACTGATCGATCGTATTGAGGGGAAGAGAATTCTGATCCATTTATTTTTGCATACTTTTCAAGGCTTTCGAGATAATTGTTCTGAAAATACTCTTTTGGCGACACGCACTACAACAAAGGAACACAAGAAAGGAACTATTTTTGGCTTAATTTAAGCGCCGCTTAGTCAAACCTTTAGAAACAGAAAATGTATTATGAACAAAAAAGAAATATTTTTTAGAGAAATATCGTACTTTATTTTTTAATTAAATAACTATTCTTCATTTAAAAAAATATTTTATTTTCATTTTTAAGTCGTACCTAATTATTTTTTCTGTTCTTACGTCATTTTTTGGCTGTAGCACTGAGTTGGAGATGATAAGAAAAACTATTTACTTTTTCAATATTTAACTTACAAAGGGGATAAAATATATATAAATTTAGTACGAAGTATATACAGACGACACGTGCCAATATCTAATGAATTTACTCAAAAACTCTGGGAAAAGCTCTGGCATCGACTGTGTTAAAAATACAGGGGTGGAGTTAGGTATGAAATTTTCAGTCCGTCGCACATTTCATTTTAATATTATTATTGCGAGTATTTCACCATTGATGATGTTGATAATAAGTACTTGTGGAAAATAATAATAATTGATATAACAAAGCGATTCTCTGTTCTGGCGTGATATAATTGAACGATAGATAGACACGAGTTCTAGATGGATAAATGGGGGGATGGTGGAACTGATAGTCGGACATTTCATAGATAAAATTGACGTTATTCTTATTAGTCATTGTAATAACAACACCATAGATCTATTATCTATAATACATTTTCTGATATATTTTTTATCCGAGTATAAAACTGATATAACTAGAATGAATGTGAACAAGTTGATGCCCAAGCCACACGCTTGGCAAGCTCCGGGCCGAGCGGGTGTTCATGAGTAAAAAGGCGTGTGGATGGGACATTTGTCTTGGCTCGTGTAGGTAACCGACCGTTCACGCCTTTTTACTCATGAGCACCCGCCTGTCCCGCCGGTCGCCAGTCGATGAGGCATGAGATGGTTGGGACATGTAGAGATGATGAATGATGAAGGGATAAGAAAGAAAATATACTTGGGCGAAATAAGATTTTGTCTAGGGATATAAAGTATGTAGTGTTCTTTTTTCCCTGCTTACCCCGCAGGGATAAGGCGTGATTGATAATATAAATTTACTTTCCCCGTGGGAACACCGGGTTGTAGAATAGGCCTACATTCTTTTCTGATATTTTTTTCGAGTGTTCTGTAGAAATGAGGCGTTCGTAAAACTTCTATAATAAATTTCATGTCTTACTTCTTTAGGACACAGTATTTTGATTATTTCTGTCTAGCACCGATATTTCTTTCTAAATTTTAGAAATCTAGATTTAAGTATCTGACAAGCAGGAAAATTCACCCTGCGCTTTTAACTTTTTTTACACTTTGACATAACGAATGTTAAATGATATAGGCGTGATGTTGGCCATACGAAAAATAAACCAAATTTCTTTCGTTGATGAAAATGTTGACGATATGATTTTAATTCGGCAATAAAATTATAGTCTTGGTAAATTTTTCGCATTGCAGTTTTCATAAATACTTTTAATACATAACAATAACAATTATTGTGATCCTAACAAATCTCTAAATTGTTAAACTCGGACTGGTAATATTTATAGGCAACGTCGTCGAAAAGGCCTATTATTATCTAATTATCTATTAAGAAATATCTTTTATGAATTATTACACTTTGGCAAACTGCCAATCGTAATAAACTAAGGTAGATAGAGCAATTTAATATTTTTTTCGCTGTCTTTTTTTATTTTTGATAACGTTTCTACTGAAATCCATGTAGAATATAATGAAGAAAATAAAAGCGAACTTTGCAAAATTGTGATTTTCAGAATTATAAAGATAGACACTCTTATTTTTGTGTCACAGTTATTTATTTTGCGATCTTAATAAAATGTCAGTTATAATTTTGCTCAATATTGTTATGTTTACTATTAGAATAAAAATAGCACTAGCAATGTAAAAAAATATATAAATGAGAGTAATATTTAGCAAGGCCTCACAGCTACTATATTGCCTATGTCCAAAAGTCAGTTTTATATGGGAGAACTCTCAAACTACATATTTTGTGTAGCAATAGAGCATAATACTGGCTTGGACAAGTTATAGAGAAAATGACTTTAATTACCCAACAACATGCAATAGTGGTTGCATCATAATTCAAACCCGGGCGCTAGCAAAGAAAAAAATAAATATAATCTATCTATCTATACATTCACGCCACGTCCCTTGCAGGGTAGATAGAGAGGACAGAGCGCCAGACGGCCCTATCCTTACACACACTCCTAGCTTCCATCACATTCATACAATTTGTCATACACGCTCTCCGATTCCTTTTACTCAAAACGCGCCCATCCTTGAGGATCTGGTCGACATGATCGGACCAGGCCAGTCTCGGGTGGCCGCCCTTCCTCACACCTCTTCGTTCACTCAGATATATCTTTTTTGTCACCCTGTCATCCTTCATTCTCTCACATTCATAAATCTCTTCTATAATTGGAAGTGTCCTGACTGACTGACTGACTGACTGACTGACTGACTGACTGACATACTCACTCATCAACGCAGAGCCGAATTGGCTAATCCTAGAGAAGTGAAATTTCGAAGGTAGATAGGTTTTAATACAAAAGCTTCCACTAAGAAGCGATTTTTGGAAATTCCGCCCCTAAGGGGGTGAAAAATAGGCTTGAAAGTTTTTCAGAGTATGCGAATATCTCGGAAACCAGACATTGTACGAACTTGAGATTTGGTACATAGATTCTCCTATCGAAATTAGTAATAGGGTGTTTGGCCGTTTTTCCGAAATTTTAATTAAAAGGGATGAAAATGGGCTTCAAGAAAAGGGATGATTTTTAAATGTCCCTTAATAAGCTAAAAAAAATTTTTATAGAAATTTCCAGAAAATGGTTTCCTTAGAAAAGGTCAAAATATGTTATTCTGTCACAAAAAAAATCAGTTTATAAAATTAAAGGGTTGAGGGTGGTTTTTTTTGACAGTACCATATCTCAGTAATAAATTAAGATATAATGCTGTAATTATACATTTACATAGTAATTTAAAAATAATGAAATAATTCTTTAAAAGTTTTACCAAAAATTTAGTCTAAGGGTTGAAAAACATGTATTGCGTATACGTCTACACATTCGTACAGCATATGTATGTAGTATGTAGGTAGGTACTTCTTGGCGACGCGCGACTAGAGACGTTGAGTTGTTTTTAGTTACCAACAGATTTCAAATAAAACTTTTTCTACTCCAACAAAGATGGCGTTCAATTAATTTAATTTTTTGTCGTTTTAGGCTACGTCTATAAAATAAAACTTTTGCTACTCAAATATAGTTCGCAGTAAAATTTAAATTAATTAAATTTAAATTTAAATTAATTAAATTTTTGAGTTATTCGATATTTGGTTAGATGGTTTCACGGTTTTCTTTTGTTTTTTAACATACTAGCTGTATAACCCGGACAACGCCGGGCAATGCAGCTTGTAAATAAATAAAATCTTATTTGAAAAAACATTGGGTTTATTGCCGTAGGCAATGTCTGTCAACCAACCACTGATTCATCCATAGATTTTGAAAGTCATTACAGTTTAATTTGACATAAATAAGTTTCAAAGTCCAAATAAATTCGAACATCAAGCCAATTTATTGACAAAATAGTGTCAAAATCGACAGACTTTAATTTCTCTGACTTCACCAATTGCTACCATTCGATCTTAACTGTTATCATAGTGTTAGCCCTTAGACACCCATTAAATACAATTTTATTATGCATGAATCTTTAAATATCACATACTGACAACTTGACACAAATTATTTCATGCTTTTTATTTTTTTCATCGTGAACCTATGTAATGTAGATAAGAGAGCAGTAGGTGTAGGTATGTTTAGTACTCAAAGCATTCATCCATTAGTACCTAATGCACTTAGGTACGCTCGTCGCTGATTACCTCACGTTGCAAAATATAGTCGAGTCATGTATGGATGAAGGAGTGATGTACAGATAAAGATTCTGAAGACAAAGTGGCTAAATTTTCACTGGTATTTTAACTAGCATATTATTATCATGTTTGTAGGGCGAAATACTTTCTCAAGAATGATAGTACCTCCAAACTTATTATAAAATAAGGACTGATGTACTGAGGGCTTATATTATTATTCTAGGAAAAGTTCCGCTGTTTTTCTTTGATCAAATATTTGTCGTATTCTTAATAAAATGTAAACAGCGTCACTCATTTTGTTTACACTGATCTTACAACAAGATACAAGTTTTTGTTTTGCGCAGTCATAATAATATTTTCTTCTAAGCGATGATTTTAATTATACGTCTTATATAATAAAGGTAAATTGAATCTCTTACGTACCTACTTACTTAAATAATAATAAACTTTGAAAGAAAGGGACTTTACAAATATATTGATATTGTAGGGGCGTTCATTTTGAAGGAGAGTCGCGTTGAGATTTGAGATTTGTATCAGAGCTTTTTATAGAGAGTTTCATCTAATAATAATAAATCTATCTATCTATACCCTCATGCCACGTCCCTTGCAGGGCAGGCAGAGAGGATAGAGCGCCAGACAGCCCTATCCTTACACACACACCCCTAGCTTCCGTCACATTCATGCAATTTGTCATACACGCTCTCCGATTCCTTTTACTCAAAACGCGTCCATCCTTGAGCATCTGGTCGACATGATCGGACCAGCGCTTCGGGATCGGGCGCTTCCTCACCCCTCTTCGCTCACTCAAATATATCTTTTTTGTCATCCTGTCATCGTTCATTCTCTCAATATGCCCAAACCATCTTAGTTTGTTTACTTTCATTCTTGTCACAACACCATAATAATAAATAAGTATTTTTTTATGATTTCTTACGCTGTTGCATTTAGATCCATCGTTTCTGCAACAATATCTGTTGTATTCTTCATGCAACATTCGTAACTTATGAACTAATGATGTGTTTTCTTTGTTGCAGGTAAAATGAAAGTTATTATGCAAATTGCACCATCACGATTCTTTTTCGTGTGTAGACTGGTGATCTTTCTAGGTTCGTAGTAAGTAATTGTTCGCAAATCGTTTATGTTCAGAAATCACCTTAAATGGGAGAATCCTCAGACCACATATACGAGCAGAATTCTGGCTAAGACATGTATTAAAACATAAAATACCTCTCACGGTTAAAGAGCAAAATGACTTCAGTTACAAAACAGCAATTTTTATAATCCATTGCAATTAGACAATAATAAAAAATATTTGGCATTCTAGGTCGGTATATATAATCCCATTAGTATTATCAGCTACAGGTATAATACCAAAATCGCTAATAAACAATTTCAAAAAATTAGATTTACCGGAAAATTTATACATAAAAATGCAAAAATCGGTAATTATAAATACTTGCAATATTGTAAGACGATTCCTTAATACTGATATTTCGGGCACAATGCTTGTATTTTAGGCCCCGCGTTGAGCCTAATCCTGTGATATCCGTGATATCAGGATAGGTGAATTTTTCCCAGTATTAGGCTGATGAGTTTATAATATGTGAATCATGAATGATAATAACATGTAGACTCTTCTGGCTGATAATACTGAGAAGTGTGTTGGCAAAGTCATTCCTCCGCTGGAACGGGTGTACTCCTGGCCTCAGGAGTACCCTGGTCTGGGGCCTAGCCACGGCTCCCAAGACCCTTGTAAAATAAGTAAAAGAAATCACTCACGTGGGTTAATATTGGTGCTTTGGGCTTCGAGGAGGAGGGGGCGGCAGGTAGAAGGTTTGAGAGACTCACTCACACAATCTCTCCTGTGTTCCTACCAGCGTCCATCCTGGATCTTTCGGGGCTCAACCCATTCTCCGTTCCTCCAGACCCCTCCTGCCTCGGTATTGAAGGCTCAATATGAGTAATCCTTGTGACTGGTACAGTATTATCTCCATATAAATTTCCTTTTTACAATTTCACTGTGCTGGTGACATATTGAACATCGTTAGATTTCTTCATTACTTTTCCTCTGGTATATATTGTATTTGGTATGGTTCCACAACTAGAAATAAACACATAGCGGTCCACCTCTCTTGAACCGAAGATATAATTTTAACAAACTTTTATAAAACATGGCTGTCTGCCATTAGTAAATTATTCGCAAGCGGGGGGCGCGGAGCGCCCCCGCCCCGTGAACTCGTGTCCGATCGAATTGATTGATTCTTCTTGAATCATCTCTTCTCCTTCAGGCTCTGCGCGCATAACCTTGGCGCATCATCTGTTTTTCTACTGCGCATGCGTTCTCTACGATTTTTGAAGGACCTTCTTGTAGTGTAGGCCCTGACGCATGGCCTTCACGAAATCATGTTACACCGCGTATAAAAATAAGAAAACAATAATTAAAAATACGATTTCCTATTTAAAGGTCGAAAGAAAATAAACTAGTATACTGAAATAGTCCATAACGCCATCCATACATGAAAAAATAATATTAATATCGGCAAAGCCCCGGAACCATACGCACTAAAGGGGGCGTTGAAAAAGTGAAGTATTAGGTACAACATTATTTGTGTGTGGTTTTTGGATGAGAAATTTGGTGAAATATATTATACGAGTATAGGAACAATATATCCGCCCACTAGCAAGGTTGTGGAAATTAATTTCATACGAATGTGGGAAGCTTTATAGTAACTACCGAGCTTTTTGTATCTAATACCTATTAATTATTGTATATTATGTCTACTACCCCTTCCGTTATTTTGCTTTTTTATTTCCCTGAACAATCTTGTCCGTCCATACCAACGTGACGTTTTCCACAATGTGGGGGTTACTAGTAATAAATGTGTGGATGTAAATCCAAAGGATCAGAATGCAGGAAGCGCGACCTCAATAATAGAGACACGCAGAATTATTTGTGCATTCAATGTTTTTTTAATTAGACACTCGTGAATGGTCTTAGTTCAAAAAAGTGAAGGCATATTCTATGCCGCTCTGGTACCGTGACTACAACCCTTTGACTTTCCTCTTGGAAACACACAAGTTTTCACCATTTCAAATACGTATTTCTTAAAGTGTTCTGAGTTAATTGTTATAGAGAGAGTTCACGACAGTGTACGTTCTTCCAAAGAAGAAAAATTTTTTCGAAAATTTTGTTGCTAAGAGTCTCAACACTTGGCGTTTGTCTTATAATGATGATATAATGAGATTTGTCACACAAATTGATTCACATATTTATTGCGTGTACGTTAGGATAAATTTCTATTTCTTCCTTCAGGACTCTATTGGGTGATTCGAGTTTTGGCTTAAAGTGTTACGAGAGGAGGGAAAAGTCGACTGGAAACAACGCCGCGTAGGGTTCGTACAACGTAAATGGTAAACAATTTATATTTCAATTGGAAAAGTCTTAATCGATTTATCATTGTATTAAAACTTTCTCCAATTTATATCGGATAAAACGTTATAAAACATTTGCCTAAATTGATATCCAAAAATAATTGCTTGGGTAAAATTTGTTTCCAAGAAGTTTTGCAATGGGGTCGACGGTGTCGAGTGATCTTCATTGTTTCGATTTGCGCCGCATACAAGTTGAAACAAATTAGTTACATAATATACGTCATTCTTATACACATATTAAAATAAACTGCGATTGAACTGATTAAAGAAGAAGGAACAAGACTAAAAGATAAAGAGATGGGAATTAATGTCAAGGACAGGCAACTAACGTTGATGACTTCCATGAGATTTGGTCGTGTATATATATTTTTATTGCACGAACAACCCCACATTTAATTCTTGGAACGGACGATCTTGTATGTTCTGTACTTTTATGAGTTTTATGAAATTAATTTATTTTAGGTTACGTAGAGCTGGTTGACGTGTGAAAATTAATAGTTTGAATTGAAAAAGTACACATTTCTAAATATTTGTGTGTGCAAATGTCATTTCACAAATTCTTGTTTTTTGACACTACATGACAATATGCATACAGAATACCATTCGTAGCCATCGAGTGGAGAGGTTTTCTGAGAAGTTGTGGCAATATTTGTGACTCGAGAGTAAATATTTTCAATTTTCAATTCAATTTTTAAATTCTTTTTATTTCCTTCAATATTTACATATATATATACAAATTCAATACTTAAAGCTATACACATTTCGAGATACCTCCCCAATAGAGACAAGTCTCGTGTGTGGGGAGGGAGTATATATCTGGCGGATTTGAATACAATACGACTCTCACGTTGCCCCCATTTTATACTCTTTCTTTCTTATCGGGAATAAGGAGATGAATTGCCAAGACGTTACCGATGCAAATTTCATCGTAGCTAGAAGCAGTTCGGCAACTAACATAGAATACTGATGCACAGATCCTGATAGTGCTCGCCCATTGTAATGGATTACCTTACAGGGCAAACACAAAGAATCGAATTGTTTAGTGATTCAAGTGTAACTTATAATTTGAATAATGTAACTCATGCATAACTTGCATAATACTAATTCAATTTACAAAACGGTCCATCCATTCGTATTATTTTAATGTGAGATCATCAACAATGTGTTCAGAAATTTCGAAAAATATAATCACCGGATTTTTATTTTAGCCGCCTGAAACTGGCCTGGTCCGATCATGTCGACCAGATCTTTAAGGATAGACGCATTTTGAGTAAAAGGAATCGAAGAGCAGATTGCATGAGTGTGACGGAAGCTAGGAGCGTGTAGGGTGTGTACTGTGTAGGGTTGTCTGGTGCTCTGTCCTCTCTGTCTACCTTGCAAGGGACGTGGCGTGAGGGTATAGAGAGATGATTGAATATTATTTGCAAACTCGTCATTGTCCAGGAATTATTTTACACGTGAAAACTCTCAGACTACATATTTTTAGTAACGATAGGGCTGAATCCTATTTGTGACATTAATAAATACTCTGTTCTTTTTGTTGAAGTACATGGTCTCCAACTTAGCATACGTTTTATCGGTCTATGTAACCTACACAACTTCATTTGACTTCTGACATTTTTCTTTCTGACATAACTTTTTTCGATGTATGCTTTCAACTAACAATGCTCCTTTTCTAAAATTTCACATAAATAGAACTACAAGATTATTAAGCCTACAAGATTATTATATAAATTAAAGAGTTTGACTTATTTTAATATCTGTTATCCAATAGACTTTGAATTTCGGGCAACCGTGGCATTTGAGTTTATATCGAAGGCATGCTGTCCTTTCCCCTGATTTGAAAATCCTGTTTTTCCATTAGGCAACGTTATTTTAAATATTATTATTAATAAAGCAAAATATTTATTCAACCATTATAATATTACCTAATAATGATATATATTTTAGGTACAATTTGTCTCAATTACCTGTAATGGAAATTACAAACAGTGCGAATTATAAAATATTAATTGCAAATTAGTCGTAATTTAATTACTCGAGTAGGTACCTTCTCCTGCTGTTATAATTATTTGTTTTGAAACAATGTTTATGAGTATTTATTGGATTCATTACAATGAAATATTACACTGCTCTTAATAATTATTAATTAAATATCTAAATAATAATAAAACTGATATTCAGCCGACATTGAGTTTTTATACTATGAATAAATTTGTAGTGCTTGACTGGTAAAGGACGATTTTTTACTACTAGGGTAAATAAAAACGGGCATAATGGAAATAAGAACTCAAATAATTTGAAAGCTTAAATAAAGCACCGTTTAACTCTTCCAAAATTATTTAAAAATACTCGGGTTTGAAACTCATATATTATAAATTTATAGAAAAAAATGATTGCCTAGAAATAGTTACGTTGTCCAAAAAAGCGCTGAAAAATTAACCGTAATATAGAGAGCTATGGAGAAAGCCATGTTAGGGATAAGCTCAAGAGATAGAGTCAGAAATGAAGAAATAAGACGTAGAACCAAAGTGACTCACATAATACACCACATAGCATCCCTAAAGTGGAAACGGGCGGGACACGTGGCTAGAAGCGCAGAGGGAAAGTGTAGAAAGAGCCTCCTAAATTGGAGACCTCAAGATGGGAACAGAAGTGTGGGACGGCCACAGCTGAGATGGAGAGATGACCTAATACGACATGTCGGCGCAACCTGGATGCAGTCTACACAGGACAGGATAACATGGAGGCAAATGGAAGAGGCATTTTTTCAGGAGTGGAAGGGGATGGCTGATGAAGAAGAACAAGAAGAAGATATTATAAGTTTAGTAATGGACGACGTTTTCCGAAAAATTCCAAGATTCTAGCAAATTGTTTATTAGATAGTTATGTCGATTAAATTAAACATGTAGATTTAGGTAAGTGTTGTGTAGCGTGTTTGGCGGAGAACGCACGCATCCACTGTTTTTCCAACCGCACAAATAAATCCAAATTCAGATACAAAATAAAACAGACTAATTATTAAAATATACCCACACATGAAAACTGTGCAATTTATTAAGAGTTATTAACTTGAATTAGTAATTTGAACCGTACACGATCTCTGTACATAAAGTTTTTGTTATAAACTGTACTAATGAATATTGTATTTCATTAAAATAGAAAATGAACAATACAACACTACATGTATTAGAGTAGGATCACAATGTTAATGTTAAAATCTGTTACTTTTATTACAACTGTGATTTAAAATTTGAACGATAAAGTAGCAGTAGATCTAATTCTGTAACTTTTCGAACTAAAATAAGTGTGTTTAAAAGATACACCTTAATTATTTTAGGTATTGAACTGGATTTCAACTTTCAACTGCACCGAGCAGCTGGAATAGCATTATGTGAACTCTTCTGGAGAGGAAGCAGGATGGGTGTTTTGAGGCTAACGAAACAGCTTTTACGGATTTAAGTGATCACTTTATAACCAAAGAAACGTCCACCCATTCCACTACATCTTGATCTGCCAAACTCGTAATTTTCGGTTTTCGGTAAAATTCGTTTTTTTTTAAATTTAGGTATATATTTTTTTATATATATGTCCAATAGGATGAGCATCAGGTAAAAATATGGTGCCTATCTTTCATAGGCATTGATTTTGGTATGAGTATCCTATCTGTGAAAAATAACAGTGATTTAATATTTTCACATGCGCCATTACCTATTTCAAAACAATATGTAGATATAACGATATGAAAACGAACAACGGCAATGCGTTTTGCAGGTTCGGTTTCAACTCACCGCAGTTTGTAACAAACCCACAAATTACTCCAGTTTTATGTTATACCTATTATTTTGATAACAACATCATGATTTATAATAACATGGAGATAAATAAGAGTTAACAGCTAACTGAATATGTTCTACTAGTAGTTAAAGGCCTGGGTAACATGCATCAATCGCCTGCGACTTTTAACAGCGTCATGAAGGTAAAATAACTACTTCATTAGGTAATTGAAAGTTAGATAAAAACTAGCTGATTTCCCCGTGCTTCACAACGGCAAATTCGACAAACCAACCCGGTATACTTTATAGGCTTGAGCTGGACAAAATGTGACAAGATCTGAATTTCTTTTCCAATGCCCTTTCATACAATACATCATACGACCCCACACAACCCTTGGATCCCCTCATCATCATAGCATCTCCTAGGAAAAGCTTTTCATCCAAAAACCGGCGACGTTAGAACACAGCATATATACTATCGCAAATGTTATTCTAAATTTTCGCAGAAATACATCGTAAAATGCGGGAGTTATGCGAACACTTACAAAAATCAGACTTTACTTTATATATATATATAGATAAAATAAAAATAGAGCGCCTTCTATTCCTTCTGAATTCATCTAAAAAAATCGGTTTAAAAATTATATTATACCAATTACCGATTAATGCCATCACGATACATCGAAAGAATAAGCTGATAAAAAACATAGTAAGAAAAATAACACTTTATTTTCCCAATATTATTTCTTAAAAAAATAAAAGAATATACGAGTATAAAGCATTCTATAATAAAACTAACATTTATATAAGGCACACTGCCCCAATTTCTAGAATTCTCTCCCTTAATCCTTTTCCATATAATACTTTCTCGTTACAACGTATTAAATTTAGTCCTAGCATTTAATCCGGATACAAAGTTTGATTGGAACTTATAGGAATTTCCTTCCTAATCCACTTTCATAGAATTTCTCTGCAATTTCCTCGCAATATTGGACACATATATTTGTATTATTTCTCACACATTATTGTTTATGCCGAACATTTTCCCGATGACCGCTATGTAATTAATATAAATACCATTAGATACTATTTTTATATTCCTTACTCATAGGCCTTTATTGTTCCTAAAGAAAAAATACTAGATTTGCCTTATTTGCTCATTGATTTAATTGTAGGTTTTTTTATTACGCGTAGGTAGGACTTTCCTGCACACTTTTCAGTATTATCAGCCAAAAGAGTCGACATATTACCATTCATGATTGATATATAAACTCAACAGCCTAATACTGTAGAAATTCACCTATCCTGATTATCACGGATATCAAAGGATGTAGGATAGGTAGATAGATTTCTTTATTGGTCATTAAAGTATACATATAAAAACAGTGGCGGATCCAGGATTCAATTTTGGGAGGGGGGGTCGTCACATGGTAAAAAGTACTGTCACTCAACGTTTGGGGGGGGGGCTAGGGGGCTGAAGCCTTTATATTTCTTCTATATAAAGTACTGTCACTCATGGTTTTGGGGGGGGCTTCAGCCCCCTAGCCTCTCCCCTGGATCCGCTTGTGTATAAAAACATAAAATATCATTGTCTTATTTTTTTTGTAATCATTGTAATCATTTTGGTCAATAAAGATTTATTTATTTATTTATTATTTATTTATCATATTTTATAAATCTTCTTACAATATTGCAAGTATTAATAATTACCGATTTTTACACTTTCAAGTACAAATTATTTTTAACGCGGAGGCATGACTTTGCCAACACACTTCTCAGTATTATCAGCCAGAAGAGTTTACATATTATCATTCATAATTCACATATAAACTCATCAGCCTAATACTGGGAAATAAATAATAAATAATTGTAATAATTAACATACTTACTTATATTATTACACTATTCCAGAAAATTTTCATTTTTTTTTGTAAATATAATCCTTCCTTTAATTATGTACTTTGCAATTCTCGCAATGTTTTTCTAAAGGACTTTAGTTTCTAAGGATTATTTAAATATTTTTGTTAGTTAATCTCTTTTATACAAGTAGCAGAGAAAAGCTTCGCTTCGTGTTGTTTTGTTGGCATTTCAGTCACAATTTTAGCTTTTAAGCTCTCTCTTTTTAAATTCTCTATTTTTTTAATACTTTCAAGAACTAAAATAACATTAGGTATGTAAAAAGTACGTTAAAGCATATTTTTCCATAACAAAGTAAGGTTTTATGAATTCTGCACTCGGAATAACAGCTTTTTAACATTTCTTGACAAATGCAGGATGATCAAATATTCAAATACAGGTTCCCCATTAGGAGTCTAGCATTATTTAAAATCTTCATATCAAGTTGTGTATCAAAGTATTTCATCATTTTTTAATTAGATTGAAAAAATCGAGTCGGTATATAAATCCCCTACAAATGCATTCAAAGCATCGGCTTATGCAAAGCTTCTTGATGTAGGTTGTAAGTAGATAGTATTTATCAAAAATAAATACAAACATACTGAAAACTCGCCAGAGTGGAGCTTACGAGAGCTTTATTTTTGTTTATTTTTCAGGAAGGTCTAGATGGATTTTCGAATCAGTTAAATCAACTTCGATAAAATGAAAACGTTACGTGTTTTTTCAAATATCTGTAGTGCAGTGCAAATTTACGAGTATAAGAGTTTCAAGCGTAATATTTTAGATTTGAAACTAAATTTCCTTTTCCCATTCTATCTGACGATCATTATTTTAAAACCAAATGTTTGTTTATTCATTTCTGAATAATTAAATAGAAAATAATGTTTATTTTAATTTATGTTAGTATTGATATAGAAAAAAATATTTTAATCATACTGATGACACAATATTTCTACAGTGGAGCTGAAATTTCCTAAAAGAGCTTCGTCTGATTATAAGAATTTTATGAAATATGAAAAAATAAACTATAATGCATCCTTATTTATATTCTTTTAATAAATTGAAATCGGTAAGTCATATTACATCTCCGTAAAAAATATGAAACAAGAAACTTGTAAATTACGAAAATGAAATATTTAATTACACAATCACGGGTTGAGTTTAGAGCTCTTTTTAAGGGCCACTGAAACCGGAGTTTAAATATTTTGGAGAGCGGTATTACTTATATATTAAAGTTTGCTGGTTTAAGCAATTTCCGATTTCCAATACCACCTGTTTTAGTATCATACATTTACTGGATATAAAATTGTGAATAACGACTCAATTTTGATTTTTATATATCGTAAAATTGATTGGTTGCAGTAGTAGTTATGGTGGTTCATTCTTAGTATAGGTGGGGTGATTGTTCACCAGATAACAATTCATGAATCTCTGAACTCCAAGTCGAGTACAAACAATAATATTTCTACAATATTATTTCCGAGTGAATTAGAGTGCAACGATCGTGAAATAAAATGTCTTAAGCAGGAGATGAATGCATCCGTTGTTTTGTAGCAAGAACGGAAACGCTGCATTTTTAAAAAGATAGGTAAACAAAATACCTTTTTACTATAAATGCTGCATAAGTTGGAAGGTATTCTGAGATTCTCGTGTATTTTTACTCGTAACAAATTCAGAATTTATTCTTCTAATATAAAATAACTTTTTAAAAATGCTTACATTATTATACAAACATCTGCTCTTCTCTTCTCAATCCAGTCGCAATCCAGAATGCGCTTTTACAACTTGTTTATGTCATTTTATTCTGGGGCAGTTCACAGGTCTTTCAACGTCCATTCTCCTATATTGTACATACAATTATTTCTTAATCCGATTATTGAGTTTGCTACCTGCTTCTGCCTGCCCATGCCATCTCGATTCCTCATGACTTATTCTCTTTTGTGTTCTCCACGACTTCTGAATGCATACCTTTTGCCTTCCTGAACTTTTTCTTATTTAAGATCAAAATGTTTCCTCTGCGACGATTATTCGTCATGCGTTTCTTATGGATTCGATTCTTAGTCCTTATTTCAATTTTTACTAGAAAACGAATTTTTTACAGTAGTTGTTTTCTAACGATAAAAAAATGTTTTGTGTCGAGCACTTTTTCATCGTAGACAGAAAATTCTAGCAGTACTAGTTCTATGTATACAGACAGGACGAGTTAAAATTTTGTAACATTCGAAGCTTAGCAAAGTTTAACTAACAAACTTTTTGTAATAATAAAACTTGCACACAATTCTGCAAGCGGAAACTTGTTAGGAAATGAACACAAGTGTTACTACAACCTGCGAGTGTTATCATCAACGAAAAAGAAACTGAACTTTTATCTTATTTTTTTTGTCTTATTTTGATCAATTTGAGCAAATTAAATAACCTGATTACTAAGGAAATACTAGGAAATTTGGAGTTAGCAAATTACATCGGTTAAACATGAACCCATCTGTCATGGAATTCCAGTATTCCAATGTAATAAATAGTATAACGATATTAAACAATAATAAATAATATACATGACAAAGGGTCTGAATTTAAAAGTACTACAATTTCTAATACTTTTCTCAGAAAAGGCAGAATACATTTTTAGTAATCCCTCGTTTGAAGGCTACTCAAATACCTAAAGCAAACATGTTTATTCAAGCTGCGAAAAGAAAAAAATGTAGGAAGTAATTAAAATCGGTGAAAATTATTGTTTGCAAAATTAATTATCTGTTGAAAAAGTTTAAAATAAGCGTATTGGATAATAAGGGTTTCTGTAGCTAACAGTGTCCCAGAAAAACATTTTCCTTCAAATAAATAACAAGAAACCGTGGGTATTTCTAAAGTAGGCATAACAATACAAAAGGTCATGTCGGACTGTAAATTCAATTTATAGCTACGAGGGTTACTGATCATTTTGTTACGGAGTGTGCTAAGAGTTTAATACCACATCGCTCGGGGCACAAATTCCAGTCGGAAATTTTCAAACAAAATAATATTTTCTCGATTCAACAATCATTTCCGTTGTTTCTCTTCAAAACAATCCCATACCGCCAGAGTTAGACTTGTGGAGTACAGAGCAACTGGTTCCTAAATGTTTTATGATTTCATTTTAATGCTTTGTCATTTATTCTCTAACGTTGCAACATTCAACTGTATCTGCTTCCTTATACGTAGTACATTATTGCTTGTTGTATTTGGGATGTTAGTATTCTAGTTTTGACACTGAAGTCTCCTTCTAATGGATATTTTACAACTGCTGTACGATTCTCGAATGGTTTCTGTTTTACCGTTGTTTACCATTTCGTAAGAGCCTTACTGCTTCTATTTCTGGATATAGTCTTTTTTTATATCTATGATCTCAATCTACGTCGATTTTTTCTTAGATATTTTAATTACTTCATCACCTCATCGTCTCAACAAAGATCTCATTAGTATAGTCTTGGTCATAGTCTGGGCTGGGCTGGGCCATAGTCTTCGAAGGGACTGGTTTAGGATTACCGAATTTTGGCATTGTGTGTAGGTATATTCTAAACTAGGATGCTAAACATCAGGTTGCGAGACATAAAGTGAAATGAGTAGATTAGAGAGAGGACAAAGGTGTCAGAAGTGGCCCAAAAAACAGCTTCACTAAAATGGATCTGAGCTAGACATGAAGTTAGAGCAACAGATGACCGGTCGACTAAGAAAACCATGGAGTGGTGACGGAGAACCGGAAGCAGAAACCCATGGAGACCACAATCAAGATGGTCCGATGACATTAAAAAAAGTGGCCGGACACCAGTGGCACAGGTTAGCTGCTGACAGGGGACGTTGGAACTCGGGAAGAGAGGCCTACGTCCAATACTTGACTGCAGAGTGCTGATGATGATGATATTCTGAACTTAGGATAATTTCAAATATGTGCGCAGGGAAATATTCAAAGTTAAAGTCCCATTCAACCTCTTTATAAATTGTTTGACCTGTTGACTTTGATGGGCTTAACGAACTTTACATTATTGTCTGGGGTGTAACTTCTCTCTTATTCATTTTTAATATGTACGAGCATATCGATTAGCTTCAAACATCGTATAGTGGAATGGTACATTACAATGTCTGGAAAAATAAATTGATATTCGTTTGGAATAATTTATTACTTAGCCATTGTGATAATTCTTGGCATTAAGGTGGGCGTATTGACGAGAGGTAAGGTAAATAAATTATATCGCTTTGAAGGGAATAATAATGTAACAAATAGCATGTCGAGTAAAGTGAATTATAGTAAAATAAAGACTAGGAAATAAATTGTTTTTGAATGAATGGCTGGCATGAGTCATGCTAAGTGTATAAATAGCTATGTTATTTTTTTTGATTTTGAAAATCATGAAGTCTAAATATTGAGAGATGAAGTGATCAGAGAGGTGAGTGAATGCAACACGGATGCTGTCACTAGAATGAAAGAGAAGAGGTTGAGAAGATTGGGATGTCCCAACCATCTCAACCTCATCAGAGAGGATCGTAGAGAGGACCAATAAATCCTTGTAGAGAGGATCAATGATAAAATGATAACAAAGAAAGTATGCCTTAAAGAATGAAAAGAGAAAAGATAAAGAGTAAGTTTACTATTGGTAATTTTTAAGAACAAACTATTATTGTACTGGTAATAATTTTATCGGATGAACGTTTTTCGAATAACAAGTGATAATTTAAGCCAACCGATGATCACTAGTTTTTTTTAATACACGATAATATCAATATTCTGTTTGCTCTCTTTTTATATCATGACATCGTTATCGTTAAACTAAAATCCTATGTCGTTGAACAGAAATACAAGATGTAAACCTTGTTGTACATTAAATATGTAGGTAGAACATAATCTGCTTGTTAAAATATATGTCTCCTGTGTTAAAAGCTAAATAACTTTCCTTGACTGAGAAGTTGAAGATCATTTTGTGGTTGGTGTATTCATATTATTATAGTTTTATAAAATGTACCTATTTTGTGTATTATTGTACGTAGCCTCAGGCAGGAAACGGATATGGGCACCCGCTTACAAGTGTTTCCTGTTTCACAATATATTATATAGCAGAAACAATGTCTGCGGTATTCACATTTCCGGATGTGCAATGTAAAGTTATTCTGCAAATATGTATGTAATAATAATAATGCCTCGTTATGAGTTTGCCTTCCAGTCTCTTGTCTTTTAACTAAACTTTACCAACTATCTCTGTACGTACTTTAAATAGTCATAACTATGTTTTGGGGGTGCCTCTGGATGATACTAAATATGTGTTTCTTGTCTGTTAATTTGTTCTTAAAACAAATTGAGCACCTCACATCGTGGTATTCTTTTTTCCCTCTCAAGGTCTCCTCCTTAAGACTTTGAGTGTCTGGAGTTACCCTCTGTATGTCCTTAGACATCTGAGAATCCAACAATGGGATAAAAAATAAGATGGCACTGAAAAAAGCGTTTACGGTACGTTCGTCTAAAATCAATTACTGGACACCGAAAAAATAATGGCCAATGATGTAGTTATTCTTGTCAGAGGCGAAACGTAGGCAAAGAAAGCCCACAGAAATAGAAAAAGGGATAATTATGAAATAGGCATTAAGAATAAGATCAAATTAAAAGATACCTACGCACGTAATCAAAACATTCAAACAGAATCATTGTTTTAAAACTTTGATATTGTACAACTCTTTAGTTTTTCATTATTTTTCTTTCTTTTAAAACTTTCAAGGTCACCATCTATTCCACAGTTTCTTTTTATTCAGGTCTAGTACGATTCGTTAAGTCGTTAAATACCCCATCTTCTTTCAAAGAAAGTTAGAGTTTCATTCCTCCTTTTCCATTTTTTTTTCAGCGTTACCTTGGTTACCTTGTTCAGTATGCAGGGATAACATTAGGTAGAGATTTTGAATTATTAATGCTTCTTGAAATTTTGACACTGGTATGAGTTTCAAATCAAAATTATCCTCCAAAGCGTTTCACGTTTCATGATTAGCGGTGATGTCAAAACGTCTTTTCTGACAAGAAATCACACTTTGAAATTAATTAATGTTTTATGTGCCGAATTGAAAACAATTTAAATTAAAACTTCATGTTCCTCCGTCACAATAATAATTTTGATATACAAATTTTCATTAATATTACGGTCCCCGTCAAATCCAACACCTCTGCTCAAAATCTGAACGTTTCATAATTATTTTAATCTCGACACTTAATTTCTAGAAACAAATTTAACAAAACAACTTTGAAGCAAAGATTATTAAATCGACACCTTCTCATTCTCCATAAAGAATACTATTTATTGTTCTCAAAGAAAGTTTGACAAAGGTAAATTAAAAACGAAACAGTTCAATGCCTTTAGTTCAACTTTGCAATGAACATGTAAACATTAAGTTTTATAACTTAAGAGTATGCATACCGACATGACATTTCAAGAATTTCTAAAAACGGGAGACCTTCTATCTCGACAACCGTTACTAAATGTTCTTCGGAACAAAATAGGGTAGATGCATTCAACCTTTATCTAGGGAATAACCGTAAAAGATTTTTTATATCTTATATAGATTTCTCTAAAAACTAATTTAAAAACACCTCTGATCTTTTTTCCGAAAGACGGAAACTCGTTTCCCGAAAGTCGCGGAGTATTTTTTTTTCTTGTACTGATAATATGCATTAAAATCTAGGGAATAACCGTAAAAGTTTTTTGATAGACGCAAAATTATCCCCAAAAAATTGAAAAAAACGCTATTTTTACAATTTTATCATGCGATTGTCATGCGATTTTGAACCTTAATGCCGTGGGAAAAGACTGTGACGTCATTCCTGGTGCCAAGCCCTTAATGTCCCAACCACATTTAATTAGCTCCCCCTAAAAATATGTTAAATTTATTTTTGGTGCTCATACAATGCAGTTAATATAACATGTTTCATTGGCAATTATTGAAATCGAATCTTTGGTTGTCCTTAAGTGTTAATTTTCTGAAAGAAATGACATGCACATAATATATTAGAACCAACATCACATTATTAATGAATCAATGAAAGAAAAAGGCGGACTTATTTCAGAAATATCCTCCGGTTAATCTGGTTATACTTTTGGTGCTTTTCCGAAACTCAAACCTGAATTGTATACAGCTATACTTGCAAAGTAAATTGAAACCAACAAACTTAACGATCTTGACTAGGAGGAATACGGAACAATCCAGACTGTAGAAAAACGTGTTCCAAACTGGGCTGTCAGATAGTAGATAGTCTGTAGATTGTGACGAAGTCCGAAGTCGAAGGAAATATATCCTGGTCGCAGTGCCTTAAGGGATACTTCGTACTTTGACTTGAAAATGTAAAATATTCTATTTTGAAATTTGATATTTTAAAACATTATTATAAGCACATTATATTTTCTTAACATTCTGAAATTATTAAAATTAGACAGTGTTAAAAAAACTCTAAAATATTTCCGTTATTTTGTTTCGCAGAGTAAGAAAAAGAATTGGGAATTTCTTCCTTATTTTATTTTTGGTAATTTAATATTATTGTTGTATTATAGTTTCCATCAGCGGTTAACCGGGTGACCCGTGAAATTGGTAAAGTTGATGCAGTCAGAACACAACGGTAAACTTTATGAAAACGGAGTATTTCGGTAAAACAAACCCCCTTCGTTCCCTTCTTAACTAGTTTTCATAATGTTATTACAGTGAGTAGAAGGCGAAAATTTTAATACAATCAAATTACTTTTACTGTTAACGTTCCTCATGGTAATATAAGGACTTCACTAAGTATTTAGAATTATTTCTAACCTTTTCGCAAGTCATTCCTAAAGCCGCAAACTTTTGGGTCCATAATCATGGAAATTGTATACTAAAAAAATACTGCCGATTTATTTTTATTTATTATTTCGATCTTTTGATTTGATCCGATTTTTTTAGAGATATTTAGGTTTGCACTAGAAGTTCTTCCGAAAAATTCGGAAAGGCGTACGTACGTTAGGCAATTTATGTGTTAGATATAAACATAAAACTTCTAACTTTTAATGTAGGTAGGTAGATACATGCTTTCACAAAATCTTCTCAAACATCGTAAAAAATCGAATCCTTTTCTGTCCGGGACTTCAGAGTACCGAATATTGATATATTGTAATATTGTGTAGCGTTCCTTCTATCGAAATATTAAACCTTTCATGCTCATAAAACGGAAGCACCTAATACTATCACTTGTAATAAATATTTCATGATACGAAATAAAATAAAGTATCGGCATAATAATAATTCATTACGTTATTAGTTGGATACGTAGGTACTACACATAATATTATTGAATTACGCCCTTATATCATAACATATTCTTTCGTACAAGTATAATGACGTACATTATATTAATAACGTGTAACCGAGATCAAAATATCGGTTAACCGGATAAATTTTGCGCCCAATCCGTAAAAGAATTGTAGCCGTTTGGCAACCGGTATAGAAATAATAGTCCTCCATTCTTTTTACAGCATTGTTTTTATGTTATTCGTGGAAGCAGTAAAATTGATAACACAAGAAGTGAAATATCATAGGACTGATATAGAATTGATATCAAGATTTTAGACAGACGGTACATAATGCAAGTCCATTTTCATTGCTAAAAGATACTGCTTAATATGCAACATTTGCGCCCTTCGGCTTATTGTTAGTAGGATCAATAAAGATATGTTTATTTATTATCTTATCATAAGACGGGAATAAAAGAAAATTATTGCGCGACCACCTAGACAGAATGAACAACAATAGACTTCCACACATTGTAACCAGTTACATCCCAGAAATTAGTCGTTAACCAGGAAGACCAGCACAGTGGCGAGTGGCGCCAGGAGAAAAGTTAGATATTAGTTCTTTGAGCATACATATACCTATATCATGCGTCATTTAATAAGATAGGTAGTGCTTCTCACCTGTGTTATAGAAAGGTGTTCCCGCTTATCCAATAATCCAGTCGGTTAACGGTTAAACGATTTCTCTTTGGTAGGTACCTGTCTAAATTAAAAGAGCCCTGATGTATTTGTCTCTTTCTCTTTCAGACCCCTCTTATTCTCTATTGCAACTTAGGTAGTTTGTTCTCAAACACCCACTCCCTCAACTCTTTCTTTTATCCTAATCCTTTAGCTATGTCTCCATTCCTTCTGACGGTGGTATGGGGGCGAGTATGTATTAAACGGAGTAGAAAGTTTGTTAACAAGCTTCCGAACTCTTTGTCCTCAAAACGTCCCCTTTGGCTATAAAAAGGTGGTCCCAAATCTCAACTGAAATCCAAGTCTCGTTACTAAGTAAACTCCGCCAGAGGAATACAGAGAAGCTTATACTCTTATTATACAACCCCTACCCACCTTTGTACGCATAGCTTATAAAGTAATTAATGTAATATAAAACGTGTCACTCAAGGATTCAAGGTTGGATATTCAATTTGGAGTGAATACGACATTTAGTAACAACTCTTTACCATTGCCTGACATGGAACTTAAGAATCTTAATAATATTTGGAATATTTTACAGCGCCATCTATGTGCCGGAGTACCTCGAGGAGGCTTCACACAAAAATTACATATGTATGATAAAAATTCATCACCAACAAAATGATTGTGTCCAAATAATAAAATAATAATACATAGAATACCTTAGATATATAATTAATCTGCGTCAGATTAACTATTAAAATATATATATGTGGAATTAAAATAATGTATGTAATATGAATAGAACCGTTAATGGGCCCAGGTGATAGTACAAAATAAAAACCAGCGTATATAAGTTGACCGACCAGGGCGAATTTATTTCAACCACTGAACATTACAATGAATATGACAATGTTATATAATAATGTTTAGCCTATAAGATTCATAGTGTTGCCACACGGGAGAAAATATCTCAAGTGTGGCCAACCCATGTTATTATGTTGTTAACAAGAACAGCACAAAACAGCTGTAGTGGTAGCTACTATGTAGAGCACCATCTATGATGAAACTACGATCTATCCAATCATTTTCCGATCCAAAGTATTCCAACAGATATCAACATTTCTAATTGCTTGTAATAAAATGTTTATTGATTTTTGTTATCCAAGGTGATCTTAATCATATAACTACGCAACGCACTATTTTTCTAATTAAAAAGTGTATAAATCAATGATTAAGGCATTAAACATTTTGTCTAATTAGGAAAGTTAATAATTTTCACCTTTGCACGCAACATCTTGTATAATGTTCTATAATTAAATATTCATTTCTAATTAATCACACCTACTCCATTATACTTGTTGCTTCGCGAGCATTTCTGTAGGCATATTGGATTTTACACAATTTGAATTTACATATTACGTGATAAAATCGATTGAACAATGTATAATTCATATGATGTAATCATACATTACGATAAAATGCAAACGTTTGTTCGCTTTGGTACTCGGCCTTGAAGACGAGATGTAAAATCAAAGGACTACACAATAGACCTACTCTGGTCGCAGTGACGCAGGCGATAACCGGTCCCCTGACCTAACAGAAAAAAAACATATGTCCGCTTTGGTACTTATTACATATATAGTTACAAAGTTTCATACAAGTTTCACTTTGAAAAATAGAACCGGGAGATTTTTCATAGCAAAACTTGCAATAGTCGTGTGTCTAGATAATGTACAATACGCAGCGGTAAAGTTAATCAAAATAAATGTTACTCATAATGGCACGATGTCACAAAATATTTTGCTAAGGTTTTATAGGTTCCAGGAATCTGTTTTACACGGGAGAACTCTCAGACATATTATAACTGACTTTAATTACAAAACAATCCTGGCCTGCCCAATGGTTCCTAGGCGGTGCACATGGGAGAGCCTCGCGGATCGCTCCCCTTTAGACGATGATGCGGGAGAGGTTGTGGTTTTCTGGGAGCGGAGGGGAATCTAATGAGTGCTGACCGACACGATAAGAAGAAGAAGATTACAAAACAACAAATGTATGCAATAGTGGTTGCGTCAACCTAAAATCCAGGCGCAGGCTTGCCTAGCCAAGCCCAAAAAGTAGTTAACACGTATTTAAATTCGTCCAATTTTTTGCACATGTGTGCCTTCTGTTTATGGTTGTAGTTTTTCCTAGTCATGCAGCACACCATATTATATTTAGTCGAATGTTCATGTAATCATACGAGAATGGACCGGAATCAGAACTATGGGGAGTTCATTCGCAGCTGCCCAGGACAAAGAAGCTTTCTCCAAGTGGTTGTTAACGTCGGGGAAACCCGACAGGACATGTGAAGAATAAGAACGTTTTTACAATCAATTTTATATAAAAGCTTATTCGAGCTTAAACTTCATAATAATAGGTACCTGGTACACTCTTGTATTATTAATATAAGGCTTGTTTGCATTCCCGGAAATTTTCATTACGTTGTAATTAATTTGTAAAGTAAACTAAATATTATAACTTTTCGTACAAGCTTCGTTAATAACGGCAAACAGGTATAAATTTTTTTCATAACCCGAATTTGATTCAAACATTGATTAGAATTATAGGGAGTTATGTATGTTTTTTTAAGTAATACTGAAACAATTAATGTTACAGATTTTCAGGAGACTGGCGCCTCACTGCAATCATTTCTATAACAAATGCATTTTTGATGAGCGTCATAATATCATACTTTCTGCTAGCCACTTTAGTTCCACTGGTAGACATAGACTTTTCTAATCTTATCGAATATTTTCTGTCTTGGGCAATTTGCTGCCGTCTACGACCCGTAGACTGGACAAAGTCATTTGTCCACCTTTTTTGTGGTTTTTCTTCGCCTCCTTTTTATCCCAAGGACTCCACTACAGGATTCTAGGTGCATACAGGAATTAAATAGGAAGATACAGTGGGAAATCGATCCGAAAAGCGTTACGTCGCGAGCTTCTTGTGTTTCGTCGAGGATACAATAAGGGGATTGTCAATTTTTTCTTATAGGTACTTAAATTTGCTTTATTTTATATTATTCTGGTAGGGAATATTTTGGTCACAAATAATTTTCATAATATTACGGCCTTATAAATCATATCAAATCTAGTTCTACATTTAAATGTTACGTTATACTTACCAGTAAAAACCGAAACACAAAGGTTTTAATATCATAATCTGATGAGAAGGTCTCTGACCCGTAAGTAGTGACGAATAATGAAGGAGCTTTCCGTAAAAAGTTTTCTCAATTCACGATTTAAGTTATTTCGTAAAATTACTGTGTTTAAGCTCACCCCTGCGTAATATTATTATTATAAGTTTAAATATCTAATACGTCGTCATTTGTACTTCGCGTGAAAGTTTGAAATATTAAAATACCAAAATGTTGTATAAACGGCATTTAAATTAAGCTGTACAAGAAAAAAAAATTACAGTTATTTTAGAAAATTGTAGTATTAAAAATCGCTGTTTGAATTACTTTGATTATAACCTTTGCCTTGTTTTGAATCATAAATATGTTTAACATTATGTGTGGTGAATAAATCATGCACATAAATATGTAAGTATGTTGCTTATAATATATTCCAAACACTTTGCTCTTTGTATACAGGTACTTATGTAAGTAAGTACATTTCATTGATTCTTTCTTCGCAGAATACTTGTTGAATTTTTATTTACTTATTTTTTAACACTCGTATGTAGGTACAAACAACGAAAACAGCTCGATTTATCTGTGTCATTCAAGATTTTTATTTGTGTCATTTAGAAATAGCCAGTTACACGTAAAAAAATAAGAAAAAGCAAGTTGTTTTCATAGTAAAACAATTAGATTCGTATAACATTGTTAACCAAATAGAATTATTCTTTGTTAGTACTTTTATGCACGATCCCTACACTTTCAATTTCAGGATATTGGTTTAGGTACGTATATATATTTTTAAGAATCTTGGCTTGCTTACACAAACTCAAATAATTTCCTGCACACTTTGCATTAGGCTAAAAGCCTGTATCGCAAAGTGTGGAATACGTCGCCAGCGCCGGGGTTCGAACCTGGTACCTCCCGCTTGAGAGACTGTCGCCTCAACCAATTGCGCCAACCATGTACCCGTTTTCTTTCCGTTTTTCTCTAATTCACGTCGAAAATCTTTATTCCATGCAAGCATATGGTTATATATATTATACGTATAATCATGAAGTTGGCTCTTTTGAATATATTAGTTTGAAGACCCTTTTTTGCTGTTTATATTCATAAATTATTCGATTCAGAGCATTAGAAAGACCTGACGACATCCTTGTGTTCCCACTAAGAAAGCTAAAGGGCGCAGTTGGTTAGTTAATACTAATCATGAAATCCCCGACACCGTAATTACCTCGCATTTCACATCACATTTTTGAAATATTCATGCATAACTGTAAAACTCATTTAAATTTTTAATATATGATACGACACATTCGCGTGTAAATTGAGTGAGTTTTTTTGCTTATTATAATCGGCGTTCACCCTTCCGCACGTAAGAAAGAATTTCTCGAAAAGTAAAATAGCTAATAATACTGAGTAATTATTATACCTATCTGATTATTCAAGTGGCATGTGTCAAAAAGAAAGAAATGTCACCCTCTTTTATTTAGGTACTTGAGAATCGTTCATAAAAGATGCAAATTTTTACAGTTTGCTTTACAAATCCGTTTACGCATTGGAATTATCTTTCATGTGGTTTTCATGCAGCCACATTTCGACTAATGCCTTGTTTGCATTCTTCTTCTTCTTCCGCAGCCCCTCAGGTCCATTGTTGGACATAGGCCTCCCCTTTGGTCCTCCAAAGCTCCCTGTCCTGGGCACACAGCATCCATCCACCACCGGCACATTTCTTAATATCATCGGACCACCTTGCCCGGGGTCTCCCGACGCTTCTTCGGCTTGTTCTTGGCCGCCATTCTAATATCTTCTTGGTCCATCGGGAGTCTTGGCACTTAGCAATATGCATTAGGCCAGTAGTTTAGTCGAGTAGGTATCCTAGTCATCCCATCCTATTTCAGGAATTGTTACGAATTTACTACCTACTCGACTAAACCGATGTGAATAAAGCATTAGTGTCAACATAGTACGACTAGTCGAGTTAAAAAGTTGTCTTGAAAACTATAAAAATATTTCGTCTATAACGAGATTTGAACCCGACATCCCCTAATTGGAAGTCTCTATTCCAATTAACTGCGCCAGCCATATACTAACTTACTTACCTACCTAATGTTTCGTTGTACATAGAACGTCAGACATTCTAGGCACGTACAAATTTTTCTAGCACAACTGGTTATTTCAAGTAGAAGTATAAGTAATATACCTGGCCTTCAAAACTTTTTTCCAGGTATTTTTATTCACCGTCGGGAACAAAAAAACTTTTCCTTGGTAGTGTATTAAGCCTTCATCCTTTAGAGAGTCCCGTGGGAGTAAAATGAGACATTAACTACGCTTCCAAAGACATTACAGTACCTACATATTATTTTTCTCCCAAATATCGCCTTTTGCAGAATTTTATCTTTAAAGTAAGATTATTTTCTTGGGAATAGATTAAGCGATATAGATAGAGCTGTGTCTCACAGCTTGTATTATGACCTTTTATCAATAACAATATTATAATCAATTTTATATTTGTACATTTTTAATATTTTACATTTGTATATAATGTTGTATTGTCTTTTATCTTTTTTTTTCCTTTTGACTGTTGGATTTAATGTTTTATTTACTGACTGACTTACGTTTCTTCTGCTCAATTATACATACCATATTTATAGTTTTATCTGTCGTGTGTATTGGATCATATTTTGTTGTTTTGTCAATTTAATATATTGAATTTTTACATTGAGTGAATATTTTTATATTGGGATTCTCACACCTATGGTATTGGGTGTGTAACGTGTTTTCATATTTTGACCTTCTAATTAAAATGACATATTTCTATTGTTACGTTTTATCATTATTATAGTCAATTTTATATTTGTTTAATTTATATTGTGTTTCCTTATATGATTGATTTGTAAATTTTTACTTTTACTTTTTTTTCCTAGGTTGTGTAGAATTGTGTGATGATTTTATATATTTTTTTTTATTGACCTTATTGTATAAATTTTTTTAAAAGGCTTTTGGCCGTTTGTAATGTAATAAATAAATAAATAAATAAAAGGCTCAAATTATGTTTTTTATTCAATAAGTAAGACATTTTTTCCTGTTTGAAATACATGTTTAAATAGGCACGTCGCCTTAGAGTCACGGACGACAATTTTCGATATTTAATGTAACAGTATTTTTTGAAAATTTAAACGTAAACGACAGAGAATTTGTAATATAATTTTATAAAAAAATAAAAAAGACACTTTGGGGAATGAACTCGTAGGTATTTACCATATTTTTTCCCCTAATTTTGCGCCTTCATTATGTAAATCATTAATTCATGTAAAATGATTTGGACTTTTGTAAGACCAAGACACGACCGCTTCTTTTTTTTGGATATAAAATTGTTAATTCGTTGCAAGACTTTTGAAGCAATACGAAGAAAAGAATATCCTGTCTTGTGTGTATGACTACTAACTGCTGTATTCAATACATAAAAAAGACCTCACAACGTCTGCCGAGATGGCTAAAGAAAACATAATTAATGCAAAATAAGGTACCTATAGATTTACAAATATTTGGCAAAATTTTACGTCTGTTTCACAATTTCGGCAAAATATGATCTTTATCCGAAATTTGACCGAAACATGACATTTTTATGGTATTATGACACTATGTTCTTTTCCACTTTGCTCATACTAATCACAAATCCTTTATGTAATATTAAAAGATTAATTCTCTTTTGATAACGCACATAAGAGCATAACTTCTTCGATGGTTTAATTTCCTCCTTTTCCGCTTATTTTCCTACACACTAAGTTCGTAATAATTTACTGACCATAATTATCATTTTCTTTTCATAAATCCTACCTTTTCTTCCCGACGAATTCAAGATGAATTCATATAATATCTACTTGTAACATATCGATTATAAACATGTGTAAGCACATAATTATTATCCAAAGATCTGCAAAAAATAGATGAAAATATGTGCGAAAAAGATGAAAAGTAATGAATAAAGAAAGCAAATGTTGTGCTTAAGAGTGTGCATACCGACATTTCAAAAATTTCTAAAAACGGGAGACCTTATATCTCGACAACCGTTACTAAATATGCTTTGGAACAAAATATGGTAGATGCATTGAACCTTTATCTAGGGAATAACCGTAAAAGATTTTTTATATCTTGTATAGATTTCTCAAAATAAAAAAATAAAAACACCTCTGACCTTTTTTCCGAAAGACGGAAACTCGTTTCCCGAAAGTCGCGGAGTAATTTTTTTTCTTGTACTGATAATATGCATTAAAATCTAGGGAATAACCGTAAAAGTTTTTTGATAGACGCAAAATCATCCCCAAAAATTGAAAAAAAACGCTATTTTTACCATTTTATCATGCGATTGTCACGCGATTTTGAACCTTAATGCCGTGGGAAAAAACTGTGACGTCATTCCTGGTGCCATGCCCTTAAGTTTAATCCATAGACTGTTCTTATCGTTCGATAAAACCATTACTCAATAGTAAATTAATTATTATGTTCTCTTATTTTAATTTTATTACATTTTCAATCCACTATTGCCATGAGATAATTCCATCGACGAAGTGAAATCAACTGTACATACCATTTGATAGTTGTATTAAAATTCTGAAGAATGATAGAATTCCATTTTCTGCACATTTTACATCTTGAATGCTCAACTCATTCCTTGATTATTTAAACGCTTTGTAAGAATCTTTAGTGATGGAAAATTTATCCTCCTTGGATATCCGTTCGTAATTTTAAGCGTGAATTTACAAGTATTTTTTACATGCACAACCATTATTAAAATATTATTCTTATGCAGGTGGGTCCATTGTGGCGAAATCTAAAACATAGTTGAAACTCTTCTCAGATCGATCGATTTGATTTCAAAGTTTGCGGTACGTAAAGACATATTGTGTCGTTCTCGTATGAATGGTTGAAAGTTGTATAGGTAGGATAGTAACAGAACGTCTAGAAATACTAAATACTGCTATATAAATACGATAGCGAATAGGTAGAGAAAGCTTGGGTATTTATACAGTTTGAAATTTTCCAACGTTCGCGTGTTGCTCCAATATTAATCTTTTGTATGAAAAGAAAACGCTGATTAAGGTGTCATTTATGTGAACTGAACACTGCTTCGAGCTGTGATATTCTACAAAGATACCTGTAAAATATTGCACACCAAATAAAAAGTGTCTCATGTCAAAATTTCACTTTTATTTTATGTACTTGTACTTATTAAAGTATAAAGTAGTGGAGTAAACGATTCATGGAAAGACAGATACTCAGTGTGAGCTTCGGGAATAAGAAATGATGAAATCAGACGTAGAGCCTGAGTTGTGGACGTCATGGATCGCACTGTTAGACTGAAATGGCAATGGACATAAGACAGGGGACATAGCAAGACAAAATGATAGCAGGAGGACACCCAGGCTTGTAAAATGGGCAATAAAAGGTGTCAGAAAATCATAGAAAATATGAGTAGACGATGTTACCTCGGTAGTGGGTAGTAAAGGTGAGCAACAGAAAGGAATGGAAACGTTCGGAAGAGGTATATATCCAGCGGTAGAGAAAACAGGGCTGAAGAAAAAAAAGTACTTTTAATCCGTCGAAATTCATAAAACAATAGATAAAATATCATCTTTCTCCCAGATAAAAAAAATCGTAGAGTGTGTATGACGAATTGCACGAATGTGACGGAGGCCCGATGTTTGTGTAAGGATAGGAAGGTCTGGCGATCTGCTTACCGCGCAAAGGATGCGGCGTGAGAGGATAGTATAGGAAAATAAATGATCTCTTTAAGTTCAGCAATGAGGTTATGGTGAAACCCGATTCAATTTTGCGTTATGTCGACTTACATTAATTTTGTATCGGGTGTGCTTTATATGAGTTACCTATAGACAGGTGTTGTATACGAATACTTTACATTTGGGGTTGACGACTTTTTTCCTACCTGCTTACCCAAAGAGAGGTTTTGTTTGAAATGTAAATTAATTGGAGTTTCTTTTTGATAAACTCAACACTAGGTTTTACACACATTGTCCATATCAATTTTGTATTAATTTTAGTAAAAAACGTTTTTTTTTTGTGAATACCTCTCATTTTAGGGAACACATTTTTTTCAGAAAATTTGTGAATTATGTGTAATACCTAATAATAATTATGTATATGAGATTTTCAATAGTACCTACTTAACCTCCAATATTGGTTAATCTACTGAAATTATCCTTTGTCACTTTACACTGTTTCCACAGAGAAAGACACCAGTAAGAATGTCGAAACGTCGATCAAGTTTATCTACACACGGTTCACCTGAAAATTCAAGAAACAATGTCAATCGCACACCGTCAAAACCTTCAACATTTACTCACACTTCTCATCCTTTGTTGTACATCCGTTGAGATAACTACTTGTTTCTTCTCAAGATATAGAAATTAGTTCAGGTAAAATAAAATACGTACATTTTTATTCTTATTGGCACTCAGTTTACTTGACGATGAAACACACAAGACTCTATAATCGTAATCAGGCGACCACAGTAAGTTCACAATGTCTCAGTTTATTAATCTGTAATGACCTGACGAAGGTTGCAGAAATATTAATAAGTAAAAGAGTTTGTGATATGAAATAATTTGCCTTGAAAATTATCAAAACCGATACTCAACAAAGAGTTGATTAATAATGAATATACCTAAGGCTGGCCACAAACGTCCC